>VSWD01000014.1:45763157-46375657 GCA_033119305.1 Pinctada imbricata
CCTAACACCAAATCACAGAAGTACCTAACACAAATGACTACATATAAATCAACAAGAGGAATAGGCAATCGATGCCGACTTAGGACGGCCATCTGGCACGTCAGTAGTAGGCGGTTTGGTTATCCTAGATTACGTGCGGTGCTGACTTAGGACGGCCATCTCCCATGGAAATAGCAGAAGGTGTGGTTATCCTGGATTACGTGAGCACAACCCTCCCACTTTTCCGACTGCCAATAGGTCTCGAAGATCGCACGATTGCGGTGTAAAATAACCTCCTCACTGTAAGATAAACACAGAAACAGAAAGTTTTTAGCTTTTATGAAGGCTATTTATCTATGTTATATAACAAAGAAGTATTTATAATTTAAGTAGAAATTAGTGAATCGTGACAAAGAGGAATCTTGAGTGCACAATACGGATAATTGTAAGGATACTATTCATAAACAGACTGATGATTTTCATATGTCGGCGCCCCGGCCCATAATGCTGAGTTTAAGGCTTGTTTCAATAGTTTATACAAAACTGAGAATCTTGTTTTATGTGTATTAATCAATGGAATTATTATTCCGACTTAGTAAACAAAATAAGAAGGATCAAAGGCAGATCAAACCACAAATGTAAGAAAATAGTCGATTGCCTGCTTTACCGAGGATATGATCCAAACGTCATAAAAAGAACACTGGACATGGTACTGTACAAATCTACAGTGTTGTACCAGTGTTTTTCTCAACGTTGCACACTGGTTAACCGTGACTACGGGACTCCATGACGGGCCTTGGTAAAATCTCGCCAGGGAAGACTTGGTCCTGATTCTCTGTCCTATCTGAAAGTTGGTCAGACCTCTTGGGTGATTGATCTTGAGCCCGCTTCAGCCAGCGGAGCACAGACTGTTATACACATGCCATTGCCTTTTTTAGATAATTTTACGAAGAATTTGTGTTAAAAACGGCCACTGCGTTTTACTGTCTTGTTTGTGATGTTACCTTACAGTGAGAAGTTTCATCTGTGTATCCGGATAAGTGGGAGGGTTGTGCACACATAATCCGGATAACTACACTATTTGATTATAGCAGATGGCCGTCCAAAGTCGGCGCCGGGTGCATGTTGGTCTCCTGCCTTTGATGTGTTGTCATTAATGTTTATTGTTTCTGTACGTCTGTTACGATTGTCTTAGTATGATGTTGTAGAAATTATTGTCGTGTATTTTTGGTGGTTTGTAGTTTTGTCTGATTTTGTCTAATGTCATTTACGTTTCACTTTCTTTAGGGTTTGTTTCGCTGGGTGAGTGCAGGATGGTCATGCTGGAGTAAATTCTCTTTTCCTTATATATTCTTCCGAATCAGAATTTCTACAGATGTACATATTAAAGAATGAATTGACAAATGAAATATTGTGATCTTTTCTAATTTGTATCCCGATCAATCATTATTGGCAGAATATCATAAGCCGGTGAAAATAAGGCATTACGAAACAGAACCAAAATTCTAAAATCAGGCAACAGATAATCACAAAAAGTCGAACTAAGCAAATGAAAATTCCTTCGAATCGGATGAATGTGATTGTTGTGCGCAGTTAATCAGTGCAAACTGCTTTTTTGTGTACGTTCACTCACGTTGTCTGATGTTTTGAGCTGTTGTAATAACGAATTCCCATGTTTCTATCCGTTCACGCTTGTATTCTCCATTATCGTCAATACCGCAATGTCTATTCAAGTTCGTGAGTCTTCAATGTAAAACGTCTTCAAATTCAATAGCAACGTTTGAAATAGAAAAAAGGAACTTGCACTTTTCGGGTGCTTTACCTTCATCAGTGACCCTTAATCTAACCAATTTAATATGACCAAATAGTTCGAAAACTATGATGTACAAAATGTACCGCAAGACGTAGAAGGATGGGTGGTATATGATGCTAAAGAACTCTCGTTTTAGAAATGTCAAGAAAAGGGAAGAATCTCCAGCGTGACAATCCTGCAGACACCCAGCGAAACAAACCCACAAGAAACTGACACAGACTGACATCAGACAAAGCTACAAACCGCACAATGACGCTAGAACATGATACATAATAATCGAAGCAGACGCATAGAAACATCAAACAGCGGCGGGTGTTGCATGCAAGCAGGAGATGCTTACTCTTCCTGGGCACCTGGTCTCACTCCCATATCGGGAGTTCGCTTCTTTTCATATGGTGGAGGTTTTTGTTTGTTTGCTTTGGTTCCTGTTTTGTCCTGATTTTGTATGCCTTCGGTTTCTGATTTTTGAATTATCGATTTTGTGCTGTATACAGGGATATGGTCATTATCCATATTTGTCATTAAAGACAACACATAAAAGAAAGGAGACCAATGTGCAACCGGCGCTGACTTTAGACGGCTATCTGCTATTAGCAGATGGTTTAGTTAACCATATTGCGTGCGCACAACCCTCCTACTTATCCGGATACACAGAGGTCAAGAAATTTTGATTAGAGATTTTTTCGAATGCGTTCAAAAAGCGATAAACAGAAGTTCATCGAACTTGGCCACATGTGTCCTCGGGGACTCCTGGTCCACCAGCAGTGACAATCACCAAGTGGGACAAATTCAATTTTTCGATAGTTCAATTTTTTCACTGGTGCGCTCAAGTTATCTTTTTTGTCGCGACTTTCATATTTCATTTTTTCATATTTTTGAAAAAAAGTCTTTACTTCAAGGATCTGAATAAGTAGATGTTACGGAGTATTGTTAAACGTACACTGTAAAACCCAAGTCATAAATATAGGCCTTTCAGCTAAATTTTCAAATCCAAGAATGTTCCTTTAAAAGTGATTCACGACATTTGAATCTGTGTCTGAAGAGCATTAAAGAACTTTGAATTCATAAAGACATGCGAACTTTCGAAAATTAATGAATTCTAAATACCAAATTCTAAATAAAATCTGCTTAAGAAGGGAAACAATTCAAACTGTACTATTTGACAAACACTTTGTTCCCGGGACACCTCTAGATTCTAGTTTAACGGGTTTCTTTAAATTATGAAAAGTAACGAAACGAAACGAAACGAATTTCTTTCTTTTGCAAAAAAAATATTTATACAGATTTTTATAATTGGAAATTCAAAACGTAGTAAAGGAGGAAAAGTAACCGGATTATATTACATGACATTGACAATGTACGTTCGGGTATAGTATCCATGAGTTCAACCTACATGCGTACTCTAAATAATTTGAAAGGTCCGGTACATTTTCTGTTAGTTTCGTTGTAAGCCCAGGAATACCATGAATAGGATCCGGATTCTCCTCAAGATACTTTGATACGGCAAACGAAGTTCCCTGACCTCATTTCTAGATGCGTAACAGAAAAAATGTTACACCGACCAAACGCTTCGTAGAATTTAAATAATACATGAAGGTCATTGATGTTCATGCGCTTGAAAATTGCATTTATTTTTTGCTTTGTTCCCATAAAATCACTTAAACAAGACACTAAGGTTGGATGGAAACACCCCCATACGTAACATTAAACATTAACGGAGAAAACAGTTATGCCGACCGAACAGAAGGTAAGGACAAGCTCAGTGATAGTTTAGTTTTGCCAATTCACCCGCTCTTTGCTTGAACTAAATTTTTTCATTTTGTAGTAGAAATATTTTCTAGACTGTTTTGCCATGCATAGAAGTATCTTACTTATTGAAGTTATATAGTTCATTTTGGTAACTTTTTTGTGAAAATATCAAATATCAAAATCCAATTGAATTTTAAAAAAATAGATAAGAATTCTAATTATGAAATTTGTACGATTATACAACACTAATGAAAATCAATCAATGAAAAAAAATACTCTGAATTGTTTCATGGTAGACAAAAAATTCATTCAGTGGCGCCATCTACGACAATTTCTCTATTAATTATAGGAATGCAGGAAGATTATTAATTTACATGTATATTTCTTTTGTTTTGTTTCGCGTTTGTGCTCATACATCCTTTATTTATTTATTACAGCTAGATTATTTGTAGAATTAATCTATTATCAAAAAAGCCGTTACAAGTGCACATATACTTCCAGTGGCGGATTCAAGGGGGGGGCGTTGGGGGCGTACCTTTTATCCCCCTTAAAATTGTCCAATCATGGGTAAATATCAGTGAATATTAATACCTGTTAGTAAAAATAATTGTTAAATGCACCAATTTTCATTCTTTAATCAATTACAGTCACGAAAATGGGTCCTAAAATGCAGAAATTCAAGGGCTTCCGGGGGGCTTCGCCCCCCCTGTTTCCCCTACCACGGCTCTGCCCTGGACCCGCTGGGGACCTAGGCGGTCCCCACACCCCTCGCCAATTCTTTACGTCCCCCTAACTAAAAAACTGGATCCGCCACTGACTTCGATGTTATTTCGTTTACAAATAAACGTTCATATTAAAAACCAAATTTCGGTGCGTTTTATGAAAACAAGTTGGGGATGTGTGTATTACAAGACAGCTAGATATGTTTTTGTTTTTGTTTGTTTGTTTTTTGTTTTTTTTTGGGGGGGGGGGGGTTGTTTTGTTTTTTTGTTTTTGTTTTTTTTGTTTACATATTTCTATCCCCTCCCCTTCCAGATATTTCTCCTATTCTGTCAAACGAAATTACATGTACGTCTGTCAGTCTTTTAAGGTTCAGTTGACATTTAACGGTGTCGGTATAGCAAGAACTGTTAAAGGTGCAACTACAGGAAATCATTGTAGCAGGGAATCCCTTCCCTTTTGACTGGTAAAAGGTGTCACCTCATTGGTCAAAACTATTGAAAATTTTAAAAAAAGAACATCAAATAAACGTATGATTCCCTGATGTCGGGAGAAATTGAGTTTTGAACATGATTTTGCCTTTTAAGTAATCAATAGATCGGTTTGAAAATATATAAAAATTAGCAAATTTTCAATTCAGAAGGAGGGGTCATGTAAAAAGTGAATTTTGCAGAAAAAAAGGTGTGCATGACCCCCTTTTTTTCTTTCGT
The DNA here is from genome assembly GCA_033119305.1 of Pinctada imbricata. NCBI lineage: Eukaryota > Metazoa > Mollusca > Bivalvia > Pterioida > Pteriidae > Pinctada > Pinctada imbricata. The sequence goes on from VSWD01000014.1 coordinate 45,768,129, forward strand.
TTTTATGCATGCCAAAGATGTCCTAAGCCAAAAAGACCAAATTTAAAAGCTTTGAAGCATTTAAAGTCACCGAAATCGAGCTAAATGATTAATCATACAAAGAAGGTTTTTTTTATTTCCTGTAGTTACACCTAAAACGCGGAAGTCTCTGAAAAATATTCAAACAGGTGAAAATAACCAAAGAATTAACCCGACTCCCAGATATAGCAAATCCAGTCTTTTCAGTTTAGTATGAAAAGAAGTAAAAACAAAATCTTTCATTTTTTCTTTTTTAAGAAATAACAACTAGCTGGCTGTGGTTTGTTGTCCAGTAATTCCCATGAACCAATGAAATTATCACCGAGCCGCGAAGCGAATCTTAGAACTGGTGGAAACTTAAAGTTTGTTGGAGATTTTACACCAGGCGAGTTCTAAAGTACATATAGGGAAACACTATCAAGTCTTGTTAGAATTTTTATGTTGTTTTGTTTTGCTTTTTGTTTTAATTTGTTTTGTTTTGTTTTTCTTTTTAAAGAAAATGAAAGGTACCGAGCCCAATATGCCTTAAGAAAATAAATATATATAAATAAGTAAAACATGATTCTTTTTTTCCAGAAAAAGTGTATTTCAACATTAAGCCTTAAAATGTATCAATACAAGCTCATTTGAGGTGCTGCAGTAATTATTGTCGTAAAAAATCACTTTTCAGACTGAGTGTAAATGATACAATTCTGCATAACCGATTAATAATCGATAAAATCGCATCTGATCACCAACCGTTTGTAATCCATGATTCATTATGAAGGCTCAGCCAATTCTTTTTGTCATACCTATGATTTTGAAATAAAAATCTGGAAAAAGTGAATAGTTGAAGTATTAACTCATATATTAACAAAAACGCACACAATACAGATAGGTTTCATATCAGACACAATTCGTAGCAATTTGTAGGGGAGTCGTAGCAATTCGTAGGAGAGTTGTAGCAATCCATAGGAGTCGTACATGTATGACTATTTTTATCACAAAAATGGTCCCAGATTGCTACGGATGCGCTACGGGTTGTTACGACTCCCTTACTGATAGCTACGACTCCACTACGGGTTGCTAAGACTCCCCTACGACTCTGCTACGACAAATCTATCCGTAGCGGAGTCGTAGAAAATTTTGAATATGTTAAAAAAAATTCTGTCTCAGCCCGGATAGCTACTGATTGCCAAGGATAGCTATGACTTGCCACGACTAGTGCCGGATCGAGCTACGGATTGCAACGGATAGCTATGGATAGCTACGAATGTAATTTTTTCTCGATCCGTAGCTATCCGTGGGCCGATCAGTGAAAGTGTGAAGGGGGCTTAACAAGAAATATCACCACTATTTGATCGTAAACGTATGATTTAACGGTAAAATTCATAATTTTATTTTTCGTTTCATTTCTTTTCTTTTCATTTCGTTTCTAAGTTTAAAGGCCTCCGAGTTTTACAGATATTATTAAGGAGTTACCTCCCTTCAAATGTTTTACCACAAGGAAAATATTTTTCGGTCTAAAAATCGAATGTGCAAATTTGTGCTATCTTTCTTTGTCAATTTATTGTTTTAAGTACATGAAACAAATCAAAGTATTGTGCGTAATCATACCAACTTTGTCCAACAACCAAAAAGAGATAAATGGATGAGAAATTTCATGATTCGAAGTTATTTTTGCCCATTATGTTTATGAAGAAGCTCGAAATGTCCCGATTTCTGACAATTAGGGTACGAGTTGTCGTTACTCTTAGTCGAAACCTAGCGGTCGTTGAAAGACCTAATAAATACTGCTCATATATCTCTTTAAATTTTACCATATGTTAGCAAAAATACGAAAAATGAAGGGGTCCATAAAATTGCTCATATTTTTGGATTTTTTTTTTTATAATTCTATTACAGGTACTCATTGCTGCTTAAAAATACTGGAATCCTTTTGGCTGTATCCATGGTAAATTTAAGCCAACTGGAAGTATTCAAATACTGACATTTTCTTATAGTTTTTAATGTTTCGGCAAGTCATATCAACAATATAAAGAAAATGGTCTAATATTAAGAATAAATGCCAGACAAAGAAAACGTTATAGACATAGAGATACAATTTTTCGATCTCAGTGCCAAATTTGTAAACGTTAAATTCTTACCATTGTGTATGACAAAAGGGATGCTTTCGGATGCAGCATTCAAACTGACCCTGAAATGACTGTGATAATCACTTGCATATGTCGGCTGTTTTATATGCAGGGACATGTACAGTCATACCAGTCGAAATTTAATATTCACTTTCATCGTAAACGAAATTTTTGAAAGCCAATCGCTGACGAAATTTTCGTCAACTATAGCGTTCAAAATTTTTGAAAGCTTTTCTTCAGCTATTTTGAGTAGAGAAAACCAAGAATGCTGTAATCATAATTTGCTTTATTAATAATAGTAATAATGATGTTTATTCAGATAAGATTATGAAAAATATACATTCTTGGATTAAATATAATATTGTATTTTGTATTATTCATTTACTACTTAATGTGTTACGAAGTTGTTTAAATGATTAAATTGTATCTCCCTCACGAAATTAATGATTCAAAGCAATATGAACATAATATTTTAATGCAAATAAACATATAAAAAAAGTATTCAATTGTTAATTATACTTTTCAGCGAAAAGTGTGTCTGAACTTGTAAAAGTCTTGTAACAATCTTATCTAAATCAATCTTATCCATAGTGAACTACAGCAAAATTTACATAACTAAAAAGAGATGTAGTGCACGACATTCTTTCTAAAGCAATTATTGATAAGTCAGTTGGAGTGATGCTTAAATGTACGACCATCTTTAAGAACCAGATTCAAATCCGTTTTTTAACATAAGTTTTATTTGGATATACTACTGAATCGACCCTGCAGAAAATTCGGAGCCGCGAACTCTCTGTAAAGTAAATGCAGAAATTTAAATTCTAAAAAACATACAAGAGGGCGCTAGTGAAATTAATTTTGGCTGTTTATCAAATTCTTTGGCTGGAAGCATCATTGAGGAGAATTTAATATGCGAAACACGTGTCTGGTGCATAAAAATTGGTTGGAAATATTCTTCAAGAAGGTATAGAGTTTGAACCCTACCGCATTATTTGGACGCTGATGTAGTCTGAGATTTGCCTCTCACTCTCTCTCTCTCTCTCTCTCTCTGTCTCTCTCTCTCTCTCTGTCTCTCTCTCTTAGAGCATAATGTCATTTCTCCTGTCGATAAAGCAGTTTTACGCAAAATCATGGAGAATATATTACTCCAACAGTCGCATAAAAGAATTAGGCTCCATTTACCGATTTGTATTCTGAATCTTGTACCTATACTATTCTCAATTCTTTATTCAACGAACAAAAATTACCAAATGTATCTGTTTTATGAATATGATCATGCTCATTATATTTAAGATGTAAATAAGAAAATAAAGAAAAACTAAATGAGATACATACAGCCAGATACGGAATCGAACAAATGAAAGATCTCTGATATTCTATTAAATCCTTAACAACATTGATCTGTTATCTATAGGGTACGTTTTGCAAGTGCGTTCTGTTCTCTTTTCTGCGGAAGTTTGTTTAATTGCTTTCTTGTGGAAGTTTGTTTGATTGCTTTGCAGGGGTATGTTAAATATTTGGATTTTTATTTTTCTGAAAATTGAAGAAAATCTGCGGTTTGTAAGTCGGATAAAGACCTTCGGCATCGGTCTTTAAACACCATCCTGTTCTCTCCTTGGACATCTAACCTTCATAGAGACCTCAACTCCGTCTTTATCCTATACATAACAACTTTTACAATATGTTCATTTCCATATATTCAAAGCTTATGTTTAACCTGAAATACAAACAAAATATAATTCTTGGTTTCATGATTATACCGAGAACTTTAATATTCGACCCTTACCGAGAACTTAATCCCTTTGAACTTTAATATTGGACCCTTACCGAGAACTTAATCCCTTTGAACTTTAATATTGGACCATTACCGAGAACTAAATCACTTTGAACTTTAATATTGGACCCTTACCGAGAACTTAATCCCTTTGAATTTTAATATTGGACCCTTACCGAGAACTTAATCCCTTTGAACTTAAATTTTGGACCATATGGGAAAAGTAACAAAAATTCCTTTTTAGAGGTGGTAAAATGTAATTATAGAAGTTTCTTTTCCCAAAACCATATTACTTTGATAATCGAAACAAAAGTAGGGTAGTCAGGCAAAAATACCAGCAATTCTAGCATGAGGGACACTCTACCTTAAGGCAACAAAGTTGTATTTGATATTTAGAAACGGTCAAATCTAACACAAAACATACAATTGAACAAATCTTAATTGTTTTTTTTTATAATCAAACTTAAATTTTAGAATTAGAAAGATAAGAAGGCGATCCTTTATATAGAAAACTGTGGAACACACTCAAATGAGACAAGAGAAAAAACGTAAATTAGACGACAAAAACAATATTGATTCTTTGCCGAAAACAGAGTTATCTCCCATTTGAGACGGTATCTGGCGTTAAACTTTTATAACGTCCTAAAAATGGTATGATAAATTCGATTTGATACCATCATTTCCCAGAGTTTTAGGATCGTTTCAATAGAACTCGATGACGTCACAATAAGTCTACTTCAGATACCGTCCAAACAGGAAGCAACTCTTTTTTTCGAAAATAAGGAATAGAAAATCGAAGGACAACATTTTTATATTAACAATCTCCGACGAATCAAACTTCAAAAATAAATTATTATGGATAGGTAGTGCCATAGAACCTTAGATAAATCTGAAAATTGTTAAAGAAAAAAAAGGTTCATGATCATTCATTTGATTTCTTACAATTTCTTGAAAATGGGTAAAACGGAACTTTCTTACACGATCAGAAAAATCGGAAACACAGACGGAGACAATAATACAGCTCCATAGAACCATAAAGGACAAACAGACGGAGATAATAACACAGCTCCTTAGAAATACGAAGGACAAGCAGACGAAGACAATAACACAGCATCATAGAAACACGAAGGACAAACAGACGGAGGCAAAAACACAGCACCATAGAATCACGAAGGACAAACAGACAGAGACAATAACACAGCTCCATAGAAACACACAGGATAAACAGACGGAGACAATAAAACAGCTCAATAGAAACACTACGAGGAGATCTTATCAGAGTCCACTTCAAGTGGGACTCTTTCGAGCTCCGTCACCTGAAAAAAGCACTGATTTGGCCTTTTATCAATGTGCCATCATATATATTTTTTGCTATTTCGGAAACTAGCCATTTCATCGATAAATATCATCGAAATTAAAGGAGTTTAACATCTTAGCACCATCCCTCAAATGCTATTTTGAACATAGATTTTATTTGGATATGCTAGCGAATCGACCGTACAGGAAAGTTGGAGCCGCGCACTTTCTGTAATGTAAATGTAAAAATCTAACTTCAAAAAATTAAAGAGGCGCTACTGAAATTATTTTTGGTGGCTCCGCTGAAAGCATCACTGATGAGAATGTAATATTCGAAACACGTGTCTGGTGCATGGACATTGGTTTGGAATTTTCTTTAAGAATGTATAGAGTTGGAACCCTTTGACGTTCTTAAAACGCGCAAATGTATCAACAATCTGGACATGTATTTTCATAAAATGAAGGACACTTAATATCAAGTTAATCTATATATATTATTTCCTTTTTCCGGTGACGTTCGTTATATTTTCCGTTCATATTAACTATGCAATGGCGTAGAATTGTCAGAAGAAAGACTTGTTAAAGATCATTTCCCTTTTGATTCCTTTAATATGTTTGTCCTATTTTCTGTAAATATTCCTCTGCGATTTCATGTTTTGGCTTTCTTCGGAGGAGGTGGAACAGGTGGTGTATTGCCTAGATTGTGTACACGGACTATATGACTTTCCGTCGATTCAATTTCTGTTTGAGGTTGTCCTCCAGATAATCTGAAATAACGAGGATCTGGCCCTAGAAATAAAAAGATTGTTCTCATAAATTGTAGTATGAAAAACTATTATCTACAATGTGTCTAAAACTCAATCATAATCTTTATCTCTTTATTTAACAAAGCGTGAGAAAGTGGTTGTATTGATGAAAGACAAGATAAATTTGTTCGAATTATGTACGTTTTATCAAGTGAGATGCCAACTGCTCCCCGCTGCTAGCGGACTTATTCTTATATTCATACGAAGCTGACTTCATCCAGACCTTCATCTCTACTGAGCGAAAGCACCTCGCATCTCAGTCAATGTTACATACAGATACATAGATGACGTGTTGTCCATCAATAATCCGAACTTTGCGGATCATCTACATGAAATATATCCTAATGAACAAGAGATCAAGGAAACAACAGAGAGTGACAGATCCGCTTCGTACTTGGATATACTCCTATCTTTCGACGCAAACGGCCATTTGAACACCTCACTGTATGACAAACGTGACGATTTCAGATTCCACATAACTTACTTCCCTTTCATGAGTAGAAACATTCCGTCCTCTTCTGCTTATAGTGTTTTTGTTTCTCAACTGATACGGTACGCCAGGGCATGTTCCAAATATGAAGATTTCACCATTAGAGCCAGACGGCCCGCAAGTTAGCTTCTTGTTCAGGGTTATGAACATCAACTATTTACTATGAAAAATATGGATAATGACCATATCCCTGTTTACAGCACAAAAATCGATAATTCAGAAAATCAGAAACCGAAGGCATATAAAATCAGGACAATACAGGAACCAAAGCAAACAAACAAAAACCTCCACCACATGAAAAGAAGCGAACTCCAGATATGAGAGTGAGACCAGGTGCCCAGGAAGAGTAAGCATCTCCTGCTTGCATGCAACACCCGCCGCTTCAATTCGGTAGAACTGTCACATCCGGTTTCTTCCATTTCGGAAGACATAGAGTACAATCTTTAGTTGGATGGTTCAAATAGTCTATGACAAAACATCATCCACCATTCTGGAGAGTGGGACATCATAGTGTATGACGAGTTATGTAACACAACGGCGGAAATCATCATTGAGGAAATTCTTCGGTTGCTACGGGGATGTAATAAAAGCATAAGAGATCCCCCTGTCCAGAGTGATCAGTGACATTCTACATTGCGATTGAATGGCTGTCATCATCACCAAACAAGACATACTAACGTGATATGTACCTCTAAGTGTACATCGAGACAATCACCGAATTCACAGGTTTCCATTGAGCTGTTGCGACGGGTGTTGTATACAATCCGGGCACCTGGTCCAACTTGGGAATTTTGTTCATTCCGAGGTTCGCAACCGTTCTTGTAGAAAATCTAATGATTTGCCTTGCTTTGGATTCTCGACTATGCGACTGAATGACTGATAGGTTCAAGTTTCTGTAATGTTTATGCACAGTTACGATATCTTCAGTGCTGGTTCAAATGATGTACAGAAAAGCACATCAACATGGTTAACTTATTTTCGAGGAGTTCTGTCAATTTTTAGATAGAAAAATTCTCAGTATTCTGTTTCGTCAATTTGACGAGGTTTTGAGAGGGCTCGTCATGAAATTCGTTTTCCATAGTCAGTCAGAATTCAGCTCACATGAATTACTTTACGCTTTTAAACGTTTATCTGCAACTTCAAATTCGTTGCTTATGACGTTGCTAAGCGCGTACTTCCGTTTTGTGTTGGTACAGGATCGTCGTTTCTAAATGATAACAATGTAGATTGGTCAAATGCCATGCCAGAAAGAGAGTACCATCGACAAAACTTGTTTGCTATACCAAAGCAAATCATGCAAGCATCTCTATGCGAAAACACAATGTAGACAAGAAGTGAGAGTAAGAGATGCATAAAGAATTAGGAATGCCAAAGAAGAAGGGCCGTGAAGCCCCTAAAACGACCCTACGATATTCCTTAAACTTAAGTTTTTAGCTATAGAAAACTTAGTGTTTCACATAAAATATGATAAATGTTTCCCGCATTTTAATGAAAGGAACATATTACAAACCGAAGCACCATAGGGAGTCTTATGACGTCATTAAGTAACGTCGTTTTTACGTAATTGGCAAAACATGGTCAAAAATGATCGAAAACTTTTCTTTTGTGAAGCATACATGCTTCGAGAAAGATACTATTTATGGCAAACATATAATGGTTATCTTTCATTTATATTTTTTTCATGTTTCCTATGCATGTGGCCAATGTTGATTTTAATGAAACATGTAGGTTTTGCAGCAATATGACAGCAAATTGTCAATTTTGGGGGTTTCAAACTGTTTAAATATTAAACATCTTCAAACTCAATAGCATCATTAAACACGTGTCTGGTTCATGAAAAATGTTCGAAATTTTCTTCAAGAAAGTGTAGAGTTGGAACACTTCCGTATTATTAATATAAACACTTATTTCTTGTTGCAGAGTGGAGCAGTTAAAATTATTCGCCGCAACTTGATGTGCGTTAAATGTATTATTTTCTTCTTTCAAGCTCTACGAAAGCTTGTCATTTCATCAAAAAATATCATCGAAATTAAAGGAGGCTAACAATTGTTCTATTTTGAACATAAATTTCATTTAGATATGCTACTGAATCGACCCTATAGAAAAGGAGAAGGTCCACTAACCGTGATTTACGGCCCTGTATTTAGTGACTTTTTGAAAAGATATAAGTTTGAATCATTTTGATGTAAATCTATCTATCAACATCGGTATTTGTCATCGGTAAAAAGTTTGCGAACCTGTGCGTTCCATGACGTCATTTATGACGTCAGAACCTGGTGACGGTACGGTAATATCCGTATTTTTCGTTAATTTTCATACATTCTTTTCAGTTTTTCGCTAACAACACAGGCGGGTACGTACCTAATTTTTATTTTAGGTAAACAATTTTGACATATTCTCAATATAAACGAATTTTCAACTACGTACCTACTTGTGCTCTATATGAAAACCTTTAAAATGTTACGATAATTTACTTTTAACCATCTGGTTGCAGTAGGGGTCACAGGAGTCGTTTTACCGATCGCTGCGTGTCCTTCTGTAGTTTCGGTGCACAAATTCCTCTAATTTGTTTCTTGGTGGATTTTGACAAGTTTTAAGTTTAACGATTAAACGATATTTTGGGTAAGATATATAAAAAGTTTGGTATCTTTAATCATAAGGATTTTTCTCCATTTTTTAAACTTTCATACTTTGCAGCGAAATGTTAATAATATCAAACAAAATGTGTTTATTTGGAAAGTTTGAGCGAGTTAATTGAAGTTCCAACCCTGTTTTGTTCAAAGATGTATCCATTATATAGCATACTTCACACATTATATCGAGAACGAGCGAGTTGAATGACGTTCATTTATTGAACTTGAACGTCAAAATTTTAAACGCCTCCGTTTACGGAGTGGATCCTCCCCATAGGGAATTATGTTTATATCATAAATTACAATAAACACATAAAGTCATAAAAATGTTGGCCTCTCGGTTTAAACACGCCGTTTAGTTTATCTTTCCCTCTGATTTTTATTAACGAACAAAGAACTAAAAATGAACATTTGCGTAAAAAGCACATTATTGGGAGGGGGGGGGGCAAAACTGTTACCAGTAAAGCATGACAGGTCAGTCTATATACTAGTAAGTATTGCTCAAGAACAGGTATGTTGTTACTTGTTGTATGTTTGATTCTAAATTTATTTTAATCCTATTTTATTTTCCAAAACATGAAAATGCGATTGGGCAAAAGTTATACCAACATTATAAAGCCCTCTCGAGCTCTCCCTAAGTACGTGAGAACTTGAACTTTAAAGTGACCTTGACCTTCATTGGATGCCGAGTTTCATTATGCTATACAATTCCTGCAAAATTTTAAAAGATGTCTGATGTGTATCAAGAATATTTGTTCTAGCGAAATACATGTATATGAAAGTGTGAGCTACAGACAGACGGACGCCATGCAAAGTGATTTCTTTATGTCGCTCTTGCGTTTCAGGCGACATGACAAGAAAAGGTCGATGAATAATGTTTGACACAATAATGTAACATTGTTAATTTTTTTTCTCAGTACATTCTTTTGTAAACTTCTTTATTTTGATTTTATTTCGATGATTTCACAGGTGTGTAAGGAAAACAAATGAAAATAAACGAATCATGGGATAAATCTTCCTTGTACCAAGTCGATTGCTGGGTGGAAAAAGATTTATTTGTGAGGGTGTGTGTGTGTGATTTTGTTTGTTTGTTTTTTGGTTTCAAGCTTCTATTAAACTTATTTTCCGTTTGTTTTCGTAGAGAATATATCCATGTAGACATGAAATTCAGAATTTAAAATAGTGAGAAGTGAGGACAGTTAAACTGTCATAATAAATTTAGGATATATATACTTTCCGATCGCAGAGTAACTTACTTCGGTAACCGACAACAAAAAGACGAAATTCAAACTAAATATGCTTGTCACTGACAAATATTATAATTGTTCATATCGACACTTTGATTAAAAAAAACATCCCATGTTAAAGATAAAGAATAATATTATATAAATTCTGCAGATTTGTGAAGACGGAGATTTCACGGGCGTAGCCAGGCGTACATGTATATATGTGCGCAAAAACGTCCACATTTTTTTTCGCAAAAAAAAGTAGGGAGAAGAGATAAAGAGACCCCGCCATTTCCCCAAAAATGTGGGGTCTACATAAAGGACGTAATAAATAATAAAAGTGAAATCAGTGATATAACCCAAAAACACTCAATAATAATAGTTTTTTATTTTTTTTTTAATTTTCTCATGAGTAGAAATTCGCGCTAACAATGTGCGCACGGTCGATTGGGAGGTGTCTTCCTGTTTCTCCCACTTTTGTTTAAAATACATCTAAAAGGTTGGAATTGAGGTGGGAAGAACAGGAATAATTATTTAACTATGGAATTGCTGAAATCACATAATTAACCAATTAACCTTTTATTAGGAAAATTTTACCTGTATTTTTTTTCTTAATTTACCTGTATTTTTTTCTCAGTTTACCTGCATTTTCCCGTCTTTCTGATATTTTCATCTGATTAATTGCTTTTCTCGTCCTCTAAATATTTCTAAAATATTATACTACTTTTAATTTCATTGTGGTTGGCGCTATTCAATGTTTTTTTTTTTTGCTATGTAAAGTAGCACTGATGAGGATTTGAATGTCCTAATAATTTAAAGTTGTATTTATTTATGTCCAATACACCCTGGAGTCACATTACAGCATTGTTGACTTACCCCCTCCCCCTCCCCCTCCCATTTTTTTCTCTTCTTTTCAATTGGCCCCTTCCATTCATCGAGCAAGTTACAACGTACGTCGTAAGTAATTTGTTTATAGTAATGACTATATGCATTAATCATGATGCAAACAATGCATAAATTGTGATGGATAAATTCAAAATTCCGTTTTTTCATTTTGAAGAATATTTCATACCATGCATTGTTTTATTATTGAACTTAACATAAAAATTAAACGGCCATGTACCAAACAAAATCAGACGAATCTGACCGATAAGATGGTAAAGAGAAATAAATCATATCAGCGGTGCCACCTACAATGAGTTTTGTTTTTCCCAAAGAAAAATCTACATTGGTTTTTAGTATTAAAAAATTACAGAAGATTTCCCGTTAATAACTAAATTTTCTCAGAGGTCTAAGTTATCACCTTACCTCTCATTTCACAAAGAGTTTCTTATTTTATCATGACACTGCTCTGGCGGAAGTCTTATATTCAACTATAAATGGGCGTCGAAGTTGTATATATGTACTTGCATTCGCAAAAGTTTAATGGTTCATTTTTAGCAATTTTGATTTTACATAATTTCTGGATATTTTTATTTATTATAAAAATATGCCATTATGGCAGATTTTTATAATAAATAAAAATATCCAGAAAGACAATGCCGGCATGCACAATAAGAATACTAAGGTGTCAATGGCATTAATGGTATTAATTACAAAATCGGACAAGAAGATACATATATACACATGTATTATATAATTTTAATATGAACCTGTCTCTTGAGAAATACACCGCATTCATACCAAATTCATACAGTTTTAGTATAGAACATCTCATCAGCAGCAAAAGAAAGATCTTCAGTAATTTTTTTTATCTTAATTTCATTTTCTAAAACAGATACATTTTCACCTGTTACAAAATGTTTTTACACCATTTAGTATTAACTATATAAACAACAATTATGTTTATTACTTTCCATTGTTATTTGAAGTGGGAGAAACAGGAATATTTATTTTTAAAAAGTGGGAAAAACGGGAAGTAACCAATTGGGACAGATGTAGGGCTGCACATAAGCATACATGAATTTAAAGAAGAATACAGCATTTGTCCTTTATCTTAGATACGTTTCGTGCTCTTGATCCCTTTTGAATGCGGCTCAAATACGCTCAAGAGCCACCAATTTGCTTCACTTTCTCAAAATTTTCTCTGACCGTTCCCCTATCGCCCCCCCCCCAACAATGAGTGAGGGAAACTTTTTTTCCATATTGTCCCTTACTTGGACTTTACAAGTCATCCTCATAAAAAAGGGGTCCCTGTAAAATGCGAAACGAAACAAAAACAAATCGAAACGAAACGAACCAAATCGAAACGAAACGAAACAAATCGAAACGAAACGAAACAGGTCGAAACGAAACGAAACAAATCGAAACGAAACGAAACAGATCGAAACGAAACAAAACATATCGAAACGAAACGAAACGAAACAAAACATAAAACTTTAAAAAGAATATGAGATAAAATCGCCTAGAACGAATATTTGAAGACAAGATCAGCAAGGAACATTGCCTTAATCAAAGAGTTCTACATTTGTAACTAGTGCCGAGAGGGTTTCTTGAAAGAGTAAAAGTTGACAAATTAAAAAAGTAAATGTCAAATGCCATTCATGTCCCACTGGTGAATAAAGTGGAGGGGATAAAAAACCACACTATGACACCGTAATGAGATCATAAAACTGGGGGGGGGGGGGGGGGGGGGCACATTTCAGGAAAAAATCTTATCCCTTTCCAAACGAAATGTGCCCACCCCCAGTATTTGTTCTCTTTTTTCTGATAAAGTTTTCAAATACACTTAACGGAACACTTCCGTTTCCTCTGTACTAGACTCCTCCCTGCTAAATAATATTTTTTCGCCTATGACGAGGTTATTCATCCCGTTCACTCTCCTTTAAATCCTTTAAAATGCAATTGTGCTATATACCGTATGTCTTATGTTTTAATCGTCAACTTTGACCCTTTAGAAAACCCTCCAGCCACAAGAACTAATGATTGAAGGCAATGATATATGCAGATATTGACATCCGTGCTAGTTCTCTGCATTTACATCAATTTTTCTCAAGTCCTTGTTTCATAAGCTGGAAGCTGGCGAAGAGTCACTACCTACTGTGAGAAAAGCCATCGCCTACTTTCTAACGTAAAGGCATAAAAAATGTAAAAATCAAGAATTTTTTTTTTATGTATCTTCCTTCTTTAAAGTTTATTAAGATTCCTGCCCCTTCCCCTACAAAAAAGTGCATGTATCAAATGTGTACACCATAAGAATCTAGAATTCAAAGATGCATAATTTGACACGACGTCATTTGAGAACGAAGATACAGTTTCATCGCGATTCAGATGCTTTTGATATATCTCGGGAATCTTTTCCCGATTTATTCAACACTGAAATCCAAATATATCCTTTAAAAACATTATATGTATCAACTTTATCCTCTGAATTAATTTGACTTCAAGAAAAATAGAACAGTTATGCTTTTAGTGTAGAGTTTTAGGCTAAAATCTGTTGTTGTCAATTATCATTTTACGTCATGACGTCATGGTTAAAGAAAGCGCAATGTGACGTTTCACAGTGCCAACTTCGCCGGGTCATAAAACGCTTACCTTTTATCAGATTTTCATAATGCTTACATTTTTAGAAACTAGAAATGTTGTATTATGTATACGTAAATTTTCTTCAAAAACGGCAAGAGGGCCGATTTTGATGGTTAGTGGCCCTTCTCCTTTGGAGCCGGACACTCTCTGCAAAGTAAATGCATAAATTTAAATTCTAAAAATGAAACCATAGGACGCGGGAAAAATGATTTTGGGCGGCTTATGAAAACACTTTTGCTGGAAGCATCACTGATGAGAATTCAATAATTGAAAAAGGTGTCTTGTGCATAAAAATTGGATTGAATTTTTTTCAAGAAGGTATGGAGTTGGAACACATTCATATGATTAAGAACAGATAAGTTTCCAGCAGGCATGCATGTTTCGTCATTGATACTGAATCTAATAAACACCAAAAACAGTAATTCAGTCTCAAAATCAAGAAGGCAAGGCCAAATCGTGAGAATTCCCATCGGAGCGGTTGCGAACCCAGAATGAACAACATTCCGAAGTGGGACCAGGTAACCGGGGAAAATCAGCGTCTCCTGACTGGATACAACACCAGTCTCAACAGTTCCATGGAAACCTGTCAAATTCGGTGATCGTCTCGATGTAAATTTTGATGTACAGATCGGGTAAGTATGTCTTGGTGGTGACGACAGTCATTCAAACACAATGTAGAATGTCACTGATCATTTTGGAAAGGGGGATCTAAAATGCTTTTATAATATCACCGTAGCCACTTAAGAACTTCCGCAATGAAGATTTCAGCCATTGTGAAATATAACCATGAACACGTAGCTTACTTGCAAGCCGTCTGGCTCTAATGATGAAATCTTTATATTTGGAGCATGCCCTGGCGTACCGTATCAGCTGAGAAACAAAAAGTACAAAGCAGGAGAAGACGGACTGTTGCTACTCCTGAAAGGGAAGTTAATAGCTATTCTCTATAAGCATTAATTTTTGCACTTTTACGAAGGACGCATGGCACGGCATGTCTCAGATTTTGATGAAATTTGAACATAAGGTCGAGTCTGACCCAAAAGTAAAAATTTGTTAAAAATTATCTTAAAATCACATCCGGTTGCCATGGAAACGGACTTTGAATATTGAAAAAATATGCATTTTGGGGCGTTTTTGAAGTCACATACATCATTTATGCAGCATAATATAAAACAAACACTGATGAATTATCAGTACCCAATCATTGTTCTTTAAAGTTAAGTAATAATGATGTTGGGTTTATGGTCTTATCTATATGTTTCCATAGCAACAACTCAGGTACCTTATAAAAATAGTGTTTTGGCATTTTTTCAAAATTCAATGATAATTTACTTACACTTTTTTTGTTTTTTTTATGCAAATAAAACATAAGCATTCACATTGGAACACAGTTTCTGTTCGTTGCTATGGCAACATGACCTCAAATCGCAAAAATGAAAGCAATTTAAGACAATATTTAGAGCCCATTTATTACTAGATCATTGTTTTTCAATTCAAAGTGATGAAAATTAATTAATGTATTCATGTAGATCTTTCTTTACATAAGACAAAAGTTTTTACAGATATTCAGGAAATAGCCCGTTGCTATGGGAACGATTGTGCAAAATTGCACATAGGCCCACTTTGAGTCATTGGATACGGGTATCAAAAGTTAAGTAATCTGAAAAATTTTAGATCTTAAATAATGTTTAGTCTTTGCTTTATCGTATATGTAAAAAAATGTGTAAGCCTGTTTTGTTGTTTGGGGAAAAGGCTTCGAAAAACAACAAAAAAATGCTTATTTTTGTAATGTATGGCCAAATTACTATAGCAACCATTAATGATTTGAAAACCTTTTTTTTAATTTTAATAGAGGCTTTCTTGATCTTTTTTGACATTGAATTTGAACTTCCTGGGATTAATAATTACTGTTTTATAAAAATAATAAAAAATAGTTGCCATTATAACATATGTTCCCCATAACTTTTTCATGGTTTTTGAAAGAGCTCTTTGCGTTGGATATTATACAACAATTTTCATCTGTTGATCATGATGCAAATTTTTTTCAAAATGACTCTGAAGTTGCAAAATAAGTAATATTATAGACAATAGTTATCTTTGCTAAGGTATCTAAAGTACATAGTAACAAGTGGGTTTATCTTGAGTTTGTTCACTTTATAGAATTAATTCTATTTCCTTATCATATACTCATCAAGAGAGAAGGGAAATTGGAAAATACAAACAGCATTTTGAGATCAATATATCAAAATTAGCTAATTATGTTGTCATGGTAACCAGCCTTTTGTACAAAATCAGACACTACTAGTGAACTTATCTAGAATTTTATGTCCTAATCTTTAGGATGCAAACAAAATCTTCCATTAATGTCGTACATAGACCAAATTATAGAGCTTCAAATTAGCTCGATTTTGCCAATTTCTCAACTTTAAAAACCGTTGCTATGGTAACATGATGTCCAAGAAATAAAATTTTTGTCACATTTTTCTTTTTTCATTGGTCCCTCCGAAATTGTTTAAATGGTTACAGAGAATTGCTATTAATTATGTGGAAGCTGATATCGTCAAACTTGTCATACAGTAAGGTGTTAAAATGACCGTTTGCGTCGAAAGATTGAAGTATATCCAAGTACGAAGCGGATCTTTTGCTCTTTGTTGTTTCCTTGATCTTTAGTTCATGAGGATAGATTTCATGTAGATGGTCCTTTAATTTCGGATTATTGATGGACAACACGTCATCAATGCATCTGAAGGTAAAATTGAACTGAGATGCGATATATAATATGACTAAAGAGTGTAAAAATTGTTAAGTCCAAAAATGTACCGAAAGGCGAAGCAGGATATGTTGAATATAATGCTACAGGGCCAATGTTTTAGAAATGTCAAGAATTTGTCAAATGCGTTGAAGAAATGATCGACCAACGTTCATTGAACTTGGCTATATGTGCCTTTGGGGACTGCTGGTCATTTATTGATATTTTCAATGATTCTAACATTTTAGCGACATATTTCAGTAAAGGACTCTGAAATCAAAATATGCTTTCCTGGTATGGATTCACAATACATTTGACATTTTATAAACTAGAACATTATGGATGTATGAACAACTTTGAAAATAGGGCCGATATGGCAGGTTACCGCTCCTACTTCTTTGCAGCATGGAGCAGACATGTACTTTCTCTCGTCAGTAAGCCTTTATTTAAACAATGTGATATAGCCAAAGGGTGCCAAAAAGTCCAAATATTTACCGAAAGGATAAGCTCTAACCTGAACCCAAAGCTACTGATAAAAGCATTATTTACAAAATCTCAAGACATGATGAATCTTAATTTCTTATAAACAATTTGAAGAAAATAAAACCTAATCAATAATATCAGAGTACTCGTGACTGCATAAATTCATTTCGGTAGCGCCAACTACATTGTAGTACAAATGAACTCTGTGGACTTTGGAAACTTTACATATACACGTACAAAGATTTGTTATACATATTTCAATAGTTTGAGGAAATTTTTTTGGTTGTCGCCGTCTGTTGCTTGTCTTTTATGTGGTCTTATTGCCCGTACACATGTCGGATTCTCCTCCTGCTCGCAAATTCAGCATCAGTATGCCCTGCCCACTGTTTAAAATTCTTGCGCGCACGTTATTTGATTGGGGCCAATCTGTGTCTATCGTGAAATTAATGTCAAAATTTAATAGGCTTTTAACATAGAAAATCTTCATGCAATGTTAATATCATGACATAAATTGAATATTATTCATACGATATTAGACGATGTTAAAACTTTACTCAATAATGCACCACTTTATCTTAAATCGCTACATAGATTTCATATTTCCACTTGATTCTTGGGACTGTTCATTAGATCTAGTTATGTTATTGATTCCGTTTATTTGTCCGATTTTCCTTTTCTCGTGAGAAAGTTCTGTTTGACATTCGTTTTTTTACGTATTTGTTAGACTTTTGATTGTGATTTTTAGTCTTATTTTGAGTTTTGTGTTTGACTTTCATTTAAGGTATCTGATGTACAATAGAGCATATTTCCATGCGTGGTAAGGTACTATAAACTATATATTTTCTGAAAGGACATAATGCCAACTGCTCAGAAATAATAATTTTGGGCCATAAAAACAAAGGGGAATAGCAGATTTGAATACGTATCTAAACTGATAGAATTGTCTGAAAAAGATGCAATGTCTGATGATTATTTGACTATATACATTTTTGATTTAGAATTTAGATTACATTTTTGCACTCTGGCACAACAATGTTAAACAAGACAAGAGGAACAATGTTTTTATACCATCACCAAAGCAAGAATGACAAAAATATTGAATTTGAAGACATTTGTACCACTTGATGAGTGTCACTGCTGGTGGACAAGGAGTCCCCGAGGTCACATGTAGCCAAGTTCGATCAACTTCGGTTGATCGTCTCTTCAACGCATTCGAAAATTTCTGTTATCAATGTTCCTTGAAGTTTCTAAAATGTGGGTCCTGAAGTATCATATCCCACCCATCCTTCTATGTCTTTCTTTACATTTTTGGACATTCATACTCTTTGGTCATACTACATTCTTAAGATTGAGGATCACTGGCGAAAATTAAGTACCCAAAACGTGCACGTCTGGACTATGCTGCCCAATTAATCTGTCAGCATGGTTACTGGTAAACTACGTTTTAGTGTTGATCTCAAATTAAAATAGAATGTGTTTAAGGTTGAAGATATTATTTTAAAGAAAAAGAGGTGTTTCATAATTCCAATGTCGGCAAAGATTTCCCATTATTCTCGTTTGTTTATTTGTAGTGTTTTGTTTTTAACGTTATGATATTT
The DNA here is from genome assembly GCA_033119305.1 of Pinctada imbricata. Taxonomy (NCBI): domain Eukaryota; kingdom Metazoa; phylum Mollusca; class Bivalvia; order Pterioida; family Pteriidae; genus Pinctada; species Pinctada imbricata. The sequence continues at coordinate 45,786,841 of VSWD01000014.1, forward strand.
CTATATCGTTTTTTCATATTCTTTCTCTATTTTGTGTATTGTGCTGTCCGCGTCTTTTCCGTGTTTTTGTATGGAGTGTTTTGGTGTTTGCTGTGATTGCTGCAGCAACCAAGTGTTGTTGGAGACCCTGACCTTTCTTCGAAAAGAATACATCACCCCGCTTCGGTAAATAATTAATTTATTTGATTCTTATTGTTTCGATAAAATCAATAGCTGAAGCCGTCTTGCAGGGTCTACTTATCGGAGGAAATTTCCTTGACAAAGTGACCTAAGGGGAAGTTACACACAATCTGACCTTCATTGAATGCACAGCAAGAAAAGATACATCCAGATAAAGGACAATGATTGCTTAGAAATGAGAGCCAGAAATTGACATATGAATAGACTTTGATAGACCCGTTCTTCCCGCGGGAATTCAACATTAATTTGATTTTTAAAGATTGAACTTTGGAATTGATTGTTTTTGTATTTTGGATATCGTTCAGTCATAAAAAGTCAATTTTAATAAAATGATCTACTTTACTCTCATTAAGAAGTTTAACGTAAAACACACCGTTGCTAGTTCTAACTACTTACGTACATACACCCAGATTCAGGACAATGATTGCTTAGAAATGAGAGCCAGAAATTGTCATATGAGTACATTTTAGTTGTTGTATTAGTAATTTGGATAGCGTTGAGTCATAACAAGTCAATTTTAATTAAATGATCTAGTTTACTCTCCATTTAGCAGTTTTACGTAAAACGAACCGTTGCTAGTTCTAACTATTTACGTATTACATTGTATTTTTAGAGCAGTCACAAAGGCAAACTAATCTGAATATTATCCGATGACTATTTTTAATCATGTTGATATATGGACTAAACGAAAAAATTTAGATGAAAAATTCCCTCTGAGAAAATGATACATTACGACCAAAGACAAGAATAACTTCGAAATCAGAGCCATTATTTCGCTTCCGACTAGAATTTCATTTTTATTTTTTCTACACGTATGACAGAGAATGCATATAAACTTTTCAAAAGCAAAGACAACATAATGATGATACTCTTAACAGGAGTAAATTTTCCCTGGCTTGATGATAATGTTCCTAGATTACCGTCATACGGTATCTACATTTCACAGCTCATCCGGTATACAAGAACATGTATTGATGGTTTAGAATTTCAAGACTTGCACTCTAGCTGACTGTGACGACGGGACTACATGTATTGGGCTTTTGCTGTGATTGCTGCAGCCTGGTGTTGTTGGAGATCCCCTCCTTTGTCATTAATGCAACACGTTATAAAAAGCGCCACCTGAAATAGACTCCAAATCTACACTGGATTTCCACTGGATTTTTGGGACCAATTAGAGAGCTGCTTATAGTGTTATATTATTGTCTACGGTTAATTGTCCGATTTTTATTTTCTAACGAGAATGTTCCATTCTACATTCGTTCTTTCACGAATTTGTAAGACTTCTAAGGTATGACCTACTCTGTCATCCCGAAGATTCCCGACTATGAAATCATCGTTATTTGTCGGGAAATTATGAAAATGTGCATGAATTTTGACCGGAAGTACTCCATGGGTGCGGGATCCTTAATTCTGCATTTTTCGTGCATGGACACCGACGGCAGGTGCTGCTAGCCAGACAGGGGACGCTTACTCCTTCCGGGCACCTGATCCCACATCTGGCTTGCTGGGGATCCGTCGATGCTCCACCTATTGTGAACAAAGGAGGGGATCTCCAACAACACCAGGTTGTAGCACCCACAGCAAAACCCCAAAACACTCAATGCAAAAACATAAAGCAGACAAGCACGGAAAGAGACGCATAAGGGACAAGGAACGTCAACGCACAACACAGAAACATCAAACACAAAGGACTACACATAAACCAACGAGACCAATGGGCAACCAATGCCGACTTAGGACGGCCATCTGCCACGGAAATAGCAGAAGGTGTGGTTATCCTGGATTACGTGCGCACAACCCTCCCACTTTTCCGATTACCCAGGTGTCTCGAAGAACGTACAATTGCGGTGTAAAACAACCTCCTCACTGTCAGATGACCACACACAAACAAGACCGCAAAATGCAGGGGCCCAAGCAACACAGATGAATATGTAAATGGATATAAAAAGAGGGCGTACGTACAAGCATATACGATATACGGAAACAATGCCTATTGATATCATGGTGCCTCTCACTGAGTCAAAAATTAAAAAAAGCAAGAACTTCGTAAAAATTTTGAAAAAGAAATGTTCTTTCTGCCAGGATCGAACTCGCGACCATGGATTTTGCAGTCCTGCGTCATCACCACTGCGCCACCGCACCGTTGTGTAACAGTGATGAAATTGTAAAATACATTTTAGTGATTGCCGAAGATTTAATCTTTTCACTTTTTTGATTGAAATACGACAAAATTTTCCTCAATTAAACAACATAGAATTTATTTCATCTTCTCAGGTAAACATTTGTGTTTAAAGACAACAAAACTATGAGAACGAAATCGGCGAAGTCGACCTTGATTGTTATAAACTCAAACCATGTAAGGTGTCCTGACGAGGGATGATTTTTTGTGTTTTTTGTCCTGGATTTCTTGTGTACGTCCTGGATTTTTTGTGTCATAAAATTGTTTCAAACTCCATAAAATGCTCAATTTGACATTTTTTCAGATTGTTTTCGTGTATTTATGATGTTTGAATCATCTGTTAGGGACCGCAATTAAAAATATACTAATATCTCTAAATTTAAAAGAGTTGAGTATGTCCTGACTTTTTTGTGTACCTAGTCCTGGATTTTCTTTGTGATGTCCTGGATTTTCTAGATTTTGATTTAAGAATAATTTTCAATAGGTTTGAAAAGCGAGCGAATACTTAAATATCATCCGCTCAAATAGCTCTTATTTTTATAAAAATGGCCTATGCCTTAGTATAAACGAAGAGAAAGCTTGTTTGTATGCATACATCTTTTTGTTTTCCTTGTTATGTCCCCGTAATCGAAGATTCGGGGACATATAGTTTTTCTCCTGTCCGTTTGTCTGTCTGTCTGCTTGTCCGCAAAAAACTTTAACCATGGTCACCTTAACCTTTAACCTTGTCACCGCAAAAACATTAACCTTTACACCTTGGTCATAACTTTTGAATGGTAAGGGATAGGGCTTTGATATTTCACATGTGTGTTTCTTGTGACAAGAACTTTCCATGGATACCAATATTTTTTACCTTGTACCTTGACCTTGGAGTTTGACCTACTTTTGAAAAAACTTTAACCTTGGCCATAACTTTTGAATGGCATGGGATAGGGCTTTTATATTTCACATGTGTATTCCTTGTGACAACACCTTTCCATGGATACCAAAATATTTGACCTTATGATCTTGACCTTGGACTTTGACCTACTTTTGAAAAACTTAAATCTTGGTCATAACTTTTGAATGGTAAGGAATAGGGCGTTGATATTTCACATGTGTATTCCTTGTGACAAGACCCTTCCACGGATACCAAAATTTTTGACCTTGTTGCCTTGATCTTGGAGTTTGACCATTTTACAACTTTTACTGACAAAGATGCCGACGGGGGCATTCGTGTTTCACAAACACATGCGTTTTCCCCTTCTTTTCTACGGTGACATGTTGGTTAGTTTTTCATATCGTTCCAAAGGCAGGCGCGTAGCCAGAGTGCTTTTTAAGTGGAAGCACTTTCAGTCATGAGATGTGGGGATCGCTTTGATGTCCCAATTGGATCCAAGGAGAAGCCCTTGTGGGGATCCAGGCCAAGGGGCGAAGTCCCGGAATCTAATGCATTTTATGCATTTACAGAGCAGTTTTCTACGTTAAAATGACCCTTTGCACACCTTCTTTTAGTCTGTTTTGCAAATCGATGTGGAAGCATCTGGTACATGCGTGCGCCTGGCTATGCGCCTGGCTAACCCCCACCCCTACCCCCGTTCTTTCAGATTATAAAACATTTCGCACAAAAGGAGAGGGTGGGGATCATTCACCCCTTTCGTTTTGTTCGATGGTATGTATATGCTATATCTTCAAGGGCTAATATAGGACACATTGTACAGAATGATGAACGAATGGCCATACATCTTTTTTATTTATTTTTGTTGTTTGTTTCGCTTTTGTTCGTTTTGTTTTGTTTTGTTTCGTTTTTTTTGGCTGGTCAAATTAAATGTTTCCATTCCTACTATTTCCATCAGAGGTACACCTTTGCATAGCAAAATTACATCCAATATTACATTATGACACAAAATTGTATAGATGACAAGTGGCGGATCTAGGATTCCAGAAAGGGGCAGGGGATGGCAAAGTCCAGTTTCAAAGAAAATTTTTACGGAACACTGACAAGCGAAAATAGAAGTTATTCTAGACTAATTCCTTCCACTGGGTTCCTTGATCAATTACTTTATACTAACTTCTAATATGATTGAAAGAAGATTGGCGATCTTTCTTTTCAGAGTTAGAATGAAAATGAAAGACAATTACTATCTATATCTTCTATCAATGTATTTTGAGTCTCAATTATAAAATTCAAAGTCCATGCATATATAAGTCTTGAAAACCGGCGAGCAACAGCGAGCCAACGATTTTTTCAAATACATGTACTGACAGATAAATTCGTTATCATTTAGAATTTTCATAGCAAATTCAGAACATTTGAAGAAATAAGGACATATTTTATCTGAATACAGAAATCAGAACTAATAAACAGTGATTTTTGTAACAAACAAGGGCAAAATAAGGTTTATTATGAAAGTGGAGCTACTGTCATAACAAAATCCCCTACAAAGTAGTTAAACTCTATTAGATTGATGAAGAAATATACAAAAGCCAGGACAGCAAACACAAAAAATCCAGGACAGAACACAAAAAATGTCAGGACATCTAACTTTTTTTTAAATTTTGCTTTTCTGCTTTTTTATTGCCGTTTTATTGCTCGGGAAAATTATGGTTAGCACTGTTGAACTGGCACAAGATATTCATGTTAAAATATTTAAACCTAGTCTGTTTAAACGACGAGAACATGGATTTTTATTAAAAAAAGTCGAAATCTCTTAATTCAATGAAAAGCAGACAGCTCTTAGCATTGATTCAGTCTTATAATGCATTTACAATGTTAAATGCAAAGATACGTATCTCACAATGATCTACATGTCCATTAATTGTCTAAAAAATATGAAATTTTGCCGATTTCGCTCGAAACGAACACAAATAATCCAGGACAAACACGTAAAATCCAGGACAATAAACACAAAAAATCACTCGTCGTCAGGACACCTTACATGGTGTGAAACTACGAGTTGCTTCCCTTCGCTAGTCACATATACGTTTGAAAAAGATATCATCGTAGGGTGATGGTATAAAATTGCATGGCGCAGGCTGAAATTACAATGCTATGTGTTGGGGTCGCGTTAAACTAGTCCGATAGATTGTTGTCCTCCATAATCTAAGTAGGCACTTTAACTATTCTATCTATGACTATTTAAAATATATGACAATACTGGGAGTTTAGTGCTGCTCTAGTCATTTTTAGATAAAAATCGTCTTTTATTCCAAAAATATAAAAAAGAAGAAAAGTGCGCACTTGAACTCATAAATGGCAATACCTACAAGGTATTTTGGTAGTAAGCATAGGACTGTAACTGCAGGAATGGCGTTGCGCCAGCTCGTTTTTTACAATTCATTGTTTGCATGTTATAAATAGTTGTCACGTGACTTGTGATGTGGCACATGACATCACTATTGGCTGAATGTGTAGTACAAGCTTAGTGTTAAACACTGATACCATATACATAAAGAAATTTTATTGGAGGATGTCCTTTTTTCATTATTGAAAATGTCTTTTAAAAATGTCACTAATATTGCAACGTAAAAACGAGGAGTGTCTTAACGTAGCTGCGGGAGTCCCGTTGTCACAGTCAGTCAGAGTGCGAGTTTTAAGAATGCGCTTGTACAAGACTGTAGATTGGTCAAGTACCGAGCCTAGTGTCCGTCTGGTGACATTAGGATCCACGGTATCAAAGGCGTTTGATGATCCTGACGCATTTTCGATAGTGATGTTGTCTATCTTTGATCCTTCTCATCTTGTTGATAATGTCACCATAAAATGCAGGTTGTGAAATACCCAAAGTAATATACTCTGTTGCCTGTATTGGTCCGATTTTCAAAAGAAGTTGACAATAATTTTTATAAAATTTCCAGAAAGTCTTTACTAGTTTGTGAAAACGAAAACCTTGTCCTAAAAGTTTTTTGGTAATTTGTAAATTTCTACCATGAATATCCAAAATATCAGTACATGCTCTAGCATACCGGATGAGCTGTGAAATATAGATACCATAGGACGGTAATCTAGGAACATCACCGTCAAGCCAGGGGAAATTTACTATGTTAAATCCAAAACCATCTCTTTTGTCATACACACTTGTATGGATCTCTCCATTAACAATTTTGATATTAAAGTCCAAAAATGGTGTTTCTGTGTTTGAAACGTTTGCCTTGCTTAGAATCAATTCTTGTGGATAAATAACATTTTTATACTTTTTAAAAACAGGATTGTCGATAGTAAGAATATCATCCAAGTACCTAGAAGTACCAATGAAGCATTTCACATCATCATTTTTTCTTTGCTTTTGAAGATTTTGGATAAGTTCCTTTTCATACGTGTAAAAAAATAAATCTGCAACAAGAGGCTCACAATTAGTACCCATTGGAATCCCTACAACCTGCCTGTAGAGTTTCTCACCAAATCTTACATAAATATTGTCCAAATGGAAGGATAATTTAAAACCTGATAAATTTACAGCATGGACCAGACATGCACGTGACAGTTTCACAGTATTTTGCCACGTGTTCCTTTATGGCCGTGAGTGCTGACGTCAGATTTCTAGACAAAATTGTTGTTGAGCAGTTGCTAGAATTAGCAATGTATCGAAACTGGGATTGCCGTCAGGATATTCTTTATCTCATTCTGATTCTTATTTTGAGTTTTGTGTTTGACTTTCATTCAAAGAGATATAATTTAGACATCTAAAAAAAGCTAGAAAACATAATTGATTACTTACACTCATCATCAGAATCATCAAAATCACTCAAGGCTGAAAAAGATGCAATGTCGGCTGAATATTTGACAATATACATGTACATTTTAGGTTTAGATTTGAGAGTTTATTAGTACAATATGGCATATCAACAAGTGGAACAAATTAGCCAGTAGGGCCCCCAAGCACCCCCTTGAGTACTTTTTTCACGGGTACCAAAATGTTCCTCAGGGTCTACAGAATTGGTTTTCAGAATGTACTAAAAATAAACTTATTTAGGCTATGTATTTTTCGATCGTTTCCATGGCAACCCCCTGCTAAACTCACGAAATCACTATTGGTTAAGTAAAATAACCATATCTTGGCCAAACTTGTGCTAAACGTCTGTAACTGATATCAATATAACGAGGAAAGGTTATTCTATTAATCAAGTGATCATATGCAAAATAACTAATTTGCATATTCATGAATATTCATGCATTGAAATAAAAATGCTTGAAAAATATATAAAAATCGACACTTTTCATTTTGTTTTTGCTTCTAAACTATTTAGTATGATCTTTGATCGGTATTGGATTATACATGTATAAGAAATACCTACAAAGTCTTCTCTCTCCATTGACATAACAACTGGCTCAATATTTTACTTCAATGGCTTCTAAATTGATGTTTTTTTTTACAGAGAAATGGCTATTTTAAGTAAAGTAAGCTGATGTTGTATACTAATTAAAAGATATTTACGACTTCTAAAATCGAATATCTGAACCTCTTTTCTAGTATGTTATCTTGTTTTCCTCATGTAATAAATGTTTACAAAACATGATATACACATTTACGTATTTTGGTATTTTGGGACAAAAACCGTATTTTTCAGCATAAAAAACCAGATATCTGGATATTATCTATAAAAGGCAAACAGTTCCTGTAATCTATAAATGAAATGTATATACTGGTGTAATTTCATGGTTCTAAGATGGATTTATGTGTTAGAAGCAAAAAATGTTACTTTTTTCCGATATTTTGGATTAAAATGTCGGTTATTCATACTAAAATTACATGTTTCTGAGAAATATTCTAATATAATTTATAACTCAATAATATAGTATAACCAACCAATAACAACCAAGCCACTCAATAACATGGTCTTTCAACCCTTTATTATATATACGTACCATTTAATATTTAAGTATAACCACACAATAAAATAGCAAAACCACTAAAGGACATAGTCATTTGACCCTTTATTACATAAAAACACATCTCAACACCCAATGACATAGCAAATCCACTCAATAAAGAGGCTGTTTGACTCTTAACTATATGAAAATCACTAGATAATACGGCATAACCACCTAATAACATACAGAACCACCCATTAACGTGATGGTTTGACCCTTTGTTATAACAAAACCACTTATTAACATTACATAGCAACCTTATTACTTAGCATTACTACGACTAAATAAATTGTCCGTCGATGGCGTTTTAATTACAGATAGATTAGTCTGTAGCGGTTTGTGAATGTTGTTCACCTAACGCATCGATAGACTCGTTACATGTAGATTACTGTAAATAAATTCTGTGCTATTTCGTAGATGGCGTTTCAGGCACATGTCATCACAGGTAATTTATTGTGATTGCAGTAATGCTAAAAGTGCATGTACAATCATTTTGCAGAGTGACGTATGTTACACCTGACACGACTAAAGAAAGAAAGAACAAAAGAAAGAAAGAAACTTGTATAAAATGAAAAAAAAATGTACATGCGCATATCTTTATATTCAAAAGAATCAACCGATCGAACTCTCGTGGTACGATAAAAATCTTTTGCCAGTGTGTATATTTTTGCGTCCAGAGAGAGTGAGAGAGAGATCAGTATTTTATAACAAGTTACATGATGCATTCAATAGACACATTTATGCAATCAAAAGCAATGTACATGTTCGATAAATACTTTTTTGTGACTGTGAAAATGCGTACATTTCCGATGTTGGCTGATTCAGAAGTTAGTCGATTTTGAACGGAGTTGGGGCCACAAATCTTTTCTTATAAATAATTTCAAGCTGAAGTTTGTCATTTATCTATCACGAGAATACTTTTGTTAGCAATAGCGTATTTTAAATTTCATAATAACAGAATAATTATTACCAAATTGAGTTTCCCAGTAGTTTCTGAATTGTTTATTTTGAATGGGCGGAGTGTCACTCCCAATTAAAGTCAAATACTCGTCCAGGTATTTATGCTTTACAACAAGGACCAGTATTTGGATGATGTGGAACCGCAAAGGTCGAAGGAGGACTACCAAGTGCAACGATGGCAGGTTGCCCGGCTGTATGGATCCCCATTGATGGGATTTATAAAGGCATAAAGCTCCTCCAAAGGTTCAATCCTGTATATATGATAGGATCCTGGGAAAGGGAAGGTGTGTTACTAGATATGTTGGTATTTACAACTGGAAACTGAACATTTTTTTCTAATTTTCCGGATAGTGGTTTTCACAGTTTTTTGAATTTGTTGTTTCCTCAAATATTTAATAATTTGCTGCCATTTCAAACATTCATTTTCAATGTTATCGGGTATGATTCCGTTGTAATGTTTTCTGAGAATGGCAGTATCCGCCATTATCACCTGACTCCTCTCTTTGTATCCGTCAAAAATATATTTATCCACATTACTGTTAATCAAGCGGGGTTTCACTTTTGCTTCAAAGGGCTGATAAATGGCGTTTTCCATTTTTATTTTAGAATCAAGTTCGGCTCTTAATTTTTCATTTGTCCTTCGGCTTTATTGCGAGCGCTGACTGGCTTTTTGAATTCTGCTATCGCATTTTCATGAGAAGAAAGACTGCCACACATTCGTACATCAACACATGATCGTGCTTTACAATTTCGTTTGCTGTGCGATTTCAAAACTTTTGGATGACAAGTCCCGCAGAACAGAACCGTTTTGTTTACAGTAACATCTAGACAATAAAGGTCCTCGAATGAATTTACGTTTGCACATAGTTCATTATATTCCATTTCTTGTTGTGTCCGTTCCTCTTTTTTGAATCTTAAGTTGTATAGAACTTAGACATGACTTCGAATATTTTTAACTCTTTATTTTTGTCGCGCCACTTTCACCGCTGTGATAAAAAAATAAGTGTGGCGTTCACATTTATAAATATGTGAATTTGGTCCAACTTTTGTATCATGTCTTGCAGCCGATTAAATTTTTGAGAAGGCATTTTTTTATTGGCATCTACTCAGTCGCCTTGGTCGCCACGAAAGGTAGCTTTCATCTGAAATAATAGATAACCACAAATCAGCTCTTACTTCCTTTGGCTTCGACACTACCAATTTAGATTTAGATTTACCATACTTGTACTGCATACCTAAAATGCATAAGAATCCGTACAAACAACGTTTCATCGCTGGTTCCTCAAAATGTTCTACCAAATCTGTATCGATCTTACTCACCAAAGTTTTATCTGAAATCAAATCTGGGCTTCAAAAATATTGTTCGACAGTGTATTCTCGAAGTGGTATCAACCAGATGTGGATTTTAAAGAATTCGAAGGAACTTTTAGAACATCTGAAATCCAGTCATTTTAGTAGAGTCCATTCGATCAAAGCCTTTGATTTTTCGACACTTTACACTACAATTCCACATTCTAAATTGAAAGAAAGACTCGCAAAAATTATAAGTAATGCGTTTACAAGTAAGAACGGTAATCGCAAATACAAATTTATTGTTGTTAACTATGACAAAACCTACTTTGTAAAAGAAAAGTCAGATTCTGAAAATAAGTACACTGAAACAGACATTATTCAGATGTTAAACTTTCTGATCGACAACATTTTTGTGGTGTTTGGAGGAAAGGTCTTCCAGCAAATTGTCGGAATTCCAATGGGGACCAATTGTGCCCCACTCCTTGCCGACATTTTCCTTTACTCGTACGAAGCTGAATTCATTCAATCTCTGGTCTCTGAAGGGAAAAGATACTTAGCTTCTGACTTTAACTTCACTTACAGATACATAGACGATGTGTTGTCCATCAATAATCCAAAATTCGCGGATTACCTGAGCAGTATCTATCCTTCGGAGCTTGAAGTCAAAGAAACCACAGAGACAAATAATTCAGCATCCTATTTGGACATAATGTTGTCCTACGACACTGATGGTCACATGAACACCTCACTCTATGACAAACGTGACGACTTCAATTTCAGCATTACAAACTTTCCTTTTCTGGGCAGCAACATCCCTTCATCGCCTGCTTATGGCGTGTTCATATCTCAGTTGATACGCTATGCCAGAGCAAGTACCAAATATACGGATTTTGTTCTGAGAGCTAGGCGTCTTTCAGATAAGCTTCTCAGTCAGGGATATGTTTGTGACCGACTAACATCGTCACTGAGGAAGTTCTATGGTCGATATGGGGAACTCGTCATACACTATGATGTTCCACTCTCAAGAATGGTGGATGATATTCTGTCATAGACCATTTGAACCATCCAACCAAAGATTGTACTCTATATCTTCCAAAATGGAAGTAACCGGATGTGACAGTTCTACCGAATTGAAGCGACGGGTGTTGCATGCAAGCAGGAGATGCTTACTCTTCCTGGGCACCTGGTCTCACTCCCCTATCGGGAGTTCGCTTCTTTTCACATGGTGGAGGTTTTTGTTTGTTTGCTTTGGTTCCTGTTTTGTCCTGATTTTGTATGCCTTCGGTTTCTGATTTTTGAATTATCGATTTTGTGCTATATACAGGGATATGGTCATTATCCATATTTGTCATTTCATTGTCTCATCCGACGTGTTATTTAATGCAGATATTTCACATCATAAATTTTTTTTACAAAATCCATGGTAACTGTAATATATCTTGCACTCCACATTTGCGCAACGTTCACGTCCGTCCGACATGTTGGACAAAGTGGTTAAAAATGACTGTTCGGTAGGTATCTGGGTATAAATGTTCTGTAGAATTGGTAAGAATCAATAAACATTGACATCGCGGATGGGGGTCTATTACAAGCTATAATTATAGGATTAGGAGTACAATGGCGACGTACACGATACAGATCCTTATCACTGTAAACATGGTCCATGTCAAAATCTTTACAGATATAAGTAGATCTAGCATGATATGAATCAGGAGTGGATCTAGAAGACTGTACACATTTGAAGAGAAAAGAATGAGAAACGGTAGGGAATTGATATTAATCTTCCAAAGAATTTTTTTTCAACTGGAAATTATTCAATATGAGTTTTTCATAGTTGAACTTATCTAAACTAAAATAAGCAATGATATCAATACCCAAAACTGAATCCATCCCTGGGGATTTGCAATGGATTAATTATAATTTGAATCTTCAAGAGAGTCCTTATATTTTCAGAAAAAAAACCCGTTAAAATGGCTTATTCTGAGGGTACAATTGGCAGAATTTACGTGAAAGGAAGGACACCTGATGATACTCTTGGCTGTTAATGCATGAAATTTCAAAACTTAAAAATTGCGTTGTCAATGAAGAAAATGGAACAAAAGCAAAAGGTCGCAGACAAGTTAAAAACTGTGTTACACGTGCTTGAGAATCATGGTTTAGTTAACGAATGAAAATGTCGACAAAAAGGGAGATTTTCTGTCCAGTGTTTGGAGAACAAAATTGTTCGAAATGAATGACTTGAAATATCTCGAATTTAAAAAAAACGAAATAAACCAACGATTACACATAGAGAACTACAGGATAAAATTATATTCAATTGCAACAAACCAGTGAGCATCACTATCAATAAAGCCATTAAAAGTTCATTGTCATCGGGACAATTAACATTAAAGAAACTTTCAAAACCATCTGCAGAAAGATTTACAAATATGTAATACACTCAAGCATTTATGAACTATATGCATCATAAAAAGGCTCATGAAATGAAAATTTTTGACGAAGCTGTCTTTAATTCACGAGAAAGGTCGAGCCGTGGAGGTATCTAAGGCCTCTATATCACCAAATATTACACTTAATCTGTTAAATGTATTACATGGAGTGAATTCTTTAATTTGCGCGCGAGAGAGAGCATAACATTATAATAAGTATAATTTTCTGTCAAATGATTTTTGAACTGCTTGTGCCTCAATTTGAAGCATTGTAACATTGTAAATAAATTTACTTATATACGAGATTTCTAAAATTGCAGTTTACTTTCTTTCCTCTGTTTCATTATGATTTGTTATATATCTGAACTGCAAGTCTATAAATGCGGCCGTTATGTTTTGCGTCACTGCTCACACTGTCCGGGTAATTGAAATTCTTGCCATCTACGAAGAAATTGCACAAAATTAATTTACAATAATCTACCTGTAACTGTGTAACGAGACGTTGGATTCACAAACTGCTACAGACACAATAATCTACCTGTAACGACTCGTACCTAAAACGCCGTCGACGAAGAAATTGCACAGAATTAATTTAGGCGTAATACTACATAATAACGTGATGAATCAATCCAAAGAGTTCGCAAAATTCCAAAAATGTACCGATAGAAAGCTACTGATAAATGCACTATTTACAAAATCTCAACACATGATGAATTTTAACTTTTTATAAACAATTTGAAGAAACTATGCTTAATTAATGATATCAGAGTAGTCGGCGTAGCATAAACTCATTTTGGTAGCGCAAAGTACATTGAAGAACACATGAACTATGTGGACTGTGTAAAAATTCAGCATCAGTATGCCCCGCCCACGGTTTGAAATTATGTGCACGTTATGTGATTGGGGCCACCTGTGTCCATTGTGAAATTAAAAGTCAAAATTGAATAGGAGTTTAACATAGAAAATCTACATGCAATGTAAAAGAAGGGATGAGATCTCCAACAAGACCCCGCTGCAGCATCAACACCAAAACACCCGATGCAAAAACACAAAAGACGAGTACAGCACGAGGCGGAAAAGAGACACACGACATGTAAACATCAAACACTAAAGACTACACATAAACCGACGAGACCAATGGGCAACCGGTGCCGACTTTGGACGGCCCTTTGTCACGCAAGTAGCAAATGTTGTGGTTATCCTCTCACTTCTCCAAATACCCAGAGGTCTCGAAGAACGTACAATTTTGGTGTAAAACAACCTCCTCACTGTAATATGACCTCACACATACAAAATCGCGAAACGCAGAGGCCCCAGAAACACAGATGAATATGTAAATGGATATAAAAAGAAGACATGCGTAATACAGTCCATGGTCTGCCGGCTGTAGCAAAGTCATGTATGTAATCACCCGAGGAGTCTGACTGAAATTCAGAGAGGACAGATGGTCGGGGCCCTGTCCTCTCTAAAGAGGCTTGGACAGGGCCCGTCATGGAGTCCCGTCGTCACAGTCAGTCAGAGTGCAAGTCTCAAGGATGTGCTTGTACAAGAAAGAAGGGAGGAGATCTCCAACAAGACCCCGCTGCAGCATCAACAGCAAATCTCCAAAACACCCGATGCAAAAACACAAAAGACGAGTACAGCACGAGACGGAAAAGAGACACACGACATGTAAGCATCAAACACTAAAGACTACACATAAACCGACGTGACCAATGGGCAACCGGTGCCGACTTTGGACGGCCATTTGTCACGCAAGTAGCAAATGGTGTGGTTATCCTGGATTACGTGCGCACAACCCTCTCACTTCTCCAGTTACCCAGAGGTTTCGAAGAACGTACAATTTTGGTGTAAATCAACCTCATCATCAACCTCCTCACTTCAGACCGCGAAACGTAGAGGGCCCGAAACACAGATGAATATGTAAATGGATATAAAAAGAGGGCATGCGTAATACAGTCCGTGCTCTGCCGGCTGTAGCAAGCTCATGTATGTGATCACCCGAGGAGTCCGACTGACATTCAGAGAGGACAGGTGGTCGGGGCCCTGTCTTCTCTAAAGAGGTTTGGACAGGGCCCGTCATGGAGTCAGTCAGAGTGCAAAACTCAAGGATGCGCTTGTACAAGACTGTAGATTGTTCAAGTACCAAGCCTAGTGTCCGTCTGGTGACATTAGGATCATATCCTAAAAGGCGTTTGATGATTCTGACGCATTTTCGATGGTTATGCTGCCTACCTTTGATCCGTTTAATTTTGTTTATCATATCACCATAAAACACAGTGTAATACCCAAAGTAATGTACTCTGTTGCGTGTATAGATCCGAATTTTAAAAGAAGTTGACTGTAATTTTTGTAAAATTTCCGGAAATTTGTAAATATTATGGCATAAATCAAATATGGTTCATCCGATATTTGAATATATTTAAACTTTACTCAATAATGCAGCACTTTAAGTTAAACTCTACATAAATTCCATATTTCCACTTGATTCTTGGGACTGTTCATTAGATCTTGTTTTGTTATTGATTCCATTTATTTGTCCGATTTTTCTTTTCTCATGAGAAAGTTCTGTTCTACATTTTTTTTTTACGAATTTGTTAGACTTTTGATTGTCATTTTTTAGTCTTATTTTGAGTTTTGTGTTGATTTTTATGTTGACTTTCATTCAAGGTATCCGATGTACAATAGGGCATTTTTCCAAGCCTAGTAAGGTACTCAAAACTATATATTTTCTCAGAAATAATAATTTTGAAGCCAGAAAAATAAAGGGAAATAACTGATGAAGCATTTAAATTGCATATTTTCTCTATATAACAAATGCAAAATAACAAAGTTTTACAAGAGTTTTTCCCCTTTGATTTTCTTTTAGACCTGGGAGTCTTATATCTGCACTCAGAAAATATTTCAGTAAATATATAGTTTAAATTACCTTACCAGGCATAAAATTTACCATACTTTACAATGTAGATGATTAAAACGCTATGTAAAATGACTCAATTGTACGACGGATACCTTAATGAATTATACTTTAGATACGTAGAAAAGCTAGAAAACAGATTTGAATACTTATCTTAACTGATAGAATCGTCTGAAAAAGATGCAATGTCTGCTGGATATTTGACTATGTTCATTTTTGATTTGATTTTAGATTACATTTTTGCACTCTGGCTCAACAATGTTAAACAAGACAAGAGGAACAATGGTTTAAAACATCACCAAAGCAAGAATGACAAACATATTGCATTTGAAGACATTTGTACCACTTGGTGAGTGTCACTGCTGGTGGACCAAGTTCAATCAACTTCGGTTGATCGTGTCTTCAACGCATTCGAAAATTTCTGTTATAAAAGTTTCACACTCTTTCCTCATATAACATTGTAAAGAATGTGGATCACTGGCGAGAGTTAAGTACCCGAAACGTGCATGGCTTAACCATGCTCCCAATTAATCTGATTTTTTTAAATGGTGCATATATATACAAGTATGACTATAAATTATAGAGATATAAAATGCAGTCAGCATTGCTACTGGTCAACTACATTTTAGCGTTGATGTCAAATTAAAAAAGAATGTGTTTAAGGTTGAAGATATTTTTCTAAAGAAAAAGAGGTGTTTCATAACTCCAATTGACCTTTCTTTGAAAAGAATACATCGCCCCGCTTCGGTAAATAATTAATCTATTTAATTCTTCTTGTTTCGATAAAATTGATAGCTTAAGCTATGTTGCAGTGTCTACTTATAGAAGGATATTTCCTTGACATAGTGACCTAAGGGGAAGTTACACACAATATAACCTCCATTGAATGCACAGCAAGAAAAGATACACCAAGGTAAAGGACAATGATTGCTTAGAAATGATAGCCAGATATTGACATATGAATAGACTTTGATCGACTTGTTCTACCCGCGGGACTTGTCAAAATTAATCTTTAAATATTGAGCTTTGGAATTTATTGTTTTCGTATGTTTGATAGCGTTGAGTCATAAAAAGTTAATTTTAATAAAATGATCTGCTTTGCTCACCATTAAGCAGGTTTACGTAAAACACACCGTTGTTAGTTCTAACTACTTACGTTGTACATCCAGACTAAGGACAATGATTGCTTAGAAATTTGAGCCAGAAATTGTCATATGAGTAGATGTTAGTTGTTGTATTTATTTAGTAATTTGGATAGCGTTGAGTCGTAACAAGTCAATTTTGATAAAATGATCTACTTTACTATCCATTTAGCAGTTTTACGTAAAACGAACCGTTGCTAGTTCTAACTATTTACGTATTACATTGTATCTTTAGTGCAGTCATAAAGGCAAACTAATCTGAATATATTTCCGATGACTATTTTTAACCATGTTGATATATGGACTAAACGAACAAATTTAAGTGAAAAATTCCCTCTAAGAAAAAGATACATTACGACCAAAGACAAGAATAACTTCGAAATCAGAGCCAGTATTTCGTTTCTTATTACAATTTTATTATCATTTTTTATACATGTATGACCGAGAATGCATATACACTTTTCAAAAGCAAAGAAAACATGATGATGATACTCTTATCAGTAGTTAATTTTTCCTGGCTTGATGGTGATGTTACTAGATTACCGTCATACGGTATCTACATTTCACAGCTCAGCCGGTATACTAGAAAATGTATTGATGGTTTGGAATTTCATAATAGAATTTTACAAATTACGAAGAAACTTTAAGGTCAAATAATTGCTTTCACAAACTAGTAAAGACTTTCTGGAAATTTTACAATAATTATCAACATCTTTTCCAATTCGGACACATACAAGCAACAGATTATATTTATTTTGGTATTCAAGAACCTGCATTTTATAGTGACATAATTTATAAGATAAGAAGACAACATAACCATTGAAAATGAGTCAGAGTCATCAAATAACTTTTATACCGTGGAAATAATCCTAATGTTACCGGACGGACACTAGACATGGCACTTTACCAATTTATAGTCTTGTACATGTACAATCGCATTCTTAAGACTTGCACTCTAGCTGACTGTGACGACGGGACCCCATGTATTGGGCTTTTCCTGTAATTGCTGCAACCTGATGTTGTTGGAGATCCCATCCTTTGCATTCAATGCAACACGTTAATAAAGCGCCACCTGAAATAGACTCCAAATCTCCACTGGATTTCCACTGGATTCTTGGGACCAATAAGAGAGCTGTGTTTATAGTGTTATATTATTGGCTACGGTTAAATGTCCGATTTTTATTTTCTCATGAGAATGTTCCATTCTACATTCGTTCTTTCACGAATTTGTAAGACTTTTAAGGTATTCAACCCCTAATGCATTTTCAATTATAAATACCAGAGATAAGAACTTTCTTTCTAGCTAAATTTAGGGATTACACTTCCCATTCAATGACCTACTCTGTCATCCCGAAGATTACCGATTATGAAACCATCGGGAAATTATGAAAATGTGCATGAATTTTGACCGGAAGTACTCCATTAGGGTGCGGGATCCTTAATTGTGCATTTTTCGTGCATGGACATCGACGGCGGGTGCTGCTAGCCAGATAGGGGACGCTTACTCCTTCCGGGCACCTTATCCCACCTCTGGCTTGCTGGGGATCCGTCGACGACCACTTGGTGCTCTCATTCTGATTCTTATTTGGAGTTTTGTGTTTGACTTTCATTCAAAGAGATATAACTGAGATATCTAAAAAAGCTAGAAAACATAATTGATTACTTACCCTCACGTAAAAAATCTGAAAAAGATTGTCGGCTGAATATTAGACTATATACATTTTATGTTTAGATTTTAGAGTTTATTAGTACAATCTGGCACATCAACAAGTGGAACAAAGTTAGCCAGTGGGGCCCCCATGCACCCCCTTGAGTACTTTTTTAAAGGGTACCAAAATGCTCCTCAGGGTCTAAAGAATTGGGTTTCATCGTCACTGAGGAAGTTCTACGGTCGATATGGGGAACTCGTCATACACTATGATATCCCACTTTCCAGAATGGTGGATGATATTCTGTCATAGACCATTTGAACCATCCAACCAAAGATTGTACTCTATATCTTCCAAAATGAAAGTAACCGGATGTGACAGTTCTACCGAATTGAAGCGACGGGTGTTGCATGCAAGCAGGATATGCTTACTCTTCCTGGGCACCTGGTCTCACTCTCATATCGGGAGTTCGCTTCTTTTCTTATGGTGGAGGTTTTTGTTTGTTTGCTTTGGTTCCTGTTTTATCCTGATTTTGTATGCCTTCGGTTTCTGATTTTCTGGGTTATTGATTTTGTGCTGTAAACAGGGATATGGTCATTATCCATATTTGTCATTCAGAATGTACTAAAAAATAAACTCATTAAGACTATGTGTTTTTCGATCGTTTCCATGGCAACCCCCTGCTAAACTCACGAAATCACAATTAGTGTAGTAAAATAACCATATCTTGGCCAAATGTTGAGCTAAACATCTGTAACTGATATCAATATAACGAGGAAAGGTTGTTCTATTAATCCAGTGATCATATGCAAAATAACTAATTTTCATATTCATGAATATTCATGCATTGAAATAAAAATGCTTGAAAAATATATAAAAATCGACACTTTTCCCTTTGTTTTTGCTTCTAAACTATTTAGTATGATCTATGATCGGTATTGGATTATACATGTATAAGAAATACCTACAAAGTGTTCTCCTTCCATTGACATAACAACTGGATCAATATTTTACTTCAATGGCTTCTAAATTGATGTATTTTGTTTACAGAGAAATGGCTATTTTAAGTAAAGTAAGCTGATTTTTGTAAATTAATTAAAAGATATTTACGACTTATAAAATCGAATATCTGAACCTCTTTTCTAGTATGTATTCATGTTTTTCTCATGTAATAAATGTTTACAAAACATGATATACGTATTTTTGGTATTTTGGGGCAAAAACCGTGTTTTTCAGTATAAATAAAACCCCTGATATATTCATATTATCTATAAAAGGCAAACAGTTCCTGTAATCTATAAATGAAATGTATATACTGATGTAATTTCATTGTTTTAAGATGGATTTATGTGTTAGAAGCAAAAATGTTACTTTTTTCTGATATTTTGGAATAAAATGTCGGTTTTTCATACTAAAATTACATGTTTCTGAGAAATATTCTAATATAATTTACAACTCAATAATATAGTATAACCAACCAATAACAGCAAAGCCACTCAATAACATGGCCTTTCAACCCTTATCATATATATGTACCATTTAATAATTCAGTATAACCACACAATAAAATAGCAAAACCACTCAACAACATAGTCATTTGACCCTTTATTACATAAAAACACATCTCAAAACCCAATGACATAGCAATGACAAAGATGGATAATGACCATATCCCTTGTTACAGCACAAAATCGATGATTCATAAAATCAGAAACCGAAGGCATACAAAACCAGGATAAAACGGAGACCAAAGCAAACAAACAAAAACCTCCACCACATGAAAAGAAGCGAACTCCCGATATGGGAGTGAGACCGGGCGCCCAGGAAGAGTAAACATCTCCTGCTTGCATGCAACACCAATTCAATTAAAACCACTCAATTAAGAGGCTGTTTGACCTTTAACTATATGAAAATCACTGGACAATACAGCATAACTACCTAAGAACATACAGAACCACCCATTAACGTGATGGTTTGACCCTTTGTTATAACAAAACCACTTAATAACACAACATAGCAACCTTATTACTTAGCATTACTACGCCTAAATAAATTCTGTGAAATTTCTTTGTCGACGGCGTTTTAAATACCCATCGTTACAGATAGATTATTGTGTCTGTAGCGGTTTATGAATGTTGTTCACCTAACGCATCGATAGACTCGTTACAGGTAGATTACTGAAAAAAAATGCTATGCAATTTCGTCGTAGATGGCGTTTCAGGCACATGTCATCACAGGTAGATTATTGTGATTGCAGTGATGCTAAAAGCGCATGTACAATTATTTTGCGGAGTGACATATGTTACACCTGACACGACTAAAGAAAGAAAGAACAAAAGAAAGAAAGAAACTTGTAGAAAATGAAAAAAAAATCATGAACCCATGTACACACGCATATCTTTATATTCAATAAGAGTCAACCGATCGAACTCTCGCGGTACGGTAAAAATCTTTTTCATTATTAATTTCAAGCTGAAGTTTGTCATGTATCTATCATGAGAATATTTCTGTTAGCAATAGCGTATTTTAAATTTCATAATAACAGAATAATTATTACCAAATCGAGTTTCCCAGTAGTTTCTGAATTGTTTATTTTGAATGGGCGGAGTGTCACTCCCAATTAAAGTCAAATACTGGTCCAGGTATTTATGCTTTACAACAAGGACTAGTATTTGGATGATGTGGAACCGCAAAGGTCGAAGGAGGACTACCAAGTGCAGCGATGGCAGGTTGCCCGGCTGTATGGATCCCCATTAGTGGGATTTATAAAGGCATAAAGCTCCTCCAAAGATACAATCCTGTATATATCATAGGGTCCTTAGAAAGGGAGGGTGAGTTACTAGACATGTTGGTATTTACAACTGGAAACTGAACATGTTTTTTTTTAATTTTCCGGATAGCGGTTTTCACAGTTTTTTGAATTTGTCGTTTCCTCGAATACCTTAATAATTTGCTGCCATTTAAAACATTCATTTTCAATGTTATCGGGTATGATTCCGATGTAATGTTTTCTGAGAATGGCAGTATCCGCCATTATCACATGACTCCTCTCTTTGTATCCGTCAAAAATATATTTATCCACATTATTGTTAATCAAGCGGGGTTTCACTTTTGCTTCAAAGGGTTGATAAATGGCGTTTTCCATTTTTATTTTAGAATCAAGTTTTTTCATTTTTTTCATTTGTCCTTCGGCTTTATCTCGAGCGCTGACTTGCTTTTTGAATTCTGCTATCGCATTTTCATGAGAAGAAAGACTGCCACACATTCGTACATCAACACATGATCGCGCTATACAATTTCGTTTGCTGTGCGATTTCAAAACCTTTGGATGACAAATCCCGCAGAACGGAACCGTTTTGTTTACAGTAACATTTAGACAATAAAGGTACTCCATTGAATTTTGTTTGCACATAGTTCATTATATTCCATTTCTTGTTGTGTCCGTTCCTCTTTTTTGAATCTTAAGTTGTTCAGAACTTATACATGATTTCGAAAACTTTTTACTCTTTATTTCTTCGCGCCACTTTCACCGCTGCTATAAAAGAATAAGTGTGGCGTTCACATTTATAGATATGTGGATTTGGTCCAACTTTTGTATCGTGTCTTGCAGCCGATTACATTTTTGAGAATGCATTTTCATTGGCATCTACCCAGTCGCCTTGGTCGCCACGAAAGGTAACTTTCATTGTCTTATCCGACATGTTATTTAATGCAGTATTTCACATCATAATTTTTCTACAAAATCCATGGTAACCGTAATATATCTTGTACTCCACATTAGCGCAACGTTCACGTTCAAGCTCATGTATGTGATCACCCGAGGAGTCTGACTGAAATTCAGAGAGGACAGATGGTCGGGGCCCTGTCCTCTCTAAAGAGGCTTGGACAGGGCCCGTCATGGAGTCCCGTCGTCACAGTCAGTCAGAGTGCAAGTCTCAAGGATGTGCTTGTACAAGAAAGAAGGGAGGAGATCTCCAACAAGACCCCGCTGCAGCATCAACAGCAAATCTCCAAAACACCCGATGCAAAAACACAAAAGACGAGTACAGCACGAGATGGAAAAGAGACACACGACATGTAAGCATCAAACACTAAAGACTACACATAAACCGACGTGACCAATGGGCAACCGGTGCCGACTTTGGACGGCCATTTGTCACGCAAGTAGCAAATGGTGTGGTTATCCTGCATTACGTGCGCACAACCCTCTCACTTCTCCAGTTACCCAGAGGTTTCGAAGAACGTACAATTTTGGTGTAAATCAACCTCATCATCAACCTCCTCACTTCAGACCGCGAAACGTAGAGGGCCCGAAACACAGATGAATATGTAAATGGATATAAAAAGAGGGCATGCGTAATACAGTCCGTGCTCTGCCGGCTGTAGCAAGCTCATGTATGTGATCACCCGAGGAGTCCGACTGACATTCAGAGAGGACAGGTGGTTGGGGCCCTGTCTTCTCTAAAGAGGTTTGGACAGGGCCCGTCATGGAGTCAGTCAGAGTGCAAAACTCAAGGATGCGCTTGTACAAGACTGTAGATTGTTCAAGTACCAAGCCTAGTGTCCGTCTGGTGACATTAGGATCATATCCTAAAAGGCGTTTGATGATTCTGACGCATTTTCGATGGTTATGCTGCCTACCTTTGATCCGTTTAATTTTGTTTATCATATCACCATAAAACACAGTGTAATACCCAAAGTAATGTACTCTGTTGCGTGTATAGATCCGAATTTTAAAAGAAGTTGACTGTAATTTTTGTAAAATTTCCGGAAATTTGTAAATATTATGGCATAAATCAAATATGGTTCATCCGATATTTGAATATATTTAAACTTTACTCAATAATGCAGCACTTTAAGTTAAACTCTACATAAATTCCATATTTCCACTTGATTCTTGGGACTGTTCATTAGATCTTGTTTTGTTATTGATTCCATTTATTTGTCCGATTTTTCTTTTCTCATGAGAAAGTTCTGTTCTACGTTTTTTTTTTACGAATTTGTTAGACTTTTGATTGTCATTTTTTAGTCTTATTTGAGTTTTGTGTTGATTTTTATGTTGACTTTCATTCAAGGTATCCGATGTACAATAGGGCATTTTTCCAAGCCTAGTAAGGTACTCAAAACTATATATTTTCTCAGAAATAATAATTTTGAAGCCAGAAAAATAAAGGGAAATAACTGATGAAGCATTTAAATTGCATATTTTCTCTATATAACAAATGCAAAATAACAAAGTTTTACAAGAGTTTTTCCCCTTTGATTTTCTTTTAGACCTGGGAGTCTTATATCTGCACTCAGAAAATATTTCAGTAAATATATAGTTTAAATTACCTTACCAGGCATAAAATTTACCATACTTTACAATGTAGATGATTAAAACGCTATGTAAAATGACTCAATTGTACGACGGATACCTTAATGAATTATACTTTAGATACGTAGAAAAGCTAGAAAACAGATTTGAATACTTATCTTAACTGATAGAATCGTCTGAAAAAGATGCATTGTCTGCTGGATATTTGACTATGTTCATTTTTGATTTGATTTTAGATTACATTTTTGCACTCTGGCACAGCAATTTTAAACAAGACAAGAGGAACAATGGTTTAAAACATCACCAAAGCAAGAATGACAAACATATTGCATTTGAAGACATTTGTACCACTTGGTGAGTGTCACTGCTGGTGGACCAAGTTCAATCAACTTCGGTTGATCGTGTCTTCAACGCATTCGAAAATTTCTGTTATAAAAGTTTCACAAACTTTCCTCATATAACATTGTAAAGAATGTGGATCACTGGCGAGAGTTAAGTACCCGAAACGTGCATGGCTTAACCATGCTCCCAATTAATCTGATTTTTTTAAATGGTGCATATATATACAAGTATGACTATAAATTATAGAGATATAAAATGCTGTCAGCATTGCTACTGGTCAACTACATTTTAGCGTTGATGTCAAATTAAAAAAGAATGTGTTTAAGGTTGAAGATATTTTTCTAAAGAAAAAGAGGTGTTTCATAACTCCAATTGACCTTTCTTTGAAAAGAATACATCGCCCCGCTTCGGTAAATAATTAATCTATTTAATTCTTCTTGTTTCGATAAAATTGATAGCTTAAGCTATGTTGCAGTGTCTACTTATAGAAGGATATTTCCTTGACATAGTGACCTAAGGGGAAGTTACACACAATATAACCTCCATTGAATGCACAGCAAGAAAAGATACACCAAGGTAAAGGACAATGATTGCTTAGAAATGATAGCCAGATATTGACATATGAATAGACTTTGATCTACTAGTTCTACCCGCGGGAATTGTCAAAATTAATCTTTAAATATTGAGCTTTGGAATTTATTGTTTTTGTATGTTTGATAGCGTTGAGTCATAAAAAGTTAATTTTAATAAAATGATCTGCTTTGCTCACCATTAAGCAGGTTTACGTAAAACACACCGTTGTTAGTTCTAACTACTTACGTTGTACATCCAGACTAAGGACAATGATTGCTTAGAAATTTGAGCCAGAAATTGTCATATGAGTAGATGTTAGTTGTTGTATTTATTTAGTAATTTGGATAGCGTTGAGTCGTAACAAGTCAATTTTTATAAAATGATCTACTTTACTATCCATTTAGCAGTTTTACCTAAAACGAACCGTTACTAGTTCTAACTATTTACGTATTACATTGTATCTTTAGTGCAGTCATAAAGGCAAACTAATCTGAATATATTTCCGATGACTATTTTTAACCATGTTGATATATGGACTAAACGAACAAATTTAAGTGAAAAATTCCCTCTGAGAAAAAGATACATTACGACCAAAGACAAGAATAACTTCGAAATCAGAGCCAGTATTTCGTTTCTTATTACAATTTTATTATCATTTTTTATACATGTATGACCGAGAATGCATATACACTTTTCAAAAGCAAAGAAAACATGATGATGATACTCTTATCAGTAGTTAATTTTTCCTGGCTTGATGGTGATGTTACTAGATTACCGTCATACGGTATCTACATTTCACAGCTCAGCCGGTATACTAGAAAATGTATCGATGGTTTGGAATTTCATAATAGAATTTTACAAATTACGAAGAAACTTTAAGGTCAAATAATTGCTTTCACAAACTAGTAACGACTTTCTGGAAATTTTACAATAATTATCAACATCTTTTCCAATTCGGACACATACAAGCAACAGATTATATTTATTTTGGTATTCCAGAACCTGCATTTTATAGTGACATAATTTATAAGATAAGAAGGCAACATAACCATTGAAAATGAGTCAGAGTCATCAAATAACTTTTATACCGTGGAAATAATCCTAATGTTACCGGACGGACACTAGACATGGCACTTTACCAATTTATAGTCTTGTACATGTACAATCGCATTCTTAAGACTTGCACTCTAGCTGACTGTGACGACGGGACTCCATGTATTGGGCTTTTCCTGTAATTGCTGCAACCTGATGTTGTTGGAGATCCATTCCTTTGCATTCAATGCAACACGTTATTAAAAGCGCCACCTGAAATAGACTCCAAATCTCCACTGGATTTCCACTGGATTCTTGGGACCAATAAGAGAGCTGTGTTTATAGTGTTATATTATTGGCTACGGTTAAATGTCCGATTTTTATTTTCTCATGAGAATGTTCCATTCTACATTCGTTCTTTCACGAATTTGTAAGACTTTTAAGGTATTCAACCCCTAATGCATTTTCAATTATAAATACCAGAGATAAGAACTTTCTTTCTAGCTAAATTAAGGGATTATACTTCCCATTCAATGACCTACTCTGTCATCCCGAAGATTACCGATTATGAAACCATCGGGAAATTATGAAAATGTGCATGAATTTTGACCGGAAGTACTCCATTAGGGTGCGGGATCCTTAATTGTGCATTTTTCGTGCATGGACATCGACGGCGGGTGCTGCTAGCCAGATAGGGGACGCTTACTCCTTCCGGGCACCTTATCCCACCTCTGGCTTGCTGTGGATCCGTCGATGCACCACTTGGTGCTCTCATTCTGATTCTTATTTGGAGTTTTGTGTTTGACTTTCATTCAAAGAGATATAATTGAGATATCTAAAAAAGCTAGAAAACATAATTGATTACTTACCCTCACGTAAAAAATCTGAAAAAGATGCATTGTCGGCTGAATATTAGACTATATACATTTTATGTTTAGATTTTAGAGTTTATTAGTACAATCTGGCACATCAACAAGTGGAACAAAGTTAGCCAGTGGGGCCCCCATGCACCCCCTTGAGTACTTTTTTCACGGGTACCAAAATGCTCCTCAGGGTCTAAAGAATTGGGTTTCATCGTCACTGAGGAAGTTCTACGGTCGATATTGGGAACTCGTCATACACTATGATATCCCACTTTCCAGAATGGTGGATGATATTCTGTCATAGACCATTTGAACCATCCAACCAAAGATTGTACTCTATATCTTCCAAAATGAAAGTAACCGGATGTGACAGTTCTACCGAATTGAAGCGACGGGTGTTGCATGCAAGCAGGAGATGCTTACTCTTCCTGGGCACCTGGTCTCACTCTCATATCGGGACTTCGCTTCTTTTCTTATGGTGGAGGTTTTTGTTTGTTTGCTTTGGTTCCTGTTTTATCCTGATTTTGTATGCCTTCGGTTTCTGATTTTCTGGGTTATTGATTTTGTTCTGTAAACAGGGATATGGTCATTATCCATATTTGTCATTCAGAATGTACTAAAAAATAAACTCATTAAGACTATGTCGTTTCCATGGCAACCCCCTGCTAAACTCACGAAATCACAATTGGTGTAGTAAAATAACCATATCTTGGCCAAATGTTGAGCTAAACATCTGTAACTGATATCAATATAACGAGGAAAAGTTGTTCTATTAATCCAGTGATCATAGTGCAAATTACTAATTTTCATATTCATGAATATTCATGCATTGAAATAAAAATGCTTGAAAAATATATAAAAATCGACACTTTTCCCTTTGTTTTTGCTTCTAAACTATTTAGTATGATCTATGATCGGTATTGGATTATACATGTATAAGAAATACCTACAAAGTGTTCTCTTTCCATTGACATAACAACTGGATCAATATTTTACTTCAATGGCTTCTAAATTGATGTATTTTTTTTTACAGAGAAATGGCTATTTTAAGTAAAGTAAGCTGATTTTTGTAAACTAATTAAAAGATATTTTCGACTTATAAAATCGAATATCTGAACCTCTTTTCTAGTATGTATTCATGTTTTTCTCATGTAATAAATGTTTACAAAACATGATATACGTATTTTTGGTATTTTGGGGCAAAAACCGTGTTTTTCAGTATAAAAAAACCCCTGATATATTCATATTATCTATAAAAGGCAAACAGTTCCTGTAATCTATAAATGAAATGTATATACTGATGTAATTTCATTGTTTTAAGATGGATTTATGTGTTAGAAGCAAAAATGTTACTTTTTTCTGATATTTTGGAATAAAATGTCGGTTTTTCATACTAAAATTACATGTTTCTGAGAAATATTCTAATATAATTTACAACTCAATAATATAGTATAACCAACCAATAACAGCATAGCCACTCAATAACATGGCCTTTCAACCCTTATCATATATACCATTTAATAATTCAGTATAACCGCACAATGAAATAGCAAAACCACTCAACAACATAGTCATTTGACCCTTTATTACATAAAAACACATCTCAAAACCCAATGACATAGCAATGACAAAGATGGATAATGACCATATCCCTTGTTACAGCACAAAATCGATGATTCATAAAATTAGAAACCGAAGGCATACAAAACCAGGATAAAACGGAGACCAAAGCTAACAAACAAAAACCTCCACCACATGAAAAGAAGCGAACTCCCGATATGGGAGTGAGACCGGGCGCCCAGGAAGAGTAAACATCTCCTGCTTGCATGCAACACCAATTCAATTAAAACCACTCAATTAAGAGGCTGTTTGACCTTTAACTATATGAAAATCACTGGACAATACAGCATAACTACCTAAGAACATACAGAACCACCCATTAACGTGATGGTTTGACCCTTTGTTATAACAAAACCACTTAATAACACAACATAGCAACCTTATTACTTAGCATTACTACGCCTAAATAAATTCTGTGAAATTTCTTTGTCGACGGCGTTTTAAATACCCATCGTTACAGATAGATTATTGTGTCTGTAGCGGTTTATGAATGTTGTTCACCTAACGCATCGATAGACTCGTTACAGGTAGATTACTGAAAAAAAATTCTATGCAATTTCGTCGTAGATGGCGTTTCAGGCACATGTCATCACAGGTAGATTATTGTGATTGCAGTGATGCTAAAAGCGCATGTACAATTATTTTGCGGAGTGACGTATGTTATACCTGACACGACTAGAGAAAGAAAGAACAAAAGAAAGAAACTTGTAGAAAATGAAAAAAAAAAAAAAAAATCATGAACCCATGTACACACGCATATCTTTATATTCAATAAGAGTCAACCGATCGAACTCTCGCGGTACGGTAAAAATCTTTTTCATTATTAATTTCAAGCTGAAGTTTGTCATGTATCTATCATGAGAATATTTCTGTTAGCAATAGCGTATTTTAAATTTCATAATAACAGAATAATTATTACCAAATCGAGTTTCCCAGTAGTTTCTGACTTGTTTATTTTGAATGGGCGGAGTGTCACTCCCAATTAAAGTCAAATAATCGTCCAGGTATTTATGCTTTACAACAAGGACTAGTATTTGGATGATGTGGAACCGCAAAGGTCGAAGGAGGACTACCAAGTGTAGCGGTGGCAGGTTGCCCGGCTGTATGGATCCCCATTAGTGGGATTTATAAAGGCATAAAGCTCCTCCAAAGATACAATCCTGTATATATCATAGGGTCCTTAGAAAGGGAGGGTGAGTTACTAGACATGTTGGTACATGTATTTACAACTGGAAACTGAACATGTTTTTTTTTTAATTTTCCGGATAGCGGTTTTCACAGTTTTTTGAATTTGTCGTTTCCTCGAATACCTTAATAATTTGCTGCCATTTAAAACATTCATTTTCAATGTTATCGGGTATGATTCCGATGTAATGTTTTCTGAGAATGGCAGTATCCGCCATTATCACATGACTCCTCTCTTTGTATCTGTCAAAAATATATTTATCCACATTATTGTTAATCAAGCGGGGTTTCACTTTTGCTTCAAAGGGCTGATAAATGGCGTTTTCCATTTTTATTTTAGAATCAAGTTTTTTCATTTTTTCATCTGTCCTTCGGCTTTATCTCGAGTGCTGAATCTTAAGTTGTTTAGAACTTATACATGATTTCGAAAACTTTTTACTCTTTATTTTTTCGCGCCACTTTCACCGCTGCTATAAAAGAATAAGTGTGGCGTTCACATTTATTGATATGTGGATTTGGTCCAACTTTTGTATCGTGTCTTGCAGCCGATTACATTTTTGAGAAGGCATTTTCATTGGCATCTACCCAGTCGCCTTGGTCGCCACGAAAGGTAACTTTCATTGTCTTATCCGACATGTTATTTAATGCAGTATTTCACATCATAATTTTTCTACAAAATCCATGGTAACCGTAATATATCTTGTACTCCACATTAGCGCAACGTTCACGTTCAAGCTCATGTATGTGATCACCCGAGGAGTCTGACTGACATTCAGAGAGGACAGGTGGTCGGGGCCCTGTCTTCTCTAAAGAGGTTTGGACAGGGCCCGTCATGAAGTCAGTCAGAGTGCAAGTCTCAAGGATGCGCTTGTACAAGACTGTAGATTGTTCAAGTACCAAGCCTAGTGTCCGTCTGGTGACATTAGGATCATATCCTAAAAGGCGTTTGATAATTCTGACGCATTTTCGATGGTTATGCTGCCTACCTTTGATCCGTTTAATTTTGTTTATCATATCACCATAAAACACAGTGTAATACCCAAAGTAATGTACTCTGTTGCGTGTATTGATCCGAATTTTAAAAGAAGTTGACAGTAATTTTTGTAAAATTTCCGGAAATTTGTAAATATTATGGCATAAATCAAATATGGTTCATCCGATATTTGAATATATTTAAACTTTACTCAATAATGCAGCACTTTAACTTAAACTCTACATAAATTTCATATTTCCACTTGATTCTTGGGACTGTTCATTAGATCTTGTTTTGTTATTGATTCCATTTATTTGTCCGATTTTTCTTTTCTCGTGAGAAAGTTCTGTGCTACATTTTTTTTTACGAATTTGTTAGACATTTGATTGTGATTTGTTAGTCTTATTATGAGTTTTGTGTTGATTTTTATGTTGACTTTCAATCAAGGTATCCGATGTATAATAGGGCATTTTTCCATGCCTAGTAAGGTACTAAAAGCTATATATTTTCTCAGAAATAATAATTTTGAAGCCAGAAAAATAAAGGGAAATAACTGATGAAGCATTTAAGTTGCATATTTTCTCTATATAACAAATGCAAAATAACATAGCTTTACAATAGTTTTTCCCCTTTGATTTTTTTAGACCTGGGAGTCTTATATCTGCACTCAGAAAACCTTTCAGTAAATATATAGTTTCTATTACCTTACCAGGCATAAAATTTACCATACTTTACAATGTAGATGATTAAAACGCTATGTAAAATGACTCAATTATACAACGGATACCTTAATGAATTATACTTAGATACGAAGAAAAGCTAGAAAACAGATTTGAATACTTATCTAAACTGATAGAATAGTCTGAAAAAGATGCAATGTCTGCTGGATATTTGACTATGTTCATTTTTGATTTGGTTTTAGATTACATTTTTGCACTCTGGCACAACAATGTTAAACAAGACAAGAGGAACAATGGTTTAAAACATCACCAAAGCAAGAATGACAAATATATTGCATTTGAAGACATTTGTACCACTTGGTGAGTTTCACTGCTGGTGGACCAAGTTCGATCAACGTCGGTTGATCGTGTCATCAACGCATTCGAAAAGTTCTGTTATAAAAGTTTCACACTCTTTGGTCATATAACATTGTAAAGAATGTGGATCACTGGCGAGAGTTAAGTACCCGAAACGTGCATGGCTTAACCATGCTCCCAATTAATCTGTTTTTAAATGATGCATATATATGCAAGTATGACTATAAATTATAGAGATATAAAAATGTAGACAGTATTGCTACTGGTCAACTACGTTTTAGTGTTGATGTCAAGTCAAAAAAAAAATGTGTTTAACGTTGAAGATATTATTCTTAAGAAAAAGAGGTGTTTTATAACTCCAAGTGACCTTTCTTTGAAAAGAATACATC
This sequence comes from Pinctada imbricata, assembly GCA_033119305.1. Taxonomy (NCBI): domain Eukaryota; kingdom Metazoa; phylum Mollusca; class Bivalvia; order Pterioida; family Pteriidae; genus Pinctada; species Pinctada imbricata. The sequence continues at coordinate 45,818,772 of VSWD01000014.1, forward strand.
GCCCCGCTTCGGTAAATAATTAATCTATTTAATTCTTCTTGTGTCGATAAAATTATTAGCTTAAGCCGTCTTGCAGGGTCTACTTATAGGAGGATATTTCCTTGACAAAGTGACCTAAGGGACAGTTACACACAATCTAACCTTCAATGAACGCACAGCAAGGAAAGATACATCCAGATAATGATTGCTTAGAAATGAGAGCCAGAAATTGACATATGAATATTTTTTGATCGACTTGTTCTACCCAGGGGAATTGTCAAAATTGATCTTTAAAGAGCTTTGGAAGGACCTCGCACGAATTGACGGAAAATCCGCCCATACAATAAAATCTCCTCTAGGGTTACTCAAACTATTTCAAGGTATAAAATATATATTTATGGACAGAAAAACTTATAATCTATAATATTTACTCAAATGTTCATCATTTACATCACCTACTTGGCATTTCTTCGAAATCGAAGCAATGCGGGGTCCACCATTTAGAGTCCGCGGTATTGCGTTATAAAATTCATTAAGATGAGATAAAATTGAGATAATCTTTTTACTCTGAGTTATATTAAGTTATCATACATTTAGTGATTTAATAAACGGTAGAATGTAAACGTCTTCATATTGAATAGCATCATTTAAGAACAGATAAATTGGCAACATGGACCAGACATGCACGTTTGTTTGAATGTTTGTCCTCCCTAAAAACTAGTATTTGTTTTCCGTATGCAGAACTACATTTTTGGTTCATCACTATACTTCCAATAGTTCACAATGGATGAATGCGCTTAGTGCGTTTACATTACGAAAAGGTACATGTAAGCGAAAAACCACCGAAAAAAGAGATTTTTTTTTGTGGTTATTCGTAAAAACAAATAATAGAGTGTTTGATAAATAGAGAAAAATGAAATATAATGGAGAACAGTATTCTTTGTTGGAAATGTTTTAATGACTATCTCAAAAGAAAAAAATGTAGTTGCAAAATGTTTACTACTCACCCAAACCATAAAATGACATCATAAAAATAATTAATTAATCAAAATATTAGATATAATTGCAAAGTATCATCACTCTAAACCCATCGAAAGAAAACGTGATAGATTTATGTATAATTACTCAATATTTTGAGCCTTCTCACCCCCCTCCCTTTTTTTATATTTCGATCGCCTGGTTGACATCGTTCCCCACCTTGCTACAGGATCTTACTTGCCATGCTGAAATATCTTGTCAAACTAAAGTTTCTATTGAAAGGAAATCCTGTAGCAAGGTGGGGAACAATACTCTAAAAAACTTTTCCAATTTCCATAGGCTTTAGTGTTGAAATCGACTGTTTTAACCCAAATTATACACAAAATATATATCGCATGTTTGAAATATTACTATTTTCATAAAATTCAACAGAGTTTCAATTTCTTTTAATGAAATTTTTTTTGCGGTTCCATCTGGGCGGAATTCCATACTTATCGTTCCAGCTCCTTTATTGTTTTCGTATTTTTGATAGCGTTGAGTCACAAAAAGTCAATATTAATGAAATGATCTACTTTACTCTCATTAAGCAATTTAACGTAAAAAACACCGTTGCCAGTTCTAACTATTTACGTATACACACCCAGATTAAGGACAAAGATTGCTTAGAAATGAGAGCCAGAAATCGTCATATGAGTAGATTTAAGTTGTTGTATTTATTTAGTAATTTGGATAGCGTTGAGTCATAACAAGTCAATTTTGATAAAATGATCTACTTTACTCTTCATTAAGCATTTTTACGTAAAACGAACCGTTGCTAGTTCTAACTATTTACGTATTAACATTGTATCTTTTGTGTAGTCATAAAGACAAGCTAATCTGAATATTATCCGATGACTATTTTTAATCACGTTGATATATGGACTAAACGAACAAATTTAGATGAGAAAAAGATACATTACGACCAAAGACAAGAATAACTTCGAAATCAGAGCCAATATTTTGCTTCTGACTAGAATTTCATTATTATCTTTTATACACGTATGACAGAGAATGCATATAAATTCTTTAAAAATAAATTCTTTAGAAGCAAAGAAAATATGGTGATGATACTCTTATTAGTACTAAATTTTCCCTGGCTTGATGGAGCTCGTAAAAAGTTCCCCGCGAGGGGTTTGACAGTAAGTGTTTTGAATATACTTCCCTGACATTGTAACCATAGCACTTTCTATAGACATAGCGTCAGAGTTTTATATATTTACATTTCCATGCTTCATTAACATCGACGGCGGGTGCTGCTAGCCAACAGGGGACGCTTACTCCTCCCAGGCACCTGGTCCCACCTCTAGCTTGCTAGGGGTCCGTCGATGTTTAATTTTGTGCTCTATTGTGAGTGCCGTTGAGATTATCGTCAGGATCTTCTTTAACTCATTTGTGTCACACTTATGCCCTTTGCCGTGTGGAGCTCGTAAAAAAGTTCCCCGCGAGGGGTTTGACAGTAAGTGTTTTGAATACACTTCCCTGACATTGTAACCAAAGCACTTTCAATAGACATAGCGTCAGACAACGCATGAGTTTTATATATTTACATTTCCATGCTTCATGAACATCGACGGCGGGTGCGGCTAGCCAACAGGGGACGCTTACTCCTCCCAGGCACCTGGTCCCACTTCTAGCTTTCTAGGGGTCCGTCGATGTTTAATTTTGTGCTCTATTGTGAGTGCCGTTGAGATTATCGTCAGGATCTTCTTTAACTCATGTTCCTAGATTACCGTCATACAGTATCTACATTTCAAAGCTCATCCGGTATACTAGAACATGTACTGATGTTTTGGAATTTCATAGTAGAAGTTTACAAATTACGAGGAAACTTTAAGGTCAAAGTTTTCGCTTTCACAAACTAATAAAGACTTCCTGGAAATTTAACAAAAATTATCAACTTCTTTTGCAATTCCGACCCAACAAAGTTTCTTCATTTTGGTATTTCACAACCTGCATTTTATAGTGCCATAATTAATAAAGTAAGAAAGACTAAAGGTAGACAACATAAGTATCGAAAATGCGTCAGAGTCATCAAATAGTTTTGATACCATGGATATAATCCTATATATAGCTAATGTTACCGGACGGACACTAGACTTGGTACTTGCCCAATCTACGGTCTTGTACAAGCGCATTCTTAAGACTTGCACTCTAACTGACTGTGACGACGGAACTCCATGTTTTGGGTTTTTGCTGTGGGTGCTGCAACCTGGTGTTGTTGGAGATCCCCTTCTTTGTCATTAATGCAACACGTTATAAAAAGCGCCACATGAAATACATTCCAAATCTCCACTGGATTTCCACTGGATTCTTGGCACCGATAAGAGAGCAAGTTGTGTTTATAGTACTATATTATTGTCTACGGTTAATTGTCCGAGTTTTATTTTCTCATGAGAATGTTCCATTCTACATTCGTTCTTTTACGAATTTATTGACTTTAAAGGTATTCAACCCTTAATGCATTTTCAATTATAAATACCAGAGATAATAACTTTCTTTCTTTTCAAAAAGAATGTTACACATAATTTTCTAGCCCGTCACTTCAATTCGGTTGACTTGTCACATACGGTTACTTCCAATTCGGACGATACAAGGATAGTCGGTGGTCGGATGGTTCAAATTGTCTTAGACAATCATCCACCATTCTGGAGAGCGGAACATCATAATGTATGACGAGTTCCCCATATCGACCGTAGAACTACCTCAGTAACAAGGTTAGTCGGTCACATACGTAAGATCAAGTAAACTGTTATGTTATTAATTCCGTTTATTTGTCCGATTTTTCTTTTCTTGTCTAAGACAGAATATCATCCACCATTCTGGAGAGTGGAACATCATAATGTATGACGAGTTCCCAATATCGACCATAGAACTTCCTCAGTGTCGGTCACAAACGTAAGATCAAGTTATGTTATTGATTCCGTTTATTTGTCCGATTTTTCTTTTCTTGTGAGAAAGTTCTGTTTTATATTCGTTCTTTTATGAATGTGTAAACTTTTGATTGTGATTTTTTAGTCTTATTTTGAGTTTTGTGTTTGACTGTCATTTCATGAATTATACTTTAGATACGTAGAAAAGCTAGAAAACAGATTTGAATACTTTGATTCATACGGTATCTACATTTCACAGCTCATCCGGTATACTAGAACATGTACTGATGTTTTGGAATTTCAAAATAGAAGTTTACAAATTACGAGGAAACTTTAAGGTCAAAGTTTTCGCTCTCACAAACTAATAAAATCTTCTTGGAAATTTTATAAAAATTATCAACTTCTTTTCAATTCCGACCCATACAAGCAACAAAGTATCTTCATTTTGGTATTTCAAAACCTGCATTTTATAGTGACATAATTAATAAAGTAAGAAGGATTTAAGGTAGACAACATAACCATCGAAAATGTGTCAGAGTCATCAAATAACTTTTATACCGTGGATATAATCCTAATGTTACGGACACTAGACTTGGTACTTGACCAATCTACAGTCTTGTACAAGCGCATTCTTAAGACTTGCACTCTTACTTACTGTGACGACGGGACTCCATGTCTTGGGGATTTGCTGTGGTTGCTGTGGTTGCTACAACCTGGTGTTGTTGGAGATCCCCTCATTTGTCATTAATGCAACTCGTTATAAAAAGCGCCACACGAGATAGATTCCAAATCTCCACTGGATTTCCACTGGATTCTTGGGACCGATTAGAGAGCAAGTTGTGTTTATACACAGGAGGAATTGCTACATATATTTTACATACATTTCTAAAAATATATATTTAATGTATATAGAATATAGGTAAAATGTATGTATATGAAAATGTATATTTTTTATTTATGAAAAATATATGGAAAATATATATTTCTTGTATATATTTTTTTTGCATCGGAAAAATATGCATATAAAATATAAATGAAAAATAAATGTATTCATTATACATTTTATATATATTTTACATACATGAATTTCATGTACATAGTTTTGTATATATTTTTCATACATTAGAAAAATATGTTTATAAAATATATATGAAAAGTAAATGTGTATGTTATACATTTTATATATATGTATTTTAATATATATTAATTACATGTTGTACATGTATACATCATGTGTGAATTGACAGTATTTGTGGATGCTTGCAATTAATTTTTTTTCAAGAATTTATTAATTGCACAATAATCAAGGGCGTATTTAGATGTGCATATTTTTTGCATAATTATGATATATAATATTGCATCAGAAGAATATATGTATGAAGGATCTCAAATGATTTTCTATTCATACGGTATTTATTGAGGTGTGTGATTTTTATATTACATAAAATATGACTTAATATTGATCAAAATAACGTCAAAATGTTATAATTTTCACTTCATGCATTTCTTGAAAGTAACGCGCCAACGTTGCTGTTTCTATTGTGATGTCACAAAGGATCTGGAGCGCTTTGAACATCCAATGACAATGTGCCCAAAGTAATATGTACCGGGGTAACATGTTATATCATAACATTTATTTCTGAAATGGCTTTATGTAACTAAATAACTGACCTTTTTTGGTTGTTTGTTTTGTTTTGTTTTATATATAAAAAAAGAAGCAGTCGACCTGTGTATCATGTGATAAACATACACATTTTAAAAATATATGTTAAAATGTATTCCCGTACAGAAAATCCTTAGACTTCCTCACATGGATTTTCTGTACAGAAATACATTTTTAACATATATTTTTAAAATGTGTATGTTTATCACATGCTTCACAGCTGAAATAAATAGTGAGGCATAAATTTCAGAGTATGTATTACCCATGAAGTCTCAGTGGCAGAATCAGGGGTTTGTGGAGGAACTATCCCCCCGGCACTTATCCAAAATTTCCCCAAAACAGGTATATTTCGGCCCATGGTCAAAGTACAAATCGTCAACCCCCAGCAAAGGGGACACTGGATTCGCCACCGAGTCCACTCAGTGGTATGTGGGGGGGGGGGGTAAAAAAATAAACGAAAGAGAAAGAAATAAATATGAATAAAACAGATGAAAAAGCTTTGAACACGACTTCTAAAACATTTTACTTGATATAATGCGGAGTGAAACAAAGACGGCGCGAAGCAGCACGTGCTCGAATTAGACAGATGCGAGCAGACGATGGAGGGGAACCTGCCAAGATCAAGAATATTCATCGGAACGTGTCAAACAAGAATTGGATGTGAACATATTTGTCGAGATGAGAAGCAGGAAATCCTAGCAGTACCAATGGTATCGATACATTATAAATTTTAGGTCTAACAAAACGATTTAACAAATTTTGCTCGAGCTTCCTATGACTTAAAAAAACCCAACAGTTAAAAAGTGACTAAACGGTATAATCGAATAAATCCGAGTGCGTTTTCAATAACAAGTACTCGGCTTAGACTATAAACATGTTCAGGTGTATATGTCCATGTTTAGTATAAAACAAAGTCAATAACTACAAAATGGGGTACTTTCCGCGCAGCTAACATCAGAAATCGGAGGGTTGAAGTTTATGTCTTCTTTGTCCGCAAGTTTCCTGTTTGAAATTTATATAGCGGGATAGATCTAGAACTCTTGTAACTAATTAAGGGTGTAAGATACTAATGCTACGATAATAGACACTAGTGATGGGAAATCCGTTCAGAGCCATTATCGATAAATTTGCTTGAATCAGTTGATGTATCTGATGCGATTTTTGTCCCCCGCTTTCGCGAAAGCTCGGGGACATTAAAACCGGTTCGTCCGTCTGTCCGTCAGTCACAAAAACTTTAACCTTGTGCATAACTTTTGAATGGTAAGTGATAGGGCTTTGATATTTCACATGTGTATTCCTTGTGACAAGACCTTTCCATGGATACCAAAATTAATTAAAGGATGTTTTATCGGACTAGATGTTATTTGTGTATTTGATCAAAATATCGCTGTGTTATCGATCGGGTGTGTAAACACATCCAGGATGCATCACAATTCGCTCAGGACTAAGCAGTTTAATTTTGAGTCTTTGGATATCTTACCTTTTTATGCCCCCGTAATCAAAGGTTCAGGGGCATATAGATTTAACATTTTGTATGTCTTTCTGTTTGTCCTCATGACCTTGGCTTTTATTTGATATGTACCATATATGTGTACAATTGAATGTTATGTCATAAATGAATCCGATTAAAGAAAACATCCCGCGGGCATACTTCGTCATTCTATGGTAGATCTTCTTTAACTCATTCTAGTTACAAATATTGGAAACTTCCAATTACATATTATAGAAGAAGAAATTTTAATATCCTGTGATTAAATTTGATCTTGAAATTTCAGGTACAAGCTGAAAGTTTAAAGAGGAATTCATTGCCAAGAAAGAAAAGACAGAATGGGTATTTGAAGTTTTGATGGTAAGATTGAAACTATGCATACGATAGTGTACATATAATACCGTATAACCAGAAATTTTGGCGAGTATCAAATTTCGCGATTTATGGTAAAATAGGGTGTCTTTATTTTCGCGATTACAATTATCCGCGATTCCTAAATTAGAACAAATATGTACCTATGGTGTTACTGTTTTGTACCTTTTATTATGGAAGTATTAGTTATTTCTATCATGAGAATACACTCAGTTCACTTTTCTTTACTTCTTATCAGGAAAAATGAGCAATTGCACATGCAATATATGAACAATTGAAACCGAATTACCAATTTATGATCAACCTTATCAAACACAATTTTTCGCGAGAATAATTTTTCGCGATTCAAACTCACTCGCGAATATAGCGAAAATTAGTATCTCGCGAAAATTTTTGGTTATACGGTAATACTTTCCTATTTTACTTCGACAACAAATGCACAAACTGGGCTACTGAAATTTAAGCTGGGCTCCTAAAATTTCTGTTGTCAGCCCTATATATAAAAAATATTAAACAAAACAACCAGGTGAGCTACAGTCTGGTCAGAGACTTCTGGTTGTAAAACACAGTATGATTACCCCAAAGTGCCATATTATGGAGGGGGATTAGGATCACAATGCTATTTGACTTGCTTACATGCTTCATGCTATGTTGCTTCATTCAATGTTTGATTATTCCATGTTCATTTGTCTTGCTTTCATTTCAAATTGACTTTATCTTTCTTCTTTGTGTAATTTTGCTTCCCTGCATTATACATGTGTCCTTCGTCAATGCATAACTGTCATTATACCATGCGTAATGACATTCTTCTTACTGCCATTATTCTTTCGTCTTAATGCTTTTATTGCTTCGTCAATGCTAACTTCAATTTTGATACCAGATGGCGCTTTGCGCGACCGCATGTGCCCGCTCCATGAAATGAACTTTGAAACATCCCCTGTCGTTAGAAATTTCTTTTAAATTCTACTACAGTATCGTTCGGAAAGTAATTATATTATCGCAAGAGAGGACAGAAGTAGATTTGTTGTATAAATATTTGAAAAATATTATGAAGTAATAAGTAAATATTTGACTTTGTATGCATCAGATTTTTGTAACTTTAACACTATAAATTACATTTGACTCTGAAGAAATTCATGGCGTAGTGGTTAATACCGTGGCCATTTCACGTTATTTTACACCGTTCCGAGTGGGTTCGAATTCCGGACGAGGATACATTTTTTTCCCTTATGTTAATTTTATGTATGATGTAATTTGTCCATGTTGTCCATCTGCCCAGAAGAGGATGTAGGAAAAAAATTGGGGGTACTTATAAAAATGATTTTGATACATTTTTTTCAGTTTTTCTTGAGGGGGGGGGGGGGGTTGTTCATTGTTTTGGAAAAAAATATGGCGGGCAACTGTATATTATCATTATTCAGTTGAAATTAAAATCATTTTTTATTACAAAACTTTGCAAAAGCTTCGTTGGCTCACTGTCGTCGCTTGCAAGTCATCTATGAAAAGTCATAATTTTAATGAATTGCCTTTTATATGCCCGTCAATGTCGTTTTTGTACCATAAATAGGATGCATGGTTATTGCATAAAAAGATAAAACTTCTATAATAATTGACTTTGAAGTATGGACTTATGAAGGTTAATGTTCAAGGTCAATCCTTGCAAGCATCAAACGCTTGGATTTCAATCTTAACCTTGATCTTGGGTCGAACAACATTGGCGGATTTAGGGGATGCTCCTGCACAGACCCAACATTTTCCCGGCAAAAACAGGTTCATCAGTAAAATCAGTAGAATCGGCAAAATTCGCTCCTTGACCCCCGGCAAAGGGGGCGCTGGATCCGCCACTGAACAACTGAGAAGAATTTGACAAGTTTGCCATATACCTTCCTTGCGCTCCAAACACGGAGTAAAGGAACACAATAAAGGTGTAAATTTTGGCCATTGTTGAAAAAGGCTGTGAATTTTGTGCCATGTTCCTGAGCAGGCGTAGTCCTGGACCAACGGCGTAGCTCTGCCTGAAAAGTGGAGGGGCACAACACCCCAAAATTTCTAACTAGCAAAAAAAGAACAAAAAACAATAAATAATAATAAAAAATTAATAAATAAAATAAATATATAAATAATAATAATAAAAACATAACAAGGGGTGGGGGAGGGGGGGGAGAAAGAGATTTAAAAAATATGGGGTTTCATGTTCTGTATGCACAAATTTTAAACATTTCTGGTGCAATTCTAAATATTGAGTACATGAATTTATAAATTCTGGCGAGCGGTAGCAAGCCAGGAATTATTTTTAGCAAAATATTGACTTATCAGAAAATGCTTTCTATACCCTCTATCATTACATGTAATGATGTTCTATATAGATTGAGTTAATTAAATGTCTTCATATACATGGATAAAGTAATATGTATAAAGGATGGATCAGAATAGCTACATTATTCAGAAAGTCTACAAAGAACTGGCGAGCAGTACTAGCGCGCCCCCGCTTCTCCTACGCTCTTGTCCAGGACAACAGCTTGGAGTAATTTTGGCATACAGAGATGTCAAAAGGTAAATTTTCAAGGTCAAAATTATGAAAGGAGACTAGAAACTGCATTATTGACTGAATCAATGGGGCCGGGGAATGTTGATCTCTAGGTTCGATCAGTCATGTGGAGAAATGATGCCGCTTCTTTCAGTCACGTGACGTAGTTCGGCGAAATTCCCAACAAAAATCAGTTGGTAGCTTTCCTCCGTTAAATCTTCGTTTTATTTAATTTCTGTTATTCATATTATTTTCAATTTGTTATGTAACGATGATTCATGACCTATTTTCAATTCTATAAGGAAACGCATAATCATTTTATACTAGAAAACAGAGGAAATTTCGTAGAAAGAAGGAATTTTTGAGATACGTGGGAACCGCCAAAATCAGTTATCCGAAAAAACGAAGGTACCCGACTTCATTTTTTTTTGTTATAAACTTTCAGTTGCGATGCCCGGAACATGAATTATTACACTAGAAACCTAAGAAAACGGACATTGAAGTTGCCAAAACTCGCCAAATCATGATGTATTCTTATGAAATTACACAACAGCCTATGGGCGGAATCTTACTTATTTTCAACTCGTGTGGGAACCGCGAATTTATCACGGAAAATAAAGTTTTTTACATCAACTTCTTCAGAAAATAGCAGAGTATCATATCCAATGCCCGCCAACCGTTTAACAATCTTCGTTACAGTGATGCCCATATACGACAATAGTAATTTCAAATCTGGCTGTGAGCCATGACGCGATGTCAGAGTGGCATTATTTCTCCGTATGTGTAGAACGCGCGGCAGTCTCAAAGGTTCGATCAGTGTAGGACGCGGTTTCAATTTATCTAGAATTTTTTCGATATGAAATACCGCCTTTCCCATGATATCTCAGTAAAAAAAACTGACTTTTATATGATTTTCCACTCACAATTCAGAAAAAAAAAATTATGTAGCCGATGGGATTCGAACCCACGCGGAAAAAAATGCTACGATTGTCTGGCACGCCAACCGCTGAGCCACGATGTCCTTACCCTACTTGTGGAAAACTTACAGCTATCAAATCCCCAAATGGCTATTACTGTATCAATGAAAACAAACAAACAAACAAACCAAACAAACAGAAAAGGCTCAAGTACTTATCATTTAATGATTTCTTCTTTTTTTTTTGTTCAAACATTTCTCAATCGGCTTTTGCTTTTCCCGCTATTTAAAACTCATTTTTCCAAGTACTGCAACAGGGGACGTCTCAAAGTTCATTTCAAGGAACAGACACAAACGGAGCGCCACCTGGTATCAAAATTGAGGTTAGCATTGACGAAGCAATAATGGCATTAGGACGAAAGAATGATGGCACAATGAAAGATGTCATAACGCAGGGTAGAACGACAATTATGCATTGACGAAGGACAAATGTAAAATGTACGGAAGCAACATTGCATAAAGAAGGAAGACAAATGCAATTAAGTCAATTTGAAATGAAAGCAAGACAAATGAACATGGAATAATCAAACATTGAATGAAGCAACATAGCATGAAGCATGTAAGCAAGTCAAAAAGCATTGTGACCCTAATCCCCCTCCATACCATATAGTGATAACATTGTTGATCTGTCTCTACTTACCATCTGCCCCAACTACAATCTGAGCTCATTATACAGCCCTCCCCCACCACCACTACCACCACTATGTGAGGAAGTTGTCCGCGGTGTGAGGAGAACATCTATTGATTTTCAAGGTTAGTGGTCAAGGTCACAATGGGCAATAATCATGATAATGGAAAACCTATTCATATTAATGTGATTTGATAAAATAATAGGTTATATAAATGTTGTTGTGATTCGAGGGGATAATGCACTTCGCACATGCTTGCATTTTATTTGTATTTTTAAATGATTTGAATTAATTCAGTTGAACCTACTATCAATATCAAAGCTCCATTAGTTTATATTGCAGAGTACCATACCAAGATAATGGTAGAACTAATGGAAAATAAATGGGAAATTCTTTTGGAAAAGGAGAAGTGTAGGATCATCCAGCGATATAATGAGGTAATATTAATGGCATACTGGGTTGCACAAGTGAGTTATTGTAATGTAGGGTTACCATGCATGTGGCTTTTGTGTCATTCATTTTTCTTTAATTTGTCTAGAATGGAAAATAAGATAATAGCTCTAAGAAAATATAAGCATTATTTCTGAAATTGTCCTGGAGACATGATTCAATTACACAGGAAAATGGTAAAAATCATGAATATTAGGCCAATTCCCCCTTTTTTATACCTCCCCGCATACAAGGTTGAGGGAAGGGACGGGGGTATATAGTAAACACCCTCTCTGTCTGTCCGTCAGTCTGTCTGTCTGTCCATCGATCTAGTTAAGAAGTTTGTAAAGAAGATAACTCTTCAAGCATAAGTGAACGGACTTTCATATTTCATACCTAACTTCACCATAATAAGTACTACATTTTGATACCAAGGCATATGACCTAGTAACCTTGACCTTGAAATTTGACCTTAAAGTTGTATTTTAGTTAAGAAGTTCTTAAAGCGAATGTCTCTTCAAGTATAAGTGTTAGGGCTTTCATATTTCATACATACATTCACGATAACAAGTAATTCATTTTGATACCAAGACATTTGACCTAGTGACCTAGACCTTGAATTTTGCCTTATAGTTATATTTTGGTTATTGTTATTATCATTAAGAAATAAACGAAAAAGTTCCTCAAATCCACGTACATGTTCTCACAATACCTTTTAAATTACCTGGTAATACTATATCAATTGATAGAAAAGTACCGCTAGTTTTTTTCTCGCGGTGATTGCACGTGACCACTGAATCATTACATGTATAACGGGTATTCAAACCGTACCTTTACCAAGTTCTGGTCAAATAATTGATAGATTAAAAGTAGAAACTTTCTTTTGATTACCATGGTGGTTATCTAAGGACAGCTTTTAGAAAATTTAGAGCGGGGAAAGAGGGGGGGGGTCAGACTTGTGTTTCCAATGGGGGGGGGGACTCCCATGTATCTATGTGAACGTAGTAGGAAATGTGAATCAATTTTGTCTATTTTCAGACAACATTTCTTTTATTTGTATATATTTTTTCAATAACATACGGCCCCCTTTTCCCGATAAACGTACGTGCAAAATCAATTATATACACGTGTACTACACATTCAATAATGCATTTAGTTTGGACACCTGTTTTTTTTTTTACCAAAAAGTGTAAATTTTTGCTAATGAAAGTTAAGTGCAGTTTAAACAATTGATTGCAATTCTGAAAAAAATCGTCTTTTTCCTACTTAGACATTTTTTTTAATAATACACAATTCAAGTAACAACGAATATTTATACTATTTTTTTAATCTAAACGTTTATTTATGTAAATTACTTCTAAAAGTAATTATTCTGATTGGAAATATGTTTTAGGTATTAGATAATAAGAGTGAGCAGCAAAAGCGTAGAGCGTATTTGTAAGTCAAAAATTGTAAAAATAGATACCCAGTTAACACAAGCATGTTTTAAAACATGTCAAAAATAGTTCAGTAAATGTTACAGAAACGTGATTTTGTATGGTTCCAGAAATTTCAATAAAACATTTTTGGAAACATTTAATTTTGTTCAGCACTCTTAAATGTTGTTAAAACGTTGTAAAAACATTCTATACAACTGCACAGTGTTTTAAATGTTCTTGGAACGTTTTGCCAGAAATCTTTCAACAGAAATCTCTCTGAAACCATTCGGAAATATTTCGAAAATGTTTTGTGTTGCCTTGGTAGGTCTGCTTCTCAACACCCCCCCCCCCCCCAAAAAAAAAACCAGAATGCAGATTTCAATATTTCAGAATGTTATTTATGATTTTTTATTGAACCTAAGTCATTTCTGTGTTTAATCCATATACATGTATGTTGAAGTAACGATTCCAAATCTTTATGAAAATCACATGACAGAACGCTACTCGGTGAAATCTTGAAGTCTAAAAATCTAGCGGTACTTTTCTATCAATTGATATAGTTTTACCAGGTAATTTAAAAGGAATTGTGAGATCATGTACGCGGAATTGAGGAACTTTTTCGTTTACATCTTATAGATAATAACAATAAGAAGTTCTTAAAGCGAATATCTCTTCAAGTATAAGTGATAGGGCTTTCATATTTCATACATACATTCACCATAACAAGTACTACATTTTGATACCAAGACATTTGACCTAGTGACCTTGACTTTGAACTTTGACCCTGTCACATTTTGGTTAAGAAGTTCTTAAAGCAAATATCTCTTCAACTATAAGTGATAGGGCTTTCATATTTTATACAGTCATCATAATCAGTACCACATTTTGATACCAAGACATTTGACATTATGACCTTGAATTTGAACTTTGACCTATTTGTAATATTTTGGTTAAGATGTTGTGAAAGTGAATATCTCTTTATATATAAGTGATAAAGCTTTAATATTTCATACAGACATTTTACTCCAAGACATTTGACCTTGTGGTGTTGACCTTGACCTTTGACCTTCTTTTAAACTATAAGAGATAGGGCTTTGATATTTGACATATATATTCCTCATGATGAGAGTTTTAATTTGATATCATGACTTTTGACCTAATTACGTTGATCTTGACCTTTGACATACTTTTTACCTATAAGGGATAGGGCTTTGATATTTTACATATAGATTCCTCATGTCCAGAGCTTTCATCTGATACCATGACTTTTGAAATAATGACTTTGACCTTTGACCTACTTTTAAACCATAAGGGATAGGGCTTTGATATTTCACATATAGATTCCTTATGACCAGAGCTTTTTGTGTTATGTCATAAATGAATCCATTTAGAGAAAAATATCCCGGGCGGGGGGGGGGGGGGTAATTTATCCAGTTTAGGGCAGTTCTAGTTTTATGTCACCTGCTAAGCATAGAGACATTTTGGGATCCATAGAGACACTTGGGGATCACTATGTCCGTTTGTCCATCTCTCTGTCACACTTTGGGCGTCACAGCCCATAAGTTTTTATTGGTAAGTGATAGGGGTTTGATATACACATGTCTATTCTTCTTACAAGACCTTTCTACACATGCCATAATGAACCTCTGAAGGACAATCCATGGCCAATTGTACTATCGATTGTCAAAAATCGAATTGGCTTCAGCGATTGACTATCGAATGTTGCCAACTATTGTCACATCACTAGCATGCACATCACATATTTTGCCTGTAACAATGTCAGATGTATTTTAAATTGGTAAATTCTTACACTTGAAACTTGAATGTGACATCACAATGGCATCCCAAGTTATTGGAATCATTAATTCTAGTTGCCTAATGGGCATTTCACATGGGGAATATACTAGAAATGTAAATATATAATCATTATGTGGTAAAGTGCATTGATTTACATGTTATATTTATTTCTTTAGGCCAGCATGTAATCCTGTTTGGTGTTCCAAATGAAAATGATAAAGATGACAACATGGGCACTATAAACTTTTAGATGAAGATGACGATATTAATATGGGCACTATAAACTTTTAGATGAAGCTGACAACATGATTACTGTAAACTTTCGGATGAAGATGAAGATGACAACATGGGCATTATAAACTTCTGGATGAAGATGACAGCATGGGCACTATAAACTTCTGGATGAAGATGAGCACTATAAACATTTCAAACAATTTGATTTTCTGTTAAGAAAAAATAAATGATTATAGGACATGTTTAATCAAACTGTTTTTATTCTTTTGTCACCAAAGCAGACAATCCAAAGGTCACCAGACTTACAAGACGAATATGATAAAAGATTGTTTTGATATGGTCTTAATATTAAACATGTTTAATTTTCTGCAAAAGTTAAAAAATGTCTTGTAAGCTGCAAAGACTTCAATGTCTGTCAAAAGTTGTGTTGGGGTAATTTTGCCTTGGTCAGGATTTATGTATGCCTGCAAATTTTATGAAAATACATCATGTATTCCTTGTTATTTGTACGAAATTGTGTAGCCTAGTGATCATCGTGATGAATCTGAAAAAAAAAATCTACTTTTTGTAAAGAATGTATTTCTCATTTCCAATGAACTATAGGAAAAGGTAAACATACAGTCAGTATACCATTAACACCGAAAAATGCATACATAAAATATGAAAGAATTGTGTAAATAATACATATCAATTACTCATATATCATCTAATATGTATATTTGAATTTCTTACAACATAAAAAAAATACATAAAATATGTTAAAAATATATAAATAATACATATAAATTGTTCACACATTATATACGTATAGAACCAAATATATGTAATTTGTATATATCTGTATAGATACATATTATGTATAAGATATATATATATATAATATGTATTTTGATAATATATTTTATGTATATCTTTCCATACGCATAAGAAATATACATTTTTCATATATAAAATATATATGCTCATGTATATATTTTATGCGCGCGCTCCTTTTTTACACAAAATACGTATTTTTTTTTATATATCTAATATATATATTTTTTACATAAAAATATATGTAGCAATTCTTCCTGTGTAGTACCATTTTATTGTCTACGGTTAATTGTCCGATTTCTCTTTTCTAATGAGAATGTTCCGTTCTACATTCGTTCTTTCACGAATGTGTTAGACTTTTAAGGTATTCAACCCCTAATGCATTTTCAATAATAAATACCATAGATAAGAACTTTCTTTCTAGCTAAATTAAGGGATTACACTTCCCATTCAATGACCTACTCTGTCATCCCGAAGATTCCCGATTATGAAATCATCGGGAAATCATGAAAATGTGCATGAATTTTGACCGGAAGTACTCCATTAGGGTGCGGGATCCTTAATTGTGCATTTTTCGTGCATGGACATCGACGGCGGGTGCTGCTAGCCAGACAGGGGACGCTTACTCCTTCCGGGCACCTGGGGCCGGTTTCACAAAAGCAACTTACGACACAGATATGACGTACGACGTTCGCAAGCGCTATGTAGCAACTTAAAAGCATTTCACAAAAGCGACGCAGTTTTACGTCGGACCTAAATCAGTTGAAAATCTACGACACCGTCAGAGCTGTTGTAAGTCTTACGACATTGGCTGAAAGCGTTGATATAATATGATAATAATAGAAAATTTCGGGTAGAACAGAGAACATTGAAGAATGAGAGTTCATTTTATTTTTATCTTTTTTATGTTTTAATATCAATTCTCTGTAAGGACCAAAATATTTTGGAAACAGCATGTCATGGATTTTTATGATTTTCTCTATAAATGGTATGTATAATGCCCTGAATACAAAAATAACAATTTTTTGAAAATAGTAATTCCGGTTGCCATGGAAACGAGGTCTGTCTATTTATAGCACTACAAAAATGGTCAAATAAGTCATCTTTGGTTATTATGTTGCCATGGAAACCATTGTAAGAGTTAATTGGTATTAACAGTTTATAATCTTTAAAACCTCTATTTTAAAAAAAATTAACCATTTCTTGAAATTTCTTTCAATTAGTCAAATCCTATCAAATCAAAATCAGTTAAATATTGCCATAAAATAAGGTTAAAATTAAGGCCTATTTTTGTCCAATTGTAACCATTTTTAAGCAAAAATAACACAAAATGTCAGGCTGATAACACCATCACTGTTGTCAGAACAAAATAGATTTCATGTGACAAATATAATCACTGAAAAAAATAAGTGGGACCTTGTTTTGTTTTCCTACATTTTGAGGTCAAAAATGGTTACCATGGCAACATTTCATTTGACACATGATGACTATATCTTTTCAAATTGATTGTTATCATGGTTTAAATAACTTATATTGCTTAAGCTTCATGTAGGGACAACAGAAGAAATTATTCTTTATTTGAGCACTTCCAAAATTTGTCAAGGTCATTGACTCTAAGTTCAAGGTCAATTCAAAATATAGGTTCCAATTTCAATAAAATTTGCATTTTTGTTGTTATTTATTGTTACTTATTTTAGGCTTGACTGTCATATATTTGTATCCAAAATACTTCTTTCTAAAATTAGGACCGATATGTGGAAAAACATAACAATTTTTAGTTCAGAACTTTTCTCGTAAAAAATAAGCCCCAGACAAAAATCATGATAATCTCACATTCTTTTTATATGTATGCATGAAATAGTAGCTACAAATCAAGGATCTCATTGATTTTGATATTTTTGCGACTTAGGTCAATAAGTAGGGGATATATCCAAAATCACTATGTATGTGTTTGTTTTACCCAATACAACATGGTATATGAGTAACTGCCTTTCATACTTTTTAAAAATCACAGAATTTTGCCAAATTTTGTGAATTGCATTCAAGATGACCTTGACATTGGGTCCTGTGACCTTGAAAACTTTTTAGGTCATATTTTAATCAAAAATGCTCGTTTATATGCACTGATAAAAAATTGCTTAAAAATACGTATCGGACAGCTTAAAATTTACCAGTAAATTACTCTATGTGTAATAGCACTGAACAGAATGTCACCATTGTAACCATTTTTTATACCCTTTTGAATAAATTGTGAAGAGGTCCCACTCAAATTTTAACATTTTCTTAAAGATCGAGGATTAAACTTAAAAGATAATTGGCAGTAGAAATCAAGTTAGCCTGACATTTCAGATTATTTGCCCTTAAAATTGAGCATAATCATGTTAAATTAGGAGCTTTTTCGGTTTTAAAAAGGGCCTCTTCAAAACAGGTTTTTGCCTACATTTTGGGCATACTGACAAAAAGAATAGCGGGTGGAAGCATACTTCTTGTGTAGTATTTATATAATGAAAGATATAAAGAGAAAAAATAAGGAAATTTCAGTTGACTATAATAGCTGTTACCATGGAAACAAGCCTTGTGAAAATGACATGTAACAAGTACTCTACTGATGCGTAAAATTTCAAACATGGTTTCCATGGCAACGAAAACTTAATTTGTAAAAAGGAAGTTTATTTTTGTCTAAGTACATCATATACACCTTCCATACCAAAAATCTCCAAAATTGGAGACATGCTATTTCCATGTGCTATTGAAATTATTTTGGTCCTTACAGAGAATTGCTATTAAAATTTTTGATGGGATTAAAAAGAAAACAACTCAAATCCTGCTTTCAGAGAGCCAATGGCAACAGTAGTGACCTGCCATACGCAAATTCTTTGAAACGCTTTATTATTACCTTAAGTTTTCATTTTCGCTCTCAATTCTGAGCTTCAGAATGAATTTTATTGAATGCATCGAATTACGCGTTCAAAAAGACATCGATCATAGGTGGTTGGCATCGGAAACACTCAATGTTTAGTATAACGACAACATTGTTTAAAAATATAATAAATATACAAAAAGTATGCCAAAGATTTCACGATATAAAAATAGGATTTTACAGAATCAGTACATGTACATGTACTTAAAATGACGAAATTCGCATTATTTCCAACAATTTTCGAGTAATTAAAAAAAAAAAACAATGCAGCATCAGAAAACAAAAGAAAACTACGGCCAAAATAATACTATGTGTGTTAAAGCGTATTTTTTTTCTAATTTTCATTTATAAAATTGAAAGTTAGAAAAATACACATGTCCTTATCGGCAGGTAAACGATACTAAAAACTTATGGATAACATGGTTTAAGGTCAAGTATTTTAAAATGAAACAGCCTTGCCCCTCTAAATGCACATGCGACAAATTAAAGAAACTATACATTAAAAAAAAGTATTATTGTGTCCAAGACATATGCATTTTCCTTCAAGTCCGTCAAAGCGCAATGTCGCTAGATTTAAGGTCAAGGTAGAGCTCAAGGTCATATGATTAACAATGGAAATACTGTGTCATATTTAAATGATAACAGAGATACTGATTACGTCAGTTTTCCAGTCGTCTCGGTTGAGCGATGTGGGCCATGGTCGCAAAGTGTGCATGTCAGAATTGAGAATCTAAAGAGTAGTAAAAATGATTAAGGTTTTAATTTAAATCATAGCATGAACAGGATGAAAGCGTCATAGGAAAGCAGTGGCGGTCTTACATTTACATCAAATATGATCTTAAATATTTGATATATTTTGTTTTACGTCACGGTTACTTCTTCCCCTTACAATTTTGTTTCGAGGGAATAAACATTTCCCAGTGAATTGTATGATGCAAAAAAATATCGCAAGTACTATTGATAGAATTATTGAAGTGAATTTGACCAATTTGGTCTTAAAGATAATCGAAAGGGGTTTCGATTTTGAGATGTTTTCTATGTGTTCCGTTGGGGACATCGCTTCTTCGCGTAAACAATTTGTGACGCGAAGAAGCTAAGTAAAGTTGCTAAGAAGCGAAGTTACAATGCGAAGAAGCGAAGTTACGAAGAAGCGAAGGAGCGATGAAGCTAAGTTACGATGCGAAACTGCTTCTTCGCATCGTAACTTCGCTTCTTCGCATCGTAACTTCGCTTCTTTGCATCGTATCTTCGCTTCTTTGTATCGTAACCTCGCTTGTTCGCTTCTTCTCTACTTCTCTTCTTCTCAACTTCGATTCTTCGCAACTTGGCAGCTTCGCTTCTTCGCCTCCCTGTTTTACAGTGGCACATGTCAAGTGAAATGAAACATGGTGGATGGAAAAGACAATTTTCTTCGGAGAAAGTTTTACGAGGGATATTCCGTAAAAGGGATACTTCTTTTACTTCGAATTGAATTTGATATTGAGCTTATTTTGCAAGCTAAATAAAAAGGGGGACAGACAGGGTAAGGGGAGGGGTGGGGTGGGAGGAAGGATGGAAGGAGCGGAGGGGGTATCTAGGGGGTAGAAGGGGAGAAAAGATTTGGTGGGGAGGCTCATCTACATACAGAGAGAGAAAGGGAGAGAGAGAGAGAAAGCGGTTACAGTACTTAAAAAAACATTAAGTGATAAAAATTAGAATGTCTATATATCGTAATTAAATATAAGATTATGTATATGTGTAAACCGTACAAAATTGATAATTGTATGTTAAAAGATACCCCCAGGGGATGTCAAACAAAATATTCATTTACTGTGGCGTAAAGATTTTAGATTAACAATTAGTAAAAAATATAGATATTTAGAAATCCGCTCACCCTGGCACTGTTTGTATGCTATAAATAGTTGTCACGTGACTTGTGATGTGACACATGACATCACTGTTGGCTGAATTTGTAGTTCAATGACAAATATGGATAATGACCATATCCCTGTATACAGCAGTGTTTAATTCCCTGTATACAGCAAGTTTAGTGTTCAACACTGATACCAAATGTATAAAGAAACGCTATTGGAGGATGTTCTTTTTTCATTAATGAAAATGTCTCAAGTGCCACGAATATTACAACGTAAAAACGAGGAGTGCCTTAACGTAGCTGCGCAACTCATAAAAGAGACAAAGAAATGTACGTGTAGGCTACAATATTTTAATACATTGACTTTTTTTTTTTCGCCTTTGGACTCGAGTACCTGTGTTTTGAGCTGCCGATCCTACTTTTTTTTAAAGTTTATATTATTCTTTTTATTTATCTATTCATTCTTAATTTTTGGCAGTTTCATTTTTTATACAATAATTGCATTTTATAATGAATTTATTTTGCATCACAGGAAGGAGGCAAATATAATGTCAATTTTATACAGTCTCGTCTAACTTAAAAAACTGTAAAAAAAAAAAAAACAACGCTCGTTTTTTTTATATTAATTTTGATTTTGGATTTGTAATTGATCTATACAGTCTCCTCTAACTTAAAAAATGTAAAAAAGGGGGGTCGTATTTTTTTTCTTCATATTAATTTTTATTTTTCATTGGAAATTGATAGAGTTTTTATATTTTCATGTAATATTCTATGTAAAATGTATAGTATATGATATTTGAACCTGTCACCTTAGCTTCGATGTTTGACCTTCGTTTTGGTCAATTAAGGTGTCTGCATGATAACGGGGCATTTTTGTTTCACAAACACGTCTTTTTATATCTGGCACTCCTTCGTTATTTTTCCTTTCAAATATAATGATTAATTTTAACAAGCCCTTGTAATGTGTATATTACTGAAGATAATCAGTTAGATTGCATTCTGTTTCTCTAAATATCAATCACTCGCATCGTATAACATTAGTCAGTACCTGGTCCCGTTAAAGACTGGGTTTGGTCAGGTATTTCGGACTATTTATTGTATGAAAATATATAAAAGAAAAACAAATCACAGATATTTGAAAATGTATGAAATATCGAGAGAAAAAGGATGGTGCATTTTAGATAAATAAATCAATAATTTACTGAATCATTGTAAAAATAAGAATAGATTTCAGTCTAAAGCCTTTAACTTTATATACTATTCAATTATTGGAACCGCCAAAATATTCTAATGAGAATTAAAGTTACCCCAAACAAGTTTTATTTCCATGTATTGCGCGAAATCATCTGAACGTGCACTATTGTAGCAAAATTGCGAGTTTTACGTAGGTTAACACTGCTTTTGAAAAGATTACTGACATTTTAAAATGAAATAAGAAAATGTCAAACACATCTATGATCATTGGCATATAGATAATTCTTTTCGGATTCAATCGATACCAAAATCGTCAACGTACGTTTACTAATAAGTGAAATATAAGCAGTAGAACACTGAAAACTGGGAGGAAACTTCCTTCGACGACGCCATATTGGATTTCTCTAGCAACACCATACGTCATAACTTTACGTCATTGCTTTACGTCATTACTACGTCACCTTTGTGAAACCCGTGCAACTGGAAGGTAAATGCGACGTAAAGAAGGACGTAAGTTCTACGTCGGTCGTAAATCTACGACGCTTTTGTGAAACTGGCTAATGATCCCACCTCTGGCTTGCTGGGGATCCGTCGATGCTCCACTTGGTGCTCTATTGTGAGTGTTGTTGGGATTGTCGTCAGGATATTCTTTATCTCATTCTGATTCTTATTTTGACTTTTGTGTTTGACTTTCATTCAAAGAGATAATGAGATCTCTAAAAAAGTTAGAAAATATAATTGATTACTTACACGCACCATAACCACTACTTAATTCTGAAAAAGATACATTGTCTACTAAATATTTGACTATATACATTTTAGCTTTAGATTTTAGAGTTTATTAGTACAATCTGGCACATCAACAAGTGGAACAAGTTAGCCAGTGGGGCCACCCATGCACCCTCTTATTTTTTTTTCACGGGTACCAAACTGTTTCTTAGGGTCTACAGAATTGGTTTTCAGAATGTACTCAAAAATAAACTCATTAAGGCTATGTGTTTTTTCGATCGTTTCCATGGCAACCCCTTGCTAAAGTCACGAAATCACTATTGGTTAAGTAAAATAACAATATCTTGGCCAAATGTTGAGCTAAACATCAGTAACTGATATCAATATATCGAGGAACGGTTGTTCTATTAATTCAGTGATCATATGCAAAAGAACTAATTTGCATATTCATGAATATTCATGAATTGAAATAAAAATGCTTGAGAAATATATAAAACTTGACACTTCTTATTTTGTTTTTGCTTCTAAACTATTTAGTATGATCTATGATCGTTATTAGATAATATAAGAAATACCTACAATGTCTTCTCTCTCCATTGACATAACAATTGGCTCAATATTTTAGTTCAATTGCTTCTTAATTGATTTTTTTACATAAAAATTTATTTAAGTAAGAGAAGCTGATTTTTGTATACTAGTCATAAGATATTTACTACTTATAAAATCGAATATCTGAACATGTTTTCTTGTATGCTTTCATGTTGTTCTCATGTAATAATTTTTTACAAAAGATGATATACGTATTTTTGGTAATTGTGGGGCAAAAACCGTATCTTTCATATTTTTTTGTATAAAAAGCAATAGATATCTGGATATTATCTATATAAGGCAAACAGTTCCGGTAATCTATAAATGAAACGGATATGCTGATATAATTTCATGGTTCTAAGATGGATGTATGTGTTAGAAGCAAAAAATGTTATTTATTTCTGCTATTTTGGACTAAAAAGTCGGTTTGTCATACTAAAATTGCATGTTTCTGAGAAGTATCCTAAATATGATTTACAACTCAATAATATAGTATAACCAACCAATAGCAGGAAAGTCACTCAATAACATGGTCTTTCAACCCTATATTATGTATTTACCACTTGATAATTCAGTATAACCACACAATTACATAACAAAACTAGTCATTTGACCCTTTATTACATAAAAACACATCTCAACACCAAACGACATAGCAAATCCACTCAATTAAGAGGCTGTTTGACCCTTAACTATATGAAAATCACTAGATAATACGGCATAACCACCTAATAACATACAGAACCACACATTAACGTGATGGTTTGACTCTTTGTTATAACATAACCACTTAATAACACAGCATAGCAACCTTATTACTTAGCATTACTACATAAAATGTGATGACTTGATCCTTTATTATAACAAAACCACTTAAGGTAGAGGATACCGCAGATCCCAGATGCTCATATTTCATAAACAACAACTTTTACAATATTTTCATTTCCATATGTTCATTATGTTAAACCAGACGGACACTAGGCTTGGTACTTGACCAATCTACAGTCTTGTACAAGCGCATCCTTGAGACTTGCACTCTGACTGACTGTGACGACGGGACTCCATGACGGGCCCTGTCCAAACCTCTTTAGAGAAGACAGGGCCCCGACCACCTGTCCTCTCTGAATGTCAATCGGACTCCTCGGGTGATTACATACATGAGCTCGCTACAGCCGGCAGAGCACGGACTGTATTACGCATGCCCTCTTTTTATATCCATTTACATATTCATCTGTGTCTCTGGGGCCTCTGCGTTTTGCGGTCTTGTTTGTGTGATGTCATCTTACAGTGAGGAGGTTGTTTTACACCACAATTGTAGGTTCTTCGAGACCTCTGGGTAATTGGAGAAGTGAGAGGGTTGAGCGCACGTAATCCAGGATAACCACACCATTTGCTACTTGCGTGACAGATGGCCGTCCAAAGTCGGCACCGGTTACCCATTGGTCTCGTCGGTTTATGTGTAGTCTTTTGTGTTTGATGTTTACATGTCGTGTGTCTCTTTTCCGTCTCGTGCTGTACTCGTCTTTTGTGTTTTTGCATCGGGTGTTTTGGTGTTTTGCTGTTGATGCTGCAGCGGGGTCTTGTCGGAGATCTCCTCCCTTCTTTTTATACATGTATACAAACAAAATATCATTTGTGGTTTCATGATTATACTAAGAGCGTAGCAGTTTTTACTTTAACACTGTCCCTATTGGAAAAGTAAGAAAAATTCCTTTTTAGGGGTGATAAAATGTATCTATAAAAGTTTCTTTTTCAAAAACCATATTAATTTGATACTCTGAACAATATTCTGAAGAGAAAAAGCAGTTTATCCAGGCATAGAATTTACAGAATTGTGACCTGAGGGATGCTCTACCTTAATAACAAAGAATTACCAACCAAAACACAGCATTACTAATCAAAAACGTGATGTTTTGACACTTTATTATAACAAAACCGCCCAGTAACTTAGTATTACTGCTTAACAAGATGTTCATTTTACCTTTTATTATATCAAAACCACTCAATAACACAGCATATTCACCCAATAACATAGCATTACCACTCAAAAACGTGATGGTTTTGACACTTTATTGTAACAAAACCACTTAATAACACTGCATAAGCACCAAATAACAAAGCTTTACCACTCAATAACAATCTTTCCTCGTTCTATCTATGGAACCATGACAAATATGGATAATGACAATATCCGTGTATACAGCACAAAATCGATAATTCAGAAAATCAGAAACCGAAGGCATACAAAATCAGCATAAAATAGAAACCAAAGCAAACAAACAAAATCCTCCACAACATGAAAAGAAGCGAACTCCCGATATGGGAGTGAGACCAGGTGCCCAGGAAGAGTAAACATCTCCTGCTTGCATGCAACACCCGCTGCTTCAGTTCGGTAGAACTGTCACATCCGGTAACTTCCATTTCGGAAGACATAGAGTACAATCTTTGGTTGGATGGTTCAAATGGTCTATGACAGAATATCATCCACCATTTTGGAGAGTGGGACATCATAGTGTATGACGAGTTCCCCATATCGACCGTAGAACTTCCTCAGTGACGATGTGAGTCGGTCACAAACATATCCCTGACTGAAAAGCCTATCTGAAAGGCGCCTAGCTCTGAGAACAAATCCGTATATTTGGTACTTGCTTTGGCATAGCGTATCAACTGAGATATGAACACGCCATAAATAGGCGATGCAGGGATGTTGCTACTCAGAAAAGGAAAGTTTGTAATGCTGAAATTGAAGTCGTCACGTTTGTCATAGAGTGAGGTGCTCATGTGACAATCATTGTCGTAGGACAACATTATGTCCAAAAAGGATGCAGAATTATTTATCTCTCTAGTTTGATTGACTTCAAGCTCCGAAGGATAGATACTGGTCAGGTAAATCTGCGAATTTTGGATCATTGATGGATATCACATCGTCTATATATCTGTAAGTGAAGTTGAAGTCAGAAGCTAGGTATCATTTCCCTTCAGAGACTAAAGATTGAATGAATTCAGCTTTTCAAATACAGAGGAAGTATGTCCATGGAACCAAAATGTCAAAATTATAATGGACTCTTGTGAGGAATATGCAAGACGTTGGGCAAAGAAAGAGGTTGTATAGCTCGACACCCTTTCCGAATGGATAAAATCCATCAAAGGGTTACTTTTATCCAGAATTTACCGATTAATAGCTATTCTCTGTAAGCATTTGCACTTTTATGAAGGACGCATGGCACGGCATGTATCAGATTTTGATGGAATTTATATATAAGGTTGGGTTTGACCGAAAAGTAAAAAAAATGATAAAAAAAAATTCTTAATGTCACATCCGGTTGCCATGGAAAAGGCTTTGAATATTGAAAAAATGCATTTTTGGGCGTTATTGAATTCGCATACATCATTTATGAAGCATAATCTAAAACAATTGCTAATGAATTATCAGAAACGTATCATTGCTTTTTCAAGTTAAGTAAAAAAAAGTGTTGGGTTTATGGTCTTATCTTTATGTTTCAATAGCAACAACACAGGTACCCTATTTAAGTGGTGTTTTGGCATTTTTTCAAAATTCAATGATAAATTACTTACATTTTTCAGTTGTTTATGCAAATAATACATAAGAAAACACCATGGAACAAAGTTTGTGTACGTTGCTATGGCAACATAAACTCAAATCGCAAAAATGCAATTTTAGACAATATTTAGAGACCTATTTTTCTTAGATCATTTTCTTGTATTTTGAAAGAGGCTTACTCGATCTTTATTAATAATAAATCTGATCTTTCTGGTATTAATAATGACTGTTTTATAAAGATAATAAAAAAAATGTTGCCATGGTAAAATGTGTTCCCCTTAGATTTTTCACGGTTTTTGAAATAGCTCTTTGTGTTGGATATATTCCAACATTTCTTATCTGTTCATCATGATGCAAAAATTAAAAAAAAAAGAACTCTTAAGTTGCAAAATAAGCAATACTATAGACCACTGTTACCGTTGCCAAGGGAACTTATGTGCATAGCAACAAGTGGATTCATCTTGAATTTACTCATCCTATATAATAAATTCCTTTTTTTTATCATATACCCATCAAGGGAGAAGGAAAATGGGAAAATGCAAACAGCATTTTGAAATCAATACATTGAAACTTGCTAACTATGTTGTCATGGTAACCAGCCTTTTTGACAATATCAGACTCTAAGATTGAGCTTATCTAAATTTTTAGGGCATAATCTTTAGGATGCTTAGAAATTCTTCCAGAAATGTTGTATATAAACCAAATTATAGAGCTTCAACTTTAAAGGCCGTTGCCATGGTAACCAGATGACCTAAAAATAAAGTTTAGTTCTAATTTACCTTTTTTCATTGGTCCCTACTTATGTGTGGAATTTCATGAAAATCGGAAACCATGCATGCCGAAATTGTTTAAATTGTTACAGAGAATTGCTATTAAAACCAACTGTGAACACCAGATTCGAGTCTATATTTAAAGGCCCTGATGTTATCACAGAGCTTACCTACCTCCAAGAATATTATGGTGGAGGTTTTTGTTTGTTTGCTTTGGTTCCTGTTTTGTCCTGATTTTGTATGCCTTCGGTTTCTGATTTTTGAATTATCGATTTTGTGCTGTATACAGGGATATGGTCATTATCCATATTTGTCAATGTAATCACACCAGCGGACAAAGCCTCAAATAATTACACATTTACTTGTAAAAAGTACTATTTCGACAGTCTAGTTAAAGAGTTGGGTTTAAATTCGACACCTGGAAATCCCACTTACACCCCCACAAACCGTTCTGCCTCTGAAATAATAGATAACCACAAATCAGGTCTTGCTTCCTTTCACTTCGAGACTAACAATTTAGATTTAGATTTGTCATACTTATACTGCATACCTAAAATGCATAAGAAGCCCTACAAACAACGTTTCACAGCTGGTTCCTCAAAATGTTCTACCAAATCTGTATCGAAGGTACTCACCAAAGTTTTATCTGAAATCAAATCTGAGCTTCAAAAATATTGTTCGACAGTATATTCTCGCTGTGGTATCACGAGATGTGGATTTTAAAGAATTCGAAGGAACTTTTAGAACATCTGAAATCCACTCATTTTAGTAGAGACCATTCGATCAAAGCCTTTGATTTTTCGACATTTTACACTACAATTCCACATTCTAAATTTAAAGAGACTCTCGCAAAAATTATAAGTAATGCGTTTACAAGTAAGAACGGTAATCGCAAATACAAATTTATTGTTGTTAACTATGACAAAATTACTTTGTAATAGAAAAGTCCGATTCTGAAAATAAGTACACTGAAACTGATATTATTCAGATGTTACACTTTCTGATCGCCCACATTTTTGTGGTGTTTGGAGGAAAGGTCTTCCAGCAAATTGTCGGAATTCCATTGGGGACCAATTGTGCCCCACTCCTTGCAGACATTTTCCTTTACTCGTACGAAGCTGAATTCATTCAATCTTTGGTCTCTGAAGGGAAAAGATACTTAGATTCTGACTTCAACTTCACGTACAGATATATAGACGATGTGATGTCCATCAATAATCCAAATTTCGCGGATTACCTGAGCAGTGTCTATCCTTCGGAGCTTGAAGTCAAAGAAACTACTGAGACAAATAATTCAGCATCTTATTTGGACATAATGTTGTCCTACGACACTGATGGTCACATGAACACCTATGGCAAACATGACGGCTTCAATTTCAGTATTACAAACTTTCTTTTTCTGAGTAGGAACATCCCTTCATCGCCTGCTTATGGCGTGTTCAGAGCAGAATCAAATATACGGATTTTGTTCTGAGATCCTATTTTGAACATTATGCTTCAGAATCGACGACAGAATAGGAAAAGAGCAAGGAAGTCGGTCTAATGGCCTGGTAATTTCGATCAAAATGAAACATAATATTTTGCATCAGTGTCATATTGATTTCATTTGGGAAGATTGCTTCTTTCGAAAAACGCACGAAAAAGCGATAAACGTATATCAAAAGCAAAGAGTTAAATGTTAAAACCCGGCACGGTTCCCGAAATTTCCATAATTTTGCAAAAAAATATGACAAATTTCTAAGAATTTTACAAAGAGTGGCAACTTCAGCGGCAGGTCTGTTTACTGAAATGCCTTCAGGGCTTTATAAGAAAGCTATTGCAAAAAGAAATCGATCGGCGACGCGGCCGCAGATATAGAAAATTTAACATTTTACATCGTATATCAGCAAAATCTACAAGCGTATTGTAGGCGATATGGCGTTAAATGACGTCATATGTTACGTCACGTTGTATATTCATCATCGTAGCGCTTTATATCATTTTTATAGGATTTTTTTTTTCCTTATGTTATTAAATCATCTTCTCCTTTCCACCGATATATTTGGAAAGGGATGCCGTCCAAGGCTTGGCTGTCATCAAATGATGAATGCGTTTACAACGGTACATGTAACATATATAATATAACTGTTAAACGTCTTTAAATTCAATAGCATCATTTCAAACATGATAAATTTACAGCATGGACCAGACATGCACGTTTCGGTTACCAAACCCTTGTCAGTGATACTCAGTCTAAACAATGAAATATTCTCAAAAAGTATGAAAATTATTACTTGATAGCATCTCTTTGTTATCCATAATGCCCATATACACATGAAATATACAAATGCTATCGCTTTATAGAGATTGGTGATTTCGGTTTTTCACAACGTCAGCCATATGCGCTTATCTAGAGGTCGAGAGGGGAGCCCCTAGCCATTTTGAATTTGTTTGATCTCAAAATGATGGGAACCCATTGGCGCAAGTATACATGTACATGTAAATGTATGAGTATCTCATAAATATAGAGGTTACTACTACACGAGGTTTGATTTTACGGGTATCAACGCTAAAAGTTGCTACAGTCCTGCAACCCATTTGTTTGACAAAAAAGTGGATAGGATAGGATGTAGGATGCAGGATGTAGGATAGAAAGTGGATAGAATCCAATACTATTCCATCCGATCCCATCCTATCCTATCATATCCACTTCTATCCTACCTTATCCAATCCAATCCTATCCTTTTCTATCCTATCCTATCCACTTCAATCCAATCCTATCCACCGGAAGCGGTTTTCTATAAATAGTCTGTCGATTTAATACACGCATAGAGAAATTATTAACACAGTCTTAAGTCGCCTGATTAAAATGAATATAGGCGTATTTTGATCTATAAACTTTAAAAAACAAAAATAAACGATTTACTGTATTATATAAGTCTTGCTTGTTTTCCGATCCTATATGTATTTGTTTACGTAAACTATATGCATTGGAATTTCACAATAAATATGTTTAAACTAAATACAGGTTTGTTTTTCAACGACATCTTTTAACTATTAAGATTCTTATAATCATGTATTTGATTATCTAATTAGATAAACTTTGATATGACAATCTCAATAAGTTACAGCAGAGCCATGATTACGCAATTATCTATCGCAATAAATATATATCTCTCTCTCTCTCATCGGTACATGTAAATAAGATAATAAAATGATAGATATATAGCGTGGAATTGGTCCGAAAAAAAATATTAAAATAAAATGGAACAAAAATGTATAGATCGAGTAAACAATGAAGCAAAAATGTGTACTTGGAATTAAAGGAAAAAATGTTCAAAAGTCAACAACAACATAATTATGTCATCCAGTCCACATTGAATACCCCAAGTACGGGCGGCGGTACATCAGTTGTAAAACATTAATGTTTATCTTTTGCTCGTATCGATGAAAATTTACAACCTGCTTTAAAGGCCCAACTTTAAGCCCCGCCCTTGATCGCTTCGGGATCAGCTGTCAATCATAATCTATCTCAAGGTCTTATGACCGGTCAACTGTGTGATCAACAAAGCGTAGAGAAGTGTACGCTCGGTTCTTCAGAAGTATCATGGCTTTGGTATTAGCCTTATACACTACAGATATTTCATGGCTATTTGAATTTGATGAGTATTATGACTATATTTAAAAAGATATTGCGTACTTGTTTTTCTTTTTTATTTTAGAAAATTATATGTTAATTAATACATGATTGATTACACGATTAAAAATTCTCATAATAGATATTTAGCAAATTATTATCAGAGGAAAAAATTCATTTTAAGATTGGTTATGAGAAAAGATTTGTAGCCTCCAACGACTAACTTCAGCCAACATCGGAAGTACTTATTTTCACAGTCGAAAAATAAATATAACGACATTTTCCACTAATTTAGACCAGTCAACATTTCAATAAAAATATACAACTCCTTCCCTATCTCCTAAAACTATAAATATGGCTTCTTGTATAGTATCTTGCCTATGAATGAGTTAAAGAAGATCCTGACGATAATCCCAACAACACTCACAATAGAGCACCATGTTGAGCATCGACGGACCCCCAGCAAGCTAGAGATGGGATCAGGTGCCCGGGAGGAGTAAGCATGAAGTCGTGTGATAGGAAATAATAATATTTATTTACGATATGAGTTTCAGAAAAACAACATGTTAGAAAACCGAAGACATCCGATAGTGCAAAAAAAATGCTAGTGCCTTATTCTGGTACTTCAAACGGTTCGCACAAGTCCGTATTATTATTTTTTTGAGATTTTTTCTCTTCTTTTTTTTTTTTTAGATTTATCAAGGACGCGTATCCAGACAAAGATGAATCATATAAAAAAAACGGCATTTTCTTCAGAATTTGAATAAAACGGTTAGACAATAATGCCACTTACATTTGTATGTAAACGTCTTCAAATTGAATAGCATCATTTAGGAACAGATAAATTTGCAACGAGGGTTTTGTACCCGAAACGTGCATGTCTGGTCCATGTTGAAAATTTATCAGGTTTTAAATGATGCTGTTGGATTTAAAGACGTTTAACATTTGAACTACTTGGTGGGTGTCACTGCTGGTGGACCAAGAGTCCCCGAGGGCACATGTAGCCAAGTTCGATCAACTTCGGTTGGTCGTCTGTCTCTTCAACGCATTTGAAATTTTCCGTTAAAAAATTTCTTGAAATTTCTAAAACGTGGGTCCTGTAGCATCATATCCCACCCATTCTGCTACTTCTTTTGGTACATTTTTGGACAATCATAATAATTTTCATACTTTTTGGCCAAATTACATTGTTTAGACTGAGGATCACTGACGAGGGTTTAGTACCCGAAACGTGCATGTCTGGTCCATGTTGAAAATTTATCAGGTTTTAAATGATGCTGTTGGATTTAAAGACGTTTAACATGGACCAAACATGCACGTTTTCGTCAGTGATCCTCAAATCTAAACAATGTAATATGCAAAAAATATGAACGTTACGATGTCGAAAAGCGTACCGAAAGACGTAGCAGGATGGGTGGGATATGATGCTAGAGGACCCACGTTTTAGAAATTTCAAGAAATTTTGATAACAGAAAATTATATGTTAATTAATACATGATTGATTACACGATTAAACTATAAATATGGCTTTTTGTATAGTATCTATGAATGAGTCAAATAAGATCCTGACGATAATCCCAACAACACTATATCTTTTTTAGTTTCATTTCTCTTAGTGCCCTTGTTTATTGACTTAGGTGTATAATGCACATGGGCTGTTTAGGAAAGCTACATCAGTTGAAAAAAATCAATCAATACTTTATTCTCAACACTTTTTTTTACAAAAATATATTAGAGAAATAGACAGTACAATGATGTTATAGAAAGCCTATTTATATGCATGCGTGAACATATCACATATATGAGAAAGAAGTGTGGCGTCAACATAAAATATTTTGTGACCTGCAAACCAAAAACAGTTATAAACATTTTTCATTAACAACCCACAAAAGATTTTATATGTAGACAGTGTAATAACATAATAATGATAAAATTTCATAATAAGCATGTGATTTTGAAATATGGGAAAACATTATGAGGGAGGGGGGGGGGGGCAAACTTTATTTATGTTACGGATAAAGATACATAATTTTCTAGGTACAGATTCGTTCTTAGATGCCATTATATTTTTAAATGATATTATATTTGTTGTTCTTATTAATCTGTTTGGAAATAATCGTTGTCTTTCGTCTCTTAAAAATGGACAATTTAAAATGAAATGAAATTCATCGCCTATTTCATGTTGATTACATCTTATACACTTTCTTTCATTTCTGGGAACATTATTCCAGCGCCCGACTTCAATAGGCAAATGATGATTGCAAGTCCTGAATTTACAAAACGTTATAGCATCTTTAGTTGATAGAAAATTAATTTACTCTTCAAACATGTAACGTTTGTAGTAAATTCCAGGGGTGGTCCAGACCCCCCCCCCCGACCCCCCCCCCCTGGATCCGCAAAGAAACACAAATCTATGAAACAATGACAAAAAAAAACCCTAAACAAAACTTGAAAGAAAATCTACATGACTTTTAGGATAGCTTACATGTAATAATAAAATAAACAACCCCTTTTTCCAACCGAAACAGGTAACGCCAAACAAGATATATACATTCATGTACGTACACATGCCTATACATCGTACATGCAGCATGTTACTACTTATCTTATATCGTTACATGACACAGATGGCATTTTGTAGTTAAATCATAGATACAAATATTTATGAAAAGGGCAGGGTGATACATTAATAAATAAATAAATAAATAAATAAATAAATAAATAAATAAATAAATAAATAAATAAATAAATATATATATAAATAAATAAATAAATAAATAAATAAATAAATAAATAAAGAAAAAAGAAAGAAAGAAAGAGAGAAAGAAAAAGTTAACGTTAATAATGGGGAGAAGGGGAATCAGAAAATGCATCATCATGTTGGTTTTTTTTTTTCGCTTCTTTATCTCAATTATCAAGCATTTAGCGTTGATATACCTGTTTGCCACCTATAGTTTAAACGAACGTTTCCCATGTTCGTTTTTTTTGTACATGTTTTTAATGTAAGCAATAGATATTAGAAAACGAGTCTTGCATGTTTTTATTTGATAATCCGATGAAAACTGATTTTCATACTGATAGGTCAATTTGATTATCGTTTGTTTGTTACATTCATTCAATAATCTGTCCAAAGCAGGTGATGTTTTGACAAGTATACAAACATATCAATCGATACGTACATGAGTGACGTGCAAGGTATGAAAACAACCAGGCGTGGTATCGCCATGCCCAGGTAGACAATATTTGGTTATTGATTAGCCA
Source organism: Pinctada imbricata (assembly GCA_033119305.1). NCBI lineage: Eukaryota > Metazoa > Mollusca > Bivalvia > Pterioida > Pteriidae > Pinctada > Pinctada imbricata. The sequence goes on from VSWD01000014.1 coordinate 45,853,477, forward strand.
AAACTAGAGTACCGTCAGCATAAAGTGCATGTTTCACTTATAAATGAAATTGTATGATTACATGCGAATTATATGAATTCAACAAAAGTACTTCAAATTTAAATCATTCAAGAGAAAGACTACTTGCAATAAAACTGGACGTTGAATGAGAAAACCAGCAAGGAGAGGGGGAGGGATCCTGAAATAACTAATGAAAAAAAATCTCCCGAAAAAGTTGTGACAAGTATGCGCATGGTAATGACTGAAAGCCGAGGATCTTATATACGGTATATCATGGATGGGGAGTATAAATAAGGTTTGTTAAACGTTATACAATAAATAAAGTTTAAATTTCTAAATAAGGTTGTCTAAACGCGGATCTAGTGGGACCCCTTCCCCGGATTCCCGCTATTTTTTGGTTTATCTTTTTCTTTTCGAAGCCATCTGCTCAGGCTGGGACCCTTGGAAAAATTTTAGATTTACGGTGGAAATACAATAGTTTCTATTTTGACCGTTGAAGTTATGCCTTTAATGATTTATTTGACGTTCGAGGGCCTCAAACAAAACTTTATCCATAGCAAAATGCAGAAGATTGATCGAATCTGTTTTAAAAAATCATTGAGCAATGTAAAGCTACCCCTCCGCTTTTACATGTGGATGTATATGTATCTGTCTTTCAGTAAAGTGCTAAAGTACGTTATAGAAAGACTTGTGTATTTCTGAGTTCATAAATTTTCAAAATTAAAATCGGGGAGCACTTTTCGTGAAATTGTGTATAGAAGTAAATTTTTGCATACAGGTATCAGGGACATATATAACTGAAATGATAAAATATAACCTACATATATCTGTTAAATGTAAAGGTTGGTACACGATTTTCAATTACCCCGAGATATGGTCCCGAGCTTCACTAAGTACTCTTTATTTACGGCATGTATGAAGGTGCAGGTACCGTTTACGCATGGGTGTCTTTGCCCAGGGTATTGATAGGGAACGTATATAACTAAATTATACACATATGGACCTCCCTGTCCCTTTACATCGAGAAATAGAATAAATAATAAAATTACACTTTCAACTTTTTTCTCATTCCTCTATTTTATATTTTATTCATGAATATTTATTATGTCTTATAGATATGTGTTTAAATAAGATATTGCCCTCGTGTATTTTTAAAACGTCATTATTACATGTATTAGATATGATGAATCCATCTTGCTACACTGCATGTAGAAATGTACAAGTTTATATCTATTTATAGAACGCCGCCAGCTTCCGGTGGATAGGATTGGATGCAGGTGGATAGGATAGGATAGGATAGGATTGGATTGGATAGGAGAGGGTACGATAGGATAGGATAGAATAGGATGGGATAGGATAGGATAGGATAGGATAGGATAGGATTAGGTGGATAAGAGGTGGATGTAGGATGTAGGATAGAAGTGGATAGAATTGTCAAACAAGTGGGTTGCAGTACTGTACTTACTGGGTGTTCTCGAATCCTAATTCTCTGTCATCTCTGTAAAGGAAGGGAGGAGATCTCCAACAATACCCCGTTGCAGCACCAACAGCAAAACACCAAAACACCCGATGCAAAACCATAAAAGACGAGTTTATAATGAGACGGAAAAGAGACATACGACATGTAAACATTAAGCACAAAAGACTACACATAAACCGACGAGACCAATGGGCAGCCGGTGCCGACTTTGGACGGCCACTTGTCACGCAAGTAGCAAATGGTGTGGTTATCCTAGATTACGTGCGCACAACCCTCTCACTTTTCCAGTTACCCAGAGGTCTCGAAGAACGTAAAATTGCGGTGTAAAACAACCTCCTCACTGTAAGATGACTTCACACATACAAGACCGCCAAACGAAGAGGCCCCAGAAACACAGATGAATATGTAAATGGATATAAAAAGAGGTCATGCGTAATACAGTCCGTGCTCTGCCGGCTGTGGCAAGCTCATGTATGTAATCACCCGAGGAGTCCGACTGACATTCAGAGAGGACAGGTAGTAAATACACAAATTTAAATTCGAAAAATAAAACAAGAGGACGCTTGTGAAATGAATTTGGGCGGCTTATGAAAAACACTTTAGCTGGAAGCATCATTGATGATAGTTAAATATTCGAAACACGTGTCTGGTGCATGAAAATTGGTTTGAAAATTCCTTCAAGAAGTTATAGAGTTGGAATAATACAGTATTATTAGTATATACACTTATTTCTTGTAGCAGTGTTGCAGCCTGAATCGACCCTACAGGAAATTTGGAGCCACATTCTCTCTGTAAAGCAAAAGCGCAAATTTAAATTAAAAAAAAAACAGAGGGGGCTTTAGTGAAGTGAATTTGGGTTAATTGTCTCCGTTAAGGCAACTTATTATGATAAGATTATTTGAATTGCATATCTCCTTATGGAGTTCTCAATATGTAATTTGTAGCTCAACTTCATTATTTGTATTTATATCAAAATTTTCGGAAATTTCATCTGAATTGCTTTTATTATCATGAATACAATTATAAATTTCTATTTCTGTTCTGGGGCTAAAATTATTGTTTTGCTATCAGACTTTATTTCATGCATTTAGGATCTAGGAAAAAGCTACATAATTTTATTGAAATGTAGACTGAAACTCATTTTTATTAGATTTTTTAAAAATGTTTATTTCCTACTTCCTACTTCTACGATGTGAGTTGGTCTTGCTTGTACCTGTTGCTGTCCGTTCTGTGTTTTGTTTTGCATTTGGTGTTTTGGAGTTTTGCTGGGGGTGTTGCAAACGAGTGTGGTTGGAGATCCCCTCCTTTCTTTTACAATGTGGATAAACTGAATGGTACGTATTTTTAGTGTAACTTCTCATCGGCACATACTCTGTAATCACTATAAAGTAAATACACAAATCTAAATTCTAAAAATAAAACCAGAGGGCGCTGGTAAAATGAATTTGGGCGGCTTATGTTTTTTTCTTTTACTTTGGGTGTTTTGGAGTTTTTCTGTTGGTGCTGCAACCTAGTGTTGCTGGAGATCCCCTCCTTTTTTTTTATAAAGTTGATAAACTGAATGGTACTTACTTGATCTGTAATATATCCGCGGCGTATTCAGGTCAATATCTGGAAAGTAAATAGACAAAATGAAATTCTAAAAATAAAACCAGAGGACGTTGGTGAAATGAATTTAAGGCGTCTTATGAAAAGCACTTTGGCTGGAAGTATCACTGATGAGAATTGAATATTCGAAATAGGTGTCTGGTGCATGAAAGTTGTTTTGCAATTTCCTTCAAGAAGTGATAGAGTTGGAACACTTCCGTTTCATTAGTATAAACACATATTTTCATGTTACAGCGAGGAGCAGTTAAAATCGTTCCTCGTGACTTGATGTCTGTTGTTATTAAGTGTATTAATTACTTCATTCAAGTTCTTCCGCCTGAAAGAAGCTTTTTTTTTGCCGTTTATCATTTTTATCACATATATTTTTTGCCATTTCGGAAACGTGCCATTTCATCGAAAATCGTCATCAAAATTAAAGGAGATTAACATTTTAGCACCATCCCTCCAATGCTATTTTGAACATAGATTGTATGCTACTGAATCGACCCTACTGGAAATTTGGAGCCACACACTCTCTGTAAAGTAAAAGCGCAAATTTAAATTCTAAAACAAAGAGAGGGCTTTAATGACATGAATTTGGGTAAATTGTCTCCTTTAAGGCAATTTATTATGATAAGATTATTTGAATTGCATATCTCCTTATGGAGTTCTCAATATGTATTTTGTTGCTCATCTTCATTATTTGTTTTTAAGGATTCCGACTTCCGTCGGAATCCTTTCTGTCATTGTATTGTCTTTTCTTTCTTCTTCTTATTTTTATTATTATTCTTACCCCAAACGTTCCAGACACGAAAAAGTACCTTAATATATGATAAAGTGGAAAATACCATGTGAAAGAGCATATGAAGATCCCAGTTCAAAATTTATTATGATAGAATTATTTGAATTGCATATCTCCTTATGGAGATCTCAATATGTATTTTGTAGTTCATCTTCGTTATTTGTATTTATATCCATTTTTCTTTTTAAAGTTTCGTAAATTTCCTCTGAGTCGCTTTTATTATTATGAATACAAGTATAAATTAATATTACTGTTCTGCAGTTGAAATTATTTTTTGCCATCAGACATTATTCCATGCATCTCCATATCCATGATACATCTACTTAATTGGGAAGTTTTCTTCTTCTTCGTCCTTGCTCAATCGATTGTTTGTTTTTCTATGGAACCGTTTGAAGTACCAGAGCAAGGCATAGGATTTCACATCTTTTTATTTCTTTTTGTATTATCGAAACGTCTTTGGTTCTCTAACATGTTGTTTCTCTAAAAGGCTTATCGTAAATAAGTATTTTTCCACGATCACATCACTTCATAGGCAAGATACTAAACAAGAAGCGGTATTTATAGTTTAAGGATCTGGGAAAAAAGCTACATAATTTAATTGAAATGTTGACTGGAACTCCTTTTTATTAGTTTTTTTTAAATGTTTATTTGTGTGTTTCCTATTTCTACGGTAAAAGTTGGTCTTGCTTGTCCCTGATGATGTCTGTTTTGAATTTGTTTTTGTTTTTGTTTTTGTTTTTTTTTTTGCATTGGGTGGTTTTTTTGGGTTTTGCTGTTAATGCTGCAACCGAGTGTTTTTGGAGATCCCCCTCCTTTCTATTATTTATAATGTGGATAAACTGAATGGTACTTAATTGAACTGTAACTTAGCACTCTCTTGTTGGTCTCTATAAAGTAAAACCAGAGGGCGTTGGTGAAATGAATTTAGGCAGCTTATGAAAATCACTTTGGCTGGAAGCATCACTGATGAGAATCAAATATTCGAAACACGTGTCTGGTGCTTGAAAATTCGTTTGCAATTTCCTTCAAGAAGTTATAGAGTTGGAACCCTTCCGTATTATTAGTTTAATTACTTATTTCTTGTTGCAGCGTGGAACAGTTAACAGCAATTCTCTGTAAATGTCAACCTTTCTATAATAGGAGTGTGGCACGCATGGTCTCAGAATATGACTAATTTGTGCAAGTAAATTGGTTTTAAAAGACAATTAAAGAAAATGATGTCCCTTGATGTCCATGCTCACCGCTTGCCATGGCAACGGCTCAAGTAAATTTCCCTCCAAAATCAATGTTCTGAACCATCAGAATTAGTTCATTTTGAGGCAATTATAAATATTGAAGTAGGATTATTTTTTAGCTCACCTGAGCCAACGGCTCAAGTGAGCTATTGTCATAGTGTTGCGTCTGTCGTCCGTCGTCGTCGTCGTCGTCGTCGTCGTCCGTCGTCGTCGTAAACTTTTCACATTTTAAACTTCTTCTCCAGAATGGCTGAAGGGATTTTGATGAAACTTAGTAGGTATGAAGTACTCATGGTCCCCTACAAGTGTTGTTGTTTTTCGTCCGGATCCGTCAACAGGTGGCGCCACCACAGCCAATAGTAGGTCACGGGGGGTACCCGTCTATGACAAACTTCTTCTTCAGAACCGAAGCATGTATCGACAAACCGAAAGCATCAGGATGATCTAGAGAGATGTCTTAAGAAGTGTTGTTATTTTTGGTTCCACTTCGAAGTCAAATTTTTGACGTGTTTTTTGACGTCTTTTCGGACTTAGTCAGAAATGCACATTTTTGCACTATTTCTTTAAATAACTTAATAAGTGTATGATTTTACATACTCATTTACTGCATATTTATCATATTTAACTTACTTAATGCTTTGATATGTATTTTAGGCATAAATTTTATTTTTTTGATTTTTTATGAATTTTTTTCTTATGTAAAAAGGAAGGGGGGGGGATGATTTTCATACATTTTCTGCTTCTTTTCTATAACCACTCTTCAGATTGTCATGACATTTTGTAGATATGAGGTACTCATGCATGGTACCCTACAAGTGAAAGAATTTTGTCAAGATATCCACTTTTAGATTTTAAGGAACATTTTTTTATGATTGTACATAGGTATAATGTATGTTTTCCATGCCCAATGGACCCATGGGGATTGGCTTCAAACCCCGACGGGATACCGACAAATTTTCCCCCCTTTTTAGCTCACCTGAGCCAACGGCTCAAGTGAGCTATTGTCATAGTGTTGCGTCTGTCGTCCGTCGTCCGTCGTCGTCGTCGTCGTCGTCGTCGTCCGTCGTCGTCCGTCGTCGTCGTAAACTTTTCACATTTTAAACTTCTTCTCCAGAATGGCTGAAGGGATTTTGATGAAACTTGGTAGGTATGAAGTACTCATGGTCCCCTACAAGTGTTGTTGTTTTTCGTCCGGATCCGTCAACAGGTGACGCCACCACAGCCAATAGTAGGTCACGGGGGGTACCCGTCTATGACAAACTTCTTCTTCAGAACCGAAGCATGTATCGACAAACCGAAAGCATCAGGATGATCTAGAGAGATGTCTTAAGAAGTGTTGTTATTTTTGGTTCCACTTCGAAGTCAAATTTTTGACGCGTTTTTGACGTCTTTTCGGACTTAGTCAGAAATGCACATTTTTGCACTATTTCTTTAAATAACTCAATAAGTGTATGATTTTACATACTCATTTACTGCATATTTATCATATTTAACTTACTTAATGCTTTGATATGTATTTTAGGCTTAAATTTTATTTTTTTGATTTTTTATGAATTTTTTTCTTATGTAAAAAGGAAGGGGGGGGGTGATTTTCATACATTTTCTGCTTCTTTTCTATAACCACTCTTCAGATTGTCATGACATTTTGTAGATATGAGGTACTCATGCATGGTACCCTACAAGTGAAAGAATTTTGTCAAGATATCCACTTTTAGATTTTAAGGAACATTTTTTTATGATTGTACATAGGTATAATGTATGTTTTCCATGCCCAATGGACCCATGGGGATTGGCTTCAAACCCCGACGGGATACCGACAAATTTTCCCCCCTTTTTAGCTCACCTGAGCCAACGGCTCAAGTGAGCTATTGTCATAGTGTTGCGTCTGTCGTCCGTCGTCCGTCGTCGTCGTCGTCGTCGTCGTCGTCGTCGTCGTCCGTCGTCGTCCGTCGTCGTCGTAAACTTTTCACATTTTAAACTTCTTCTCCAGAATGGCTGAAGGGATTTTAATGAAACTTGGTAGGTATGAAGTACTCATGGTCCCCTACAAGTGTTGTTGTTTTTCGTCCGGATCCGTCAACAGGTGGCGCCACCACAGCCAATAGTAGGTCACGGGGGGTACCCGTCTATGACAAACTTCTTCTTCAGAACCGAAGCATGTATCGACAAACCGAAAGCATCAGGATGATCTAGAGAGATGTCTTAAGAAGTGTTGTTATTTTTGGTTCCACTTCGAAGTCAAATTTTTGACGCGTTTTTGACGTCTTTTCGGACTTAGTCAGAAATGCACATTTTTGAACTATTTCTTTAAATAACTCAATAAGTGTATGATTTTACACACTCATTTACTGCATATTTATCATATTTAACTTACTTAATGCTTTGATATGTATTTTAGGCTTAAAATTTATTTTTTTGATTTTTTATGAATTTTTTTCTTATGTAAAAAGGAAGGGGGGGGGGGGTGATTTTCATACATTTTCTGCTTCTTTTCTATAACCACTCTTCAGATTGTCATGACATTTTGTAGATATGAGGTACTCATGCATGGTACCCTACAAGTGAAAGAATTTTGTCAAGATATCCACTTTTAGATTTTTAAGGAATATTTTTTACGATTGTACATAGGTATAATGTATGTTTTCCATGCCAAATGGACCCATGGGGATTGGCTTCAAACCCCGACAGAATCCCGAACATTTTTTTTCCCTTTTTAGCTCACCTGAGCCAACGGCTCAAGTGAGCTATTGTCATAGTGTTGCGTCTGTCGTCCGTCGTCGTCGTCGTCGTCGTAAACTTTTCACATTTTAAACTTCTTCTCCAGAATGGCTGAAGGGATTTTGATGAAACTTGGTAGGTATGAAGTACTCATGGTCCCCTACAAGTGTTGTTGTTTTTCGTCCGGATCCGTCAACAGGTGGCGCCACCACAGCCAATAGTAGGTCACGGGGGGTACCCTCCTATGACAAACTTCTTCTTCAGAACCGAAGAATGTATCGACAAACCGAAAGCATCAGGATGATCTAGAGAGATGTCTTAAGAAGTGTTGTTATTTTTGGTTCCACTTCGAAGTCAAATTTTTGACGTGTTTTTTGACGTCTTTTCGGACTTAGTCAGAAATGCACATTTTTGCACTATTTCTTTAAATAACTTAATAAGTGTATGATTTTACATACTCATTTACTGCATATTTATCATATTTAACTTACTTAATGCTTTGATATGTATTTTAGGCTTAAATTTTATTTTTTTGATTTTTTATGAATTTTTTTCTTATGTAAAAAGGAAGGGGGGGGGTGATTTTCATACATTTTCTGCTTCTTTTCTATAACCACTCTTCAGATTGTCATGACATTTTGTAGATATGAGATACTCATGCATTGTACCCTACAAGTGAAAGAATTTTGTCAAGATATCCACTTTTAGATTTTTAAGGAATATTTTTTAAGATTGTACATAGGTATAATGTATGTTTTCCATGCCCAATGTACCCATGGGGATTGGCTTCAAACCCCGACGGGATCCCGACAATTTTTTTTCCTTTTTAGCTCACCTGAGCCAACGGCTCAAGTGAGCTATTGTCATAGTGTTGCGTCTGTCGTCCGTCGTCCGTCGTCGTCGTCGTCGTCGTCGTCGTCGTAAACTTTTCACATTTTAAACTTTTTGGTTCCACTTCGAAGTCAAATTTTTGACGCGTTTTTGACGTCTTTTCTGACTTAGTCAGAAATGCACATTTTTGCACTATTTCTTTAAATAACTCAATAAGTGTATGATTTTACACACTCATTTACTGCATATCTATCATATTTAACTTACTTAATGCTTTGATATATATTTTAGGCTTAAATTTTATTTTTTTGATTTTTTATGAATTTTTTTCTTATGCAAAAAGGAAGGGGGGGGTGATTTTCATACATTTTCTGCTTCTTTTCTATAACCACTCTTCAGATTGTCATGACATTTTGTAGATGTGAGGTACTCATGCATGGTACCCTACAAGTGAAAGAATTTTGTCAAGATATCCACTTTTAGATTTTTAAGGAATATTTTTTAAGATTGTACATAGGTATAATGTATGTTTTCCATGCCCAATGGACCCATGGGGATTGGCTTCAAACCCCGACGGGATCCCGACAATTTTTTTTTCCCTTTTAAGGTCACCTGAGCCAACGGCTCAAGTGAGCTATTGTCATAGTGTTGCGTCTGTCGTCCGTCGTCCGTCGTCGTCGTCGTCGTCGTCGTCGTCGTCGTCGTCATCGTAAACTTTTCACATTTTATACTTCTTCTCCAGAATGGCTGAAGGGATTTTGATGAAACTTGGTAGGTATGAAGTACTCATGGTCCCCTACAAGTGTTGTTGTTTTTCGTCCGGATCCGTCAACAGGTGGCGCCACCACAGCCAATAGTAGGTCACGGGGGGTACCCTCCTATGACAAACTTCTTCTTCAGAACCGAAGCATGTATCGACAAACCGAAAGCATCAGGATGATCTAGAGAGATGTCTTAAGAAGTGTTGTTATTTTTGGTTCCACTTCGAAGTCAAATTTTTGACGCGTTTTTGACGTCTTTTCGGACTTAGTCAGAAATGCACATTTTTGCACTATTTCTTTAAATAACTCAATAAGTGTATGATTTTACACACTCATTTACTGCATATTTATCATATTTAACTTACTTAATGCTTTGATATGTATTTTAGGCTTAAATTTTATTTTTTTGATTTTTTATGAATTTTTTTCTTATGTAAAAAGGAAGGGGGGGGGGTGATTTTCATATATTTTCTGCTTCTTTTCTATAACCACTCTTCAGATTGTCATGACATTTTGTAGATATGAGGTACTCATGCATGGTACCCTACAAGTGAAAGAATTTTGTCAAGATATCCACTTTTAGATTTTTAAGGGATATTTTTTAAGATTGTACATAGGTATAATGTATGTTTTCCATGCCAAATGGACCCATGGGGATTGGCTTCAAACCCCGACAGAATCCCGAACATTTTTTTTCCCTTTTTAGATCACCTGAGCCAACGGCTCAAGTGAGCTATTGTCATAGTGTTGCGTCTGTCGTCCGTCGTCGTCGTCGTCGTCGTCTTCGTAAACTTTTCACATTTTAAACTTCTTCTCCAGAATGGCTGAAGGGATTTTGATGAAACTTGGTAGGTATGAAGTACTCATGGTCCCCTACAAGTGTTGTTGTTTTTCGTCCGGATCCGTCAACAGGTGGCGCCACCACAGCCAATAGTAGGTCACGGGGGGTACCCTCCTATGACAAACTTCTTCTTCAGAACCGAAGAATGTATCGACAAACCGAAAGCATCAGGATGATCTAGAGAGATGTCTTAAGAAGTGTTGTTATTTTTGGTTCCACTTCGAAGTCAAATTTTTGACGCGTTTTTTGACGTCTTTTCGGACTTAGTCAGAAATGCACATTTTTGCACTATTTCTTTAAATAACTCAATAAGTGTATGATTTTACATACTCATTTACTGCATATTTATCATATTTAACTTACTTAATGCTTTGATATGTATTTTAGGCTTAAATTTTATTTTTTTGATTTTTTATGAATTTTTTTCTTATGTAAAAAGGAAGGGGGGGGGTGATTTTCATACATTTTCTGCTTCTTTTCTATAACCACTCTTCAGATTGTCATGACATTTTGTAGATATGAGATACTCATGCATTGTACCCTACAAGTGAAAGAATTTTGTCAAGATATCCACTTTTAGATTTTTAAGGAATATTTTTTAAGATTGTACATAGGTATAATGTATGTTTTCCATGCCCAATGTACCCATGGGGATTGGCTTCAAACCCCGACGGGATCCCGACAATTTTTTTTTCCTTTTTAGCTCACCTGAGCCAACGGCTCAAGTGAGCTATTGTCATAGTGTTGCGTCTGTCGTCCGTCGTCCGTCGTCGTCGTCGTCGTCGTCGTCGTCGTCGTCATCGTAAACTTTTCACATTTTAAACTTCTTCTCCAGAATGGCTGAAGGGATTTTGATGAAACTTGGTAGGTATGAAGTACTCATGGTCCCCTACAAGTGTTGTTGTTTTTCGTCCGGATCCGTCAACAGGTGGCGCCACCACAGCCAATAGTAGGTCACGGGGGGTACCCTCCTATGACAAACTTCTTCTTCAGAACCGAAGCATGTATCGACAAACCGAAAGCATCAGGATGATCTAGAGAGATGTCTTAAGAAGTGTTGTTATTTTTGGTTCCACTTCGAAGTCAAATTTTTGACGCGTTTTTGACGTCTTTTCGGACTTAGTCAGAAATGCACATTTTTGCACTATTTCTTTAAATAACTCAATAAGTGTATGATTTTACACACTCATTTACTGCATATTTATCATATTCAACTTACTTAATGCTTTGATATGTATTTTAGGCTTAAATTTTATTTTTTTGATTTTTTATGAATTTTTTTCTTATGTAAAAAGGAAGGGGGGGGTGATTTTCATATATTTTCTGCTTCTTTTCTATAACCACTCTTCAGATTGTCATGACATTTTGTAGATATGAGGTACTCATGCATGGTACCCTACAAGTGAAAGAATTTTGTCAAGATATCGACTTTTAGATTTTTAAGGAATATTTTTTAAGATTGTACATAGGTATAATGTATGTTTTCCATGCCAAATGGACCCATGGGGATTGGCTTCAAACCCCGACAGAATCCCGAACATTTTTTTTCCCTTTTTAGCTCACCTGAGCCAACGGCTCAAGTGAGCTATTGTCATAGTGTTGCGTCTGTCGTCCGTCGTCGTCGTCGTCGTCGTCGTCGTCGTAAACTTTTCACATTTTAAACTTCTTCTCCAGAATGGCTGAAGGGATTTTGATGAAACTTGGTAGGTATGAAGTACTCATGGTCCCCTACAAGTGTTGTTGTTTTTCGTCCGGATCCGTCAACAGGTGGCGCCACCACAGCCAATAGTAGGTCACGGGGGGTACCCTCCTATGACAAACTTCTTCTTCAGAACCGAAGAATGTATCGACAAACCGAAAGCATCAGGATGATCTAGAGAGATGTCTTAAGAAGTGTTGTTATTTTTGGTTCCACTTCGAAGTCAAATTTTTGACGCGTTTTTTGACGTCTTTTCGGACTTAGTCAGAAATGCACATTTTTGCACTATTTCTTTAAATAACTCAATAAGTGTATGATTTTACATACTCATTTACTGCATATTTATCATATTTAACTTACTTAATGCTTTGATATGTATTTTAGGCTTAAATTTTATTTTTTTGATTTTTTATGAATTTTTTTCTTATGTTAAAAGGAAGGGGGGGGGGGTGATTTTCATACATTTTCTGCTTCTTTTCTATAACCACTCTTCAGATTGTCATGACATTTTGTAGATATGAGATACTCATGCATGGTACCCTACAAGTGAAAGAATTTTGTCAAGATATCCACTTTTAGATTTTTAAGGAATATTTTTTAAGATTGTACATAGGTATAATGTATGTTTTCCATGCCCAATGTACCCATGGGGATTGGCTTCAAACCCCGACGGGATCCCGACAATTTTTTTTTCCTTTTTAGCTCACCTGAGCCAACGGCTCAAGTGAGCTATTGTCATAGTGTTGCGTCTGTCGTCCGTCGTCCGTCGTCGTCGTCGTCGTCGTCGTCGTCGTGAACTTTTCACATTTTAAACTTTTTGGTTCCACTTCGAAGTCAAATTTTTGACGCGTTTTTGACGTCTTTTCTGACTTAGTCAGAAATGCACATTTTTGCACTATTTCTTTAAATAACTCAATACGTGTATGATTTTACACACTCATTTACTGCATATCTATCATATTTAACTTACTTAAGGTACATCGCGGCGTTACGGCACGGAAAATTTTGCGAGAAGACATAGCCTGAAAATTTGTCTACATGAAATATAAGATTTGATCAATCTTTGATATAATTTTCATGTAACTATTTCACGAAGTTTTTCGAGATTTTAAGCCTCAAAGACGGCATTGACGTTCTAATTCGAAAATATGCATTTTCTGTACTAAAATAATTTTAATTTAGAAAATTGACCAAGGAGGGTGAAAAGGGAGATCAAAAATATTGTTGCCATGTTGAGTATTGTATTTCTACGGATTATTGTGTCTCTAAGGGGAAATTTGCAATTTTTATCGCCATTTTGCAACTTATTATTCAAAAATCCGCACTCATTCAAAAGGCAAAACACGGCTTGCTTCATTATCATTTTCTCCATTAAGTTGTGGAGGCCCTTAAAGCCCTTCTTACACGTAAAAGTAGAGAATGAGCTGAATTCGAATATATAAAAACATGGATAGGTCTTCTCGGCAGATTTTTTGCAATTTAAGATTGAAAATTTGTTTTGCGTGGCTTCGGCGTCAATTTTACTCGCAACGTCAAAGTCACAGCGTGTTCAGATCGCATATGTCAACATGACGTTAAGGAGTATGCGGAATATTTGATTCTCTGTAACGGTCTTCTTTAAAACATCCAGAAACCTTCTTTTTTTTAAGATAATTAATCAACAATTACATGGGCTGTATTCGAACTAGACCTTATATCTTAATGTAAAAATAAAATTCTCCGTACATGACATTTTTTTCTTCAAATATTTGAAAACATCATACGGAACAGACGGACGGACATGCTCATTACTATTTAATCCGATATCTTTTGGCGGGGTATACAAAAAATTCCCTCTTGTTTATATGTACATATACTTTATAATATCGGATAAGGGTTGGGGAGGGGCGGTCCATATAAGATATACATTGTGATTTTCATATAAGATATACATTGTGATTTTCATTTCATGCTCGTTTTCTATCATTTCGTTCAGCCGCCTCGATTGTCGTGATATATATTATTAAAATGAAATTTCCATTTCTCCGAGTTCAGGAATTCCTCAAGAAGGCAGTACGGTATCTTTTTTTCCGATAACAAAAAAGAATTAATAAATAAATGAATAAATAAATAAAATGAAAATCCAAACAAACAAACAACTTGCACATATGTAGTCTCTTTGGCAAATTTTTATTTTTAACACTGACCTTGACTCCTAAGTATGACCTTTTTTTCTTTTTTTTTTTTTTTTTGCTTGTCAGGATTGTTACAGGTTAAAAATAAATATTCTGATCTTAAGTTACTGGAAAATAAATATTCCGGCCGGCCGTGCGTTGAAAATAAATAATCTGACCCAAAAAATTTTGCCAGCCCCCCTCCCCCCTCAGGATCAAATTGGTCGTCCCCTTATAAAACAATTCCGGTTCGCTCTGCTTTCTGATTTATATACAAATCTTTGTCTTACGTCATAATCGAACTTTCAGACACTATGTATTCCTAAATTCTTAAAGTAAATCACCGCTTTGCATGTAATTTAAAAAGTATTGAGAAGATTAATTTTATTTTATAAGGCAGCCCCTCCTCCTTTTCTGTCGGACACCCCCACCCCACCCCCACCCCCCACCCTCGCTTTCCCCGATTGTGCACACTGAGAAACAAGCAAGAAGGAGAGCGAGAAAAAGACTGATCAAAAGTAAAGCCTTCACCAGATCCTATAGAAATTTGGAATAATATTCATTGTGTAGTACACCTTGTGTCAGAACAAAAGAGAAAACGAATTAAAAGCAGATGGGAAACTTTAAATTTGATTTTTGAAAACTAATCACGACAGCTTTTGAATTTCAAAAATTTTTATCACGATAGAAATATTAAGGATATTTATACTCTTGTATAATCCTGAGATGAAACCAAATTATATACAATACCGTTTAACCTTCAAGTTGTATATTTCATGCAATGTCTTACATGTATATGCAATATTATGTTATCATTATCTATAGAAGATATGTGCATTTTTTATGTCAGCATACAAGTTGTGGTGAATAAAAACAATAAAAAAAGTAAAGCCTTCTCCGTCCGTCTATATGGTACAATAAAGAAATTAGATAAGGATGGAGGAGGATGGATGAAAGAACATTAATTTCCAACGTAATATTTGAAGAAAAAATTGCATTCATATATCATTCCCTAGAAATAGTCAAAATATAACCAAACATCCCTCAAAGTTTCCGGTTCTCATTGCAAGCGTGTCTAAATACATTGACTGAATTTAGACACAATGTAAAGTTTATGTTTAAAATTTCGGATCGCTACGCTTACTAGAAATATAAGTATTTAAAAAAAAGCCATTATTTGCGCCCTAACGATATATGTCGCGCAACGTAACGTGACGTTACGATCAAGTAAGGTTTATGACGTCATAGCGTAGATGTGCACATAAAAAAATTCGAGGGTGAAACCTGCGTACACATTTGATTGTGATGAAAGCTTCCCCGCGAGCTACGTTAATGCTTTGATATGTATTTTAGGCTTAAATTTTATTTTTTTGATTTTTTATGAATTTTTTTCTTATGTAAAAAGGAAGGGGGGGGGGGGGGTGATTTTCATACATTTTCTGCTTCTTTTCTATAACCACTCTTCAGATTGTCATGACATTTTGTAGATGTGAGGTACTCATGCATGGTACCCTACAAGTGAAAGAATTTTGTCAAGATATCCACTTTTAGATTTTTAAGGAATATTTTTTAAGATTGTACATAGGTATAATGTATGTTTTCCATGCCCAATGGACCCATGGGGATTGGCTTCAAACCCCGACGGGATCCCGACAATTTTTTTTCCCTTTTAAGGTCACCTGAGCCAACGGCTCAAGTGAGCTATTGTCATAGTGTTGCGTCTGTCGTCCGTCGTCCGTCGTCGTCGTCGTCGTCGTCGTCGTCGTCGTCGTCATCGTAAACTTTTCACATTTTAAACTTCTTCTCCAGAATGGCTGAAGGGATTTTGATGAAACTTGGTAGGTATGAAGTACTCATGGTCCCCTACAAGTGTTGTTGTTTTTCGTCCGGATCCGTCAACAGGTGGCGCCACCACAGCCAATAGTAGGTCACGGGGGGTACCCTCCTATGACAAACTTCTTCTTCAGAACCGAAGCATGTATCGACAAACCGAAAGCATCAGGATGATCTAGAGAGATGTCTTAAGAAGTGTTGTTATTTTTGGTTCCACTTCGAAGTCAAATTTTTGACGCGTTTTTTGACGTCTTTTCGGACTTAGTCAGAAATGCACATTTTTGCACTATTTCTTTAAATAACTCAATAAGTGTATGATTTTACACACTCATTTACTGCATATTTATCATATTTAACTTACTTAATGCTTTGATATGTATTTTAGGCTTACATTTTATTTTTTTGATTTTTTATGAATTTTTTTCTTATGTAAAAAGGAAGGGGGGGTGATTTTCATATATTTTCTGCTTCTTTTCTATAACCACTCTTCAGATTGTCATGACATTTTGTAGATATGAGGTACTCATGCATGGTACCCTACAAGTGAAAGAATTTTGTCAAGATATCCACTTTTAGTTTTTTAAGGAATATTTTTGGCCTAGGGCATCTTTGGCACGCATAAAAACGAAAGAAAAAAAGGGGGTCATATGCATCCTTTTCTGCAAAATTCACTTGTTTAATGACCCCTCCTTCCGAATTGAAAATTTGCTAATTTTTATATATTTTCAAATCGATCTATAACAATCGATTTATTACATAAAAGGCAAAATCATGTTCAAAACTCAATTTCTACAACCAGCAGGGAATCATACATTGATTTAATGTGCTATTTTTAAATTTTCAATAGTTATGACCAATGAGGTGACACCTTTTATTCAGCCCGGTTCACCAGTCAAAAGGGAAGGGATTCCCTGCTAAAATGATTAACTGCAGTTACACCTTCTAGGTCAGAGACAACCAAATCATTTTCCATAGGCCGTAATGTTAACGAAATGCCTTATAACGTCTATACTAACATTGCTGGCCATGCATGTTATATACCGATTTGTTCATTGATTCAAGCTTTATACGAAACTAAATTAAAAAATATAGCATGACCTGCTCTTTTTCGCACTATTTGCGTCACAAGGTACCCCGCAGAGAATTTTCAAATTTTCCCGCGCCCGTCCCCTTTAGCGGATCGGGAGCTAGGGAAATATCCGGGTATCGCACTTATTTTTTACCTATATATATCATATTCAAACAATATACCAAAAGAAAATAGAATTGATAGCCAATCACATCTTCTGTCACATTTAAAATAACAGGCCCCCTCACCCTACAGGTTTTTCTCCAATCAGAGCCGGCCTTTTAGTGGTCTCTGACCTATAACTGTAACTAAACAAAGTCGCTGTACTTTAGATTTGATCCGTTTAATTCCTCCACAACCCTTTAGTACTGCGATACATTTCAGGAGATACAGTGCAAACGGAATAGATTTTTATTCAATGTGCATTATACTTGGAACACTTTCATAATGGTTATCATTCATGTACTTGGAACACTTGCATATACTTGTTATCATGTATAAAGTTTGCTCGAATTTCCTCTGTCTTAGACTCTCTTAGATGAAGTAATTTACGGACTGATTTCTTGAAGAAACGTCGAATGAGTAATCTCTTCCTCTGGATCATGAGGTTTGATGCTTTTTGGAAAACAAATTGGCCCAATTTCTGCACTATTCACTTGAATTGATAAATATTGGATTAAAACGATTTTAAGTGTACGTTTCATGTATTTGAGATGAAATCAATATTATTCAAAAGCATTCTTAGATTTCAGTATACTTTAATATGAATAAAGGCAAAACCGAAAAATCTTTGTTTTTTATGCCCCTGGAATAAAAGATTCGGGAGCATATAGTTTTTGGCCTGTCCGTCTGTCTGTTTGTCTGTCTGTTTTCCGAAAAACTTTAACATTGGGCATAACTTTTGAATGGAAGCTGGTGATAGAGGTTTCATATTTCACATGTGTATTCCTTGTGACAATACCTTTCCATTGATACCAAAATTTTGACCTCGTGACCATAACCTTGACCTTTGACGTACTTTTCAAAAAATTAAACATTGCGCATAATTTTTGATTGGTTAGTGATAGGGCTTTCATATTTTACATGTGTATTCCTTGTGACAAGATATTTCTATAGATACCAATATTACGCTGACCCTTACCTCTCACATACTTAACAGAAAATGGCGTTTATACTAGCAAAGATGCCGCCGGGGGCATTCTCGTTTCACAAACACAGCCTGTCAGGCTTTATAATTTCTGGCATGCTAGCTATCAATAATGAAAGGTATGGTCGTTCAGTTTTTTTTAAATAAACTTGATTTATGAAATCATTTCATTGTTTTATTCTTTTTCTGCTGTGCATTAAAGTGGGATTTTACAATATGATTTTATTTTTGATGTTGCATAATTGAACTATACTAGTTGGGCATATGACTTAAAAAAAGTTATTGTTTTGAAATGTGACTATTTTTTCTTGTTTGTACTTTTAAAGGTTGTCTGAAAAAAAAACTTCTCTGCATCCGGCAAAAATCTTTTTAGAAAGGTTGTGGGCTAAAATCCCGGTACTGGAACTATCAGTATTCAATAGTAGTATGTCAATTAGAGCGTGCATGGGTATCAGGTGAGCGTTGTGCCCCCTGGGGCTCTTGTTTAAATTTGATTTTATATAATAGTTAGGTTACTAAAAGATAATTATTCAGTGTATTACAATATTTCAACTGATGAGTAGTTTTCTGCCCACCGGCATACTTAAAGAGGGTCTTAAAGGAGGTCTCAAAAATGTTAAAACAATGCAAGTTTTGAAGCGATTTTATTCTCTTTTGCAGCCATACTGTTAATGGGCATTATGTTGCCTTTAAAGTATTAATATATACAATTAAATGTTTGGGGCTATTGAGTATAATAGTAGTAACCATGGAAACAAAACCGCTGATTTACGATAATTTCATAGACAAAATCAACAAAAATGGTTAATAATCATCATTAAATTTCTTTAATTATTATCAATTATTATTCTCAGTGACCAGTTTTTCAAATTACATGTTAAACACAACATTTTGATTTATAAAAGTGTGGTTGCCATGGCAACATAAGTCAATTATGGCTTATTTTTTCAAAAAAATAATACTAAAAAGCCGTCGGTTTCCTGATTGAAATACATTAAAAGACCTTGACCTTTTAAGTGGCATTTACCTTTTACATATTTTCATCAAGAAGTATGATTATCCATGAATGTAGTGTCAATTTTTGAATAATGATAATAATATGACATAATTATTAAACACTAATTCAACAATCAGATGACAACGATGTGATTTATCCCAAGTTTTGTCGATTATTTCCTCACTTTCTGTGAGTTTTTTGTTTAGATGAAAATATATGATGATTTTCATTTTGTTATGCTTGAAAAGACATCAAACATGATAAGAATAAAACTAGATGTTTTCCCCTTAAGAAGAAGATACCATAATGGTAGTTGCCAGAGGTCAAGGTAAAGGTCACATGGACAAATGTCTTGATCTCAGACATAGTATTCATGTACTATAAAAGGTGAACGGACGCAAGAAAAGTTATCCCTATATGTAGCTCTTGCATTGCAGGCTACATAAAAACTATACAGTGATATTACAGTGATACTGATATATTTAAAGCACCATGTATATGTTAAGAGTTCATGGTCAAATAGGAATAAGCTCTATGTTTGTGAAACATAAATTAATGCCCCGGATAGCAGCTTTGGGTATCATAAGTCAAAGCCACAATGTCAAACTGTTGGTACTTTCAAAAGGAATGCAAAGGCCATATCAATTACTATTCAAAAATTTGAGAAAAGGTCAAATCTTAACATCAAGGTCACATTGTCAAACGTTAAGTTCTGAAAAGAGTGGTCTTGTCAATTTACATGTATATATGAAATATTTAAGACCTACCATTTATAATTCAAGAGATACAGCCTAATATAAAAGTTTAGAAAAGCAGGTCGAATTTCAAGGTCAAGGTAACATTGTCTCTATTCTAAGACGAATGATCTTGTCATAGTAATGTACATGTGAAATAATAAAGCCCTTCCACTCATGCTTCAAAAGATACAGCCAAGTTTTAATCTTGCTAGATTGCAACCTCCCCCCCCCCCCATCCACCCCCAACTCCTCTCCTTTTGCTGTGATGTCTCGAAACCGTGAGAAAATATCTTATATATTATAACATACTGACTGTATGTATCACTTGAATTATATGAAATTTAAAGGCATTCAGGGAGTCAGATTTTATATGAATTCATTTTAGTATTTTACCTGAAAAAAAAATGAAAAAAGTAGGTCAAAGGTCAAGGTTAATGTCAAAAGGTAAAAAAATTGGTATCAAAAGAGGTTTTATCAAGATACATATACGTGCTAAATCTTATCATCTCTACTATATATTTCCATACCCTTTCATTGAAAGCGGATGAATTGACAGACGGGCAAGGGGGGGGGGGAGGGGGGCTGGCAGCCATACAAATACTTCTTAATCACAATATTTTATGAAGCATTAACATTGTTTAAAATAGTAACATTTTGTACCATAAATCTACAATTTTTCGGTCAATTTTCAATTTTTTTTGTTGGTTCGCTACCGCTCACCAGACATTTCTTCATGCACGTATAAAAACAGATCCAAAATTTAGAACTGCGCCAGATATCTAAATTTGTGAATACAGAACATGAAACCCAGTGACGGATTCAAGGGGAGGTGTAGGGGGCGTATCCCCCCTAAAATTTGCAAATCATAGGTAAAACGATCATTTTACAAAAAAGAGTGAATATAAGTATATATTAATCACCTATTAGTTAATATAATTGTAAAATGCACCAATTTTAATTCAATAATCAATTTCAGTCATGAAAATGGGCCCGAAAAGGCTGAAATTCATTAGCTTCCGTGGGGCTTCGCCACCTGGTCCCCCTACCAGGACTCTGTCCTGGACCCGCTGACGACCTGGGCGGTCCTCAGACCCCTCGCCATTTCTTACGCCCCCTCTAACTCAAAAGCTGGATCCGCCACTGAAACCTCCATTCTTTATCCCCCCCCCGCTTTTTCTTTGCTTGTTAGACATTTTGGGATGTTATACCCCTCCACTCTTTCAGGCAGACCTACGCCAATGTATCATCTTCGTCAAAAGACCAGTGATGTAAAAAGATAAGTCTGTACCATACAGGTATTCTTTCAGCACTTTATTAGAGCGATGATATCACAATTTTCTCATAGTCAGATACATAATTATCAAAATGACAACTAAATGGGCAAACATCTTTTCAAGCAGAACAAGATTTACTTTGTACATTAAACTACAGTACAGTACAGTAAATGACAGTACAGTACAGTACAGTGCAGCAAACACTGCAGTTGGTATAGAGGAAATTCGAGCTACCCACATTACCCATGCAATATTTGTACTTTGGAGCTATTACTCAGCAATCGTATTTGGTAGGGTTTTTTTTAATAATACGATTGTCAGTAGGTTTGTCAAATCTAGCAAACAAGCAGCTGTCCGTCTTCTCAGCCTCGGCATTGAACAATTTGTTCCAAAATTTCTGCTTCTTCCTAGCTCTCTTTATAAGTATTCCCCTTTGTTATTTGGAGTTCAACGAAGGTGAATAATTTGACAATGAAAAAATTAATGGTTTTATCATGCAATTAAATATCAATTACAACTGACAAAAGTACAAAAAAAAATTTATATAGGGGAGAAATTCACATTGATAAGAGAGAAAAAAGGGAATTCCTAGGTGATACGGATCAAGGATGCATAAAAATCCATTTTGATGCAATATGGGCATTTCTTACATTGATTTTTTTAATTCATTTATCTATCATTTATTTATTTATTTTTTTTTTACTTTTTTTTATTTAATCTATGTACTTCACAATTCACAATATTTTTATGCAATGTCTGGTCCAGCGGAGAGCACATGTCAGCTAGACATTCAAGCAAACGGGATCTTTTAGATGTTTATGTTTCTTCAGTCACGATACGAAATTGCTATTAATTAACTTTAATTGACATTCATGGTGGCTTTTTTTTAGCTGAAAATTATTTCAAAATGGTGAAAATCTGAGTGTGAAATTTGGAACATCTATCCTTTGACACTTTTTTAACACCCATCCCCCTTCTCCTAAATCAACTTGTGATTGTTTCACTTCCCCCATTGTTTGCAAATATTAAAGGCGGATCTAGGAATCTTTGAAATTAAAAGGGGGTTGAATATATTTTTTTGGAAGACCAAGGATTAATTTAATATATTATAGCCTGGAATAATTTCCTATTTTAGTTTTGCTTTTTGATCATCTAGTGTAGCGAGTCCGAAAATATTAAGAAATGAAGTATATATATCCCTGTTTAGATTAATTCAATCATTTTAGAAAAGAAGGGAGGGGATCTCTTAGAAGATGAATGATACTCAAAAAGACTTATATTAGTTTCATTTTACAAATTGGCTAATAGTATAAGCTTGATAATTATTGGAATGTAATTAATTATAGTTTGTCTAAATACCTAGAAATTATAAAATCAAATACTGCTGGAGAAAATAATTTACAAATTACATGTATCACAAACAGTAAATTCTTAGATGAATTTTAAAGGGACGGTGTCCCTGAAAATTTATCAATTTTACAAAATTTTGGAATGCAAAATCTTTCTTTTCATATGAAAGTATACATTCTCATTTGTATAAATTCAAATTTTCAGGTGAATCTAACCATACATTCGCAGCTATACACCTTTAAAAACATAATTTTGAAATTGGGGTGCGCAGCTCGAATTAATTTCACTGGCGCCACCTACAATGTATTGAGCTTTTACAATAGAGGTATATGGAGGTTTAATTATTAAAAAATCGACAATATAAGGGATGTTACTGCATATTCTCGAATAAATTTTTTTTGGCTCCTTTTTTCTTCTTTTTAGACCCTTTGGAATAAGTTTTACGTTTTCAATAAAATTTATTTTCAGGGACACTGTATCTTTAAGAGTTACCATTACTACTATTTCATCTCTCACCCTTACCAATCTTATCTTCTCTCAATAAATCATTTTCTTTCAGCCCCACCCCTAAATCCAATATTAACCCCCTCACTTTAAATAAATCCTACAAGCCCGAGACTGTCAAACTCCATTGAATCAGGGTGATACTATATACACACTGTTCTAGAAAAGGTTTAGATTTTGATTTTGATATCAGTTCCTTTTTCATTCATATTTATCGTGTTCGGAGACACTCCCCCCCCCCTCCTTTTATCCACCTGGCAGGATCCGCAGAAGATTTGATTTTGACTTTATTTACACCTAATTCTTTTTTTTTAAATTCATCAAAGATATTGTATTGTTTCCACTCAAGAAACAAGATACACATTACATTTTGATTTAACAGTATTTAACAGTATCTCTCTCTCTCACACACACACAAATAATTATGTAAAAGTTCATATTATATATTTCTATTTATCTCAGCTAGATATTTTGTGCATATAACTTAGATAATTATTTATATCTTGTATGCGCAATTTTTGTTTTGTAAATGTTAAACGGAGAGGGAAAATCTAAGTTGGACAACTTGTACCCAATATGACGCAATGTTATATTTGATTGCAATAAATATGTTTAATCTAACAGTAGATATGATATGGACCAAGATTACAGGGAAATTTAGGGGATCAACCATGGGTCGGATACTTAGATTTTACAAGAATATTTCTCAGTATTTCTCATAGCTGATTTTTTTTCTAAGGCCCTCTTGGTTGGATTTTTTTCCCAAATAAATACCGTCGTAGCAAAATGCTTTATTTTTTCGCCGCCGCTTTAGGCCTGAATATTCTTTTTGACAAAAATTCAAGCAAAGATTTCTTACCCGCCCCCCACGCCCCAAATCATATGGCTATTCGCTATCTTTTCAGAGAAAAAGAGGGGTCTAGTGCATGACCTCAAGGGGGTTTCGGATCATGGAACACCCCCCCTTTCCCCCAATTTATAGGGTACATGAAATGATCTGGTTTAACTTCACCCCACACCCTCAACTCCCCAAAGGTAAATACCCAATTTTTTCGCATATATAAAGAGGAAATGTTTCAACATATTCAGTATCGTCATTGAACCTTATTTCCCCGACCCCGCGAGTAGAGATCGCGAGAGAGAAAGAGAGATCAAGTGCGATAAAAATATAGGCATATGTATCAAAATAAACAAATTGTAAACTGTAAATACACAGCAAACATGCAAAATTTCCCGCCATGTTGATTGTTGCTAAACGTTTACTTCCTCCGTCCTAGATAGTTCTTTTATGGGAATTCCCCTTTTTCTAAAATTAGTAAGTTTTATCGAAAATGATTTTTGATTTTTGAAGTAATTGTAAATAGCCCAAAATGTTTTTGTACATTTTGAAAATATGCTATTAGATTGATTACATGGTATGTTTACATTTTACAGGCATGGCTGCGTTTTTTGATATTTGCTTCAGGAAATAGGCTTAGAATTGCACATGTAGTTACAAATTTTTCACTATTTCATCAAAGTAGGGAGACATTTTTTAGGTTTGAGCATAAATATCTGAAGAGTCCATGTTGTACTACAGAATTTAAAACAAATAAGTTCTGTATAACATATAGTTCTCATTAGAGGATACCATAAGTTAAAATCCCCATATTATCAGAAACCAAATATTGAAACTGTGTTTCCATGGTAACGGATCACCGTATGACATTGTCCCCATTAACTTTTTTTTCATATCTGATTACAATGATTATGCATATAAAATATCATCACGATTGGTCACCATGCGTGCCAAATTTAGGTTGATGGTTACAGAGAATTGGTGTTAAATAGTTCCCCGTAACTTGATGTTTCTTGTTATTAAGTGTATTAATTACTTCTTTCCAGTTCTGTCGCCTGATAGAAGCTTTGTTTTGGCCGTTTATCATTTTGACATCACATATATTTTTGCCATGCGAAAACTAGCATCGAAATTAAAGGAGTTTAACATCTTAGCACCATCCCTCCAATGCTATTTTGAACATAGATTGTATGCTACTGAATCGACCCTACAGGACATTTGGAGCCACATACTCCCTGTAAAGTAAAAGCGCAAATTTTAATCCTAAAAGAAACAGGACGCTAGTGAAATTAATATGTATTTATAGTTTCAGGATCTAGGAAAGAAGCCACATAATTTTAGTGAAATGTTGACTGGAACTCATTTTAATTAGATTTTTAGAAATAGTTATTTGTGTGTTTCCTATTTCTACGATGTGAGTTGGTCTTGCTTGTCCCTGTTGCTGTCAGTTCTAAGTGTTTTATTTTTGTATTTGGTGTTTTGGAGTTTTGCTGTGGGCGTTGCAACCGAGTGTTGTTGGAGATCCCCTCATTTCTTTTACAATGTGGATAAACTGAATGGTACTTACTGGATATTCTCGAGTCCTCAATCTCAGTTATCTCTGTAAAGTAAATAGACAAATTTAGATTCTAAAAACAAAACCATAGGGCGCTTGTGAAATGAATTTAGGCGGCTTATGAAAGCACTTTGTCTGGAAGCATCACTGATGCGAATTAAATATTCGAAACACGTGTCTGGTGCATGAAAATTGGTTTGAAATTTCCTTCAAGAAGTTATACAGTTGGATACTTCCGTATTACTAGTAAAAACACTTATTACTTGTTGCAGCGTTGCAGCCTGAATCGATCCAAGAGGAAATTTAGAGCAACACTCTGTCCCCGTAAAGTCAATGCGCAAATTTAAATTAAAAAAAAAACCCCAGAGGGTTTTAGTGAAATGAATTCGGGTAAACTGTCTCCTTTAAGGCAATTTATCATGATAAGGTGATTTGAAATGCATATCTCCTTATGGAGATCTCAATATGTATTTTGTAGGTCAACTTCATTTTTTGTATTTATATCAAAAGTTTCGGAAATTTCATCTGAGTCGTTTTTATTATCATATATACAAGAATAAATGTCTATTTCTGTTTTGGAGTTAAAATTATTTTTTCCTATCAGACTTTATTTCATGCATTTCCATATCGATGATACATCTACTTAATGGGGAAGGTTTCTTCTTCTATATGAATGCATGTCCTTAATGGGGAAGGTTTCTTCTTCTACTTCCTTGCTCAATCGATACTTTGTTTTTATATGGAACCGTTTGAAGTACCAGAACAAAGCACAGGATTTCACATCTTTCTTTTTTCTTTTTGCATTTTCGAGAGGTCTTTGGTTCTCTCACATGTTGTTTCTCTGAAAGTCTAATCGTAAATAAGTATTATTTTTTCCGATCACATGACTTCATAGGTAAGATACTAGACAAGAAGCGGTATTTATAGTGCTAGGATCTAGGAAAGAAGCTATATAATGTGATTGAAATGTTGACTATAACTCATTTTCATTAGATTTATTGAAATGATTATTTTGTGTTTCCTATTTCTTCGGCATGAGTTGGTATTGCTTGTCCCTGTTGATGTCCGTTCTGTGTTTTCTTTTTACTTTGGGTGCTTTGGAGTTTTGTTGTGGGTGCTTCAATCGACTGTTGTTGGAGATCCCCTCCTTTCTTTTACAATGTGGATAAACTGAATGGTACTTACCGGGTATTCTATACGGCTCATCCGCTTCAATATCTAAAAAGTAAATATACAAATATAAATTCGAAAAGTTAAACCACAGGGCGTTGGTGAAATGAATTTTAGGCGGCTTATTTTGTAGCTCAACTTCATTATTTGTATTTATATCAAAAGTTTCGGAAATTTCCTCTTAGCCGCTTTTATTATCATAAATACAATTATAAATTCATATTTCTGTTCTGGCGTTAAAAAATTATTTTTTGCTATCAGACATTATTTCATGCATTCCCATATGGATGATGCATCTACTTAATGCGGAAGGTTTCTTCTTCTACGTCTTTTTTCTATTTGCATTATCGAAAGGTCTTTGGTTCTTCGCCATGTTGTTTCCCTGAAAGTCTAATCGTAAATAAGTATTATTTTTTCCGATCACATGACTACATGGGCAAGATACTAGACAAGAAGCGGTATTGATAGTTTTAGGATCTAGGAAAGAAGCTATATAATTGATTGAAATGTTGACTAGAACTCATTTTTATTTGTTTTATTGAAATGTTTATTTGTGTGTTTCCTATTTCTACGGTTTGAGCTGGACTTGCTTGTCCCTGTTGATGTCCGTTCTGTGTGTAGTTTTGCATCGGGTGGGTGTTTTGAAGTTTTGCTGTTGGTGCTGCAACCGACTGTTGTTGGAGATCCCCTCCTTTCTTTTACAATGTGAATAAACTGAATGGTACTAACGTATTGGCCCATTTGCTGTAAAGTAAATAGACAAATTTGAATTCTAAATATAAAACCAGAGGGCGTTGATGAAATGAATTTAAGGCGGCTTATGAAAAGCACTTTGGCTTGAAGCATCACTGATGAAAATTAAATATTCGAAACACGTGTTTGGTGGATGAAAATTGGTTTGCGATTTCCTTCAAGAAGTTATAGAGTCGGAACACTTCCGTATTATTAGTATAAACACTTATTTCTTGTTGCAGCGTGGAGCAGTTAAAATCGTTCCCCGTAACTTGATGTCTGTTGTTATTAAGTGTATTTTTTACTTCTTTCCAGTTCTGTCGCCTGAAAGAAGCTTTGTTTTGGCCGTTTATCATTTTGACATCACATATATTTTTTACCATTTAGGAAACTTGCCATTTCATCGAAAATTAGCATCGAAATTAAAGGAGTTTAACATCTTAGCACCATCCCTCCAATGCTATTTTGAACCAAGATTGTATGCTACTGAATCGACCCTACAGGAAATTTGGAGCCACACACTCTCTGTAAAGTCAATGCGCAAATTTTAATCCTAAAAGAAACAGAGGGCTTAAGTGAAATTAATTTGGGTTAACTGTCTCCATTAAGGCAATTTATCATGATAAGATTATTTGAATTGCATATCTCCTTATGGAGTTCTCAATATGTATTTTATAGCTCAACTTCATTATTTGTATTTATATCAAAAGTTTCGGAAATTTCCTCTAAGTCGCGTTTATTATCATAAATACAATTATAAATTCATCTTTCTGTTCTGGCGTTAAAATCATTATTTTTTGCTATCAGACATTATTTCATGCATTCCCATATGGATGATACATCTACTTAATGCGGAAGGTTTCTTCTTCTAGGTCATTTTTTCTTTTTGCATTATCGAAAGGTCTTTGGTTCTTTGCCATGTTGTTTCTCTGAAAGTCTAATCGTAAATAAGTATTATTTTTTCCGATCGCATGACTACATGGGCAAGATACTAGACAAGAAGCGGTATGGATAGTTTTAGGATCTAGGAAAGAAGCTATATAATTTGATTGAAATGTTGAACTCATTTGTATTTGTTTTATTGAAATGTTTATTTGTGTGTTTCCTATTTCTACGGTTTGAGCTGGACTTGCTTGTCCCTGTTGATGTCCGTTCTGTGTGTAGTTTTGCATCGGGTGGGTGTTTTGAAGTTTTGCTGTTGGTGCTGCAACCGACTGTTGTTGGAGATCCCCTCCTTTCTTTTACAATGTGAATAAACTGAATGGTACTTACATGAACTCTGTTGTCTCAACGGCTCTTCCCCTGTAAAATAGACAAATTTAAATTCTGAAAATAAAACCAGAGGGCGTTGGGGAAATGAATTTTAGGTGGCTTATGAAAAGCACTTTGGCTGGAAGCATCACTGATGAGAATTAATATTCGAAACACGTGTTTGGTGCATGAAAATTTGTTTGCAATTTCCTTCAAGAAGTTATAGAGTTGGAACACTTCCGTATTATTAGTATAAACACTTATTTCTTGTTGCAGCGTGGAGCAGTTAAAATCGTTCCCCGTAACTTGATGTCTGTTGTTATTAAGTGCATTAATTACTTCTTTCAAGTTCTTTCGCCTGAAAGAAGTTTTGTTTTGGCCGTTTATCATTTTGACATCACATAGATTTTTTTTGCCATTCAGGAAACTTGCCATTTCATAAAAAAAAAATATCATCGAAATTAAAGGAGATTAACATCTTAGCACCATCCCTCCAAGTAAAGGTTATTCTACTGTCTCCGAAGGTTTAGCCCGAGGTGCAGTTGAATAACCCACTTGTTGCACGGCAATTGTTAGGACATCAAACAGTTATCACTGATGATTGACTAATTATAAGTCGCCATTCCGAGTAGAAGAAAACTACTCATAGTCAGTGAATAGATGAGAATTTTATGCATTTTAGAAGTTGATTTCAACGAAAATAACGGAAAGGAAATCAAAAGAATTTGGTCCAGTCTATGAGTAATATGAAAGAAAAAAAAAAAACAAAAACAAAACACAAACTTTAAGGCAACTTATATTTGATTTTTTCAAAGTAATAGACTACATAGAAAGCGGATTTTAGGAGTTGCGGTTTAGCTAGGATTCCCCTGTACAAGATTTCCAACAAATATTCAAAACTACGGGAATATACCGCTATTATTATATCTCTATTTCTGTTCAAAATTATTCAAGGGTACTAGTTAGAACTTGTCAATATTAATGGAAATCTTAAGAGTTACATCATTCAATCGAAATTATACGAGTTTCGTCTGGTTTCCTATGCAGATTAAAACTTAAAAAAAAACCCGCATGGATCTAGAGTGGACATGGAGTCGGGTATTACCCCCTCCCCCCGGCCATCCCCCGCTGGAATTTGCAAAAAAAATATTTAGTCCCGTTTCTCCCTATTTTCTTTCAAAATCAAAGGCTGGACCCCTTTCACTAACGGGCTTGATCCGCCTCCTGGAAAAAAAATCTAGATCCGCCCTTGACATTTGAAATAGTAGTTCGAACCATCAATCGTGGATTTTTTTTTTTCTTATGAACACAATTTTAGTTATTGTTCTTATACTAAATTCGTTTCCTTTTTTTTTTGTCATGCTTTATTTTAAAAACTCGAGGCAATGGACCTCAGGTCAGTTAGGGACAGTTAACGTCTTAGTTGATCATTCAATGATAAGTTCAATCATTAATTCAATCATTGCTTCACAATGAAAAAAATTGCACCGTCTGGAAAGTCGTAAATTACCATCTACAACGTAGACCGTGCAACAATACTATTTTGAACATAGATCGTATGCTACTGAATCGACCCTACAGGAAATTTGGAGCCACACACTCTCTGTAAAGTAAAAGCGCAAATCTAAATTCTAAAACAAACAGAGGATGCTAGTGAAATTAATTTGGGTAAATTGTCTCCTTTAAGGCAATTTATCATGATAAGATTATTTGAATTGCATATTTCCTTATGGAGTTCTCAATATGTATTTTATAACTCAACTTCATTATTTGTATTTATATCAAACCTTTCGGAAATTTCATCTGAGTCGCTTTTATTATCATAAATACAATTATAAATTCATATTTCTGTTCTGGTGTTCAAATTATTTTTTGCTATCAGACATTATTTCGTGCATTTCCATATGGATGATACATCTACTAATGGGGAAAATTTCTTCTTCTACGTCAATGCACGTCCTTGGTCAATCGATAGTTTGTTTTTAAATGGAACCGTTTGAAGTACCAGAACAAGGCACATAATTTCACATCTGTTTTTTTTTCTTTTTGTATTATCGAAAGGTCTTTGGTTCTCTAACATGTTGTTTCTCTGAAAGTCTAATCGTAAATAAGTATTATTTTTTCGATCACATGACTTCATGGGCAAGATACTGGACAAGAAGCGGTATTAATAGTTTTATTATCTATGAAAGAAGCTGTTTGATTTGATTGAAATATTGACTGGAACTCATTTTTATTAGATTTTTTGAAATGTTTATTTGTGTGTTTGGTATTTCTTCGGTTTGAGTTAGTCCTGCTTCTCCCTGTTGATGTCCGTTCTGGGTTTTTTTTTTAATTTGGTTGTTTTGGGGTTTTGTTGTTGGTAATGCAACCGAGTGTTGTTGCATAAACACGTATTTCTTGTTGTAGTGTTGAACAGTTGAAATCGTTCCCCGTGACTTGATGTATGTTATCATTAGTGTATTAATCACTCCTTTCCAGTTCTGTCGCCTGAAAGAAGCTTTGTTTTGGCCCTTTATCAATTTGGCATCACATATTGTTTTTGCTATTTCGGAAACTTGTCATTTCATCCAAAATTATCATCTTATTCTTGCAGATTTGACGTTGCCGCAAAATGAACTGTTACGCCGCGCTGAAACTCTTGATGCAACTGATGCGGAAATATTTATCGTGTATCTTGGGACAATTTTGTTTACTAGTATAAAGAATATGTTTTACAGGACAACGTAATTTTCTTTTGAACATGTTCAGTAAAATAAATAGACATTTCTTATTTAACCAGCGATAGAAATTGAGACACAACCGATATTTTTTTACGGAAAGCAGGCAGCAATTTTTCCCGAAGAAAGTGGCGAGAAATCGCCGTTTGCCAGCTCTTAGTCTTTATCATATCAATTAGAAATACAGAGTGTCACTGAGCAGCTGATGTAAGGAGTCCAGTAATGTGCAATTTGGATTCAAACGACCCTTAACATATTTGATACATGTAGTTCTGGCAGCAAAAAAAAGTACCCGCCTGCCGGGTCACTTGGAAAAACCAGACCCGGGGGGAGGGGAAACAAACAATCTTTTAATTGTTGCCTTATTGCGGAAAAGTCGGCGGAGAAATAAACAGAGCACATAGTCTTGCTGATTTTGTATATTTCATTCGTTTATATCTTAGTTCAAAATAGTTTTTGGGTGTATAAGCATGATAAGAAATGGACAATAGTCAAACTGTTTCATAATGGGCTATAAATATCGATCCTCAAGAAAAACTTGTTATTTTAAATTGATTTTTTCAAACAAAAAGACTACTAGACTAGCGAACATCATATAACTTCCAGCATATTTTAGCGGTCATTCGAATTTTAACGTCATGCAGATTTTTTTTTTCATAATATGGCATTGCATGGTAAATTTGTTTTTTCTAAAATTCCATCAAGACGACCATTGCACAAACGTAAAAGCATCTACCGTCTATTTCCCAACAAATGCCTGTCGTGGTCTAATTTGTTGTTCACACCTTGTACGGGGGACAAATATTACGCAATCTATAGGCTTGCCTGTATATGACACGCCTGCGATCACTCTGATTTGAATATACAACCTCTGAACTTATGAACTGACACTTATACCCGGCTACATGTAACTAAGGACATCACTCAATGATGGGTAAAAGACATACTTGGTTAATTCCGAATACGCTTTAAAGTCGTTTTAGAAGAACAACCCCCAAACCCCCCAAGAAGAAAAAAAAAATAGATAAATAGATAAAATATAAAAATTATTTAATAAATAAATCAATAAAACGTGTTTGGTACCAATTTGTTTTTATCTATCACTTACATACAAGTAAACAAGATTGGGGAGTTTCATCCCTCAATGCCTTCAGATAGCCTCTAACACTCGCTTGGGTGTACATGTCGTCACACAAAGGGGCAGATAATTCAGTCGCGCCGCTTCAATGATTAGACTTTTCAGGTCGATTTACAGGAAAACGGATGGTCGGAAAAGTATAATTTTTTGAAATTTTTTCTCTAGTATGAATAAGTAAAATATAATAAAGGTATTTTAGCATTTAAAAACCTTTAGAGGTGACCTTTAACGTATTTCGAAAGCGATGAAGGGGAGCCGGGCGGATCCAGGGTTGGAAGCATATAGAAGGGAGGGGTTGTTTTGTGTACCCAAACTGAAAGAGCCTTCATAGTCATATGAACCAATATGGAAAAGGGCCGAGTGCCGAGCGGGGGAGGGGATAACGCCAAGTCCTGTGGGTAGGGATTCGGGGTCCTTCTTCTCAGAAAAGTATTCATAGGACGGAGAGACATGCGTGGTGGATGGGGTTCAGATCATCATATATAATGTCCGATATAAAATAACAAAAACATGAGTAACATTAATAAATTTCATATTATTCCAGTGGCGGATTTAAGGGGGGGGGGGGGGGGGGCTTTAGGGGCTGGAGCGCCACCCCCCCCCCCTCCCGGCAGCGAAGACAAAAAATCATATCTTTTACGGCATAAGAGTATATAAGGTAATTTGTCGGAAAGATCCCAAAGACACTACAGAAAATGCCGATATTTTAGTAGATTTCTCAAAATTTTCTCGGGGAGGGGGTTGCCGATATGGACATGTAGACTACATGTACGCACGACGAAAAATCTATAGATGCATAACATATAGAGCTTGATCTGGGAAAAAAGTCACACGCAATGCATAATTAAACCTCAAGCTTTTAATAACGAAGTTATTTCGCAAAGGGCTAGGGGTTTTTCCAGTAATTTGGGGCCAGTGTCCGTGCAATTTGGAAAAATTACGACGTTCGATAATATGGAATATTTTTGGTAGTACTAGCTTAGAAAGTAAATGACTGCTTAGACAATCAAAAGATCAGAAATGAATGTTAAATCAAATTACTTTCTTTTGAATTGGATTTAATTACGATAATGATTAGTATTTGATTACATAAATTATGGCAAATTAACAGTAAATTTGCTACTTTTGAACCTGTAAAATTAACTAATTGTGGTGATAATTCCACCTACATGTGATTGGAAAATTTTAGAGCCACAGTTGGGAAAAAAGATACTAATTTTCATTGGGAATGGGGCCAAATGACCCCGGCGGTTGAGGTTCTGGATCCGCCACTGTGTTCATGCATGTAGACTAACTCTTATTTTAAAAACAAATTATGCTTTTGCCGATACTGCATAGAAGCGGTTGTACTGAGGAAGTTTTCCACATATTTTGCAACTTTCGTTTCGTTTCACATCGTTTCTTTTCCGTTCTTTTTTATCAAGATGTGAGAATTCAAAGGCGAATGAGGGATAAAAAAGAGTTAATAAGAACAAACAAACAACAAAACAAAATGAGAAACTTACATGTAACAATAAAATACATAGAAACAAACCTAAATGAGAAAATACGATTTATTAATCTAAGCTACTCGCTCAGTAATAGAAACTAAAAAAAAAGTTTTAAGTTAAACAGAGAGAGAGATAGAGAGGTGACTTAATTAGATGCGAAGCGAATAAAATTACTAGACTATACAAGGACTTATAATAAACAAAGTTAGTCCTTGGACTATATATAAAATGTAGTCCAGTCTGGCGTGGGAGAGGTGGGGGGGGGGGGGGGTCCAGCATATGATTTTAAAATGAATTTTGTGTAAAAACGCAAAAAAAAACTTCGAGTCGGGGTGTCCAAAATACCCCCTCTAGATCCGCGCTTGAATTCGATTAATGGTATCGATCTCTTTTACTTACCCTGTTGTATATTCTACAGGTATTCCGTACGAATTCTTTCGACTTGTCGGTATCTTCAAGGTCACATCAACCGTTTAATCTTTCACGGCATAAATATTATCTTTATAATTGTAAAAAAGGTGAAAAATAGAAAATGTATCATATTGCGTTTTTTGAAGTGTTAATTTATTATCTATCTATTTTAGATTTTTTTTATTTTTGAATGATAAATTGTTGACTTTATACAAGGGCGATCATAGACGTATATACGTCTCTGGGCGGATCTAGGTTTTGTTTCAAGGGGGATGCAACCCATCAGAGAATCCATAGTAAGTATATGTACATGGACATAAGAAAATAAAACTTGTATAAAAATCAGGAGAGGGGGGGGCAAAGTCCTGGCGCCGGTAACTCCCCTCTAGAGCCGCGAAAGTAGGTGTAGAGAATGTCAAATAATTGTATTAGTTTGAACAATATTCATTCATTATATTAATTTCAACAATAGTATTCATCATATGCAAAGTAAGGATATAGTTATATATACTCTGCTCCTTGATCCTTGATAAATATACCGTACATCGTTTGCTAAAACTGAATCTATTTGATTCATTTTTTTTAATTTCCACGGAAGGCCCGGGCTCCCATCGATAGGAAGGGGGGGGGGTCATCCTCCCATATCCTCCAGCCTCACAATTCTCAAAAGAATAGTATATGTCCCCCGTCCCCCGCAGTCGAGGTTCTTTGAACCTGATCGCCCCTGAGGAGAGGAAAATAACTTTCACCAAATTTATGAAAAAAGAACGAACCTATCCGTGATATATATGAAATAAGACATCGATAGTTCAGAATCAAACATTTTATCCGATATTCTATCGTTCTAGGTTTATTGTCGAAAATTTGTTTCATTTATCTTGAACCCCCTCCCCAACTCGATGTATTTTTCCCTGCCCTACAACATCCCTTCAATATCCCCTTTTTCTCCCCTGAAAGAACGGACCTGATTCGCGACGGGTGACAACCCGAGCTAATATACAGTGACATCATGTTGCGTAATGTGACACGCCTCCCGCTTTATATACAGGGGAACAAAACCACGAGGCAATCTCTCTCTCTCTCTCTCTCTCTCTCTGAAGTATACATGGCAATAAATTATTAGATTAAAAGGTAAAAATGAAAAAATAAATAACTACCAAAAATGATTTTAAAAAACCCACATCGCAACTAGTTCGATTTTTACCCGAGAAAATGCTCATATTAAAGAAATCGGAACAAAAACTTGATAATTCATTATCAAAAAGCATAAAAAAATCTAGAATTTCTCAGTCATCTTTTGTTATTTAACTTGGGCAGAGTTAGGGGTGGGGTCCGGCCGGGAACCGGTTTTTTTAGTGACATATTTAAATAGAATTCTCAGATTGTTCCCCAGAATTTCACAATACACAAAATTTTCTCATGCATACATGTACATTCTACCACTGTCTATATATATTGACCCGAAACCATCATTGATTAATAAATCCAATAGTTCGTACAATCTTTATAGCATGAGTCATATAGAGGGCCCCGGGATTTTATGCTCATTATAAAACTATCATTATTTCAAATAGTAAATTACATCTTTTTTCTGCATTTCACTAAAAATTGATGATCATGAAAAATGATTTGCAAAACAAGCCACTATAAAGTGACGGGAAAATTATTGTGCTACCTATAGATTACAGATCACAATTAATTTTGAATGTTCGTTGACCACGCAAATAGTTCCTGATTATTTCAACCCCTCGTCTTCTTACATTTATTTTCTATGACTCTTTTTACACTAGATGATTCGATTTTTACGTCAATGAGTCGCAGATGAATTGAAAAAAATATTCTAGCATGTTGAATGATACTGCATCATCCTAATTGCGGAATGACAGATGTGTTATGAGACTCTAGAATTGATAGATTGTAGAACATTAGAGCAGCAGATACACCATTTCGGGTTTAAAAAGATATTAAAAGTCTACTAAGCGACAGATTTTTGCATGAATCCATTTCTGACCTTATTTTGATACTATCTAGCAGATATAAAAGTTTCAAGCAAAAAATGGTGGTGCGATTCGAGTATTTAATCGTCATATTAGTACTTTTTACAAAGGAATATATAGGAAAAAATAATTGGGGTCTGATACCTATAAGCGCGCGCAGTGATATCACGTGTGTAACTAAATAGAGACCAGACGAGGGGAAAAGGAGAAAATATGATACATGTAGGATGAAAATATCATTTTCATGATACTGCTAGATGCCAATTCGTTGGTTATCAGGGCTGATCTGGCGAAAATAAGGGAGGGGGGGGGGGGTCGGGGCGAGCGAACATGTGCTTAAATTGGAAAGGAGGCCGAGGTAAGGACATAGTGTGATTTTTTTTCATTACTGCGACATGCTTGCATTAGCTGTGTGTCATGCTGTTACTTTTACCATAAAAATGATCTCATCCAATAGCCAAGCATTGTCTGGCTGCAACCCCCCCCCCAAAAAAAAAATAGAAATCGGGGAGGGGGGGTTCCGTTTTTCGATCTTCGCTCGTAGTTCACCTGTACAACTGAACTTTATTTGCTGGAATAATGTTTTTATATGACATCTCATGCGGTCTGCACTAAAAATATTATTGAAATCGCAAAAGAATAAGTTTTCTGATGTTTTAAACGTTAATTTTTATTTTTTTGTCGACACTCTAAGAGGGCCTAACGAAAATTCATATAAATTCGAAAACGGTACATATGCAGTTTTTAGCACCATAAATTATGAGAATTCAGCCATTTGAAAGAGTCACATTTCATTTTGTTTACATATCTGTAGAAATGCGGAAATAACAGAAATTTGAAATTAGCGTAATTGAAAATAATTCTTATCAAAAACTTCATTCTGGGGACATCAATATACTACCTGTAAAATGCTACTATATGAATAATAATGAAAGTATTGAGCTGAAACTTGATAGATAACATCGAAAGATACCAAGGAAGGGTTCTGATGCAAAAGTTTGATTTTCAATTAAAATTTTTGATACCTATAAGCGCGCGCAGTGATATCACGTGTGTAACTAAATAGAGACCAGACGAGGGGAAAAGGAGAAAATATGATACATTTAGGATGAAAATATCATTTTCACGATACTGCTAGATGCCAATTCGTTGGTTATCAGGGCTGATCTGGCGAAAATAAGGGGGGGGGGGGTCGGGGCGAGCGAACATGTGCTTAAATTGGAAAGGAGGCCGATGTAAGGACATAGTGTGATTTTTTTTTTCATTACTGCGACATGCTTGCATTAGCTGTGTGTCATGCTGTTACTTTTACCATAAAAATGATCTCATCCAATAGCCAAGCATTGTCTGGCTCCACCCCCCCCCCCAAAAAAAAAAAGAAATCGGGTAGGGGGGGGGGTTCCGTTTTTCGATCTCCGCTCGTAGTTCACATGTACAACTGAACTTTATTTGCTGGAATAATGTTTTTAAATGACATCTCATGCGGTCTGCACTAAAAATATTATTGAAATCGCAAAAGAATAAGTTTTCTGATGTTTTAAACGTTAATTTTTATTTTTTTGTCGACACTCTAAGAGGGCCTAACGAAAATTCATATAAATTCGAAAACGGTACATATGCAGTTTTTAGCACCATAAATTATGAGAATTCAGCCATTTGAAAGAGTCACATTTCATTTTGTTTACATATCTGTAGAAATGCGGAAATAACAGAAATTTGAAATTAGCGTAATTGAAAATAATTCTTATCAAAAACTTCATTCTGGGGACATCAATATACTACCTGTAAAATGCTACTATATGAATAATAATGAAAGTATTGAGCTGAAACTTGATAGATAACATCGAAAGATACCAAGGAAGGGTTCTGATGCAAAAGTTTGATTTTCAATTAAAATTTTTGATACCTATAAGCGCGCGCAGTGATATCACGTGTGTAACTAAATAGAGACCAGACGAGGGGAAAAGGAGAAAATATGATACATTTAGGATGAAAATATCATTTTCACGATACTGCTAGATGCCAATTCGTTGGTTATCAGGGCTGATCTGGCGAAAATAAGGGGGGGGGGGGTCGGGGCGAGCGAACATGTGCTTAAATTGGAAAGGAGGCCGATGTAAGGACATAGTGTGATTTTTTTTTTCATTACTGCGACATGCTTGCATTAGCTGTGTGTCATGCTGTTACTTTTACCATAAAAATGATCTCATCCAATAGCCAAGCATTGTCTGGCTCCACCCCCCCCCCCAAAAAAAAAAAGAAATCGGGTAGGGGGGGGGGTTCCGTTTTTCGATCTCCGCTCGTAGTTCACATGTACAACTGAACTTTATTTGCTGGAATAATGTTTTTAAATGACATCTCATGCGGTCTGCACTAAAAATATTATTGAAATCGCAAAAGAATAAGTTTTCTGATGTTTTAAACGTTAATTTTTATTTTTTTGTCGACACTCTAAGAGGGCCTAACGAAAATTCATATAAATTCAAAAACGGCAAAAGTTTGATTTTCAATTAAATTTTTTTTAATTGAAAATCAAACTTTTGCATCAGAACTCTTCCTTGGTATCTTTTGATGTTATCTATCAAGTTTCAGCTCAATACTTTCATTATTATTCATATAGTAGCATTTTACAGGTAGTCTATTGATGTCCCCAGAATGAAGTTTTTGATAAGAATTATTTTCAATTACGCTAATTTCAAATTTCTGTTATTTCCGCATTTCTACAGATATGTAAACAAAATGAAATGTGACTCTTTCAAATGGCTGAATTCTCATAATTTATGGTGCTAAAAACTGCATATGTACCGTTTTCGAATTTATATGAATTTTCGTTAGGCCCCTCTTAGAGTGTCGACAAAAAAATAAAAATTAACGTTTAAAACATCAGAAAACTTATTCTTTTGCGATTTCAATAATATTTTTAGTGCAGACCGCATGAGATGTCATATAAAAACATTATTCCAGCAAATAAAGTTCAGTTGTACAGGTGAACTACGAGCGAAGATCGAAAAACGGAACCCCCCCTCCCCGATTTCTATTTTTTTTTGGGGGGGGGGGGTTGCAGCCAGACAATGCTTGGCTATTGGATGAGATCATTTTTATGGTAAAAGTAACAGCATGACACACAGCTAATGCAAGCATGTCGCAGTAATGAAAAAAAATCACACTATGTCCTTACCTCGGCCTCCTTTCCAATTTAAGCACATGTTCGCTCGCCCCGACCCCCCCCCCTCCCTTATTTTCGCCAGATCAGCCCTGATAACCAACGAATTGGCATCTAGCAGTATCATGAAAATGATATTTTCATCCTACATGTATCATATTTTCTCCTTTTCCCCTCGTCTGGTCTCTATTTAGTTACACACGTGATATCACTGCGCGCGCTTATAGGTATCAGACCCCAATTATTTTTTCCTATATATTCCTTTGTAAAAAGTACTAATATGACGATTAAATACTCGAATCGCACCACCATTTTTTGCTTGAAACTTTTATATCTGCTAGATAGTATCAAAATAAGGTCAGAAATGGATTCATGCAAAAATCTGTCGCTTAGTAGACTTTTAATATCTTTTTAAACCCGAAATGGTGTATCTGTTGCTCTAATGTTCTACAATCTATCAATTCTAGAGTCTCATAACACATCTGTCATTCCGCAATTAGGATGATGCAGTATCATTCAACATGCTAGAATATTTTTTTCAATTCATCTGCGACTCATTGACGTAAAAATCGAATCATCTAGTGTAAAAAGAGTCATAGAAAATAAATGTAAGAAGACGAGGGATTGAAATAATCAGGAACTATTTGCGTGGTCAACGAACATTCAAAATTAATTGTGATCTGTAATCTATAGGTAGCACAATAATTTTCCCGTCACTTTATAGTGGCTTGTTTTGCAAATCATTTTTCATGATCATCAATTTTTAGTGAAATGCAGAAAAAAGATGTAATTTACTATTTGAAATAATGATAGTTTTATAATGAGCATAAAATCTCGGGGCCCTCTATATGACTCATGCTATAAAGATTGTACGAACTATTGGATTTATTAATCAATGATGGTTTCGGGTCAATATATATAGACAGTGGTAGAATGTACATGTATGCATGAGAAAATTTTGTGTATTGTGAAATTCTGGGGAACAATCTGAGAATTCTATTTAAATATGTCACTAAAAAAAACCGGTTCCCGGCCGGACCCCACCCCTAACTCTGCCCAAGTTAAATAACAAAAGATGACTGAGAAATTCTAGATTTTTTTATGCTTTTTGATAATGAATTATCAAGTTTTTGTTCCGATTTCTTTAATATGAGCATTTTCTCGGGTAAAAATCGAACTAGTTGCGATGTGGGTTTTTTAAAATCATTTTTGGTAGTTATTTATTTTTTCATTTTTACCTTTTAATCTAATAATTTATTGCCATGTATACTTCAGAGAGAGAGAGAGAGAGAGAGAGATTGCCTCGTGGTTTTGTTCCCCTGTATATAAAGCGGGAGGCGTGTCACATTACGCAACATGATGTAACTGTATATTAGCTCGGGTTGTCACCCGTCGCGAATCAGGTCCGTTCTTTCAGGGGAGAAAAAGGGGATATTGAAGGGATGTTGTAGGGCAGGGAAAAATACA
This sequence comes from Pinctada imbricata, assembly GCA_033119305.1. NCBI lineage: Eukaryota > Metazoa > Mollusca > Bivalvia > Pterioida > Pteriidae > Pinctada > Pinctada imbricata. The sequence continues at coordinate 45,894,427 of VSWD01000014.1, forward strand.
TCGAGTTGGGGGAGGGGGTTCAAGATAAATGAAACAAATTTTCGACAATAAACCTAGAACGATAGAATATCGGATAAAATGTTTGATTCTGAACTATCGATGTCTTATTTCATATATATCACGGATAGGTTCGTTCTTTTTTCATAAATTTGGTGAAAGTTATTTTCCTCTCCTCAGGGGCGATCAGGTTCAAAGAACCTCGACTGCGGGGGACGGGGGACATATACTATTCTTTTGAGAATTGTGAGGCTGGAGGATATGGGAGGATGACCCCCCCCCCTTCCTATCGATGGGAGCCCGGGCCTTCCGTGGAAATTAAAAAAAAATGAATCAAATAGATTCAGTTTTAGCAAACGATGTACGGTATATTTATCAAGGATCAAGGAGCAGAGTCTATATAACTATATCCTTACTTTGCATATGATGAATACTATTGTTGAAATTAATATAATGAATGAATATTGTTCAAACTAATACAATTATCTCCACAGAATAAAGCAAAGGAAGATGATTGGCGGTTCATGTCATGGCTTTATTTGAAATAGATATTCAATATTCAATAGTTCAATGCACAATAGGCAAATGAATTAAATGCTCAGTAAGTTGATTTTTCTTAGTTCTTGAATATAAGTTCAGTTCAATTGTTCATCAAGTTCAATGCTCAATAGTTCATAGTTCAATGCTCAATAGCTCATAAGTTGAAATGAAATATGTGCAATATTTCAATATCAATGAATCAATATTTTGACAATATAACTAAATCAATGGTCTACGACGACATTCAATTGTATATGTCGTAGATAATCAATACAAATCAATAATAAACCCCAATTATTGGCTCAGAGTCTGGAAGACAACAGAAACTGAAGCGAGGTTTCAAAGCAAAATTCTGCCGAACACTAAGACAGTTATTAATGAGCGGAACTGTAGTCTTTGAAAAAATGAACTTGTACGGGAATGGGAAAGCCATGACGCGTTTAAGGCGAGGTGGTACGAGCAGGTAATCTGGACTGACAACCGGAACTTTGAGCGGGCATCCCATCGTGAAGTACAATGCAATAGGGTCGCGGATGTAGGCATGGGTCCTAGATACATGAATTATCAGCAAGGCCAACCAAATGGAGAATCTACGTCGAGCGTGTTGTGGGTCATGTATTATTTTAGTTTTACTTTATGTGTAGGTACACATGTACTTAGTCATGTTATTTAATGATTTCATAATAATTCTTTCTAGATTTTACTATGTCATGTTTATCTCATTAGAGAATATTCCAGTATGTTCTTTGTTACATCATTATCATCACATGACTGTGATTTCTGGAATTTACTCTATTGTTAATCATTTGTAATGAGTCATTGTTCTAGAAGCTTCTGGTTAATTCATTGTTGTTAAGTATAAATACCTCTGAGGAACTGTGTTGAAGGGACATTCGTACACATTCGTAGACACGATTCATTCATCTATTCTGATATACTGGGACACTTTATTTGTTGAGACTTTAATCCATTTAACAACGTTTGGACACTGATCTTTCGAGAACGTTTGTGATTACCGGAAACCATACATTCGATAGACTTTGTGGACCGTAACGGACACTTTGATCCGGACATTGTATTGTAAGTTGTAACTCATTTCAAATATATATATTTTGTACATAATTAAACTTGTAAATTTATATTCTGTCTTTGTCTGATTTTTGCTGGCGTTTTGGGGTATTCTGACCCATAACAGAATTGGGGGCTCGTCCGGGATAGTAATCTCTGCATATTTGCACTTTACGTAAAGTTCGTTTTTTGAAAAAAAGAAAATTCTCAAAACTTTTGCCAGCAGAAATCAATCATGGTATTTTCGGTCACTGAATTTTTGAAATCGCCGACTGTAGATGAGTTCGAATCACTGAAAAAAGATGATTTGATTGGTTTAGGTCTTCACTTGAAGTTAGATGTAAAATCTTCTATGAGAAAACAAGAAATTAGAAATATTGTGGCTAAAGAGCTTTTAGCTGAGGAAATCTTTTCGTCATACGATTTTCCTGTTGAACCTGTTTCAAGCGAAACCAAAATGTCAAAATTTGAGTTTGAATTAGAGAAAATGAAAATACAATTACAATTTGAAAAAGAAGAAAAAGAAAGACAATTTGAACGAGAGAAACAGGAACGTATGCACGAGAGAGAACTCCAGTTTGAGCTAGAAAAGTTAAAGTTAGAGAAAGGCGCTAAGGAAAATCCTGTTCCTTCGCCTGTCAAGTCTGAATTCGATGCCGCCAAAAACATCAGATTAGTACCAAAATTTCAAGAAAAGTCCGTGGACAAATATTTTCCACATTTTGAGAAAATCGCGGCCAATCTGAAGTGGCCACGTGATTTTTGGCCAACTTTGTTACAAAGCGTACTTATTGGCAAAGCGGCTGAAGTGTACTCGGCGCTCAGTATTGCTGAGAGTTCAGACTATGACAAGGTCAAGGACACGATTTTGAGAGCATATCAGTTAGTACCTGAGGCGTACAGACAAAAGTTTAGAAAGTACAAAAAGTTTGAAAATCAAACATATGTTGAATTTGCTCGAGAAAAAGAAGATTTATTTGATCAGTGGTTTCGATCTAAGAAAATTCCCAATTCATTTGACAATTTACGTCAAATAATTCTGATAGAAGAGTTCAAAGAGTGTGTACATCAAGATTTAAGAACTCATTTGGAAGACAAAAATGTTAAAACTCTTGAAGAAGCCGCTGTTTTGTCTGATACGTATGCTCTCACTCATAAGAAAAATTTTGTGTCAAAAACTCAATCTAGCGATAGCGCAAAAACGTCAGATGTTCCAAAGAAAAATGTACAAGAGTCTCAGTCGTCCATTAGTTCCCAGTCACCATCTCAAGGTGGTTCTACGTCCGGTCCTAGGTCCGAGCGTTCAGAGGCATCCCCAGGGGTGGGGTCGCTTCCTACATGCAATTATTGTAAGAAAAAAGGTCATGTTATTGGTGAGTGTTTGAAGCTTAAGAAGAAAAAAGAACTTAAGTCACAGGCCTGTGCGTCTGTTAGAAATGATAGGAAAGCCTTAGATTCGATTTGTTATGACACTCCTGAGATTCAGGGTTGTAAGTCCAGTTCTGATGATTTTGTGGAGGATCATTATAAGCCCTTTTTGTCACAGGGATTTGTTTCACTCAGTGATTCTAGCGAAGCGTTGCCTGTTCAGATTTTGAGAGATACTGGTGCTGCCCAGACTTTATTGTTAGAGGGTTCATTGCCTTTGTCTGAGCACACTTTTACTGGTAGGTCAGTTTTATTACAGGGTGTGGAGCTAGGCGTCATTGATGTTCCCCTTCATAAAATTTATTTGAAGTCAGACTTAATTACTGGACCTGTTATCGTAGGTGTTCGACCTACTCTTCCCGTTCAAGGCGTTTCCTTGTTGCTTGGCAACGATTTAGCTGGCGGCAAAGTTGTAGCCGATCCGATTGTTTGTGAGAAAATCACGTCCGATGTCGTGTCTGATGATGAAGACGACGACTTGTACCCAGCCTGCGCAGTTACCAGGGCGATGGCCAGGAACAGACTAAAAGAGGCTGAGAGTACTTCTGCACTTAACGAGGACCATCCCTCCGAAGATATAGACCTTTCTGACAAATTCATGTCTACCATTGATGACAGCGTACCTGAGACTTCAGTACCACTTCATGTTGACAAGTCTCCGACAGTACCTGGTGATGATTCCTATCCGCCATTTGACCGGGGTACAGATGCCTTAAGCCGTGAGCAGCTCCTCTCTGAGCAAACTAAAGATCCGGAGATCATCCGACTAAGCAAGAGGGCCCTTCCCCGAGAAGAAGCGGACAAAGTCGGAGAGTGCTTCTACATACAAGATGGCATCCTTATGCGGAAATGGAGACCACCCGATGCACCCCCTAATGACGTGTGGCGGGTCGTTCACCAGATAGTGGTTCCAGTAGCGTATCACGGGGACATCATGAGTTTAGCTCACGACACACCCATGGCAGGTCATTTAGGTGTCAATAAGACTTATAATAGGATTTTAAGTCACTTTTACTGGCCTAAGTTGAGAAAAGATGTGTCTGAGTTTTGTAAGTCTTGTCATAGTTGTCAGATGGTAGGTAAACCCAATCAAGTTATACCACCTGCTCCCCTCCAACCCATTCCAGCCTTTGAGGAACCTTTTAGTAGGGTGTTAGTTGATTGTGTAGGTCCTTTGCCTAGGACTAGGTCAGGGAATCAGTACTTACTGACAATTATGTGTACTTCGACTAGGTTTCCTGAAGCCATACCTCTTAGGAATATTAAGGCAAAGACCATAGTTAAGGCCCTTACAAAGTTTTTCAGTTTCGTAGGTGCTCCCAAGGCTATTCAGTCAGATCAGGGTTCGAATTTTATGTCAGGGTTGTTTCAGCAGGTTATGCATGAGCTAGGTATCAGGCAGTATAAGTCTTCTGCGTACCATCCTGAGTCTCAGGGGGCACTTGAACGCTTTCATCAAACCCTTAAAACTATGATGAAAACATATTGTCACCAGTATGGAAAAGACTGGGATGAAGGGGTTCACCTCGTGTTGTTTGCGGCACGAGAAGCGGTTCAGGAGTCCCTGGGGTTCAGTCCCTTTGAGCTAGTTTTTGGGCATACGGTCAGGGGGCCATTGAAGTTGTTGAAGGAAAAATGGTTGACTGAGACTAGCGATTTGAATCTCTTAGACTACGTGTCTAATTTCAAAGAGAAATTATATAATGCTTGCAAATTGGCTCAAGAAAATCTCAAAACATCACAAATGAAAATGAAAACATGGTATGACAAAGATGCTAGAAACAGAGTTTTTAAACCAGGCGATAAAGTTCTTGTATTTTTGCCTATCCCTGGTCATCCTTTGCAAGCTAGATATTTCGGTCCTTATGAGATTGAGAGTAAAATTAGTGATGTTAACTATGTGGTTAAGACACCAGGTCGGCGAAAAGAAAAAAGAGTGTGTCATGTTAACATGTTGAAAGAGTATTTTGATAGAAGTGACCGAAATTTTGTAAAACCAGTTTCCACTTTGGCCAATGTAAATACATTAGTAAATTGTGTTGAACCTGAATGTAATGAAGAGACTGTCGAAAAAGACTTCGCTCAAAGTGTCCGTTTGAAGAATTCTGAAATTCTAACAAGTCCGGAAGTGAAACTCGGACATCTGACCGTGCATCAAAAAGAGGAAGTGCACCAATTAATGCGGGAATATACGACCATCTTTCCGGACGTTCCAAAAAGGACGAATGCATCTCATCATGACGTCATTGTGGGTGATGCGTCACCTATCAAACAGCATCCCTATCGGTTAAACCCGATAAAGCTTCAATACATGCGGAAAGAAATTCAATACATGCTCGAAAATGACATTATTGAACCCAGCAATAGTGATTGGAGTTCCCCATGTATTCTGGTTCCGAAGCCAGACGGAACTTACCGATTGTGTACGGACTTTAGAAAAGTCAATTCAGTCACCAAAACTGACTCTTATCCGATCCCAAGAATCGATGACTGTATCGATAAAATTGGCAGTGCAAAATTTGTCAGTAAATTTGACTTGCTCAAAGGCTATTGGCAGGTCCCGCTTACCGAGAGAGCCAGAGAAATATCGGCATTTGCGACTCCAGATGGGCTATACCAATATAAAGTAATGCCCTTTGGTATGAAAAACGCACCAGCCACATTCCAGAGGATGATTCATTCGCTCTTAAATCATCTCGAAGGATGCGAGGCGTACATCGATGACGTCATCATCTACAGCGACACCTGGAATGACCATCTCCGAATCATGCGTACTTTCTTCGACATACTGGCGAAAGCAAACCTCACAGTGAACCTTGCGAAAAGTGAATTTTGTCATGCGACTGTAGAATATTTGGGTCACAAAGTAGGTCAAGGTTTTGTTACTCCTATCATGGCCAAGGTGGAAGCTATTTCAAAGTTCCCGATTCCTACCAATAAGAAAGAGATAATGAGATTTTTAGGAATGGCAGGATTTTACAGAAAATTTTGTCCAAATTTCTCGTCAGTTGTTGGTCCACTTACCAATCTGTTACAAAAGAGAGTGAATTTTGCATGGACCAATGACTGTGACGAATCTTTTAAGAAAATCAAATGTGTTCTTATGAATAGTCCTGTCCTGTCAGCTCCAAATTTTGATAAGCAATTTAAGCTTACTGTTGATGCCAGTGACGTAGGAATCGGGGCTGCTTTGTTTCAAGAAAATGATGATGGTGTAGATAGAGTTGTTTGTTATTTTTCTAAGAAATTGACAAAATGTCAAAAGAATTACTCTACTATTGAAAAAGAGTGTCTTGCATTATTGTTAGCTTTACAACATTTTGATGTTTATTTGAATGTTACTCTACATCCCATTCTTGTGTATACTGACCACAACCCTCTCACATTTTTGCACAAAATGTCAAACAAGAATCAAAGACTTACAAGGTGGAGTTTATTGTTGCAAGAGTACAATATCATTATTAACCATATCAAGGGCAAAGACAATGTGATTGCAGATGCACTATCGAGAGTTTCATGAGTGATTTTTGCAGAATTTACCACCTAAGTTTTCATTTACATTCAAACTTTTTTTAAGGGGGGGAGGTGTTGTGGGTCATGTATTATTTTAGTTTTACTTTATGTGTAGGTACACATGTACTTAGTCATGTTATTTAATGATTTCATAATAATTCTTTCTAGATTTTACTATGTCATGTTTATCTCATTAGAGAATATTCCAGTATGTTCTTTGTTACATCATTATCATCACATGACTGTGATTTCTGGAATTTACTCTATTGTTAATCATTTGTAATGAGTCATTGTTCTAGAAGCTTCTGGTTAATTCATTGTTATTAAGTATAAATACCTCTGAGGAACTGTGTTGAAGGGACATTCGTACACATTCGTAGACACGATTCATTCATCTATTCTGATATACTGGGACACTTTATTTGTTGAGACTTTAATCCATTTAACAACGTTTGGACACTGATCTTTCGAGAACGTTTGTGATTACCGGAAACCATACATTCGATAGACTTTGTGGACCGTAACGGACACTTTGATCCGGACATTGTATTGTAAGTTGTAACTCATTTCAAATATATATATTTTGTACATAATTAAACTTGTAAATTTATATTCTGTCTTTGTCTGATTTTTGCTGGCGTTTTGGGGTATTCTGACCCATAACAGAGCGTAATCCCGAGTCATGGTAGAATGTTGCTGGAATAAAAGTGAAACAAGCGAAAAAACATGGAAATTGAATGTAAATTTTGACATTGAAATAATATATGATTGTATGAGGAAGAAACTGAGATAAGCACATCTGAAGATTAGAGTTCGTGGAGTGAATTATCAAAGTAACAAGAAAGGGTGTGGAGGGGAGGGTTTTAGTTAAATATTCTAGTTTTTCCTCTGCAAAGAGCACGCCATCTCGAAATGCGCAGTTTGAGTTTCTGTTTGAAGAAACCAACACGTACATACATGTACGTTCCGGATAATACTGAGATATGACTGAAGGAGTTATCTTCCTTGGTCAGTTTAATATACGTATAATAAACAAATTATGCTTATTCGTTGAGATAACGTGAAGTTATGCTTTAGAGCATAACTACAATTATCTCCACAGAATAAAGCAAAGGAAGATGATTGGCGGTTCATGTCATGGCTTTATTTGAAATAGATATTCAATATTCAATAGTTCAATGCACAATAGGCAAATGAATTAAATGCTCAGTAAGTTGATTTTTCTTAGTTCTTGAATATAAGTTCAGTTCAATTGTTCATCAAGTTCAATGCTCAATAGTTCATAGTTCAATGCTCAATAGCTCATAAGTTGAAATGAAATATGTGCAATATTTCAATATCAATGAATCAATATTTTGACAATATAACTAAATCAATGGTCTACGACGACATTCAATTGTATATGTCGTAGATAATCAATACAAATCAATAATAAACCCCAATTATTGGCTCAGAGTCTGGAAGACAACAGAAACTGAAGCGAGGTTTCAAAGCAAAATTCTGCCATAATGACTTTCGAGGATTATTGATGATAACCCTCGAAAGGCATCCGCCACAAAGCGGCCGATTTTGCTGAAACTGAGCGCAATGACAGAACTGCCATATTAGATACTACTCTTTGATATTCGAAGGCATCATAGGCATAATAGAAAAATGCCACTAGATCGCAGTCTACATTTATCGACAATATCGATTGTACGTATATGACGTATTTTTTACGTGGATGTAACGTCACGAAAAGGGACAGTTTCATTCTGATATATGAGGGGCTGTGTAACAGGTATATAACGCTGACCTTGACCCGTTAACTGACTTTGACCCAATAATCAGCTTAGGGTTGAAACGTGATCGCATTATGCTAATTTAACATATTGTATGGTATGTAAAGCAAATAAAGATCGTACCATATTTAGATTCATGAAGGGCTCTAAGATCTAAATAATGCTGACCTTGACCCATTAATCATCTTAATGTAGGGGCGAAATGTGATCGCGTATAGAGCTGATTTATCCTATTGGATGTTATGTAAGGCGAATAAAGATCGCACCATATTTTGAAGAATATTCGATACGAGATACAAGTGATCAATGAAATTCTACGATGCCGTTTAATGTAGATTATTAAGCTCAGTCTAACGTTCTGTCCTATATGATACAGAACTGGCCCAAGTGATACAGATATGCAGGCTTCGTGTGCATCACCTATCTAGAGACGCAGTTCGCAAATATTGACGTTATTATTTCGTGTTCATTAAACCGGCGACGCCATATAAAGGACAAGGTAGATCGTAGATAAAGCCCATACGTAAGGAATAAAAGGGGGTAATTCGCATCGTTGTAAGATTCAGTATTAGTTAGGAAGGAATACCGTATTATCATAATGAATATCAGCATGTATATATATTTATTCGTGGTTATCAAAAATGGTTTTGAATGACGAAGAAATTCGGAAGAGAGGACTGGTTCATTTGTTGTGACTTTGGGCTCAGAGGAAAACTGTTGGGAATAAGGGCGCTGACATGTCATGACTTTTGTTTAACAAATGTTTGGAAAATATTTAGCAAACGTTTAACAATCATTAGGTTGTAAAGGGAACAGTTGTTTTATTTGCTTTTTGTTTCTTGTTAATTTTTTTTTTTTTTTTTTTTTTTTTTTTTTTTTGTTGTTGTTGTTGTTGTTGTTTTTTTGTTTGTTTTTTGTTTTTTGTTTTTTTGTTTTTTTGTTTGTTTGTTTTTTTTTGTGTGTGTTTTGTTTTGTTTTGTTTTGTTTTTTATTATTATTATTATTTAACTTTATGTGATTTGTAGGATCATATAAATTAACATGCCAGTAAATATAAACTTTCATTAAAATTTTGTTAATGACTTCCAGAAGGCTTAGTGTATGAATATTTTCTTAATCGTCTTACATAATGATTAAAGGATAAACCTAAATTGATGAGGGAGATGGAATAGGAACCCCTTCCGGAAGAGGATTATTTATACATTGCTTTATTTATCTGTTTATTTATTATTATTGTTATTATTAATTTATGATATTGTTTAATGCTATTGGCATTTTAATAAATGTTCCTTAGTGCCAATTTATTGCATCAGACACGTGATCCTCGATAGTGGTCTTTATATGAAAATGAGTGAGAGATCCTAGCACCCAGGGGTGTGGCCAGAATGCAATTGATGTGTACGCACCAGAAAGGCTGGCGGTTAGGTGCCGTACGTTGAATTTATCCTTTTTATTTTTGAAATCCTTGCATACAGCGGACCAGTGTTTTTTTTTTTTAATTTATTTATTCATTCCTTTATTTAACTATTTTTGAAATGCAAGAGGATCTCTTTCCATGATCGGTATTTTTTTATACTGTTATATTCAATTCTTTATATATTGATAAGGGCAAACTGTATGATATAGTCGGGGAAAGTTGCATCATTGGAAAATTTTATCTTATTGGTCTTGGTGTAATGACAGCTACATCAGTGACGCGCTATTCCGAAACGGACGCCTATGTGGTGGGAGTACATGTATGTCTATGAAAGAAAGCTTACTCCGCACACATATTATTATAAATATAATGTGAACTTTAATGTATATAATGTGATAAATGTGAAATGGAAAAGTGCCGTAAGTCAAGCATAGCTGGGCATCAAATTCTAAAATTATGTACTGATCCTATTGTAATTAGACCTTGTAAATTTGATGTGTGAAACTCGATAAAATGATTTCTGATTCTGATTCATATAAATTTACGAGATTAGTAATTACATATATGATATTCGTATAAGTATGATGTTATTTTAAATTATTTTCTGTTTTAGTTTTATTCGTACTAGTTTATCTGCAGTTTTGTTTTTTGTTTTGTTTTGTTTTGTTTTGTTTGTTTGGTTTTTTTTTTGTATCTGGTCCAAAGATGAAAGTCTCATCGATTACTAGTATGTTACTTGCATGACTTCAGAAGATTCAAAACATTTCAACGATAGTCTGATGACAGTAACTACAAGTTAGAAATGACTTACATGTATACATTTATTACACTTATTAAAACGAGAATGTGTTACGACCATGTAAAAAAGCTGCATGGCTAGCAGGTGGCAGGTACTTGTTACATCGCACGAGAATTTATTACAATGTAACAAATATTGACATCAGTGATACTTGGGCAGCCTATTCGAAGTGCACATGCACTCGTTTTGAAATAGTGTACCTCGTCCAGATTTGAAAAAAAAAAGATAAAAATATGTGAAATTGATCTTGAATGTTTCGGATAAGTTTGTTGTTTCCAGAAGGGTTTGACAATTATTTTTTTTTAAATTAATTTATTTATTCTATTTATTTATTATTATTATTATTATTATTATTATTATTTTTTTTTTTTTTTTTTTTTTTTTTGTCATAACTGCATATTTAACATTATTTCAGGATCTGACTTATTTATTTATTCTGACTTATTTATTTATTGGTCCCATATCGAATATGAAGTATTGATTAATGATATGACAGTTCTCTTAATTACAATGAAAAATACCAATAATGTTAACAATGTATACCCAGACACGCTAGGAATATAAGTTATGAGAAGGAAGCTACATGTATGCGAGAGCACCCTCATTTGTGCATACTAAGCCTTAAAAAACTTCAGTCTGAAGTTTTATCTAATTCTATGAATGAATGAATAAACAAGTGGACAGATATCTGCGGTAGATAGATAGATAACTAAATAGATAAATAATTAAATAAATAAATAAATAAACATATATGACAGACTGATTGGCTGATTTTTTTTTTTAACACACTAATCAACTAAATTGTTTGTTGTTGTTGATGTTAATATTTCAGACTATTATAGAACTATACTCTAAGTCTAACGGGGGATTCGACATTAACATCATGAAGCGCAATGATACAAATGTAGACGGGTAGATGAATTTATTACAAATGTAGACAGGTAGATGAATAAGCAAATACAAAAGATGTCATCATGACTAAGTAAATAACTTAATAACTGATTAATAAACATACTAACATTACATATATAAACAAATAGATGTAAATATAATATAAAATGCAAACTGTAAAAGTAAATCAATCAGTCTGACTGAGAGAGTGATATAAAATTGTGTGTCAAACACTTCCTTTTTTTTTTTTTTTTTTTTTCAAGACAGACCTTGTAAAAAGGAAATTGACGATATTTAAACTGGAGAAAATGATCGGAAATAGTTTTAAAACATTGCATCATGCTTGGGGTAAGATTGTTATCAATATAACCGATATTGTGACACAGGTGAGCTTCTAAATAACTTACGAATGGACGATTTTTTTTTTAATTTAACACCTCATGTACAATTCGATAAAAAAGGAGATAAGAAATACCAAATTTGACGTCAAAGTCATTCAAATCTATTGATATATTCCCCAATTTTGTAAATTCTGCTATTTCCCCCCCCAATTTCAAAGGCCCCGGCCATGATCCCAAATAGTAAAGGGTTTGGAAGCGCTAGATTTTAAGACCCAATCAAAACTGTTGGAAGAAAATACACAGAACTTGATAGAAGTCGTGTTTTCAATAAAACTAGGCGAGCTCACGTGTGTACAATTCACTCTTACCTACTGACCTGTCTGAAAAATAAAATTGGACGATACTATACTTTACCGACTTTGGGTAACCACTACTAAACCAAACTATCTAAATACTGAGGGGTAGGAAGACGCAACACATCCTGTTGTCCAGACAAAGCAAGCATCACCCGTGTCTCATAAGCAGGCGTTGTAGGAGCGAGGTCAACAACACACCCGTGCTGTACCCGTACTGCTGAACTGTAGGTGCACTGGTCGGATGAATTGATATAAGTCCAATGGCAGCAGAAAGTCGTACACAGCGATAGAAAGAAATGAAATGTTCGCATTTGGCAACAGAAAACGAAATATTTTAGTTAAATATTCTAGTTTTTCCTCTGCAAAGAGCACGCCATCTCGAAATGCGCAGTTTGAGTTTCTGTTTGAAGAAACCAACACGTACATACATGTACGTTCCGGATAATACTGAGATATGACTGAAGGAGTTATCTTCCTTGGTCAGTTTAATATACGTATAATAAACAAATTATGCTTATTCGTTGAGATAACGTGAAGTTATGCTTTAGAGCATAACTACAATTATTTGACATTCTCTACACCTACTTTCGCGGCTCTAGAGGGGAGTTACCGGCGCCAGGACTTTGCCCCCCCCCCTCTCCTGATTTTTATACAAGTTTTATTTTCTTATGTCCATGTACATATACTTACTATGGATTCTCTGATGGGTTGCATCCCCCTTGAAACAAAACCTAGATCCGCCCAGAGACGTATATACGTCTATGATCGCCCTTGTATAAAGTCAACAATTTATCATTCAAAAATAAAAAAAAAATCTAAAATAGATAGATAATAAATTAACACTTCAAAAAACGCAATATGATACATTTTCTATTTTTCACCTTTTTTACAATTATAAAGATAATATTTATGCCGTGAAAGATTAAACGGTTGATGTGACCTTGAAGATACCGACAAGTCGAAAGAATTCGTACGGAATACCTGTAGAATATACAACAGGGTAAGTAAAAGAGATCGATACCATTAATCGAATTCAAGCGCGGATCTAGAGGGGGTATTTTGGACACCCCGACTCGAAGTTTTTTTTTTTTGCGTTTTTACACAAAATTCATTTTAAAATCATATGCTGGACCCCCCCCCACCTCTCCCACGCCAGACTGGACTACATTTTATATATAGTCCAAGGACTAACTTTGTTTATTATAAGTCCTTGTATAGTCTAGTAATTTTATTCGCTTCGCATCTAATTAAGTCACCTCTCTATCTCTCTCTCTGTTTAACTTAAAACTTTTTTTTTAGTTTCTATTACTGAGCGAGTAGCTTAGATTAATAAATCGTATTTTCTCATTTAGGTTTGTTTCTATGTATTTTATTGTTACATGTAAGTTTCTCATTTTGTTTTGTTGTTTGTTTGTTCTTATTAACTCTTTTATATCCCTCATTCGCCTTTGAATTCTCACATCTTGATAAAAAAGAACGGAAAAGAAACGATGTGAAACGAAACGAAAGTTGCAAAATATGTGGAAAACTTCCTCAGTACAACCGCTTCTATGCAGTATCGGCAAAAGCATAATTTGTTTTTAAAATAAGAATTAGTCTACATGCATGAACACAGTGGCGGATCCAGAACCTCAACCGCCGGGGTCATTTGGCCCCATTCCCAATGAAAATTAGTATCTTTTTTCCCAACTGTGGCTCTAAAATTTTCCAATCACATGTAGGTGGAATTATCACCACAATTAGTTAATTTTACAGGTTCAAAAGTAGCAAATTTACTGTTAATTTGCCATAATTTATGTAATCAAATACTAATCATTATCGTAATTAAATGCAATTCAAAAGAAAGTAATTTGATTTAACATTCATTTCTGATCTTTTGATTGTCTAAGCAGTCATTTACTTTCTAAGCTAGTACTACCAAAAATATTCCATATTATCGAACGTCGTAATTTTTCCAAATTGCACGGACACTGGCCCCAAATTACTGGAAAAACCCCTAGCCCTTTGCGAAATAACTTCGTTATTAAAAGCTTGAGGTTTAATTATGCATTGCGTGTGACTTTTTTCCCAGATCAAGCTCTATATGTTATGCATCTATAGATTTTTCGTCGTGCGTACATGTAGTCTACATGTCCATATCGGCACCCCCTCCCCGAGAAAATTTTGAGAAATCTACTAAAATATCGGCATTTTCTGTAGTGTCTTTGGGATCTTTCCGACAAATTACCTTATATACTCTTATGCCGTAAAAGATATGATTTTTTGTCTTCGCTGCCGGGAGGGGGGGGGGTGGCGCTCCAGCCCCTAAAGCCCCCCCCCTTAAATCCGCCACTGGAATAATATGAAATTTATTAATGTTACTCATGTTTTTGTTATTTTATATCGGACATTATATATGATGATCTGAACCCCATCCACCACGCATGTCTCTCCGTCCTATGAATACTTTTCTGAGAAGAAGGACCCCGAATCCCTACCCACAGGACTTGGCGTTATCCCCTCCCCCGCTCGGCACTCGGCCCTTTTCCATATTGGTTCATATGACTATGAAGGCTCTTTCAGTTTGGGTACACAAAACAACCCCTCCCTTCTATATGCTCCCAACCCTGGATCCGCCCGGCTCCCCTTCATCGCTTTCGAAATACGTTAAAGGTCACCTCTAAAGGTTTTTAAATGCTAAAATACCTTTATTATATTTTACTTATTCATACTAGAGAAAAAATTTCAAAAAATTATACTTTTCCGACCATCCGTTTTCCTGTAAATCGACCTGAAATGTCTAATCATTGAAGCGGCGCGACTGAATTATCTGCCCCTTTGTGTGACGTCATGTACACCCAAGCGAGTGTTAGAGGCTATCTGAAGGCATTGAGGGATGAAACTCCCCAATCTTGTTTACTTGTATGTAAGTGATAGATAAAAACAAATTGGTACCAAACACGTTTTATTGATTTATTTATTAAATAATTTTTATATTTTATCTATTTATCTATTTTTTTTCTTCTTGGGGGGTTTGGGGGTTGTTCTTCTAAAACGACTTTACAGCGTATTCGGAATTAACCAAGTATGTCTTTTACCCATCATTGAGTGATGTCCTTAGTTACATGTAGCCGGGTATAAGTGTCAGTTCATAAGTTCAGAGGTTGTATATTCAAATCAGAGTGATCGCAGGCGTGTCATATACAGGCAAGCCTATAGATTGCGTAATATTTGTCCCCCGTACAAGGTATGAACAACAAATTAGACCACGACAGGCATTTGTTGGGAAATAGACGGTAGATGCTTTTACGTTTGTGCAATGTTCGTCTTGATGGAATTTTAGAAAAAACAAATTTACCATGCAATGCCATATTATGAAAAAAAAAAAATCTGCATGACGTTAAAATTCGAATGACCGCTAAAATATGCTGGAAGTTATATGATGCTCGCTAGTCTAGTAGTCTTTTTGTTTGAAAAAATCAATTTAAAATAACAAGTTTTTCTTGAGGATCGATATTTATAGCCCATTATGAAACAGTTTGACTATTGTCCATTTCTTATCATGCTTATACACCCAAAAACTATTTTGAACTAAGATATAAACGAATGAAATATACAAAATCAGCAAGACTATGTGCTCTGTTTATTTCTCCGCCGACTTTTCCGCAATAAGGCAACAATTAAAAGATTGTTTGTTTCCCCTCCCCCCGGGTCTGGTTTTTCCAAGTGACCCGGCAGGCGGGTACTTTTTTTTGCTGCCAGAACTACATGTATCAAATATGTTAAGGGTCGTTTGAATCCAAATTGCACATTACTGGACTCCTTACATCAGCTGCTCAGTGACACTCTGTATTTCTAATTGATATGATAAAGACTAAGAGCTGGCAAACGGCGATTTCTCGCCACTTTCTTCGGGAAAAATTGCTGCCTGCTTTCCGTAAAAAAATATCGGTTGTGTCTCAATTTCTATCGCTGGTTAAATAAGAAATGTCTATTTATTTTACTGAACATGTTCAAAAGAAAATTACGTTGTCCTGTAAAACATATTCTTTATACTAGTAAACAAAATTGTCCCAAGATACACGATAAATATTTCCGCATCAGTTGCATCAAGAGTTTCAGCGCGGCGTAACAGTTCATTTTGCGGCAACGTCAAATCTGCAAGAATAAGATGCACTATAGAACGATTAGATCTCGACTTTTTTACGACTTGTAAATATTGATTTTGTGTAGATATTGACCACGCGCAACCACGAGTCACGGACTATTAGTATAAATGGCCCGTGTTTTCCAATGAATAAAGATGAAATAAGTTTGTACACTATTCTTTCTCGGTCTTTTTATTGTATGTAAACAGCTTAAGTGAAAAATAATTATACGAACAGCATCAAGAATTCATTGTAATATTGAGTCTATTGATACTGACGTTCACGCTGCAAGAAGTTAGCACAGACCGCCGACAACCGCTAGAGAAACGTAGGTTAATCATAATAACCAAGTACGTACATGTACCTTATTCACTCGATTTTATGCATTTAGATAATATGAGTGAATTTTGGCCCACTCGGCGGACCCTTCCTAATAAGCGATGGATCTTTAGAGCGTTCAAACGCCTATCAGTGAAACGAGATTCCATAAGTTGAGAAACTAGATTGCATATAAAGATGGGAGCCAACAATACCTGCCGCACTCGAAAGAATTCGAAAGGCACATGCTTGTTTAAAGTTTTACAGCCGTAGACCGAGCGCTCATCTATCATGACTTACGACTCAACATGCCAAATGTCCTCAAAAATTTTTAGAGGATATTTACAAGAGAGAATCATAATTATCAATGTACCAATAATACGTAATTTATGACTGACGTTTAAAAACCAACGGGAAGATGGGGGGGGGGGGGGGGGGAGGGGAAGGGATTACAGCAAGATTTCTCATAATAATGTAGGAATGAGAAAGCTACTGAGTTGATTTACAATTCTATTTGGATATAATACTGTAATGTTGAAACTGAAAATGGACATGGCTGTGATTCGATTTCTGGAAAAAAAAATTATCGGACTTTTTGGCTATAAAAAATCTGACTCGGCGGCGTTTTTCCTGACCCGGTCGGGGCGAGGGGAAACAAACAATTTTTTAATTATGGCCTAAACATGGTAAAAAGCTAATTACATTGTACGAAGCTATTGAATATTTTTTTAAATACGAATCGCCATGCAGAAGAAATACGGCATGAGGTTCAGTGCCTAGATCGACCCTTATCTTCAGGTAAATTGTATCTCTGGTCCAAAATCGGTGAAAATTATGCACGGATACTCCATACTTTCTGTTCTTATTATTGCACTTTTGGTATAGCTAACTAATACAGGTTTCAAATATTCAGATTGCACCATTTGCGTATATTTTTCGCAAAATTTCCAGAGGGAGGCCCCGGACCGCCTCCCGCACGTACCTCTCCCCCCCCCCTTTCGATGCCCTTTAATGGGCTGATCCGATATTGTCTGAATAGTGAACGTGGTTGTTTTCACCTCTTTTGTGCTGTCTATATTATGTTTTTCTAGAAAACAACATTGCATTCCTTTTTTGGGATCCGTTCCTATTCTTGTGAATATGGTGTATGCTACTGTGTGTATGTATTGTCAGTTCAGTCGTATCATGAACTCAAACTTGTCGGACCGGTCCTCTGAGACAGCTCTTTCCATGTTTTATAGCTATGTGTTAATTACGTTAAACATATGAAAATTCGGGTCGCCGTTGAACATGATGATGTCGGGTTTTGAGTGCTTTCAAGAAGTTTAAGACTTCTGTCAATTTTTAGAGTCTTTACTTGCTATGTTTATGAGATAGGTTATGCTTGATCTTCCCTCACGGGTACTATTTCTTAACACGCCCTATTTATTCTGATTGGATACGGAGGTCAATCTCCGAAACCGACGACGGTAGCTAGATTCGTTCTTTACACCTTATAATTTTTAATTTTTACAGTTTGTATTTTTAACCTCCTTTATGTGGGCCTCTCGTGATATGACTTTCTATTCACACTGACCCGCGCGTTGTCAGTTTAGTGAGTATCTCTCTTCAGGACGGACGTGTTTTTAATTGGGGGATGTTTCGTTTCATTTTACTTAGTCAATCGAGTCCCTTACGTTTATCTAGAGTGGGGGAGGCGGTATTTTGTTTGATTTTACTCACTTGATAATATGTTACTTTATCAATCAGGGAGCATCTTTTCAGCTTTTTTTTTTTTTTTTTTTTTTTTGAACCTATAGAAGTCTTGGACGTGTTTCTATCGATCAGTCCGTCCAGACTTTTTGACAGCGGGTGTTGCATGCAAACAGGAGACGCTGACTCTACCTAGGCACCTGGTCTCGCCCCTCGCGGGGTCTGCTTTGGTTCATGAATTGAGAATATTACCTACCTGGCTACTAGTTATAGCCTTTCGATCTTCAGGATAGTACAGGTTCTGACTAGCATGAGAGTGTGTGTATGTTTTGTTTTTATGTACTTGTGTCCGAACGGAATAAGGGACGTACTGTCCCTTGTTCCGTCTGGATACAAGTGCATATTCGTGTATCCAGAGGGCTCAAGGGATGTACTGTCCCTTCCGCTGGGTTTAAACACGTTTAGTGTCGTGGTCGCTTGTACCTTTTTTGTGCTTTTATATCTTTTTTTTCCAAGCGACGTGCATTCGCCCTTTAATGGGCTGATCCGACATTGTCTGAATAGTGAACGTGGTTGTTTTCATTTCTTTTGTGCTGTCTATATATATATATATATATATATATATATATATATATATATATATATATATATATATATATATATATATATATATATAATCAAATTTCTGATAAAGTAAACTTAAATATTTCGATACCAAAGACTCGATGACAAATGTGTATCCAACTGCGTTAATTTCAAGATTGTGCAGTAAATAACTTGTCAGAAAAAGTTCTGGAAATCGAAGTAAAGATTTAAAAAAATGAACCAACCCTCCACTCATCATTACGCTTTTTGCCGACAACTTTTATACCGTTATTCGGCAACGATCGCCAAGCCTTTGATGCACCGACAAACTCGGCCGTAAAGATACAAATTGTTTGTTTCAACAATATTTTTGCATTTCCTTATCATCTTCCTCTACAGCACTTCATTCGAATTCATTTGATACCAAACACGACCACAATACTCCAATTAAACGAATGGAAATAAATCTACACACAATTAATTTTTTTGGCCATCAAAGGTCTTTTTGCTAATAACATTTTTGTTTTAAGTCCGATTTAATTGAAATCATTTTCAAAATTGCCGTTTCAGAAAGACCTTTTCAAAAATATATACATTACTAAGGGTTGCTCGAAAAATTCAATCCATAAAATTTCGCCCCGGTAGCAAATCTTGAAAGCAGGTGAAGCCACTTTCTATGGGAAACTTTTAACCGCACAGTCGTCAGCTTATGATATCAAAACGATTGTTAATGTAATGAACAAAATTAGCGCAAAGCTATTCGATGTTTGATGAATTAAAAAAAAAAGAAATAGATACTCGCATATATCGTTCTTTTTAAGCTGTGTATATATACAGTGATTACAGCATAGTATATGCGGGCTTGGGTGTACCTTACGTCATCGCCACGGGAGGTAATCCGGGCAGGCTTTTTTAAATTTTAATACGGGACGAATTTTCACCCGCTTTATTTGCTAACCGGGACGGAATTTGGTCAATTAAAGAATTGGAATGCGTTATTCTTGATCTACTTGATCAAGTGAACAAGAAAAAATGAGATGAGTGAGGGATCTTTGCGCGTCACCTTTAAGGTTCCTCGCTGCTGTTGGTAATGCAACCGTGTGTTGTTGCATAAACACGTATTTCTTGTTGTAGTGCTGAACAGTTGAAATCGTTCCCCGTGACTTGATGTCTGTTATCATAAAGTGTATTAATCACTCCTTTCCAGTTCTGTTGCCTGAAAGAAGCTTTGTTTTGGTCCTTTATCAATTTGGCACCACATATTAAACTTGCTATTTCGGAAACTTGCCATTTCATCCAAAATTATCATCGAAATTAAAGGAGACTAACATCTTAGCACCATCCCTCCAATTCTATAACTTCGTTATTAAAAGCTTGAGGTTTAATTATGCATTGCGTGTGACTTTTTTCCGAGATCAAGCTCTATATGTTATGCATCTATAGATTTTTCGTCGTACGTACATGTAGCCTACATGTCCTCATCGGCACCTCCCCCCTCCCCGAGAAAATTTTGAGAAATTTACTAAAATATCGGCGTTTTCTGTAGTGTCTTTGGGATCTTTCTGACAAATTACCTTATATACTCTTATGCCGTAAAAGATATGATTTTTTGTCTTCGCTGCCGGGAGGGGGGGGGGGGGGCGCTCCAGCCCCAAAAGCCCCCCCCCCTTAAATCCGCCACTAGAATAATTTGAAATTTATTAATGTTACTCATGTTTTTTTATTTTAAATCGGACATTATATATGATGATCTGAACCCCATCCACCACGCATGTCTCTCCGTCCTATGAATACTTTTCTGAGAAGAAGGACCCCGAATCCCTACCCACAGGACTTGGCGTTATCCCCTCCCCCGCTCGGCACTCGGCCCTTTTCCATATTGGTTCATATGACTATGAAGGCTCTTTCAGTTTGGGTCTCTTTCAGTTTGGGTACACAAAACAACCCCTCCCTCCTAAATGCTTCCAACCCTGGATCCGCCCGGCCCCCCTTCATCGCTTTCGAAATACGTTAAGGTTCCTCGCTGCAACCACTCTTCCCTATGGCTCAAATATGTTCTTGTCTAGCCCAGCCCTAGTATCACGTCCCTGCAAGCATGTACTCCTATCATAGATTGGAATGTCCTTTTGCCTGGTGCTATATTTAGACCAGGGACATCCCGAACGAGAAGGACATCGAGTCGACGAGGAGTTTGATTAGAAAAAATGTATAATGAGTACTCACAATCATATTTTACAAGAAAATGATATGGAATATGATTGATGGGAGATAACTTCGTTTCAGATATTCTTAGGTAACGTAACTCGAGTTGCCTCTGACTGCTATTGTTATGTGTATTTGTGTTACATGATTCAAATATATGCCACTTACTGAATTTATTTTCAATCTAAGAAATTTTAGCATGTTAAGTAAGTCACATATTTAATTGAAAGTATTTTTTTTTCACAGAAACAGTATTCAAATATGTGTATCTTAGATGGGGGGGGGGGGGGGCATCGGTGCAATGATACAACTGCCAGTGATTTAAATTTGCCCTGCATTTTGTGTAATATGAATCAAGGCAAAGCCTTATGTGCGAGCGGAGAAAAAAGACACCATAACTTTTATAAAACCTTAATCTCAAAATCAAAAAAAATTCAAAATTATAACCTTGGGATTCCAGGAATCCCACCCCGCCGGTCAAGCTGGACCTCCGATTCCCACTGCAAAAAAAAATCTGGATCCGTCAAATCAACTTTACACAAACGTAGATCATTTAGCGAGGGAGTCGGAAATCCCTCCCATTTTCTCTCTAGATAGTGACCTTGAAATGCATTTAAAAAATTCAAATCTTTCTTCTTTACTGCATGATTATTTCGATTATATCTATCTTGTTTGTTTGATACACTGAAAAGTGTTGCAAAATTGCGGCAGTTTTCATTTGTGTTACTTTTCCTTCTTGCATTACTACAATCATGTACCATTCTTGCACCATTCTTGCACGTGAAAATGGACGCACTGCTACAATGACGTCACATATAGATGAATAATGACGTCAAGTATACTGCAGAGTTATGTACGGTTGCTGCTGAATTTCTGATTTTCAGACGAACAATTAGGCCAGTTTCACTTAATTTTAATACACCATAAAATAGAAGAATTCTATCCATTGCAACTTTGTCAAGGTATGTTCTCCTGCGCTGTCGTTTACGGGAATCGAGTCACTTATACCCGTATCCTTGGTCCTGTTACCATACTTTTTCAGCTCAAAGTATGTATATCTTTTGCTCGTGCATTTTCCAATACAGTAACTTACGTAAACACGTTACCATAAATGCGAGCTCCGCTCGCTATTATACGCCTTAGATTTGTTTAATACCCATTGATATCTATCGAGTGTGTCACAAGTACGCATAAATAGAATCTATGTTTTCAGTTTCTATTCCTTTCGCTCTATTTCTAAGACATACAGAGATTTTATCTTAAAAAGACTGGAAAGCTAAACGTAAAGCCAATCATAATCTACATTGCTCTCATAGACTACGAAGCCAAATACGCTATCTTATTTAATGTGTATTTCATCTGAGTCGCTTTTATTATCATAAATACAATTATAAATTCATTTTTCTGTTCTGGCGTTAAAATTATTTTTTTGCTATCAGACATTATTTCATGCATTTCCATGTGGATGATACATCTACTTAATGGGGAAGGTTTCTTCTACTACGTCAATGCACGTCCTTGGTCAACCGATAGTTTGTTTTTATATGGAACCGATTGAAGTACCAGAACAAGGCACAGATTTTCACATCTTTTTTTTTGTCTTTTTGCATTATCGAAAGGTCTTTGGTTCTCTAACATGTTGTTTCTCTGAAAGTCTAATCGTAAATAAGTATTATTTTTCCGATCACATGACTTCACGGGCAAGATACTGGACAAGAAGCGGTATTGATAGTTTTAGGATCTATGAAAGAAGCTGTTTGATTTGATTGAAATATTGACTGGAACTCATTTTTGTTAGATTTTTTGAAATATTTATTTGTGTGTTTCGTATTTCTACGGTTTGAGTTAGTCTTGCTTTGTCCCTGTTGATGTCCGTTCTGTGTTTTTTTTTTTTAATTTGGGTGTTTTGGAGCTTTGCTGTTGGTAATGCAACCGAGTGTTGTTGCATAAACACGTATTTCTTGTTGTAGTGCTGAACAGTTGAAATCGTTCCCCGTGACTTGAAGTCTGTTATCATTAAGTGTATTAATCGCTCCTTTCCAGTTCTGTCGCCTGAAAGAAGCTTGGTTTTGGTCCTTTATCAATTTGGCACCACATATTAATCTTGCTATTTCGGAAACATGCCATTTCATCCAAAATTATCATCAAAACTAAAGGAGATTAACATCTTAGCACCATCCCTCCAATGCTATTTTAACCATAGATTCTATGCTACTGTCTCGACCCTACAGGAAATTTGTAGCTACACTCTCTGTAAAGTCAATGCGCAAACTTAAATAAAAAACAGAGGACGCTAGTGAAATTAATTTGGGTTAACTGTCTCCGTTAGGCAATTTATCATTATAAGATTATTTGAATTGCATATCTCCTTATGGAATTATCAATATGTATTTTGTAGCTCAACTTCATTATTTGTATTTATATCCAAAGTTTCGGAAATTTCCTCTAAGTCGCTTTTATTATCATAAATACAATTATGAATTCATTTTTCTGTTCTGGCGTTAAAAAATTATTTTTTGCTATCGGACATTATTTCATGCATTTCTATATCGATGATACATCTACTTAATTGGGAAGGTTTCTTTTTCTGCGTCCTTGGTCAATCGATAGTTTGTTTTTATATGGAACCGTTTGAAGTACCAGAACTAGGCACAGGATTTCACTTTTTTTTCTTTTTGCATTATCGAAAGGTCTTTGGTTCTCTAACATGTTGTTTCTCAGAAAGTCTAATAGTAAATAAGTATTATTTTTTCCGATCACATGATTTCATAGGGAAGATACTAGACAAGAAGCGGTATTTATAGTTAACCTATATGATCTAGGTAAGAAACCACATAATTTTATTGAAATGTTGACTGGAACTCATTTGAGTTTTTCCTATTTTACGGTTTCAGTTGGTCTTGCTTGTCCCTGATTATGTCTGTTCTGTGGGTTTTTTTTTATTTTTTGCATTTGGTGTTTTTGAGTTTTGCTGTAGGTGCTGCAACCGAGTGTTGTTGGAGATCCCCTCCTTTCTTTTACAATGTGGATAAACTGAAAGGTACTTACTGGGACTTCTCGAATCCTCATTCTCTGTTATCTCTTTAAAGTAAATACACAAATTAAATTCTTAAAATAAAACCAGAGGGCGCTAGTGAAATGAATTGGGTAAATTGTCTCCTTTGAGGCAATTTATTATGATGAGATTATTTTAATTGCATATCTCCTTGTGGAGTTCTCAATATGTATTTTATAGCTCAACTTCATTATTTGTATTTATATCAAACTTTTCGGAAATTTCATCTGAATCGCTTTTATTATCATAAATACAATTATAAATTCATATTTCTGTTCTGGCGTTACAATTATGTTTTGCTATAAGACATTATTTCATGCATTTCCATGTGGATGATACATCTACTTAATGGGAAAGGTTTCTTCTTCTACGTCAATGCACGTCCTTTGTCAATCGATAGTTTGTTTTTATATGGAACAGATTGAAGTACCAGAACAAGGCACAGAATTTCACATATTTTTTTTTCTCTTTTTGTATTATCGAAAGGTCTTTGGTTCTCTAATGTATTAATCACTCCTTTCCAGTTCTGTCGCCTGAAAGAAGCTTTGTTTTGGCCCTTTATCAATTTGGCACCACATATTAATTTTGCTATTTCGAAAACTTGCCATTTCATCCAAAATTATCATCGAAATTAAAGGAGATTAACATCTTAGCACCATCCCTCTAATGCTATTTTAACCATAGATTCTATGCTACTGAATCGACCCTACAGGAAATTTGGAGCTACACTCTCTGTAAAGTCAATGCGCAAACTTAAATAAAAAAACAGAGGACGCTAGTGAAATTAATTTGGGTTAACTGTCTCCGTTAGACAATTTATCATTATAAGATTATTTGAATTCCATGTCTCCTTATGGAATTATCAATATGTATTTTGTAGCTCAACTTCATTATTTGTATTTATATCCAAAGTTTCGGAAATTTCCTCTAAGTCGCTTTTATTATCATGAATACAATTATGAATTCATTTTTCTGTTCTGGCGTTAAAAAATTATTTTTTGCTATCGGACATTATTTCATGCATTTCTATAACGATGATACATCTACTTAATTGGGAAGGTTTCTTTTTCTGCGTCCTTGGTCAATCGATAGTTTGTTTTTATATGGAACCGTTTGAAGTACCAGAACTAGGCACAGGATTTCACTTTTTTTTTCTTTTTGCATTATCGAAAGGTCTTTGGTTCTCTAACATGTTGTTTCTCAGAAAGTCTTATAGTAAATAAGTATTATTTTTTCCGATCACATGATTTCATAGGGAAGATACTAGACAAGAAGCGGTATTTATAGTTAACCTATATGATCTAGGTAAGAAACCACATAATTTTATAGAAATGTTGACTGGAACTCATTTGAGTTTTTCCTATTTTACGGTTTCAGTTGGTCTTGCTTGTCCCTGATTATGTCTGTTCTGTGGGTTTTTTTTATTTTTTGCATTTGGTGTTTTTGAGTTTTGCTGTGGGTGCTGCAACCGAGTGTTGTTGGAGATCCCCTCCTTTCTTTTACAATGTGGATAAACTGAAAGGTACTTACTGGGACTTCTCGAATCCTCATTCTCTGTTATCTCTTTAAAGTAAATACACAAATTAAGTTCTTAAAATAAAACCAGAGGGCGCTAGTGAAATGAATTGGGTGAATTGTCTCCTTTGAGACAATTTATTATGATGAGATTATTTGAATTGCATATCTCCTTGTGGAGTTCTCAATATGTATTTTATAGCTCAACTTCATTATTTGTATTTATATCAAACGTTTCGGAAATTTCATCTGAGTCGCTTTTATTATCATAAATACAATTATAAATTCATATTTCTGTTCTGGCGTTAAAATTATTTTTTGCTATCAGACATTCCCTTACGAAAAAGTAGTATAGTATACTATAGTAAACTATATTATACTATAGTATACTATAGTATACTTTACTACACTATACTACATGTGTAGTAAAGTAAAGTTTTGTGTAGTATAGTAAAGTTCTGTGTAGTATAGTAAAGTTTTGTGTAGTATAGTAAAGTTTTGTGTAGTTTAGTAAAGTTTTATGTAGTATAGTAAAGTTTTGTGTAGTGTAGCAAAGTATTGTGTAGTAAAGTATCATGTAGTAAAAAGAAGGGAGGAGATCTCCAACACGACCCCGTTGCAGCATGAACAGTAAAACACCAAAACACCCGATGCAAACACAAAAGACGATTACAGCACGAGACGGAAAAGAGACACACGACATGTAAACATCAAACACAAAAGATTACACATAAACCGACGAGACCAATGGGTAACCGGTGCCGACTTTGGAAGGCCATCTGTCACGCAAGTAGCAAATGGTGTGGTTATCCTGGATTACGTGCGCACAACCCTCTCACTTCTCCAATTACCCAGAGGTCTCGAAGAACGTACAATTGTGGTGTAAAACAACCTCCTCACTGTAAGATGACATCACACAAACAAGACCGCAAAACGCAGAGGCCCCAGAGACACAGATGAATATGTAAATGGATATACAGTGGTGATCGTAGTAGTTTACACACAGTTTTTCGGAAACTTCGGGCACACCTCGGAAACTTCGTTAGGAAAAACTGGTAATTCGGAAACTTCGGGCAAAATTCCGACCTAAATTTACCTATGTTACCTAAAATTCCTAACTTTCCGAATTTCGCCGGAATAACCTAAATAATTGTATTTACCCGAAATCCAAAACGAGGCTGCGTGAATATTTATTATTGTTTGTTTCTTTAAATAAATATATTATTTCGAAATTGTTTTTCATTTGAAGGCATCAAATGTACATCTGATTCAATTTGATTGTCTAACGAGCATCATTTGCACCATAAAGTGACGATAAAATTCATTTTCGTTTTCTGTCATTAACACTTGGACATTTAACTTCGGAATGGACATTTTTCCGAAGTTGAAGTCCTAAACTACTATTTCTAGGAAAATTTTGAGTTGTTCTATGTGAAGTACTGATCAAAGTAAGGTGTTTCATCAACTTTTGATTTACCTAGGTCAACAGGTATGAGAGCTAGAGCCACTTGAAAAAAAAAATCCCACGGGCCTGCCCGTGGGATTTTTTATCCTGTCAAAATCCCGTCAAAAATCCCGTGGGATTTTTGTGAATCCCGTGGGATTTTTTATCCTGACTTTGGATTGACAGGATTTTTTATCCCGTCCCAATAGAAGACGGGAGAAAAAATCCCGTCAATTTAAAGACAGGATAAATTATCCTGTAAAAGGTAATGACAGGATAAATTATCCTGTCAATTGTCATTGCGGGAGAAAAAATCCTGTAAGTTGTAAGTCAGGATAAAATATCCTGTCAGTAGTTATGGGAGAAAAAAACCTGTCAATTTTTTTCATAATATCAATTAATTTTTTTAAACTTAGATCAATAACCAAATACCTTGTTACATGTATGTTATTTAATGCCAGTATTACAAGTTCAATGAATGGAATTTTGTGTCATGTTCTACAAGTTCTATAGGCCTACACAATATCGTAGTAAACTGGCGCTTGTACTAACCTGGGCCAGTGGGACATCTCTTCGGCTCTAGCGCTCTCTCGGTAGAGCGTCAGACTTAACATCGAAGGTTGCGAGTTCGATCCCAGGTTGGGGTAGTCTCGTGTTTTCTACTATATTACTATCTTTCATAAGTAAAGAAATCAACAGGACTCTTCTTTAATTCAGAAGTTTTTCTACATGTATTTCGATGAGTAGTTTATCAAGCCATTGACAATCTTTGAATGTGTTCATAAACTGAAAAAAAAAACACATGTTCAGTAACCATTTTTTTCCCAAGTTTAAATAATTTAAGAAAAATTCATGCTTTTCCTAAGCGGTTGTCTCATAAATTTAAAATTGTAAATTTCACGCCATAGACATAAGCCTAATGCACGGGATGTATTTTGTACATTATGACATGTGAATGACATGGTCACCTAAACAATACACCAGGTGATGAAAATGAAGAAACTCGAGCTCAAAGTAACACGGTAAAGATAAATACGAAGGAACAACCCAGCAACCATATTATCTAATGCAACTGAAAAATATGATTGCGAGTACACATTATTGCAGTGATAACACTGTCTTTCTTTCGAGCTTTTTCTCACTCTGACACTCATCTCCGTCGACCGCCTTCTTCTGTAAACAAAGGTTTCAGACAACTCGATTGTTTGTACGGTTCGCTCTGCCTGTATTCACTCGAGAAACACAGAATGAGAGCAGGGACGCATGTAGACGTCCCTGACGAGAGCTCGTACAAAAACATCCAGACAAACAAAACAAAATTAAAAAAAATATATTTCCCCATAAGAACCAGAACTTAGAAAGTCTTTCCACGCTATTGATGTATTCGACGGAAGACCCTCCTTTTTCTCTATACTCCAAGAAGGAAGGTAAAATGCCACACGGCCAAAATGTTAGAAAAACTTTTTTAATTGTTTCTATTTCAGTGGAAAATGACGTCTCCCCCTCCCCTCAGCCCCCCCCCCCCCCCCGCACCCTTCCCCTTTCCTCCTATCCAATAACCGCTGATTTGACCGTCATTTATGTAATATACTTAACATATGTCGAAGGACGCTTTTATTTTTTAATATTGAATCGGAACCGTTGAAGATGACTGATTGGAGGGATGGGGGTTTTTGTTTTTGTTTTTTTATTATTATTATTATTTATTTCATGCAGTTATTTTTGATGTATTTATATATTTGTTTATCTTTTTTCTTCCATTTATTTCAAAATTTTCCTGGGGGTGGGGGGACAGGAGGGAACGACCTCCTCCCGTGCTATCCCTGACTCGGCGCCTCGATCCTTGAATCGGCGCTTTAGGCCGATACAAATCACCACCTCCCCGCATCTCACTCTGGAATCGCCCCTGTAAGATTGATACTTTTTCTGATTTTTATTTTTAGCCCAAGATTTAGCTATTCAAAATTACTCTGGTCAAAATAAAAAAAAAAAAAAAGAAAGAATTACATACTCTATAGTTTGGTGTGGGATCGGATTTATTTTCAGTTTGAATTTGTTATATTTCATGATACATACACATATTTCGAGTAATTTATTAATCACCTTTGAATGAATTTGTAGGGACGAATTTAGGAGGAAGGGGGGGGGGGGGAGTATGAAAACCCTCCCGGTCTGGAAGTTCAAAAATTGCAAATTTTATGTCGTCTGCAACACAAGAGCTACATAATAATCCAACCGGTATTTGAAATTTCATTCCATTGTTATATGTTTATGAAAAATAGCTCGATCTGGAGGGGATTGAGTACGGGTAGCTAGTGGATACACCCCTCATCCAATATCTTTTCTAGTGTACCATTCTATACTTTATGTATAAACATAATATGGTATTGTTATTTATAAACTGTTTTAGTTGTACGTATTATTTTACACAATCACAAAATAAAATCATGATGATGATTACGACGACGACGACGACGACGACGACGACGACGATGATGATGTATTGAAGTTTTCTCTGTTTAACATTAGAAATTACATCAATTTTCAATTATTTTATACACTTTAAAAGTTAATCCGTATGCTGTCGTGGGCAATGGTGAATATAACACATATGATGTCTGGAAACTTGTTTTATAGGCTCTCTCTCTCTCTCTCTCTCTCTCTCTCTCTCCCAAAGGGAGTATATGGTATTGTATGCCTCTTATGATGAAATTGTATGATATGTATGTTAAGGAGAGGGCGTTTATAATGTTGTATAACTTTTGCCCAATCCCATTTTCATGTTTCGGGCTCTGATTGGCTGACGCATTTTCGACATGTCGTCATCTCCCTACCGCCACTGCACAGAATTTCACGAAACCTTACAGTAAGCAAATTTCAAGATCCTCCAATATCAATTTTGTCTGCAACTCAGGTGAGCGAAGTCCCCCCATTGGGCCTCTTGTTTTCTTTTTTTTTTGGGGGGGGGGGGGGGGGGGGGCACGTATTTATTTATATTGCGGCGAATTGAGTTAGTATACTAACAATTTAAGAAATTAGTAAAAATGTTCGGCAGATTGAAATATTTCTTCCAAAGGGAAGGGATGATTTAAATAAGAGCACAAACACTCGTTTACACAATTTTTCGACCCCTTGGCTTCAGTGGCGTATTCAGGGGGTGCGGATAGGGCGTCCGCCCCCTACCCCCCCCCCCCCCGGGCACTGACCCAAAACATGTCAAAAACAGGTATATTTTGGCCAATTTTAAATGAAAATCGGCATAATTCGCTCTGTGACCTCCCGGTCAAGGGTGCGCTGGATCCGACACTGGGCCTTATCAAGTGTAAAAACGACAAAGAATACAAAAAGTGACATCCATCCTTGCTCCTAAAAAGACTAAGTGCATCCATCCTTGCTTGGGACCTTTACCCCCCCCCCCCCCCCCCCCTAACGACCGACACAACATCCTCGACAAACAAGGTATAATTATTCATTCATATTCATTATTCATTGATTTTGAAGTAAAGAAAAACATGCATTTTTGACTCTTTGCAAAATTCTTGGAGGTAGCTGGTACAAATCTTGCCTTATTTTAATCATGAACTCAAATATAAAACAATCTTTAAAAAGTAAAAAAAAAAAAATAATAACAGAAAGGATTCCGACTTAAATTTTATAGAAATATGTGTGTTTTATGACTTGCATACATGTAGGACTGTTATTCCCGATTCATGCCTCAGGCTCAGATGAAGAAAATCCTATATGAACATCATTCAATGCAGGTTGTTTCCGAAACATGTACGACCACGTTCATACGATGGACATGGCAGCAATGTATCCTTCCCGACTTTGTAATCTATCCCCGAGAAAATTTTAGAAAATATATTCAAATCGGGAATTATTTCTGATGTGTTTTGGGGCTATCTCTGACCAATTTCATAGATTTTTTTTTTAGGAAACAGTAGTTCATTGCCTCAAAAAGCATGTCATAAGTGCCTCTTCGCTGGGCACTGCCGTGGATGGGATGCCTCCGTGCCCCCCCCCCCCCCCCCCCCGGCTGAATCCGCCACTGCATGATACCGGTACTCATGTAACACGACAAACAACATAAAACATATACATCGAGTTTTGTCCTCGTAACAAATAACAACACAGATTTTTTTTTTTTTTTTTTTTTTTTTGCTTGTCAAAAATTCCAGATTTGAGCCCATCACCTTTTCTCATCCGAGATGGAAAATGAAATGCAAGTTGGACGACAGGCAGTTCAGATACATGCACACCAATATAGTCAACCACGGTGACCGTTCTTTCGCTACAATCTCAGACTGTGCCTGCACCATCGTGGGGATCGTCGCTGAACTTCAACGAACGCCGTTTGGAGAAGTAGAGATTGACCAATTCCGAGATATACGACGGAGTTAAAAAAAAAAAAAAAAAAAAAACCTGCGGCAAAACGGAGCCACACACATTTAATTATCTCTATATTAGCAAAATTAAATATCCCTGCTAAATCGTAATTTTCATCTCTTTAATCATGATTAATTAATATTCTGGTTAAAACCAATTCCGGGTAAAGCCAAAAATATTAAATATTAAAAATATACTAAATATTGTACAAATAAGTCCCTAATGATAAGCTTTATACGTTGTTTTAGGAATCTCCCCGCGCCTCTTATTTATTTATTTATTTATTCATTTATTTATTCATTTATTTTATTATTTATTTTATTATTTATTTTATTTTATCATTTTTTTTTATTTTATTTTGTTTTGTTTTGTTTTGTTTTTTTTTTTTTGTTACCGTTTTTTCTCCTTTTTTTTTCTTTTAGAAACAATTAACCTGAGCTGAATCTCGGATACTTACCGAAGTGAATATATAAACGCATCGCGGTAAATTTAGGAGCGGAGGGGGGACGGAGGAAAGGCAGGAAGACTTGCAGGTCGAATTATTCATTTCTGTGCTTTTCAGAGCAAGAATTTTGTTCATGACCCACCGGGCCGGATTAGTAATTTCTTGTCATTATCAGGGACGTATATTAAATTTAATACACGTCCCTGTCATTCATTATAATTTGTTTTAATCTATTTATTATCCGCATATTTTTTTATAAAGTTTAGGGGTTAAATATTTTGTTCAAATTCTTTACCCCCCCCCCCCCTTTACCACATTGTCGGGTAAAAAAACCCTTCCCCTTCCTCTTCGATTTGTCAAGGGTTACATCGGAGCTGGTAATAAGCCCCGGGCTGAACTGTAACCATGGTGACGAAGGCAGTGAACCGTGAAGGTGTTGGTTACCAGCGCGCAGCGATACTTGGACTCTGCGGGATGTATATTCCAAGTTTCGACGTGACAGCTCGAGGGTAAAAATACTTATTGAGCCAGGATATTCGAGGGGCGATTTTGTTTGATAGTACATAACGAGCAATCATTTCCTGGGCAAGGGGGAGGGGAGGGGTGAGTTCAAGTCTTTCAAGATGGTGAGGGAGGGTGTTTTAAAACGCATTTACAATATCAATAAGTTTTTTTTTTTTGGCAGAAATCAATGGAGGGGGTTTAATCCCCATCTACTATAGCAATTGATCAAATTAAAAACTATATATATGGCATAAGAGAGAGTTCAATCTCTTTATTCCTGATATACTGTTATAAAGAATTTTAAACTACATTGAAAATTCACATATAACATATATAAGATAAAATAATCGTAAATTAGTAGCCCCCCCCCCCTCTTTCTCTCTCTCCGAATTGTTTACATCTATATAGTCTAGACTTCGGTACGATAGCAAGTCCCTAACCCGTAACCATAGTGATGAGAGCAGCGAACCGTGAAAGTGTTGGTTTTGCACCCGCGATAGGTACCTAGACCATGCGATGCGGGTTGCATATTCAAAGTCTCGATGTGACAGCTCGAGCCGAGGGTAAAGGGGAGGGAGTCCAAATTTTGTTGGAAGGACATAACCTAGGCGGAATCAAGAAATTTGCTGTTATTCACGGGGAGGTCCACATCGTAGGGGTATCTCTATGAAATTGAAAACAAATTTACGTAAAACGGGAAAAAAATCCTCAATAATTTTTTTTTCATTTATTTGGGAGAATTATATTATAATGTGAATTTTCCCATAAAAGACACTGCATATCTTCCTAATGTCCGTAATCGAGGGCGAATTTCGTAAATCTTAAACTCGGTACACCCCAACCCAACCCCGTCTTTTTTCTTGATAGCGATACTTTCATACTGCGATGGAAGGGTAAAGAGCAGACGCCTCTCTTTTGTGCGATTTTTGGCGATTTTAACTTTTAGCCAAAGCAGTATTACATTCATTAATGTGAACAACAGAAATGTTAAAATGTAAGTTTGATTACTTAATTTCAAGAATTTGAAGTTCTTTGAATTAAAAATGCCCCCCCCCCCCCCCCGGCACTGACCCAAAATGTTAAAAAAAAACCTATATTTTGCCCATTTTCAGTATAAATCGTCAAAATTCGCCTCTTGATCCCCCGGCAAAGGGGGCGCTACAAGTGTTGTACGACAAAACTTAAGATAGGAGTGTGATTGAACGAGTTTTAATGACATTGGGGCGCTGGATCCGCCGCTGATAAGTTTTGTCTTCCTTGGTCACTTCCGAAAGTGGAGGGAGGTATCTATCACCCCCCTCCTATTCCCTGTATCAAACACTGTCAAAATATGGAGTTTCATTTCAGGATGGAGATATAGGCTAGAGCCGAGGAGGTGTGAGGACGCTTTTTGATCTTTTTCGTGTATTTAAAAAAATTTAAAGAAAAATAGACCAATGAAAAATGAAAGCATGCACTGACCCAGTAAGCTTTTCATGTGGGATGTTGATAAATGCCTACAGTCATTATTTTTTGCAGATTTTCAACATTTTTGTAATGAAAAGTACTAGTATTCTTATACAAACATTATTTTGTCTAGTACAGTACGGATGATAACTATATATAATGTCTTTCAATTCTGAATCATTTAAAGTGAGCACTTTTTACTTTTTATCGCAAAAACGACTTGGATGCACCTCCGTACCCAAGTGCACACGCCTGACCATAGTTCTCCATATATCAATATATATTACTTGTCTTCACTTGTCTGTCAGTGGCGAATTCAAGGGGGAGGGGCATAGGGGGCCTATCCCCCCTTTAAATTTGCAAAGCATTGGTAAAACGATCATTTTGCATCTAAAAATGAGAAAATGCTAGTAAATATCAACTACCTTTTAGTTAATATAATTGTGAAATGTATCAATTTCTATTCTTTTATAATCAATTACAGTCACGAAAATGGATCCTGAAAGGCTATTTGCATGAGCTATCGGGGAGCTTCGCCCCCCCCCCCCTCCCTGATCCCCCTACCAGGGCTCTGCCCTGCACCCGCTGGGGACCTAGGCGGTCCCCAGACCCCTTGCCAATTTTTACACCCCCTCTAACTAAAAAGCTGGATCCGCCATTGTCTATGACATGTTCACGTTAAGAAAATGGATTAACATAGGTCTGTAGCTTTTTTCCAGATCCTTGATAATTTTGTATCACGGTACACAGTAACAATTGCTCATATATTGAATAAATAAATCTTTAACTAATATCATGGTTACATTTTTTTATCCATCTATAGGGGCTTAACCAAAAATGCTATCATGATACATGTACTTATATATATTACCTCTTTACTTTTGGAAAAAATCCTTCATTAGATGCCAATATTTTCCATTACCTTTCTTTGCTATCATGTTTTCATAGATCCATTTATAAATTCAAAATAAGTCTCGAACAATTACTAAATGCTTCATTATTTTTCATCGGCCGATCTATGGCCAGGTCAGACATAGCGGGGACCCGGGTTGCAATGCCCTAAACTCCCCCCCCCCTTTTGGTCAAACAAAAAAAAAACATGTTAAGAGAGAGAGAGAGAGAGAGAGAGAGAGAGAGAGAGAGAGAGAGAGAGATCGCGTATTCATGAGACAAAATGTAATTATCTATTCCCAAAATTTTCGCTATTATGTCTTACATGCACTACATACAATTCTCCCCCCTTCTTTAATTAAACTATTAGACTTAATATTTGCAATTTCGTCTCTTTTTTTTTTTCTTTTTTTTTTGCTTGTCAGATTTTCTTTGAACAATTTTCTTTAAAACTGGACTTCGGAGTCCCCCCCCCCCTTTATGAAATCCTAGATCCGCCACTGTTATGGACATGCATGTACCACTTTTCCATTATATAGGGATTTAAACAAGCCCCAGTATGAATCAGATGCTCATGCATGTATGAAAAACCTGCTTTTTCAAAAGGAAATGCGTTCTTCTTCATCATCTCAACTCACAGAAATGGCTTTAGTGTACGGCTGCAGGAGACATATTGACCATAAAGCTATAAACCGGCATTACATACTCTATCATTTTCTTATTTTTTTCTGCTAAATTAAAGTAAATTCGATCCAAAAAAACTACCTTGTATCTTATACGCCGCTTTACGCTGACAATATACAGTGTGTCATTGGAATAAACAGCGGCGAAACTGACGTCAGAGACTCGCATACGCTCCGCGCCAAGAACAGTATATTACAAGGCTTTACAATATCAATAACTGAACTGAACCAGGGACGTATATTTTATATACGTCCTTGACTGAACTGATCATTTTAAATATCATTATGAGCACTAGAGTGATAAAATTGAAACATATGGAAACTGTGATTTATACTGTCTGTGATTCAAAATTATTATTTTACTGTGTTTTGATATTGATAAACTGAGACAAGATTTTGATTGTAATAGTGTAAATTTTTCTTTTTTTTTTCTCAAGAGAAAAGCTGAAATAATATATGATTATTACAAGAAAATTTGAAAACATTCTTATAATTAGATAATGTGAAAGCTAATTATTTGTATGGCAAAATGTGAAAACTATTTATTGCTATGGAAAAATGTGAAAAGATAATTAATTTTACTGAAAAATTTTTTTTTACATAAGGATGAATAGCGTGTGTGGGGTGTGTGTAAGCTATATATATAAAGAAAAAAATCTCTGATTGATCACCATATTTGTTTATGCCCTATGAAGAGCTGAAAGAAAAATAGATAAAACTAAACGAAAAATTCTAAAACAGTACAAGACTAGTGATCAAACTGAAAACTAGAACCGCCATAAAGTGACGAATTATATCCCCCGCGGGACGTTTTTCTCTACACGGATTCATGTATGACATAGGAATCTATATATATATATATATATATATATATACAAGGTCAAAATTCAAGGTCAAGGTCACTAGGTCAAATGTCTTGGTAACAAAATGTAGTACTTATGTAGTACGGGCGGAGGGGTATAAAAAGGCACAATATATCATC
This sequence comes from Pinctada imbricata, assembly GCA_033119305.1. NCBI lineage: Eukaryota > Metazoa > Mollusca > Bivalvia > Pterioida > Pteriidae > Pinctada > Pinctada imbricata. The sequence continues at coordinate 45,930,833 of VSWD01000014.1, forward strand.
ACCATCTTAATTTGGAAAAAACGATGTGTGTATATTGATTTTTATTGTAACATATTCTTACATTAAATTTTTCACATGTATATAGATGTAAAATGCAGGTTAAAAGGAGGAGACGTAACCACCCTCCCCAAGTAGGTACATGTACAAACTACTCAATGATATCCTTTTTTGCACGAAATCGTCGAAATCGTGTTAAGCTCGAAATGCACGTACGTGCACCACTCCCAGCTCGTGTCTCTTCTAGTTAGCAAATTTTTACATCCTTATGGTTCAAGGTCACAAAGCGGGTATGGTCTTCTTCAAAGACAGAGAGTGTGAATTACAAATGTATTTACTTACATTTACCCTTTACAAAGACTATGGGTTAATCGCTTTTCATATGTTCTTAATATTGCACCATTTATTCAGTAGGCCGAAAAGGGGGGGGGGGGTGTCTGGAATCACCCTGAGGACGGGGATTGGAAGAAAATTAAGCAACCACTCTGACAAATTGAGTTATTGTAATATTTATTAGTGTAAGTTTTCTTTTACCTTGTATTTTGTTGTATTTTGATGTATGCCAATGTGTTTGGTGATATTTGAATTGTAATAGGAAGACCTCTACATATATGGTTAAAATATTTCACGCAATATAAGACACCATATTGTACTCCGTATTTTAGCCGAAATTTTCCCGGGGAGGCCCCGATCTCCGGCTTGCTCCCGTATCCTTCCCAGCTTAGCACGGGATGTCTCTGAACATTTGGGACGTCCCTCTACTATTCCCTCTCTGGATCCGTGTCTGTGTCACAAGGATGAAGTTGTGAATAAATTAACTGTTAACATTTGTGCTGTTTTAACATGCCCGACTCTAAATAAATATTATTTGATTTGATTTGAAGTTATAGCGAGCGGAGCTCGCTGCAAAGGCCCGAAGGGCCTTTGCGAGCGAAGCTCGCCCTTATGGTAACGCGTATACACATATCTTATTGAGAAAATATGCTGAATCAAAGAATAAGAATGTACTACTATGCTTTCAAAAACTTTCGTCCCTTCGCAGACAGAGTTACTGCGGAGATGCTGAATATTGCCATTTAAATTTTTTTTTTCGACTCCAAGTAGACGTATATGTTATACTCAATTTTTGTTTGTAAGTTAAATTTATTGAAAACATTTTTCGTAAATCAGGTAACGATAAAGCATCAACAAGGTGGCGTAACCACGGGAAATCCGACATTTCCGGTTTTAAACGAGACGTTTCGTTCTGATTGCTTTTCTCGTCTCGGGTGGTTTCGTACTGTCAGAAGTCGGAATATGTTTGTTTTTTCTTTTGTTCTTAAGTAATTTATTTCCAGCTAGCCTAAACATTATTCTTACAAAATAAAAAAGAATTATAAAGAACCATATTTTTAAAGAACCATATTTTAAGCCCCCCACCCCCACCCCCTTAAAATGTTCATCTACTGGTCTAGATCAAATTTACAAATGCTTCCGTGTTTCCACTCGCCTTATACTACCTTTTATGGCAATCATCAAACAGAAAGTTTTGTAAGACAAGATAAACCATCATAGTCAAAATAAAAAAGAAAGATTTTTTTTTATCTTATATAATCATATCTATTTTCTCTCCGCTCGTACAAAAAGGCTTTGCCTTGATTCATATTATGTGTGCTTGTTTTATCCTACGACTTCTTGGGTCATGACTTAGTAGGTGCTCCTCATATCACAAACTTCGAATCAAGAACGGAGCGAATCAGGTATTCGTTCGAGATGACTGAGGACTTTGTTTACCTTACCGAAGAAGAAAGAAGTTTCAGAATATTAGAAGAAAGAGCCTTTGAAAAGTTTGCATTAACCTGTGTACTCGCAATCATATTTTCACTAAAACATTGGAGAATATGGTTGCTGGGTGATCACTCCGTAATTATCCGTGGTATCTTGATTTAGGTCGAGTTTCCTCATTCCTGCATGCTACAATGTATATCAGTATGTACATTTATGTGTACAATTCAAGCACTGTCATTGATAAGATGCAGCACAAACTTTAGCATTTCGAACTGATAAGAAAACAACTTAGCAATAGCATGGATAATTTCTTTCATATTTGATCCATCAAAATTATTTTCATAAAATTTGTAAATAGTGACAAATATAAAATTTGTAAATATTGACAAATAATAATGTATCAGCATATTTGACAGCTTACAAAATTTTGAGTTTTAACTTAAGATGCTTTGGGTTGTTGTACTTTGCTGTATATAGAAACACTTAAAAGTCTAGAACTTACAAGTGTCACTTCTTCAAATGATTAAATATTGTATAGAAAACTGTAACGCACTAAATTTGAGTCTTCTATACATGCAGTAGTACACAATATTTTGATATTGGTCCATGCTTTGATTCTTTTATTGGTCGCATCCAAAAATTGACAGGTTTTTTCTCCCCGTAATCGTTGACAGGATATTTTATCCTGACTTACAACTTACAGGATTTTTTTCTCCCGTAATGACAATTGACAGGATAATTTATCCTGTCAGTACCTTTTACAGGTTTATTTACCCTGTCTTTAAATTGACAGGATTTTTTCTCCCGTCTTTGATTGGGACGGGATAAAAAATCCTGTCAATCCAAAGTCAGGATAAAAAATCCCACGGGATTCACAAAAATCCCACGGGATTTTTGACGGGATTTTGACAGGATAAAAAATCCCACGGGCAGGCCCGTGGGATTTTTTTTTTCAAGTGGCTCTAGCTCTCATACCTGTTGGCCTAGGTAAATCAAAAGTTGATGAAACACCTTACTTTGATCAGTACTTCATAGAGAACAACTCAAAATTTTCCTAGAAATAGTAGTTTAGGACCTCAACTTCGGAAAAATGTCCATTCCGAAGTTAAATGTCCAAGTGTTCATTGCAAACCACGGATCTGCAATTTTTTCTTACGATAAGACGAGGTTTATTTCCTCAAATATTAGAAAATAAGATATATTCTAGGATAATTTTAATATAAAATTAGACAAGTGATCCCTCTCCTTTGCCTTTAGACGTGGTCTGGGTCAACCCCCCCCCCTCCCCTATCAAACACAGACATACATGTACCGAGAAATTACATATTGCATAATTATGATAATAAAACAGCTTTATCTCTATCTCTCTCTCTGTTTTAATTTTATTTTCCCCTTTTTTTTATTTATATGTATAGCTCTGTATTTTGTCGGATTCGGAATGTTCTAGGTCTACTTTCGGTTTCAAAACATTACTACGATTGAATTTTTGTAGCAGTAAAACTTGATGTTTTATATTTCTCCCTTGATGAAATGCACGAAACAGTCAGGAATTTTATGAAGAATGATCATAGCCGTGTTACACATTGAGGAACAGACTGGTAAAATGTCTGTACTGACAGCAAGGTATCCAAGAATCTGCAAGATGTGCATGGTTGAATTGTTGCATGCATGTAAATGTACTGATGAATGGTACCAAGGGCGTATATAGTACGTATCAAAAACAACAACAAACATGGTCCAAACATAATGAAGGAATCGCAAACTACTGTCATAGCCACTGCATTCAATCCAATAATCAATGATTGACGTACGGATTGCACTGGTCCGGTATTCTGGAAATTCAACGGTAGGTTAGTATTTTGTGATTTGGGCTCGGACCGTTTTATTATGCTGCTGTTGACTGATAATCCTTACTCGCGTAGGGACTATCAGTCAACGGCAGTGTAATATAACGGTTATTATGTTACCGTTGACCGATAGTCCATACTCGAGTAAGTCGACGGCAGTATAATAATTGACTGATATATCGATCCTTACTCGGGTTAGGACTATCAGTAAATAGCAGCATATTAGAACGGTTTGTGCCTGAATGACAAAATTAAGAGATTATGATTTAAATCACTGTCCACCAGTCTTTACAAAAAAAATTCAACCACTGGCCCGAAGACAAGATAGACATTGAAAATGCCCCCATGTAAAAAGTATTTGGCTTGATTGCAAAGCAATTCCAGTCTATAGATTGACGATGTCCGCCTGTCTGTCTATCCGACTGTCTGTCATCCGTTGTCAACATTTTGGTTAAAGTTTCTGGTTAAAGCAAAATCTAAGAAACATTACCTTGACCTTGGACTTTGACGTAGTTAAAGATTTTGGTTGAAGTTTCTGGTTAAAGCAAAATCTAAGGAATGCAGTAGAAACTTTATGTTATACCGGTACATGTAGGTTGTAGGGCTGAGCGGTTTTATCGTGGTACTGGTATATTGCGATACGAGGCTTTGCAATACGTACCACGGTATATGTTTTCAAAAACCGGTCTTTGACGGTATTGTTAGCGAACGCGAATTACTACTCAAAATACATCAATAGCTAGGGTCATTTAAATTGTACAATTTTCTGACTAGCCATTTTTAAACAAGACGAAGTGTCCGTACTATGCTACACAGCCTGACGCTTGTTTGACCTAACATCAACACACTGCACAGGTTAAAGACAAAAGTAAATAATCATTTATTTTGGTATACCAATTTGCAAGAAAGACTTGAACATATTAGCTCGATTCTTAGCAAGTATCTAGTTCATGATTGGCAGATTGTTAAAAGTACAACGTCGTTGTGTTTGAAATTCACGGATGTGAGCCTTTCCTCTCATTTATATAATAAAAGTAGTAAGTTTTTGAGTGACTTTTTGCACTGTCTGTATGTCCACGAGTGTCTGCCATTGTCCTAGCAGGCAGAATTATCACATTCTTGCAACACACAGCAAGTTTGCGTTAACGCGCATTACATGTACGATAATAAAATGCACTTGCTGTGTTTTGCATACCCGTAACAAGACACAAATTATGACACTTATTCTCTATATGGAAACAATTTCATATTTTTTTAGGTAAAATTTAGAAAGCAAAATTGAAGTAGGAAAATGAAAAAGATAAGGAATATCAATGACAATGTTATAAAATATTGCAATATATCGCAATATTTTCCTAAATATCGCAATATATCACAATAAAAAATTTGACACTCAGCCCTAGTAGGTTGCGTTTTACAAGACCTTTCAATTTATCTCGTAACATTTGACCTAGTGACCTTGACCTAGGGCTTTGACCTTGTTAATGTTTTTGCTTAAGTTTCTTATTGAACCAAAATCCCAGGAGCTATAAACATAGTAGAAACATAATATTATACATGTACTTATTGGTTGCCTCTGACAAATCCTTTCAATTTATGCAGTAACATTTGACCTGACCTTGACCCAGTTAGTGACAAAAGCTTACTTTGCAATCCAGCCATACTGTCTTTAGCAGTGTTTTATTTGATTATAAAATATAATTGCATTATCGCATTCCTCTACCATATAACCATATAATTTACGACTAAGTGAGAACTTTACAATGATATCTATTTGGTAATGATAGGAATTTACCTTTATGATTTATTGTTAGATGATGTGATTAAGATGTTTGTTATCATCACATACTTTTTTCTATTTCATTTAAAAGTTGTACTCGTTTTATTTCAGGATAATGAGAGTCAACACATACAACATGGTCAAACAGAAGTGAGTGATCATGGATTGGTGCGGCATAGCTTCCTTCCTTCGTAATTTGTGTATCTTGGACACCAGAATCAAGACAAGATGAAGAAAAATTAACAGTTTTATATGGCATGTAATACATGTATGTGGAATGGCTAAAACATGTGGTTTCTGATTTACTCAGATTGAGAAATTTAATGTCGCCATAAAAAAAAATCACTTTGTTAGGCTGTTTATTAATCTGTCTCTGATTGTCAGTCTGTCACATATTTATGTCTAACTTACTTGATATACAATTAACTTTTTTCTTAAACTTGCAGAGATAGTAAAGCATGATGAGACTCAGCAGGTCAAGGTCACTTTCAAGGTCAAAGATCATTACGAAGCATTTTTAGTTTAAAATTTTAAAATTTCATTTATTTTTCATCAAAACATTGTATAATTTAAGAAATCGGCATGTGATATATTAGGGCAGGGACAATACTGCACCCAGCCGATCTGATATGTATCATGATACCTGATATCTGATATATTATGTATCGCAATACTAAGTAAATTGATAAAACCTCAAAATCCTATTTGATACTATTTATATTCATCATATGTAAGTAGCTTTTTTTCATTAAACAGGTTATATGTATTCAATACTAGCTTTCTGACCAGAATTTTCCCGATTCCTATAACTTGTACTTCATAAACCAGGAAACCAAATGTTTACCACATCAATCTTATGCTGCACTTGGCATTTCTAACTTAATCCACTTCCCCGTAGCCATATTTCACTTTCTCCGAATGTTAAATGTACTTTCATTTTCTGTGAAAGTTATATTTGTTTTTTGGCGTGGGGGACAAAAATCCAGAAAATTCAATAAAATATTTTTTTTGTAAATTTTAACTTTGGTGTGTTTGGATGTATCGTCACAGTATCGATACTTGGATCGCGAAAAAAAATATTGTGATGCATTGATGAATCAGAGTATTGTACCAGCCCTATGATATATGTCACAGGTTTTTAGATCATGTATCACATAGTTGTGAACTTAAGTGAAAAGGGAGGGGGATGTTCATTGAAGATACATGATCATATATATAGCTACAGTATCTATAGCTAATTGATATGCATCAGAATGAAGTATGTTTAGAGGCCTTAGTCTAGCTCAAGGTCATTTTCAAGGTCAAGGCAATGTTTTATGGTCAAACATGTGACAGGTGACATACCTGGTCTTGAATAGTGTTATTCTTGCATTCAAATGTAGACATTAATTTACCATCTACTGCCATTCAAACTTGCTGTCTTTTGACAGTTACAGTTGTAAATTTCTTATTGTCAGATAGATAGTATTCTACATGTACTTCATCAGTTGCAAGAAAGGAAATAAATTGTAAAGCAACTAGGTTTTGGTATCTAATGTTGATTTTTTTAGCTGTACCTTCTTGACCTAGAAGGTGTTGAATATTGACCCACATTATACATGAGCTGAATAAGCTATATTAATTACAATTACAATGAAACTGAAAGGGTTAAACATCTTTGCAAATGCTCATCAGTTCATTATGTTACACTTCCTTTTGATTTCTCCTTTACTCACTGCAAAGCAAATACAACATGCATATATGCGGAAAACTTTATTCAATGTCTGTTATTCAGTATCTATGTCAAGGTTAACTTCAAAATCAAAGTCACATATTGAGGGTCAATCTGCAACGAGCAACTTGCCCTTTCCTTGAACAAATCAGTTTCCGGTCCTCCTGGTTATCAATTTTATTGTTTTGCTTTCAGAATTGTTACGTATACGTAGCACTTGAGGTTTTTTTAATGACCTGAATCATGTGAATCTAGATCAGAGGTCAAGGTAACAATAGACTTTCTTGGCAAAACTTTGTGACAAAACTTTTTCCCCTCTACATGGTTTTCAAAAACATTTAACATAATTATCTCATAGGACCCAATGGTGTATTATGCTTTTAAATAAAGGTAAGAGGTCAAGGTCATAATATACTTTTTTTATGAAACTGTGTAGAAGATTCAGTATGAATACTTTGAATGAATAGTTGGGTATTATTTATTCCTTTATGACAGATCTTGCATAGGAGTATTTACCTCAAGATTGCAGACAATCACAGGTTTTCGGACAGAGTCCGGCAACATATTTGTATCTCGGGACTTGTAAAAAAAATTATAAATAGTGTGTGACGGTACGGTTATTGTGCCCGGTTAGCTCAGTTGCTAAGAGCGTCTGCCTCCATAGCAGAAAGTCTCGGGTTTGATTCCCGGACCGGCCACATTTTTCATTCTGCCTATCACAATAAGTGCAAAGAGCTGTCATAAGATTGAGAACACCTTGTAAAGAATTTGTTAGATATAGAGTTGTACATGTAATGGTAGTTAGACAAGAATTTTTTATCAGATTGGTCTAACAAATTATAAAATATCGAGAAGGACAAAGGAACTCCAAATGATTTTTATGAGGGGAGGGGCAGAAAACTGCACCCCTCCCTAAGAAATATGTCCAGAAAGTTTGCACTTCCCCAAAAAGAATCTAGCCCGAAGGGTCATGCATCCGCTAAAGAACAGAAAAAAAAATCGGGCCCTGATCGAGGGTCTCCATAAAAAAACAATAACAAAACCCTCCACGCCTTTCCATTATACAAAATGCTGTTATTTTTAAATGCCATGGCAGGGACGTATACTATTATACACGTCCCCGGCTAAGGACAGCTGAAATTCTAGAAAATCAAAAAAAAAAAAAAAAAAAAACCACACACACATACCCACACACACATACCCACACACACACAATGAGGAATTATTTTAAAAAAACCACACACATAGAACTTGCCTGAAATTGCAAACAATTAAGTTCGATCATTAGCTCTGTTTATAGTCGGTACACAGTGTAAAATCGGCTTTTTATGTAGGAATATAATATATTACTTATTGCCTTTTGAAATTACATTAGTTTTCTCAGTTTGAAATTAAAAAATCTCTGAGAATTTTTGAAAATGCCGAAGTGTTTCCACTGCGGAAAGTACAACTTCGTTGATCAGAGGAAATTCGAATTGTTTATATTCAACGATCTTTTCTTAGATAAGATCTTTTCGTTAGTTCAACGATCTTTTCTTATAATACTTTTCTAATATCGGATCTTTCCTTTATTTTTTTTTATTTATTGTACACAGGGGGCCGAAGCAAGGTTTTTTTTTATATTTCAATGAATGACGTGTCCCTCTTTCCATTCAATCAGCTACGTAACGTACAGCGATTTTCCGCAGATTCCATATATCTTTCATATAGAATCTGTGGGAAATCGTTGTACATACATGTAGCTGATTAAATGTAGCGAGGGAAGGGGGTTTGGGATTATGATTGCAGAATGATTTCATTGAAAAAAAATCTGGCTACGGCCCCCTGTGACTTATTCAATACCAAATTTGACATGTACATACATCATATGATGTATGTGCGAATCTAGACAATCAGGGGAGGGGAAGCGTTATAACAGCGTGAGCGTATTTATTTAAAAAAAAATCTAGTATTGCAAATTGCCAATAAAATAGTATGTGACTATGTTTGGAAATTTTCAAGGGATACACCCCCCCTTCTCAATTACACCCCAGCATACACATGAATTCCCGAACACATGTTGCATTCCTTTTGTTTACATGATGGAAATTTCGTTTTGTTGAAATCAATCTTAAAACTACCATTACCCCGAAAAACCCGAAATATTACGCTTTTTCCTAAAAAACCTAACTAAAATACCTAACTTTCACGGTTTACCCTAAATTTCCTACCGAATTTTAATAATTCGGAAACTTCGGTCAAAGCGGTAATTTTCGTAAAGTTAGGATTCGGAAACTGAGGTAGGATTTTTCCGAAATTCGGAAACTTAGGTTAAGCCTCGGAAACTTCGGTAAAAGTGTGACATCTCCCGCGATCACCACTGTAAAAAAGAGGGCATGCGTAATACAGTCCGTGCTCTGCCGGCTGTAGCGAGCTCATGTATGTAATCACCCGAGGAGTCCGACTGACATTCAGAGAGGACAGGTGGTCGGGGCCCTGTCTTCTCTAAAGAGGTTTGGACAGGGCCCGTCATGGAGTCCCGTCGTCACAGTCAGTCAGAGTGCAAGTCTCAAGGATGCGCTTGTACAAGACTGTAGATTGGTCAAGTACCAAGCCTAGTGTCCGTCTGGTGACATTCGGATCATATCCACGGTATAAAAGGCGTTTGATTATTCTGACGCATTTTCGATGGTTATGCTGCCTACATTTGATCCTTTTTATTTTGTTTATCATATCACCATAAAAGACAGGTTGTGTAATACCCATAGTAATGTACTCTGTTGCATGTATAGATCCGAATTTTGAAAGAAGTTGACTGTAATGTTTCTAACATTTCCAGAAAGTCTTAACTAGTTTATGAAAGCAGAAACCTTGACCTAAAAGTTTTTTGGTAATTTGTAAATTTCTACTGTGAAAATCCAAAATATCAGTACATGCTCTAGCGTACCGGATGAGCTGTGATATGTAAATGCCGTATGACGGTAATCTTGGAACATCACCGTCAAGCCAAGGGAAATTTACTATGTTGAATCCAAAATCATCCCTTTTGTCATATACACTTGTATGAATCTTTCCGTTTACAAATTTGATATTTAGGTCCAAAAAGGGTGTTTCTGTATTTGAAAGGTTTGCCTTGTTAAGGGTTAATTCATGTGGATAATTTTCATTCTTATATAATTCAAAAGCAGGATTGTCAATGGTTAGAATATCATCCAGATACCTAGAAGTATTATTGAAACATTTCAGCTCATCAAATTTTCTTTGCTTTTGAAGATTTTGGATAAATTCTTTTTCATAAGTGTATAAAAATAAATCTGCAACAAGAGGCGCACAGTTAGTACCCATAGGAATTCCTACAACCTGCTTGTATATATCCTCACCAAATCTAACATAAATAGTGTCCAAGAGGAAGGACAAGGCATTACACAGGTCACTACATGTTCATGATTTGTATGATTTGTAGTCTGTCGAGGAAAAGAAACCCTTCGATTCAGATGTACAAATGTAAGTTTAAAGTATCATGTAGTAAAGTGTATCAAAGTATCATTTAGTATTATTGTATGTGTTTAACGTCTTTAAATTGAATAGCATCATTTAAGCACAGATAAATTGGCAGCATGGACCAGACATGCACGTTTCGGGTACTCAACCCTCGTCAGTGATCCTCAAATCTAAACAATGTAATATGCCAAAAAAGTAATATGCCAAAAAATTGTATAGTATTGTTTGGTATTTATTAGTGGTATACCACTAGAATTATCGCTAATTATCGATTATGGCTCAATCATTGCTTTCGATACCAAAATTAGATTTGACTCTCAATAATCATGATTATTGATTATTTAGCAAAAGGATTTAAAGAAAAGATATCATGAAAAAGATATTCTAACTATCGAGAGATAAGATTTAGTTGGAATGAAGGTATGACAGCATAATTGGAAGACACAAAACTTGTAGATCTATACACAAACTGATATGTACACCGTAATACATGTATATCTTATTGTTCTACAACATTGTAATAGCTGTACTGGTACTGTGATATTATAAACGCATCATGTATATGTCGTAGGGCTGCAGTGCATGATTCTTGATTCATCGCGGTTCTTGTTGACGATTGACGGGTTCAATTCACAGTACCTAGCATACTGTCTCCATATTGAGCTTTTATCAATTCATTTTGAAAATACATTCAAGACATTGTTGCAAAGTTTCTGCACAGATTATTAAAACAGAACTTTCTTTAAAGTAATTCAAGATATACACTTTACTAGACACTTCAACGTGTTGCCCTCTTATCAGGATTACTCTTTTACACCAGTAGAAAGTGCTTAAAATCCCATTCGTAAGTGTGATAACATCGAAAGCAAATATCGTGATTTATATCATATCGTGAGTAAAGTGTATTGTAACTGCCCTATTATGTCTCGAGTGGAACAAGATAATTTGTACCCTGGCCTTCAGGTAGATTCTTTGCGCTTTCTCTGTTTATGCAAGAACTGAATAAGCGATGAAGGTAACAACCAATTCTTTCATGTCTTGTTACACGATTTTTAAATGTGAAAAGAATTGTAACATCTTAATGCACACGAATTAAATAACATGTGGAACAACTACTGTACCTGTAGTGTACTGAGTACATGTACGTGTCATAATTGTAAAAGGAAATTCGAACTAAATATGTTGTCTATGCAACTATAAAAACTCGCAGCTATTACTCGGCAATCGTATTCATAATACTATTAAAAATACGACGGTCAGTTTGCATAATTTCAGATAAAGCATACCAGTCTAACTGTCTAAAGTCAGCTACTTTTCTGTCTTCTTTTATTTTTATTATGAATTTGACTTCGTCATCGTACAATTCGTTCCAAAATGTCTTCTCCTTCTTCAAGTATTTCCCTTTGGAATACAATGATAGGGAATAATTATGTCAAGAGAAAGAGAGAGAACGCAGGAATCCTAGGTACAGCGTATAAATCAATGCGGACCCCGAGTCCCGAGATGGAGAGGGGAGGGATCTCAAGTGGTCAACTCCAGGCGGATACAGACTCGGAGAAGTGGGGGCTTATATATCGGCCCGATCTCCCCGGGATAAAAAGTTGAAAAAAAAACAATGAATAAATCACTGGTGCAATCTGGAGTATGTTTCTCCTTTTCCTCTTGCATATCTGGGCCATTGTCTTACTCGTTTAAAAAAGCGACAAAGAAATGGATACCCAGGGCAGGTGCATCCCCCTCCCGAACCGATAGGACGAGTCTTTGACCTTTCTGATAATCATTTGGAAAAAGACACATTAGGTACGGTCCATTTGATATTCTGGGGGGGGGGGGGGGGGCTTGGGTTTTTATAAAAAAAATAGTTTTGCTTTGAATTTTGATGAAAAAATAAATTTGCTTATGTAGTGACAGAAAAAAATAATCTTGCTCTTACAAGTAATCTGAATTTGAAGAATAACCATAAAATTCGCTTAAGGTACATCGCGGCGTTACGGCACGGAAAATTTTGCGAGAAGACATAGCCTGAAAATTTGTCTACACGAAATATAAGATTTGATCAATCTTTGATATAATTTTCATGTAACTATTTCACGAAGTTTTTTGGGATTTTAAGCCTCAAAGACGGCATTAACGTCTAATTCGAAAATATGCATTTTCTGAAATAAAATAATTTTAATCTAGAAAATTGACCAAGGAAAGTGAAAAGGGAGATCAAAAATATTGTTGCCGTGTTGAGTATTGTATTTCTACGGATTATTGTGTCTCTAAGGGGAAATTTGCAATTTTCATCGCCATTTTGCAACTTATTATTCAAAAATCCGCACTCATTCAAAAGGCAAAACATGGCTTGCTTCATTATCATTTTCTCCATTAAGTTGTGGAGGTCCTTAAAGCCCTTCTTACACGTAAAAGTAGAGAATGGGCTGAATTCGAATATATAAAAACATGGATAGGTCTTCTCGGCAGATTTTTTGCAATTTAAGATTGAAAATTTGTTTTGCGTGGCTTCGGCGTCCATTTTACTCGCAACGTCAAAGTCACAGCGTGTTCAGATCGCATATGTCAACATGACGTCAAGGAGTATGCGGAATATTTGATTCTCTGTAACGGTCTTCTTTAAAACATCCAGAAACCTTTTTTTTAAAGATAATTAATCAACAATTACATGGGCTGTATTTGACCTAGACCTTATATCTTAATGTAAAAATAAAATTCTCCGTACATGACATTTTTTTCTTCAAATATTTGAAAACATCATACAGAACAGACGGACGGACATGTTCATTACTATTTAATCCGATATCTTTTGGCGGGGTATACAAAAGATTCCCTCTTGTTTATATGTACATATACTTTATAATATCGGATAAGGGTTGGGGAGGGGCGGTCCATATAAGATATACATTGTGATTTTCATTTCATGCTCGTTTTCTATCTTTACGTTCAGCCGCCTCGATTGTCGTGATATATATTATTAAAATGAAATTTCCATTTCTCCGAGTTCAGGAATTCCTCAAGAAGGCAGTACGGTATCTTTTTTTCCGATAACAGAAAAAAAAAATTAATAAATAAATGAATAAATAAATAAAATGAAAATCCAAACAAACAAACAACTTGCACATATGTAGTCTCTTTGGCAAATTTTTAACACTGACCTTGACTCCTAAGTATGACCTTTATTTTTATGCTTGTCAGGATTGTTACAGGCGTTGAAAATAAATAATCTGACCCGAAAAAAAATGACAGCCCCCTCCCCCGTCAGGATCAAATTAGTCGTCCCCTTACAAAACTATTCCGGTTCGCTCTGCTTTCTGATAAATATACAATTCTTTGTCTTACGTCATAATCGAACTTTCAGACACTATGTATTCCTAAATTCTTAAAGTAAATCACCGCTTTGCATAAAATTAAAAAAGTATTGAGAAGATTAATTTTATTTTATAAGGCAGCCCCTCCTCCTTTTCTGTCGGACAACGCCCCCCCCCCCACCCTCGCTTTCCCCGTTTGTGCACACTGAGAAACAAGCAAGAAGGAGAGCGAGAAAAAGACTGATCAAAAGTAAAGCCTTCACCAGATCCTATAGAAATTTGGAATTATATTCATTGTACCTTGTTTCAGAACAAAAGAGAAAACGAATTAAAAGCAGATGGGAAACTTTAAATTTGATTTTTGAAAACTAATCACGACAGCTTTTAAATTTCAATGATTTTTTATCACGATAGAAATATTAAGGATAATTATACTCTTGTATAATCCTGAGATGAAACCAAATTATATACAATATCGTTTAACCTTGTATATTTCATGCAATGTCTTACGTGTATATGCAATATTATTTCATCATTATCTTTAGAAGGTATGTGCATTTTTTTTATGTCAGCATACAAGTTGTGGTGAATAAAAACAATAATAAGCTCAAAATGCATCGAAGATGCAAAATGCCGAGTTGCAAAACTGGAATGTAAGTATGAATATGCAGACTAACATGAAATGTGTATGGTTTGTAACAACATTTTGTGGTCCTAAATGAAAATTTCTGGATCAAGAAATGGTCTTCTCTTTATTCTATATCAGCGTGTAATATATTTTCAAGGATACAGATTTTCAATCTCATCATCAAAAACCAATACTGTACCTTCCAATATGGAGTCCATGAGAACAGGATAGACTGGCAGAAAAATGACAAAAACACGCAAATATCTGGGAAAGCGCGAGAAATTTATTTCTACTTAAATCACGGGAAACATTTCTGGCAAGTTTCATGATTATAGGTGCAATACAGGCTCAAATATGGTTGGGAAAACATTTTCAATCATCTGAGTCCTGTGACCTTGATCTTTGACCTTTTGACCCAAAAATTAATGGCAAGTTTCATGATTATAGGTGCAATACAGGCTCAAAAATGGTCTGGAAACCATTTTCAATTACCTAAGTCCTGTGACCTTGATCTTTGACCCTTTGACCCCTAAATCAAAAGTGGTCATTTTCTATTCACTGGAAACATTTCTGGCAAGTTACATGATTATAGGTGCAATACAGGCTCAAATTCAGTCGGGAAACCATTTTTAATCATCTTAGTCCTGTGACCTTTGACCTTTTAACCCGAAAATGATAGTGGTTATCCTTGATCCATGGGAAACATTTCTGGCAAGCTTCATGATTATAATTGCAATACAGGCTGAAATATGGTCTGGAAACCACTTTCAATCATCGGAGTCCTGTGACCTTGACCTTTGACCTTTTGACCCCAAAATCAATAGGCCTCATCCATGATTCAAGGGAAACATTTCTGGCAAGTTTCATGATTATAGGTGCAATACAGGCTGAAATATGGTCAGGAAACCATTTTCAATCATCTGAGTCCTGTGACCTTGACCTTTGACCTTTTGACCCCAAAATCAATAGGGCTCATCCTTGACTAATGGTGAGTAAGTGTATGAAGTTTCATTGTTATAGCCTCTTTCGTAGTTGACTTATAGTCCGGAAACCAATTGTTGACGCCCTCCCGCCCAGACGCCCGCCCAACCGCCCGCCCAGACGCCCGCCCGCCCGCCCGTCTCACATCAAATTAAGAGCCGAGTTTTGCAACTCGGCTAAAAAAGTTAAGCCTTCTCCGTCCGTCTATATGGTACAATAAAGAAATTAGATAAGGATGGAGGAGGATCGATGAAAGAACATTAATTTCCAACGTAATATTTGAAGAAAAAATTGCATTCATATACCATTCCCTAGAAATAGTCAAAATATAACCAAACATCCCTCAAAGTTTCCGGTTCTCATTGCAAGCGTGTCTAAATACATTGACTGAATTTAGACACAATGTAAAGTTTATGTTTAAAAATTTCGGCTCGCTAAGCTTACTAGAAAATATAAGTTTAAAAAAAGCCATTATTTTCGCCCTAACGATATATGTCGCGCAACGTAACGTGACGTTACGATCAAGTAAGGTTTATGACGTCATAGCGTAGATGTGCACATAAAAAAATTCGAGGGTGAAACCTGCGTACACATTTGATTGTGATGAAAGCTTCACCGCGAGCTACGTTAAAATTCCTGAAAAGTTTTCGGCTCGCTTCGATCGCCGCAGTTTTACTTTTTTTTTTAATTTTGCATCGCTTCACTCGCCATTGTTATCTTCTGTAATGACAAGTTCATATTTGAAAATATCAAATTAAGTATATGCATGTGACTGAAACAATTAAAATGCTTAAATACATTATGAATATAATTTATTACTATTTATAGATACATGTATCACCATAGTGTCTAATTTCAAACAAGCTTGGAAGGAGAATTTAATCAAGTTTTTCACTAGTTTTCATTTCTACATGTAAAAACTTGCATCAGGCCCTCTTACATGTTACATGACCTTATACATGTTATATACATTTTGTATGCTGAAAATTATATATCACATATTGTAAAAATCTTATCTCTCTCAGTTTAGAATTGAATACAAGTTTTACATAACAATAAAGTAATGTTTAAATTAATTTAAGTAAAAATAAAGAATTTCTATTGAAAAAACACAAACATTCTTAATATATTTCACATCCATTGTTATAAAAAAAATTTCCTTGCTCCAACTTTGCAAGAAAAAAATAATTTTGCCCCGGTCCGGGGCTAAAAAAAATAATCTTGCTCCGACAAAAAACACAAGCCCCCCCCCCCCCCCCCCCCTGAATATCAAATGGACCATGCCTTAATGTCTTGAGTTGATTTTTTTACCGTATTACAAATTGCACAAACTTCCGACGAAAGAAGATATAGGTTGCACAATAATTTTCCCGTCACTTTATAGTGGCTTGTTTTGAAAATCATTTTTCATGATCATCAATTTTTAGTGAAATGCAGAAAAAAGATATAATTTACTATTTGAAATAATGATAGTTTTAGATTGAGCATAAAATCCCGGGGCCCTCTATATGACTCATGCTATAAAGATTGTACGAACTATTGGATTTATTAATCAATGATGGTTTCGGGTCAATATATATAGACAGTGGTAGAATGTACATGTATGCATGAGAAAATTTTGTGTATTGTGAAATTCTGGGGAACAATCTGAGAATTCTATTTAAATCTGTGACTGAAAACAAAATGGAAACGGGGGAGGGGTTCCCGGCCGGACCCCATCCCTAACTCTGCCCAAGTTGAATAACAAAAGATGACTGAGAAATTCTAGATTTTTTTATGCTTTTTGATAATGAATTATCAAGTTTTTGTTCTGATTTCTTTAATATGAGCATTTTCTCGGGTAAAAATCGAACTAGTTGCGATGTGGGTTTTTTTAAAATCATTTTTAGTAGTTATTTATTTGTTCATTTTTACCTTTTAATCTAATTATTTATTGCCATGTATACTTCAGAGAGAGAGAGATGGCCTCGTGGTTTTGTTCCCCTGTATATAAAGCGGGAGGCGTGTCACATTACGCAACATGATGTAACTGTATATAAACTCGGGGTGTCACCCGTCGCGAATCAGGTCCGTTCTTTCAGGGGAGAAAAAGGGGATATTGAAGGGATGTTGTAGGGCAGGGAAAAAAACATCGAGTTGGGGGAGGGGGTTCAAGATAAATGAAACAAATTTTCGACAATAAACCTAGAACGATAGAATTTCGGATAAAATGTTTGATTCTGAACTATCGATGTCTTATTTCATATATATCACGGATAGGTTCGTTTTTTTTCATAACTTTGGTGAAAGTTATTTTCCTCTCCGCAGGGGCGATCAGGTGCAAAGAACCTCAACTGCGGGGGACGGGGGACATATACTTTTCTTTTGAGAATTGTGAGGCTGGAGGATATGGGAGGATGACCCCCCCCCCTTCCTATCGATGGGAGCCCAGGCCTTCCGTGTAAATTAAAAAAAATGAATCAAATAGATTCAGTTTTAGCAAACGATGTACGGTATATTTATCAAGGATCAAGGAGCAGAGTATATATAACTATATCCTTACTTTGCATATGATGAATACTATTGTTGAAATTAATATAATGAATGAATATTGTTCAAACTAATACAATTATTTGACATTCTCTACACCTACTTTCACGGCTCTAGAGGGGAGTTACCGGCGCCAGGACTTTGCCCCCCCCCCTCTCCTGATTTTTATAAAAGTTTTATTTTCTTATGTCCATGTATATATACTTACTATGGATTCTCTGATGGGTTGCATCCCCCTTGAAACAAAACCTAAATCCGCCCAGAGACGTATATACGTCTATGATCCGCCTTTGTATAAAGTCAACAATTTATCATTCAAAAATAAAAAAATCTAAAATAGATAGATAATAAATTAACACTTTGAAAAACGCAATATGATACATTTTCTATTTTTCACCTTTTTTACAATTATAAAGATAATATTTATGCCGTGAAAGATTAAACGGTTGATGTGACCTTGAAGATACCGACAAGTCGAAAGAATTCGTACGGAATACCTGTAGAATATACAACAGGGTAAGTAAAAGAGATCGATACCATTAATCGAATTCAAGCGCGGATCTAGAGGGGGTATTTTGGACACCCCAACTCGAAGCTTTTTTTTGCGTTTTTACACAAAATTCATTTTAAAATCATATGCTGGACCCCCTCTCCCACGCCAGACTGGACTACATGTATATATAGTCCAAGGACTATGGAGGGGGATTAGGGTCACAATGCTATTTGACTTGCTTACATGCTTCATGCTATGTTGCTTCATTCAATGTTTGATTATTCCATGTTCATTTGTTTTGCTTTCATTTCAAATTGACTTTATTGCATTTGTCTTCCTTCTTTATGCAATGTTGCTTCCTTGCATTTTACATTTGTCCTTCGTCAATGCATAATTGTCGTTCTACCATGCGTTATGACATCTTTCATTGTGCCATCATTCTTTCGTCCTAATGCCATTATTGCTTCGTCAATGCTAACCTCAATTTTGATACCAGGTGGCGCTCTGTTTGTGTCCGTTCCTTGAAATGAACTTTTAGACGTCCCCTGTTGCAGTACTTGGAAAAATGAGTTATAAATAGCGGAAAAAAAGCAATATTTGAACAAAAAAAAAAAAACAGGAGAAATCATTAAATGATAAGTACTTGAGCCTTTTCTGTTTGTTTGGTTCTTTTGTTTGTTTTGTCATTGATACAGTAATAGCCATTTGGGAATTTGAAAGCTCTAAGTTTTACAACGTTGTGGTAATGACATCGTAGCTCAGCGGTCATCGTGCCAGACACTTTTCGCATTTTTCTTTTCCGCGTGGGTTCGAATCCCATCGGCTACATAATTTTTCTTTCTGAACTGTGAGTAGGAAATTATATAAAAGTCAGTTTTTTCTGAGATATCGTGGGAAAGGCGGTATTTCATATCGAAAAATTATAGATAAACTGAAACTGCCGCGCGTCCTACACTGATCGAACCTTTGAAACTGCCGCGCGTCATACACTGATCGAACCTAGAGATCAACATCCCCCAGCCCCATTGATTCAGTCAATAATGCAGTTTCTAGTCTCCTTTCATAATTTTGACCTTGAAAATTTACCTTTTTGACATCTCTGTATCCCAAAATTACTCCAAGCTGTTGTCCTGGACAAGAGCGTAGGAGATGGGGGGGGGGGGGGGGGGGGGGGGCTTGCTACCACTCGCCAGACATTTATAAATTCATGTACTCAAAATTTAGAATTGCACCAGAAATGTTAAAATTTGTGCTAACCGAACAGGAAACCCCATATTTTTTTAATCTCTTTCTCTCTCCCCCCCCCCCTTGTTTTTTTTTATTATTTATTTATTTATTTTATTTATTTATTTATCTTATTTATCTATTGGTTTGTCTTTTTTTTGTTTGTTAGAAATTTTGGGATGTTGTGCCCCTCCACTTTTCAGGCAGAGCTACGCCGTTGATCCAGGACTACGCCTGCTCAGGAACGTGGCACAAAATTCACAGCCTTTTGCAACAATAGCCAAAATTTTCACCTTTATTGTGTTCCTATACTCCGTGTCAGAAGCGCAAGGAAGGTATATGGCAAACTTGTCAGATTCTTCTCAGTTGTTCAGTAGCGGATCCAGCGCCCCCTTTGCCGGGGGTCAAGGGGCGAATTTTACCGATTCTGCTGATTTTACTGATGTACCTGTTTTTGCCGGGAAAATATTGGGTCTGTGCAGGAGCATCCCCTAAATCCGCCACTGTTGTTCGACCCAAGATTAAGGTTAAGATTGAAATCCAAGCGTTTGATGCTTGCAAGGATTGACCTTGAACATTAACCTTCATAAGTCCATACTTCAAAGTCAATTATTATAGAAGTTTTATCTTTTTATGCAAGAATCATCCTATTTATGGTACAAAAACGACATTGACGGGCATATAAAAGGCAATTAATTAAAATTATGACTTTTCATAGATGACAGTGAGCCAACGAAGCTTTCGCAAAGTTTTGTAATAAAAAATTATTTTTTATTTCAACTGAATAATGATAACATACAGTTGCCCGCCATTTTTTCCAAAACAATACCCCCCCCCCCCCCCAAGAAAAACTGAAAAAATATGTATCAAAAACATTTTTATAAGTACCCCCAATTTTTTTCCTACATCCTCTTCTGGGCAGGTGGACAACATGGTCAATTACATCATGATACATAAAATTTACAAAAGAGAAAAAAATGTTTCCTCGTCCGGAATTCGAACCCACTCGGAAAAGTGTAAAACACTGAAAAGTGACAACGGTGTTAACCACTACGCCACGAGATTCTTCACACGTAGGTGTAGTTTATAGTGTTAAAAATTACAAAAATCTGATGCATACAATATCAAATATTTACTAATTACTTCATAATATTTTTCAAATATTTATACAGCCAATCTACTTCTGTCCTCTCGTGCGATAATATACAAATGTAATTACTTTCCGAACGATACTGTAGTAGAATTTAAAAGAAATTTCTAACGACAGGGGATGTTTCAAAGTTCATTTCAAGGATCGGGCACATGCGGTCGCGCGAAGCGCCATCTGGTATCAAAATTGAAGTTAGCATTGACGAAGCAATAATAGCATTAAGACGAAAGAATAATGGCAGTAAGAAGGATGTCATAACGCATGGTATAATGACAGTTATGCATTAACGAAGGACAAATGTAAAATGCAGGGAAGCAAAATTACACAAAGAAGAAAGATAAAGTCAATTTGAAATGAAAGCAAGACAAATGAACATGGAATAATCAAACATTGAATGAAGCAACATAGCATGAAGCATGTAAGCAAGTCAAATAGCATTGTGACCCTAATCCTCCTCCATAAAGGACTAACTTTGTTTATTATAAGTCACTGTATAGTCTAGTAATTTTATTCGCTTCGCATCTGATTAAGTCACCTCTCTCTCTCTCTCTCTCTCTCTCTCTGTTTAACTTAAAACTTTTTTTTAGTTTCTATTACTTAGCGAGTAGCTTAGATTAATCAATCGCATTTTCTCATTTAGGTTTGTTTCTATGTATTTTATTGTTACATGTAAGTTTCTCATTTTGTTTTGTTGTTTGTTTGTTCTAATTAACTCTTTTTTTTTATCCCTCATTCGCCTTTGAATTCTCACATCTTGATAAAAAAGAACAGAAAAGAAACGATATGAAACGAAACGAAAGTTTTAAAATATGTGGAAAAATTCCTCAGTGCAGCCTCTTCTATGCAGTGTCGGCAAAAGCATAATTTGGTTTTAAAATTAGAATTAGTCTACATGCATGAACACAGTGGCGGATCCGGAACCTCAACCGCCGGGGTCATTTGGCCCCATTCCCAATGGAAATTACTTATCTTTTTTCCCAACTGTGGCTCTAAAATTTTCCAATCACATGTAGGTGGAATTATCACCACAATTAGTTAATTTTACAGGTTCAAAAGTAGCAAATTTACTGTTAATTTGCCATAATTTATGTAATCAAATACTAATCATTATCGTAATTAAATCCAATTCAAAAGAAAGTCATTTGATTTAACATTCATTTCTGATCTTTTGATTGTCTAAGCAGTCATTTACTTTCTAAGCTAGTACTACATGTACCAAAAATATTCCATATTCCCGAACGTCGTAATTTTTCCAAATTGCACGGACACTGGCCCCAAATTACTGGAAAAAAACCCTAGCCCTTTGCGAAATAACTTCGTTCTTAAAAGCTTGAGGTTTAATTATGCATTGCGTGTGACTTTTTTTCCCAGATCAAGCTCTATATGTTATGCATCTATAGATTTTTCGTCGTGCGTACATGTAGCCTACATGTCCACATCGGCACCCCCCCCCCCCATCCCCGAGAAAATTTTGAGAAATCTACTAAAATATCGGCGATTTCTGTAGTGTCTTTGGGATCTTTCTGACAAATTACCTTATATACTCTTATGCCGTAAAAGATATGATTTTTTGTCTTCGCTGCCGGGAAGGATAGACAGTGGTAGAATGTACATGTATGCATGAGAAAAATTTGTGTATTGTGAAATTCTGGGGAACAATATGAGAATTCTATTTAAAACTGTCACTGAAAAAAAATGGAAACGAGGGAGGGGTTCCCGGCCGGACCCCACCCCTAACTCTGCCCAAGTTGAATAACAAAAGATGACTGAGAAATTCTAGATTTTTTATGCTTTTTGATAATGAATTATCAAGTTTTTGTTCTGATTTCTTTAATATGAGCATTTTCTCGGGTAAAAATCGAACTAGTTGCGATTTGGGTTTTTAAAAATCATTTTTGGTAGTTATTTATTTGTTCATTTTTACCTTTTAATCTAATTATTTATTGCCATGTATACTTCAGAGAGAGAGAGAGAGAGATGGCCTCGTGGTTTTGTTCCCCTGTATATAAAGCGGGAGGCGTGTCACATTACGCAACATGATGTAACTGTATATTAGCTCGGGGTGTCACCCGTCGCGAATCAGGTCCGTTCTTTCAGGGGAGAAAAAGGGGATATTGAAGGGATGTTGTAGGGCAGGGGAAAATACATCGAGTTGGGGGAGGGGGTTCAAGATAAATGAAACAAATTTTCGACAATAAACCTAGAACGATAGAATTTCGGATAGAATGTTTGATTCTGAACTATCGATGTCTTATTTCATATATATCATGGATAGGTTCGTTCTTTTTTCAAAACTTTGGTGAAAGTTATTTTCCTCTCCTCAGGGACGATCAGGTGCAAAGAACCTCAACTGCGGGGGACGGGGGACATATACTTTTCTTTTAAGAATTGTGAGGCTGGAGGATATGGGAGGATGACCCCCCCCCCTTCCTATCGATGAGAGCCCGGGCCTTCCGTGTAAATTAAAAAAAATGAATCAAATAGATTCAGTTTTAGCAAACGATGTACGGTATATTTATCAAGGATCAAGGAGCAGAGTATATATCACTATATCCTTACTTTGCATATGATGAATACTATTGTTGAAATTAATATAATGAATGAATATTGTTCAAACTAATACAATTATTTGACATTCTCTACACCTACTTTCGCGGCTCTAGAGGGGAGTTACCGGCGCCAGGACTTTGCCCCCCCCCCCTCCTGATTTTTATACAAGTTTTATTTTCTTATGTCCATGTACATATACTTACTATGGATTCTCTGATGGGTTGCATCCCCCTTGAAACAAAACCTAAATCCGCCCAGAGACGTATATACGTCTATGATCCGCCCTTGTATAAAGTCAACAATTTATCATTCAAAAATAAAAAAATCTAAAATAGATAGATAATAAATTAACACTTTAAAAAACGCAATATGATACATTTTCTATTTATCACCTTTTTTACAATTATAAAGATAATATTTATGCCGTGAAAGATTAAACGGTTGATGTGACCTTAAAGATACCGACAAGTCGAAAGAATTCGTACGGAATACCTGTAGAATATACAACAGGGTAAGTAAAAGAGATCGATACCATTAATCGAATTCAAGCGCGGATCTAGAGGGGGTATTTTGGACACCCCAACTCGAAGCTTTTTTTTGCGTTTTTACACAAAATTCATTTTAAAATCATATCCTGGACCCCCTCTCCCACGCCAGACTGGACTGCATGTATATATAGTCCAAGGACTAACTTTGTTTATTATAAGTCATTGTATAGTCAAGTAATTCTATTCGCTTCGCATCTAATTAAGTTACCTCTCTCTCTCTCTCTCTCTCTCTCTCTCTCTCTCTGCTTAACTTAAAACTTTTTTTTAGTTTCTATTACTTAGCGAGTAGCTTAGATTAATCAATCGCATTTTCTCATTTAGGTTTGTTTCTATGTATTTTATTGTTACATGTAAGTTTCTCATTTTGTTTTTTGTTTGTTTGTTCTTATTAACTCTTTTTTTTTATCCCTCATTCGCCTTTGAATTCTCACATCTTGATAAAAAAGAAAAGAAACGAAACGATATGAAACGAAACGAAAGTTGCAAAATTTGTGGAAAAATTCCTCAGTACAACCTCTTCTGTGCAGTATCGGCAAAAGCATAATTTGTTTTTAAAATAAGAATTAGTCTACATGCATGAACACAGTGGTGGATCCAGAACCTCAACCGCCGGGGTCATTTGGCCCCATTCCCAATAAAAATTAGTATCTTTTTTCCCCAACTGTGGCTCTAAAATTTTCCAATCACATGTAGGTGGAATTATCACCACAATTAGTTAATTTTACAGGTTCAAAAGTAGCAAATTTACTGTTAATTTGCCTATATTTATGTAATCAAATACTAATCATTATCATAATTAAATCCAATTCAAAAGGAAGTCATTTGATTTAACATTCATTTCTGATCTTTTGATTGTCTAAGCAGTCATTTACTTTCTAAGCTAGTACTACATGTACCAAAAATATTCCATATTCCCAAACGTCGTAATTTTTCCAAATTGCACGGACACTGGCCCCAAATTACTGGAAAAAAACCCTAGCCCTTTGCGAAATAACTTCGTTATTAAAAGCTTGAGGTTTAATTATGCATTGCGTGTGACTTTTTTTCCCAGATCAAGCTCTATATGTTATGCATCTATAGATTTTTCGTCGTGCGTACATGTAGCCTACATGTCCACATCGGCACCCCCCCCCATCCCCGAGAAAATTTTGAGAAATCTACTAAAATATCGGCGATTGCTGTAGTGTCTTTGGGATCTTTCTGACAAATTACCTTATATACTCTTACGCCGTAAAAGATATGATTTTTTGTCTTCGCTGCCGGGAAGGATAGACAGTGGTAGAATGTACATGTATGCATGAGAAAAATTTGTGTATTGTGAAATTCTGGGGAACAATCTGAGAATTCTATTTAAAACTGTCACTGAAAAAAAATGGAAACGAGGGAGGGGTTCCCGGCCGGACCCCACCCCTACCTCTGCCCAAGTTGAATAACAAAAGATGACTGAGAAATTCTAGATTTTTTATGCTTTTTGATAATGAATTATCAAGTTTTTGTTCTGATTTCTTTAATATGAGCATTTTCTCGGGTAAAAATCGAACTAGTTGCGATTTGGGTTTTTAAAAATCATTTTTGGTAGTTATTTATTTGTTCATTTTTACCTTTTAATCTAATTATTTATTGCCATGTATACTTCAGAGAGAGAGAGAGAGATGGCCTCGTGGTTTTGTTCCCCTGTATATAAAGCGGGAGGCGTGTCACATTACGCAACATGATGTAACTGTATATTAGCTCGGGGTGTCACCCGTCGCGAATCAGGTCCGTTCTTTCAGGGGAGAAAAAGGGGATATTGAAGGGATGTTGTAGGGCAGGGGAAAATACATCGAGTTGGGGGAGGGGGTTCAAGATAAATGAAACAAATTTTCGACAATAAACCTAGAACGATAGAATTTCGGATAAAATGTTTGATTCTGAACTATCGATGTCTAATTTCATATATATCACGGATAGGTTCGTTCTTTTTTCATAACTTTGGTGAAAGTTATTTTCCTCTCCTCAGGGACGATCAGGTGCAAAGAACCTCAACTGCGGGGGACGGGGGACATATACTTTTCTTTTGAGAATTGTGAGGCTGGAGGATATGGGAAGATGACCCCCCCCCTTCCTATCGATGGGAGCCCGGGCCTTCCTTGTAAATTAAAAAAATGAATCAAATAGATTCAGTTTTAGCAAACGATGTACGGTATATTTATCAAGGATCAAGGAGCAGAGTATATATCACTATATCCTGACTTTGCATATGATGAATACTATTGTTGAAATTAATATAATGAATGAATATTGTTCAAACTAATACAATTATTTGACATTCTCTACACCTACTTTCGCGGCTCTAGAGGGGAGTTACCGGCGCCAGGACTTTGCCCCCCCCCCCCTCCTGATTTTTATACAAGTTTTATTTTCTTATGTCCATGTACATATACTTACTATGGATTCTCTGATGGGTTGCATCCCCCTTGAAACAAAACCTAAATCCGCCCAGAGACGTATATACGTCTATGATCCGCCCTTGTATAAAGTCAACAATTTATCATTCAAAAATAAAAAAAATCTAAAATAGATAGATAATAAATTAACACTTTAAAAAACGCAATATGATACATTTTCTATTTATCACCTTTTTTACAATTATAAAGATAATATTTATGCCGTGAAAGATTAAACGGTTGATGTGACCTTAAAGATACCGACAAGTCGAAAGAATTCGTACGGAATACCTGTAGAATATACAACAGGGTAAGTAAAAGAGATCGATACCATTAATCGAATTCAAGCGCGGATCTAGAGGGGGTATTTTGGACACCCCAACTCGAAGCTTTTTTTTGCGTTTTTACACAAAATTCATTTTAAAATCATATGCTGGACCCCCTCTCCCACGCCAGACTGGACTACATGTATATATAGTCCAAGGACTAACTTTGTTTATTATAAGTCATTGTATAGTCTAGTAATTCTATTCGCTTCGCATCTAATTAAGGTGGGTCCCTACTCGTGAATTTAGCAGATGAATTTTGTATTTTAAGGTTATTTTCTATACATAATAGTCAAAATGACATAATTAACACAGACATAGATAGGTAATTTTGTTTTCATTAAAGATACTGTACATTAAAGAAAGGTACCCTAACTGAGAAATATCAAATATCCATCATATGCTTTTGAACCCTCCAAATTCAGTGATGATACGAATATGTTTATTTGTTTTGTTTTATTTTATGATAACAAGTCATATAGAAGAATTACAACACATAAAATCATATTGTAACATAAATCTAAGTATGATATATCTCCAAACATTAGGGTACCTCGTATAATTTCATAACTTTTTTTCACCAAGAATATGTAATAAATCCAACTTTTTGCATAAAAAAACAGATGAATTTTTTTCATTTTGTAATATTTCATAAAATTATGTATGTAGATGAAGAAAAAATCACAAACAGGTACACAGTTTTTGAAATGGTCAAGGTATGGCTCCAAACATAGGGGTACCCCCTTACAATGTTATCATATTTTCGACAAATAATTCATAGTATATAACATTTTTGTGCAAAAAACAACAGATCGAATTTCTTCAAATTGGATTATTTTATACGATAATGTATATAGATGGTGAAAAAATTGCATACAGGTATACATTTTTATAAATGATCAAGATATGGCTACTTACATTAAGGGTACCCCTTTATACTTTCATCACATTTTCAACTAAGAAATTATACTATATGATTGGTGTGGACATTGATAGATTGCACCGTCTTTTGCTTCTTTTTGGCATTTAAGATCTTCTGTCTGTGTTTTTCAATTCGCTGGCTTGTCCCTCACCAGCCATTGTAAAACGTTATACGCAGACTGTTGCATATAAGGAAAAACCTATAACGGTTCGAGTAGGGAGCCACCTTAAGTTACCTCTCTCTCTCTCTCTCTCTCTCTCTGTCTCTGCTTAACTTAAAACTTTTTTTTAGTTTCTATTACTTAGCGAGTAGCTTAGATTAATCAATCGCATTTTCTCATTTAGGTTTGTTTCTATGTATTTTATTGTTACATGTAAGTTTCTCATTTTGTTTTTTGTTTGTTTGTTCTTATTAACTCTTTTTTTATCCCTCATTCGCCTTTGAATTCTCACATCTTGATAAAAAAGAAAAGAAACGAAACGATATGAAACGAAACGAAAGTTGCAAAATTTGTGGAAAAATTCCTCAGTACAACCTCTTCTGTGCAGTATCGGCAAAAGCATAATTTGTTTTTAAAATTAGAATTAGTCTACATGCATGAACACAGTGGTGGATCCAGAACCTCAACCGCCGGGGTCATTTGGCCCCATTCCCAATAAAAATTAGTATCTTTTTTCCCCAACTGTGGCTCTAAAATTTTCCAATCACATGTAGGTGGAATTATCACCACAATTAGTTAATTTTACAGGTTCAAAAGTAGCAAATTTACTGTTAATTTGCCATAATTTATGTAATCAAATACTAATCATTATCGTAATGAAATCCAATTCAAAAGGAAGTCATTTGATTTAACATTCATTTCTGATCTTTTGATTGTCTAAGCAGTCATTTACTTTCTAAGCTAGTACTACCAAAAATATTCCATATTCCCGAACGTCGTAATTTTTCCAAATTGCACGGACATTGGCCCCAAATTACTGGAAAAAAACCCTAGCCCTTTGCGAAATAACTTCGTTATTAAAAGCTTGAGGTTCAATTATGCATTGCGTGTGACTTTTTTTCCCAGATCAAGCTCTATATGTTATGCATCTATAGATTTTTCGTCGTGCGTACATGTAGCCTACATGTCCACATCGGCACCCCCCCCCCTCCCCGAGAAAATTTTGAGAAATCTACTAATATATCGGTGTTTTCTGTAGTGTCTTTGGGATCTTTCTGACAAATTACCTTATATACTCTTATGCCGTAAAAGATATGATTTTTTGTCTTCGCTGCCGGGAGGGGGGGGGGGGGGGCGCTCCAGCCCCTAAAGCCCCCCCCCCTTAAATCCGCCACTGGAATAATTTGAAATTTATTAATGTTACTCATGTTTTTGTTATTTTAGATCGGACATTATATATGATGATCTGAACCGCATCCACCACGCATGTTTCTCCGTCCTATGAATACTTTTCTGAGAAGAAGGACCCCGAATCCCTACCCACAGGACTTGGCGTTATCCCCTCTCCCGCTCGGCACTCGGCCCTTTTCCATATTGGTTCATATGACTATGAAGGCTCTTTCAGTTTGGGTACACAAAACAACCCCTCCCTCCTATATGCTTCCAACCCTGGATCCGCCCGGCCCCCCTTCATCGCTTTCGAAAAATGTTAAGGTTCCTCGCTGCAACCACTCTTCCCTAGGGCTCAAATATGTTCTTGTCTAGCCCAGCCCTAGTATCACGTCCCTGCAAACATGTTCTCCTATCATAGATTGGAATGTTCTTTTGCCTGGTGCTATATTTAGACCAGGGACATCCTGAACGAGAAGGACATCGAGTCGACGAGGAGTTTGATTAGAAAAAAAGGTATAATGAGTACTCACAATCATATTTTACAAGAAAATGATATGGAATATGATTGATGGGAGATAACTTCGTTTCAGATATTCTTAGGTAACGTAATGTTACAGTAACGTTTTGAAACTCGAGTTGCCTCTGACTGCTACTGTTATGTGTATTTGTGTTACATGATTCAAATATATGCCACTTACTGAATTTATTTTCAATCTAAGCAATTTTAGCATGTTAAGTAAGTCACATATTTAATTGAAAGTATTTTTTTTTTCACAGAAACAGTATTCAAATATGTGTATCTTAGATAGGGGGGGGGGGGGGGCATCGGTGCAATGATACAACTGCCAGTGATTTAAATTTGCCATGCATTTTGTGTAATATGAATGAAGGCAAAGCCTTATGTGCGAGCGGAGAAAAAAGACACCATAACTTTTATAAAACCTTAATCTCAAAATCAAAAAAATTTCAAAATTATAACCTTGGGATTCCAGGAATCCCAACCCGCCGGTCAAGCT
The DNA here is from genome assembly GCA_033119305.1 of Pinctada imbricata. Taxonomy (NCBI): domain Eukaryota; kingdom Metazoa; phylum Mollusca; class Bivalvia; order Pterioida; family Pteriidae; genus Pinctada; species Pinctada imbricata. Next base: position 45,960,849 of record VSWD01000014.1, read on the forward strand.
GGACCTCCGATTCACACTGCAAAAAAAATCTGGATCCGTCAAATCAACTTTACACAAACGTAGATCATTTAGCGAGGGAGTCTGAAATCCCTCCCATTTTCTCTCTAGATAGTGACCTTGAAATGCATTTAAAAAATTCAAATCCTTCTTCTTTACTGCATGATTATTTCGATTATATCTATCTTGTTTGTTTGATACACTGAAAAGTATTGGAAAATTGCGGCAGTTTTCATTTGTGTTACTTTTCCTTCTTGCATTACTACAATCATGTACCATTCTTGCACCATTCTTGCACGTGGAAATGGACGCACTGCTACAATGACGTCACATATAGATGAATAATGACGTCAAGTATACTGCATATTATGTACGGTTGTGTCATTAGTGATAAAGATGGCGTATTAGTTGCTGCTGAATTTCTGATTTTTAGACGAACAATTAGGCCTTTTTCACTTAATTTTAATACACCATAAATAGAAGAATTCTATCCATTGCAACTTTGTCAAGGTATGTTCTCCTGCGCTGTCATTTAAGGTAATCGAGTCACTTATACCCGTATCCTTGGTCCTGTTACCATACTTTTTCAGCTCAAAGTATGTATATCTTTTGCTCGTGCATTTTCCCATACAGTAACTTACGTAAACACGTTACCATAAATGCGAGTTCCGCTCGCTATTACACGCATTAGATTTGTTTAATACCCATTGATATCTATCGAGTGTGTCACAAGTACGCATAAATAGAATCTATGTTTTCAGTTTCTATTCCTTTCGCTCTATTTCTAAGACATACAGAGATTTTATCTTAAAAAGACTGGAAAGCTAAACGTAAAGCCAATCATAATCTACATTGCTCTCATAGACTACGAAGCCAAATACGCTATCTTATTTAATGTGCATTTCATCTGAGTCGCTTTTATTATCATAAATACAATTATAAATTCATTTTTCTGTTCTGGCGTTAAAATTATTTTTTTTGCTATCAGACATTATTTCATGCATTTCCATGTTGATGATACATCTACTTAATGGGGAAGGTTTCTTCTACTACGTCAATGCACGTCCTTGGTCAACCGATAGTTTGTTTTTATATGGAACCGATTGAAGTACCAGAACAAGGCACAGATTTTCACATCTCTTTTTTTGTCTTTTTGCATTATCGAAAGGTCTTTGGTTCTCTAACATGTTGTTTCTCTGAAAGTCTAATCGTAAATAAGTATTATTTTTCCGATCACATGACTTCATGGGCAAGATACTGGACAAGAAGCGGTATTGATAGTTTTAGGATCTATGAAAGAAGCTGTTTGATTTGATTGAAATATTGACTGGAACTCATTTTTGTTAGATTTTTTGAAATATTTATTTGTGTGTTTCGTATTTCTACGGTTTGAGTTAGTCTTGCTTTGTCCCTGTTGATGTCCGTTCTGTGTTTTTTTTTTTTAATTTGGGTGTTTTGGAGCTTTGCTGTTGGTAATGCAACCGAGTGTTGTTGCATAAACACGTATTTCTTGTTGTAGTGCTGAACAGTTGAAATCGTTCCCCGTGACTTGATGTCTGTTATCATTAAGTGTATTAATCGCTCCTTTCCAGTTCTGTCGCCTGAAAGAAGCTTGGTTTTGGTCCTTTATCAATTTGGCACCACATATTAATCTTGCTATTTCGGAAACATGCCATTTCATCCAAAATTATCATCGAAATTAAAGGAGATTAACATCTTAGCACCATCCCTCCAATGCTATTTTAACCATAGATTCTATGCTACTGAATCGACCCTACAGGAAAGGAGAAGGTACGTTATGGGCCAAAATCGGCCCTATCTTAGAAATGAAGCAAACTTTTAACAATAAAAATGCAAGATTTAAAGAATGTAAATCAGTTTAAATTTTGAGAATCGGATATTGCGTTGCGATTTCATAGCAATTTGAAAACATGTAGATAAGCTTCTGTTTCACTGACTTTGACGTCATGTGACGTTATGATCACGTCGTGATATAACGTTGTCAGTTAACAAATTGCTGTATTCTTGCATTATTCATAATGATTGTTTTGCTCAAGTTTTTGCCATGAAAAGATTTCATGAATAATTGAAAATCTACGATTGATAATTAAAGTATTGTACGTCGTCTTTTAGCTTCTGGGTTATCCTTGGAGACTGTCTCATTTTAATGTCACAACTGATTCTAGAATTTAAGGGAATTACGATTTTTTAAAAAATCATATCCGTGCAAATATTACACAGTCATTCAAACGAACGAAAAGACAGAGATAATTATTACCTCTTGATTTTGAGATGGGGGATATAGTGAATATCAGAAAGTCAAAGAGTCTGGGAGAGCGACTAGGGTCCCTGTCCAAGGGGTCCAGGGCGTTCCTGAAGGTGGACGGAAAATTACGGCGATTGACCGTTTTGCTTGATAAAGGCAGTATTGAAATAGCCATTTGAAATCTTCATCATGGTTGTTGAATTGTTATGAAAAGCTATATTTTTATATGATCGAGAATTATCTGATGAGCAAAGCAAACCAGCGATTTTTAGGGGGGATGTTTACACAGCCCTTGCTGTAAGGGTATGTTGACTTACTTAGTATAATTATCAGAAAAAGCCGGGGTTTCTTTTAGAGCAATTTGATATGCAAACAACAAACAGTTACGTGGCGAGCGGCCGGGAGCCAAAGAAAATAATTATCCGAAGGTTCGACATCAAAACTCAAGTATAAGCCCACCTTATGCCTTACTTACCGATTTTTTTTGTGGTGGCGCCCCAAGCGCCCATCTAAATACGCCAATAAGCATTAATTTAAAATGAACCTTAGTTTGTTTAATATATGTACATTTATATATCTAGCTGCAGTTAATGAATTAGGAATATACGAATAAAAAATAAAATGAAACAAATGAATAGAATAAATCTTCTGTATACATTTATCACAGCCGTTGCAAGAAACTGCGATAGATGGCGCCACTGAAAGAATTCGATAAAATCACAGTGAATAACAGGAGCTACAGTACACAAGGAGTACAAAATTATTCTAATATGACTTGAAATTTTCTCCCTATATGTACCATCGCCTGGTGTAAAATCTCCAACAAACTTCCAGTGCGCTAAGCTCCGCCCATTCACGTGCTATATTAGAATAGAAATAACAATTAGCTAGCCGTGATTCATTGTCCAGTAATTCTAATCGTCACATGAATTACTGGACAATAAACCACCGTGACGGCTAGCTAGTTGTTATTTCTTAAATACAACCCCCTTTATAATACATAAACATTTTTTTGTTTATGTATCATAAGCGAGGGGGATTTATTTTGTACTCTGTGTACTGTAGCCCTGTGAGTAAATTTCGATTTATTGATGTATTTACGAGAAGTCACAGGAATGCGAGAAAGCTACCAAAATTTTAAATACATAATAACTAATATATATCAGGGTGATGTGCTTTTCCAAAACAGTGTGTATTTGGTTTGGTTTGGTTTGGTTTTTCTTTCACCTAAACACCCAAAAATGCATATGGTTCACTAGATGAACAGTTTGTAATTGTTTTACATTTGTATCGAATCGCTGGTATATTTTTTAATATAAAATCGATATGCTATTTCATAATTTAAATGCGGAAAACGTTGGTGATGTAGGTGGTGGTGGTGGGGAGGGGGAGAGGGATTCGGAACCCTTTTAGATCATATTGTACGGCAGTCTTTCAATTGTCAGGTCCGAAAATGCGATAGATTACGATTATGATCATTACCTTCGTATGCGAATGAAATGTTCTAATAAATTCCTTCGTATGCGAATGTAATGTTCTAATAAACACACATACATGTACATGTATTCACACTCAAGCCGAATGAAGAAAAGTTTAAAATAATCTTCCTGTAGTAACATAGTAAAACGCGCATCCAGGGGGGATCGGTCAGTTCCACTTGCAAGAGTTTTATTACTCGCGTTATTTTCAAAAGATGCTGCGCTTTCACTTTGGTCAATAAACAAGGGCACTAAGAGTAATGAAACTGAAAAAGACACGAATAGAGGACTTGTTCTGGAAAAAAAAAAAACAATTCGCTGACTCGATATCGCTCGCCATTTTTTGTATTTACATATCATTAATCAAGTACAATGATGTGAAAATTCAAGATTATAGTACAATTATGTGAAAATTCAAATATTTAAGCTTTTTGCTCGCTATACAGCCCGTCAGTCATCTGTTTTTTTTTTTATACATGTAATGAAAAATAGAATTGACAGTCATTAATCAAGGACTTTATTGTCTGGTGTGTAACTCCCACCATCCAACGCCCCCCCTTTCTTTTTCTTTATTTTTTTCTTTTAATTGCTATTCAGAAAAATTCGGACTTACGGACCAATCCTGAAATAATATCCTGGATCCGCCCATGATCTTGACCGTCTAAAGATATTTGTCGGGTTGATCATGCCAATAGAATGTGAGGCGAAACAGAGCCTTCTATGGGCTTGATCTCCGTGTGCGATCAGTGACAAACTTAATTAATGCAACGCATAGTTTTTTTTTTTGTTTTTTTTGTTTGGGGGGGAGTGTTTTGTTTTTTGTTTGTTTGTTTGTTGCTGAAAATTTCTGTTTCGCGACTCCTTTTATGTACATGCGAATTTATTTATACGGAAATAGCTGAATTGCTGATGGTCTACAGAAATTTATTTTGATGGTGTGCACGTTGGAGATTGGATTTGAACAATTAATCAGATTGCAAAAAACAAATCCAGAGATGGGATAAATATATATGTAGGATTTTGTTGGTAAAATATACCTCATATTCTTTTTTTGGGTCTATGTCTGGTGTTATGCATGTTATGCATTAGCTCTCTCTCTCTCTCTTATTTATTGTCTAATCTAGTATTGAATGCGTTCTATTTTATTTAAGAAATATTTCTTGAGCACTATATGTAGATAGAGTTTAGTTCTCAGATTCATTTCTTACTCACTGAACCAACAGGCATGTAGAAAAAACTAAATTTATAATACATAATGGAGTAGGTGTTCATAGTCGAATACAAAGTAGTAAATAGTGGTTTTATTGTAAACAATCACATCAAATGTTAGACTGCAGTACAACTATACTTCAATTAGGATCGGGGGATGAAGGAACAGAGGATATAGTTTCAATAAACTGACATATTTTCTTTAAAAAAGTAAAATTGGAAGAATTCTCAAATAAATGTAGATCTATGTTACTTTGGCCTTGCATGCGACTGCATTTTCTTACATCCCTATCAGTTATAGTGGATTCGTGATCCTTGAATCAACGAATCTTAATTACAGTTAACTTGCTCGATTTTATTTACTATTTTACTCCTAAAATTTAAGTTATTTTACCGGCAGAGACTTTATGCGACATGCTCAATAAACACCTACCCTCTAGTAAAATATATCAATGTTCAGCCTTTTTTTTTTGTTTGTTTGTTTGTTTTTACTACAAACGTTTATAAATCATACCGAATTTCAAGAGAAAACCGATTCCTGATTTGAATATGTCTCGCCAGTGTATGCACCTGCGGTGTCAAGTATATGACGTCATTATAATGACGTCATAACGCCGTGCCGACGTGGTCGGTGCATTTTCCATATACATTCTATGCAAGACAAATCATTAATTTTCAACTAGAGCAAGAGCGTCTGCTACTAATTTTTAATCTTTAATCGAAGATAAGGAGATTATTGATACATTTTTCTACTTTTATTTTTAGCAGATCGTCTTGCTCTATATGAAATTCTCGAAAATATATGTGAATTTCTAGAGAAAAATCCGGATTTGTTAATCCTTCCTTGGTTTGACGAGCTATAATTTCGTAGGGGTGCATCAAGATGAAAAGCGCATTTTATGTATATATGCGATTGATCTTGTAGATAAATAAAATAAACCCATTTGATAAATTTTCACGATTTGAATTTCTCAGGGAACAACAGGGCCGATATGGGGTCTTAATGTACCTTCTCCTTTGGAGCTACACTCTCTGTAAAGTCAATGCGCAAACTTAAATAAAAAACAGAGGACGCTAGTGAAATTAATTTCGGTTAACTGTCTCCGTTAGGCAATTTATCATTATAAGATTATTTGAATTGCATATCTCCTTATGGAATTATCAATATGTATTTTGTAGCTCAACTTCATTATTTGTATTTATATCAAACGTTTCGGAAATTTCCTCTAAGTCGCTTTTATTATCATAAATACAATTATGAATTCATTTTTCTGTTCTGGCGTTAAAAAATTATTTTTTTGCCATCAGACATACATCATTTCATGCATTTCCATATCGATGATACTTCTACTTAATTGGGAAGGTTTCTTCTTCTACGTCCTTGGTCAATCGATAGTTTGTTTTTATATGGAACCGTTTGAAGTACCAGAACTAGGCACGCACAGAATTTCACATCTTTTTTTTTCTTTTTGCATTATCGAAAGGTCTTTGGTTCTCTAACATGTTGTTTCTCAGAAAGTCTAATAGTAAATAAGTATTATTTTTTTCCGATCACATGACTTCATAGGGAAGATACTAGACAAGAAGCGGTATTTATATTTAACCTATATGATCTAGGTAAGAAACCACATAATTTTATTGAAATGTTGACTGGAACTCATTTGTGTTTTTCCTATTTTACGGTTTCAGTTGGTCTTGCTTGTCCCTGATTATGTCTGTTCTGTGGGTTTTTTTTTATTTTTTGCATTTGGTGTTTTTGAGTTCTGCTGTGGGTGCTGCAACCGAGTGTTGTTGGAGATCCCCTCCTTTCTTTTACAATGTGGATAAACTGAAAGGTACTTACTGGGACTTCTCGAATCCTCATTCTCTGTTATCTCTGCAAAGTAAATACACAAATTAAATTCTTAAAATAAAACCAGAGGGCGCTAGTGAAATGAATTGGGTAAATTGTCTCCTTTGAGGCAATTTATTATGATGAGATTATTTGAATTGCATATCTCCTTGTGGTGTTCTCAATATGTATTTTATAGCTCAACTTCATTATTTGTATTTATATCAAACGTTTCGGAAATTTCATCTGAGTCGCTTTTATTATCATAAATATAATTATAAATTGAAATTTCTGTTCTGGCGTTACAATAATTTTTTGCTATCAGACATTATTTCATGCATTTCCATGTGGATGATACATCTACTTAATGCTGAAGGTTTCTTCTTCTACGTCTATACACGTCCTTGGTCAATCGATAGTTTGTTTTTATATGGAACCGATTGAAGTACCAGAACAAGGCACAGTATTTCACATCTTTTTTTTCTCTTTTTGTATTATCGAAAGGTCTTTGGTTCTCTAGCATGTTGTTTCTCTGAAAGTCTAATCGTAAATAAGTATTATTTTTCCGATCACATGACTTCATTCGCAAGATACTGGACAAGAAGCGGTATTGATAGTTTTAGGATCTATGAAAGAAGCTGTTTGATTTGATTGAAATATTGACTGGAACTCATTATTATTAGATTTTTTGAAATGTTTATTTGTGTGTTTCGTATAACTACGGTTTGAGTTAGTCTTGGTTGTCCCTGTTGATGTCCGTTCTGTGTTTTTTTTTTTAATTTGGGTGTTTTGGAGTTTTGCTGTTGGTAATGCAGCCGAGTGTTGTTGCATAAACACGTATTTCTGGTTGTAGTGCTGAACAGTTGAAATCGTTCCCCGTGACTTGATGTATGTTATCATTAAGTGTATTAATCACTCCTTTCCAGTTCTGTCGCCTGAAAGAAGCTTTGTTTTGGCCCTTTATCAATTTGGCACCACATATTAATTTTGCTATTTCGAAAACTTGCCATTTCATCCAAAATTATCATCAAAATTAAAGGAGATTAACATCTTAGCACCATCCCTCCAATGCTATTTTAACCATAGATTCTATTCTACTGACTCGACCCTACAAGAAATTTGGAGCTACACTCTCTGTAAAGTCAATGCGCAAACTTAAATAAAAAACAGAGGACGCTAGTGAAATTAATTTCGGTTAACTGTCTCCGTTAGGCAATTTATCATTATAAGATTATTTGAATTGCATATCTCCTTATGGAATTATCAATATGTATTTTGTAGCTCAACTTCATTATTTGTATTTATATCAAAAGTTTCGGAAATTTCCTCTAAGTCGCTTTTATCATCATAAATACAATTGTAAATTCATATTTCTGTTCTGGCGTTAAAAAAATATTTTTTGCTATCAGACTTTATTTCATGCATTTCCATTTCGATGATACATCGACTTAATTGGGAAGGTTTCTTCTTCTGCGTCCTTGGTCAATCGATAGTTTGTTTTTATATGGAACCGTTTGAAGTACCAGAACTAGGCACATTATTTCACATTTTTTTCTCTTTTTGTATTATCGAAAGGTCTTTGGTTCTCTAACATGTTGTTTCTCAGAAAGTCTAATAGTAAATAAGTATTATTTTTTTCCGATCACATGACTTCATAGGGAAGATACTAGACAAGAAGCGGTATTTATATTTAACCTATATGATCTAGGTAAGAAACCACATAATTTTATTGAAATGTTGACTGGAACTCATTTGTGTTTTTCCTATTTTACGGTTTCAGTTGGTCTTGCTTGTCCCTGATTATGTCTGTTCTGTGGGGTTTTTTTTATTTTTTGCATTTGGTGTTTTTGAGTTCTGCTGTGGGTGCTGCAACCGAGTGTTGTTGGAGATCCCCTCCTTTCTTTTACAATGTGGATAAACTGAAAGGTACTTACTGGGACTTCTCGAATCCTCATTCTCTGTTATCTCTGTAAAGTAAATACACAAATTAAATTCTTAAAATAAAACCAGAGGGCGCTAGTGAAATGAATTGGTTAAATTGTCTCCTTTGAGGCAATTTATTATGATGAGATTATTTGAATTGCATATCTCCTTGTGGAGTTCTCAATATGTATTTTATTGCTCAACTTCATGATTTGTATTTATATCAAAAGTTTCGGAAATTTCCTCTAAGTCGCTTTTATTATCATAAATACAATTGTAAATTCATATTTCTGTTCTGGCGTTAAAAAAATATTTTTTGCTATCAGACTTTATTTCATGCATTTCCATATCGATGATACATCTACTTAATTGGGAAGGTTTCTTCTTCTGCGTCCTTGGTCAATCGATAGTTTGTTTTTATATGGAACCGTTTGAAGTACCAGAACTAGGCACAGGTTTTCACATTTTTTTCTCTTTTTGTATTATCGAAAGGTCTTTGGTTCTCTAACATGTTGTTTCTCAGAAAGTCTAATAGTAAATAAGTATTATTTTTTTCCGATCACATGACTTCATAGGGAAGATACTAGACAAGAAGTGGTATTTATAGTTAACCTATATGATCTAGGTAAGAAACCACATAATTTTATTGGAATGTTGACTGGAACTCATTTGTGTTTTTCCTATTTTACGGTTTCAGTTGGTCTTGCTTGTCCCTGAATATGTCTGTTCTGTGGGGTTTTTTTTTTATTTTTTGCATTTGGTGTTTTTGAGTTCTGCTGTGGGTGCTGCAACCGAGTGTTGTTGGAGATCCCCTCCTTTCTTTTACAATGTGGATAAACTGAAAGGTACTTACTGGGACTTCTCGAATCCTCATTCTCTGTTATCTCTGTAAAGTAAATACACAAATTAAATTCTTAAAATAAACCAGAGGGCGCTAGTGAAATGAATTGGGTAAATTGTCTCCTTTGAGGCAATTTATTATGATGAGATTATTTGAATTGCATATCTCCTTGTGGAGTTCTCAATATGTATTTTATAGCTCAACTTCATTATTTGTATTTATATCAAACGTTTCGGAAATTTCATCTGAGTCGCTTTTATTATCATAAATATAATTATAAATTCAAATTTCTGTTCTGGCGTTACAATAATTTTTTGCTATCAGACATTATTTCATGCATTTCCATGTGGATGATACATCTACTTAATGCTGAAGGTTTCTTCTTCTACGTCTATACACGTCCTTGGTCAATCGATAGTTTGTTTTTATATGGAACCGATTGAAGTACCAGAACAAGGCATAGAATTTCACATCTTTTTTTTCTCTTTTTCTATTATCGAAAGGTCTTTGGTTCTCTAACATGTTGTTTCTCTGAAAGTCTAATCGTAAATAAGTATTATTTTTCCGATCACATGACTTCATTCGCAAGATACTGGACAAGAAGCGGTATTGATAGTTTTAGGATCTATGAAAGAAGCTGTTTGATTAGATTGAAATATTGACTGGAACTCATTATTATTAGATTTTTTGAAATGTTTATTTGTGTGTCTCGTATTACTACGGTTTGAGTTAGTCTTGCTTGTGCCTGTTGATGTCCGTTCTGTGTTTTTTTTTAATTTGGGTGTTTTGGAGTTTTGCTGTTGGTAATGCAACCGAGTGATGTTGCATAAACAGGTATTTCTGGTTGTAGTGCTGAACAGTTGAAATCGTTCCCCGTGACTTGATGTATGTTATCATTAAGTGTATTAATCACTCCTTTCCAGTTCTGTCGCCTGAAAGAAGCTTTGTTTTGGCCCTTTATCAATTTGGCACCACATATTTATTTTGCTATTTCGAAAACTTGCCATTTCATCCAAAATTATCATCAAAATTAAAGGAGATTAACATCTTAGCACCATCCCTCCAATGCTATTTTAACCATAGATTCTATTCTACTGACTCGACCCTACAGGAAATTTGGAGCTACACTCTCTGTAAAGTCAATGCGCAAACTTAGATAAAAAAACAGAGGACGCTAGTGAAATTAATTTGGGTTAACTGTCTCTGTTAGGCAATTTATCATTATAATATTATTTGAATTGCATATCTCCTTATGGAATTATCAATATGTATTTTGTAGCTCAACTTCATTATTTGTATTTATATCAAAAGTTTCGGAAATTTCCTCTAAGTCGCTTTTATTATCATAAATACAATTGTAAGTTCATATTTCTGTTCTGGCGTTAAAAAAATATTTTTTGCTATCAGACTTTATTTCATGCATTTCCATATCGATGATACCTCTACTTAATTGGGAAGGTTTCTTCTTCTGCGTCCTTGGTCAATCGATAGTTTGTTTTTATATGGAACCGTTTGAAGTACCAGAACTAGGCACAGGATTTCACATTTTTTTTCTCTTTTTGTATTATCGAAAGGTCTTTGGTTCTCTAACATGTTGTTTCTCAGAAAGTCTAATAGTAAATAAGTATTATTTTTTTCCGATCACATGACTTCATGGGGAAGATACTAGACAAGAAGCGGTATTTATAGTTAACCTATATGATCTAGGTAAGAAACCACATAATTTTATTGAAATGTTGACTGGAACTCATTTGTGTTTTTCCTATTTTACGGTTTCAGTTGGTCTTGCTTGTCCCTGATTATGTCTGTTCTGTTGTTTTTTTTAATGTTTTTTCATTTGGTGTTTTTGAGTTCTGCTGTGGGTGCTGCAACCGAGTGTTGTTGGATATCCCCTCCTTTTTTTACAATGTGGATAAACTGAAAGGTACTTACTGGGACTTCTCGAATCCTCATTCTCTGTTATCTCTGTAAAGTAAATACACATATTAAATTCTTAAAATAAAACCAGAGGGCGCTAGTGAAATGAATTGGGTAAATTGTCTCCTTTGAGGCAATTTATTATGATGAGATTATTTGAATTGCATATCTCCTTGTGGAGTTCTCAATATGTATTTTATAGCTCAACTTCATTATTTGTATTTATATCAAACGTTTCGGAAATTTCATCTGAGTCGCTTTTATTGTCATAAATATAATTATAAATTCAAATTTCTGTTCTGGCGTTAAAATAATTTTTTGCTGTCAGACATTATTTCATGCATTTCCATGTGGATGATACATCCACTTAATGGGGAAGGTTTCTTCTTCTTCGTCAATACACGTCCTTGGTCAATCGATAGTTTGTTTTTATATGGAACCGATTGAAGTACCAGAACAAGGCATAGAATTTCACATCTTTTTTTTCTCTTTTTGTATTATCGAAAGGTCTTTGGTTCTCTAACATGTTGTTTCTCTGAAAGTCTAATCGTAAATAAGTATTATTTTTCCGATCACATGACTTCATGCGCAAGATACTGGACAAGAAGCGGTATTGATAGTTTTAGGATCTATGAAAGAAGCTGTTTGATTAGATTGAAATATTGACTGGAACTCATTATTATTAGATTTTTTGAAATGTTTATTTGTGTGTTTCGTATTACTACGGTTTGAGTTAGTCTTGCTACTCCCTGTTGATGTCCGTTCTGTGTTTTTTTTTAATTTGGGTGTTTTGGAGTTTTGCTGTTGGTAATGCAACCGAGTGTTGTTGCATAAACAGGTATTTCTGGTTGTAGTGCTGAACAGTTGAAATCGTTCCCCGTGACTTGATGTATGTTATCATTAAGTGTATTAATCACTCCTTTCCAGTTCTGTCGCCTGAAAGAAGCTTTGTTTTGGCCCTTTATCAATTTGGCACCACATATTAATTTTCCTATTTCGAAAGCTTGCCATTTCATCCAAAATTATCATCAAAATTAAAGGAGATTAACATCTTAGCACCATCCCTCCAATGCTATTTTAACCATAGATTCTACGCTACTGACTCGACCCTACAGGAAATTTGGAGCTACACTCTGTGTAAAGTCAATGCGCAAATTTAAATAAAAAAAAACAGAGGACGCTAGTGAAATTAATTTGTGTTAACTGTCTCTGTTAGGCAATTTATCATTATAAGATAATTTGAATTGCATATCTCCTTATGGAATTATCAATATGTATTTTGTAGCTCAACTTCTTTATTTGTATTTATATCAAAAGTTTCGGAAATTTCCTCTTAGTCGCTTTTATTATCATAAATACAATTATAAATTCATATTTCTGTTCTGGCGTTAAAAATTATTTTTTGCTATCAGACATTATTTCATGCATTTCCATATCGATGATACATCTACTTAATTGGGAAGGTTTCTTTCTCTGCGTCCTTGGTCAATCGATAGTTTGTTTTTATATGGAACCGTTTGAAGTACCAGAACTAGGCACAGGATTTCACATTTTTTTCTCTTTTTGTATTATCGAAAGGTCTTTGGTTCTCTTACATGTTGTTTCTCAGAAAGTCTAATAGTAAATAAGTATTATTTTTTTCCGATCACATGACTTCATGGGCCCTGTCCAAACCTCTTTAGAGAAGACAGGGCCCCGACCACCTGTCCTCTCTGAATGTCAGTCGGACTCCTCGGCTGATTACATACATGAGCTCGCTACAGCCGGCAGAGCACGGACTGCATTAAGCATGCCCTCTTTTTATATCCATTTACATATTCATCTGTGTCTCTGGGGCCTCTGCGTTTCGCGGTCTTGTTTGTGTGATGTCATCTTACAGTGAGGAGGTTATTTTACACCACAATTGTACGTTCTTCGAGACCTCTGGGTAATTGGAGAAGTGAGAGGGTTGTGCGCACGTAATCCAGGATAACCACACCATTTGCTACTTACGTGACAGATGGCTGTCCAAAGTCGGCACCGGTTACCCATTGGTCTCGTCGGTTTATGTGTAGTCTTTTGTGTTTGATTTTCACATGTCGTGTGTCTCTTTTCCGTCTCGTGCTGTACTCGTCTTTTGTGTTTTTGCATCGGGTGTTTTGGCGTTTTACTGTTGATGCTGCAACGGGGTCATGTTGGAGATCTCCTCCCTTCTTTTCATAGGGAAGATACTAGACAAGAAGCGGTATTAATAGTTAACCTTTATGATCTAGGTAAGAAACCACATAATTTTATTGAAATGTTGACTGGAACTCATTTGTATTTTTCCTATTTTACGGTTTCAGTTGGTCTTGCTTGTCCCTGATTATGTCTGTTCTGTTGTTTTTTTTTTTTGTTTTTTCATTTGGTGTTTTTGAGTTCTGCTGTGGGTGCTGCAACCGAGTGTTGTTGGATATCCCCTCCTTTTTTTTACAATGTGGATAAACTGAAAGGTACTTACTGGGACTTCTCGAATCCTCATTCTCTGTTATCTCTGTAAAGTAAATACACAAATTAAATTCTTAAAATAAAACCAGAGGGCGCTAGTGAAATGAATTGGGTAAATTGTCTCCTTTGAGGCAATTTATTATGATGAGATTATTTGAATTGCATATCTCCTTGTGGAGTTCTCAATATGTATTTTATAGCTCAACTTCATTATTTGTATTTATATCAAACGTTTCGGAAATTTCATCTGAGTCACTTTTATTATCATAAATATAATTATAAATTCAAATTTCTGTTCTGGCGTTACAATAATTTCTTGCTATCAGACATTATTTCATGCATTTCCATGTGGATGATACATCTACTTAATGCTGAAGGTTTCTTCTTCTACGTCTATACACGTCCTTGGTCAATCGATAGTTTGTTTTTATATGGAACCGATTGAAGTACCAGAACAAGGCACAGTATTTCACATCTTTTTTTTTCTCTTTTTCTATTATCGAAAGGTCTTTGGTTCTCTAACATGTTGTTTCTCTGAAAGTCTAATCGTAAATAAGTATTATTTTTCCGATCACATGACTTCATTCGCAAGATACTGGACAAGAAGCGGTATTGATAGTTTTAGGATCTATGAAAGAAGCTGTTTGATTAGATTGAAATATTGACTGGAACTCATTATTATTAGATTTTTTGAAATGTTTATTTGTGTGTTTCGTATTACTACGGTTTGAGTTAGTCTTGCTTGTCCCTGTTGATGTCCGTTCTGTGTTTTTTTTTGAATTTGGGTGTTTTGGAGTTTTGCTATTGGTAATGCAACCGAGTGTTGTTGCATAAACACGTATTTCTGGTTGTAGTGCTGAACAGTTGAAATCGTTCCCTGTGACTTGATGTATGTTATCATTAAGTGTATTAATCACTCCTTTCCAGTTCTGTCGCCTGAAAGAAGCTTTGTTTTGGCCCTTTATCAATTTTGCACCACATATTAATTTTGCTATTTCGAAAACTTGCCATTTCATCCAAAATTATCATCAAAATTAAAGGAGATTAACATCTTAGCACCATCCCTCCAATGCTATTTTAACCATAGATTCTATGCTACTGACTCGACCCTACAGGAAATTTGGAGCTACACTCTCTGTAAAGTCAATGCGCAAACTTAAATAAAGAAACAGAGGACGCTAGTGAAATTAATTTGGGTTAACTGTCTCTGTTAGGCAATTTATCATTATAAGATTATTTGAATTGCATATCTCCTTATGGAATTATCAATATGTATTTTGTAGCTCAACTTCATTATTTGTATTTATATCAAAAGTTTCGGAAATTTCCTCTAAGTCGCTTTTATTATCATAAATACAATTGTAAATTCATATTTCTATTCTGGCGTTAAAAAATATTTTTTGCTATCAGACTTTATTTCATGCATTTCCATATCGATGATACATCTACTTAATTGGGAAGGTTTCTTCTTCTGCGTCCTTGGTCAATCGATAGTTTGTTTTCATATGGAACCGTTTGAAGTACCAGAACTAGGCACAGGATTTCACATTTTTTTCTCTTTTTGTATTATCGAAAGGTCTTTGGTTCTCTAACATGTTGTTTCTCAGAAAGTCTAATAGTAAATAAGTATTATTTTTTTCCGATCACATGACTTCATAGGGAAGATACTAGACAAGAAGCGGTATTTATAGTTAACCTATATGATCTAGGTAAGAAACCACATAATTTTATTGAAATGTTGACTGGAACTCATTTGTGTTTTTCCTATTTTACGGTTTCAGTTGGTCTTGCTTGTCCCTGATTATGTCTGTTCTGTTGTTTTTTTTTTTTAATGTTTTTTCATTTGGTGTTTTTGAGTTCTGCTGTGGGTGCTGCAACCGAGTGTTGTTGGAGATCCCCTCCTTTCTTTTACAATGTGGATAAACTGAAAGGTACTTACTGGGACTTCTCGAATCCTCATTCTCTGTTATCTCTGTAAAGTAAATACACAAATTAAATTCTTAAAATAAAACCAGAGGGCGCTAGTGAAATGAATTGGGTAAATTGTCTCCTTTGAGGCAATTTATTATGATGAGATTATTTGAATTGCATATCTCCTTGTGGAGTTCTCAATATGTATTTTATAGCTCAACTTCATTATTTGTATTTATATCAAACGTTTCGGAAATTTCATCTGAGTCGCTTTTATTGTCATAGATATAATTATAAATTCAAATTTCTGTTCTGGCGTTAAAATATTTTTTTGCTGTCAGACATTATTTCATGCATTTCCATGTGGATGATACATCTACTTAATGGGGAAGGTTTCTTCTTCTTCGTCAATACACGTCCTTGGTCAATCGATAGTTTGTTTTTATATGGAACCGATTGAAGTACCAGAACAAGGCACAGAATTTCACATTTTTTTTTTCTCTTTTTGTATTATCGAAAGGTCTTTGGTTCTCTAACATGTTGTTTCTCTGAAAGTCTAATCGTAAATAAGTATTATTTTTCCGATCACATGACTTCATGCGCAATTACTGGACAAGAAGCGGTATTGATAGTTTTAGGATCTATGAAAGAAGATGTTTGATTAGATTGAAATATTGACTGGAACTCATTATTATTAGATTTTTTGAAATGTTTATTTGTGTGTTTCGTATTACTACGGTTTGAGTTAGTCTTGCTTGTCCCTGTTGATGTCCGTTCTGTGTTTTTTTTAATTTGGGTGTTTTGGAGTTTTGCTGTTGGTAATGCGACCGAGTGTTGTTGCATAAACACGTATTTCTTGTTGTAGTGCTGAACAGTTGAAATCGTTCCCCGTGACTTGATGTCTGTTATCATTTAGTGTATTAATCACTCCTTTCCAGTTCTGTCGCCACAAAGAAGCTTTGTTTTGGACCTTTATCAATTTGGCACCACATATTAATTTTGCTATTTCGGAAACTTGCCATTTCATCCAAAATTATCATCAAAATTAAAGGAGATTAACATCTTAGCACCATCCCTCCAATGCTATTTTAACCATAGATTCTATGCTACTGTCTCGACCCTACAGGAAATTTGTAGCTACACTCTCTGTAAAGTCAATGCGCAAACTTAAATAAAAAAAACAGAGGACGCTAGTGAAATTAATTTGGGTTAACTGTCTCCGTTAGGCAATTTATCATTATAAGATTATTTGAATTGCATATCTCCTTATGGAATTATCAATATGTATTTTGTAGCTCAACTTCATTATTTGTATTTATATCAAATGTTTCGGAAATTTCCTCTAAGTCGCTTTTATTATCATAAATACAATTATAAATTCATATTTCTGTTCTGGCGTTAAAAAAATATTTTTTGCTATCGGACATTATTTCATGCATTTCTATATCGATGATACATCTACTTAATTGGGAAGGTTTCTTCTTCTGCGTCCTTGGTCAATCGATAGTTTGTTTTTATATGGAACCGTTTGAAGTACCAGAACTAGGCACAGGATTTCACTTATTTTTCTTTTTGCATTATCGAAAGGTCTTTGGTATTCCAACATGTTGTTTCTCAGAAAGTCTTATAGTAAATAAGTATTATTTTTTCCGATCACATGACTTCTCAGGGAAGATACTAGACAAGAAGCGGTATTTATAGTTAGCCTATATGATCTAGGTAAGAAACCACATAATTTTATTGAAATGTTGACTGGAACTCATTTGAGTTTTTCCTATTTTACGGTTTCAGTTGGTCTTGCTTGTCCCTGATTATGTCTGTTCTGTGGGGTTTTTTTTTATTTTGCATTTGGTGATTTTGAGTTTTGCTGTGGGTGCTGCAACCGAGTGTTGTTGGAGATCCCCTCCTTTCTTTTACAATGTAGATAAACGGAAAGGTACTTACTGGGACTTCTCGAATCCTCATTCTCTGTTATATCTGTAAAGTAAATACACAAATTAATTTCTTAAAATAAAACCAGAGGGCGCTAGTGATATGAATTGGGTAAATTGTCTCCTTTGGGGCAATTAATTATGATGAGATTATTTGAATTGCATATCTCCTTGTGGAGTTCTCAATATGTATTTTATAGCTCAACTTCATTATTTGTATTTATATCAAACGTTTCGGAAATTTCATCTGAGTCACTTTTATTATCATAAATACAATTATAAATTCATATTTCTGTTCTGGCGTTAAAATTATTTTTTGTTATCAGACATTATTTCATGCATTTCCATATGGATGATACATCTACTTAAAGGGGAAGGTTTCTTCTTCTACGTCAATGCACGTCCTTGGTCAATCGATAGTTTGTTTTTATATGGAACCGATTGAAGTACCAGAACAAGGCACAGAATTTCACATCTTTTTGAATTGCATATCTCCTTATGGAGTTCTCAATATGTATTTTGTAGCTCATCTTTATTTGTATTTATATGAAAATTTTCGGAAATTTCATCTGAGTTGCTCTTATTATCATGAATACAATTAGAAATTTCTATTTCTGTTTTGGCGTTGAAATTGTTTTTTGCTATCAGACATTATTTCATGTATTTCCATTTCGATAATACATCTACTTAATTGGGAGGTTTTCTTCTTCTACGTCCTTGGTGAATCGATAGTTTGTTTTATATGGAACCGTTTGAACTACCAGAACAAGGCACAGAATTTCACATCATTTTTTCTTTTTGCATTAAATTTTTCGAAATGTCTTTGGTTCTCTTACATGACAAATTTGGTAGAAATGTCACATCCGGTAGAAATGTCACATGAAACATAGAAACGTCCAAGATGACTCCTTGTAGTCTTCATTCTGGGGAACGTGTATCGGTAAATGTGAGGTCCTTTGTATATTCGTATATTTCGTGTAACTTCCGTAAGGAACAGGGTATAATTTCGTACGAATATAATGCAGGCCTAGAGGCTTATTGTTATTTGTTTCAAAAATGGAACAAAGTCATCGGAGGAGAAACTTTGTACCTCAGGACTATCATATTCACGAATGCCATGACGTCGAGGTCTTCTTTGTGGTCTGTTGAATAAGCTAGTCACATTTACCGATTGACAACCGGGACTTGTTTCGCGGTCTTGTTTGTGTGATGTCATCTTACAGTGAGGAGATTTTTTTACATCACAATTGTACGTTCTTCGAGACCACTGGGTAATTGGAGATGTGAGAGGGTTCTGCGCACGTAATCCAGGATAACCACACCATTTGCTACTTGCGTGACAAATGGCCGTCTAAAGTCGGCACCGGTTTCCCATTTGTCTCGTCGGTTTATGTGTAGTCTTTTGTGTTTGATGTTTACATGTCGTGTGTCTCTTTTCCGTCTCTTGCTGTACTCGTCTTTTGTGTTTTTGCATCGGGTGTTTTGGTGTTTTGCTGTTGATGCTGCAACAGGGTCTTGTTGGAGATCCCCTCCCTTTTTTGTTAAGTTTCCTATGCTGCTGATATTATCGTCACACCCATAGGGCGCTGCAGCGCTAAGATTTTTTTTATCCAGAACTCTTCTCTGTTGCGACGGAAACGTGTGCTCAAATTGGGATTGTTTTTGGGTAATACATTTTCTCAAGGAATTGACTCTCATAGATAAAACAGAATGATCGGCCTGGTCAAAATGTCGATAAAGAAATTGCCTTTCTTTATCATTTATTTTTGACCGATTACCTGACATTCTGGTTCGGAGCTGACCTTTGGTTTCACCCACATAAATCAATCCACAAAGTGAGCACTCTATTCCGTACACATTAGATGTCTTTCAGTTTAGGTTTTCAAAACTATGCTTGTCAAATGTTTGTTTTGTGAGATTACTTGAGAATGAAGTGTCTGTTATGAGGATGTTACAAGTTTTGCAGTTCTTCGTGCCGCACTTAGAAATTGAGCAAATTTGAAAATTTGTCCTCTTTTAGTATATCGACCACTTCAATCTTACAGGGCTTGATTTTGATATACCCACCTGCATGTTTATACCAAAACTCATGGTTTCTACTTACTACAAATGTTTTGTCTCTAATGTCATGTAAACTAATTCTAAGGACACATAAATTACCTGTTGCGTATGTGTCTGTGGACGCAACAGATTGGGCCTTTTTATAGTGGGCAACGCCCCAGCCACTTTGTAGGTATCCTGAGTACTATCTATTTAAGCAAAAGACTTACCGAGAAGTGCCCTCGGGGACAATTTGTCCACCAGCAGTGACACATGGACAGTGGTAAAAATGACAAATATGGATAATGACAATAGCCCTGTACACAGCACAAAATCGATAATTCAGAAAATCATAAACTGAAGGCATACAACACCAGGATAAAACAGGAAACAAAGCAAACAAATAAAAATCTCCACCATATGAAAAGAAGCGAACTCCCGATATGGGAGTGGGTGTTGTTTCTTTGAAAGTCTAATCGTTAATAAGTATGATTTTCCGATCACATGACTTCATAGCCAAGATACTAGACAAGAAGCGGTATTTATAGTTTAGGATCTATGAAAGGAGCTATATAATTTTATTGAGATGTTAACTGGAACTCATTTTTATTAGATTTTTAAAAATGTTTATTTGACATAAATCACTAATAAATCATACAAAACAATCGAAACGGACGTACAAAAACATCAAACATTGATGACAACACATACTGTTAAAGGAAGGAGACCAAGGTCTCCATAGACACACTATAGTTGTATAAACATAAAACTTCTCACTGTAAGGTGACATCACAAACAAGACAGTTAAACGCTGCGGCCGTTTGTAACACAGATTTTACGTAAAAGGATCCAAAAAATTATATGGCATCCTATAAAAGTCTGTGCTCTGCTGGTTGAATCGAGCTTAATATGGATTCTCTGTAAAAACCTAAAACAGCTGGCCACGGCATGTCATGGATTTCGATGAAACTTTCTGTAATGATCATACTTAATGTAAAAACAATGAAAACAAACCATATTGTTATATTTGAACAACGGTTGCCATGGTAACGGGGTCAATCTATTTGACACCCCCATAAATATGAGAGATAAGACATATTGTGGCATTCTGCTGCCATGGAAACCATGGTCAAAATTTACTTTATGAACACAAAAACTTTTCTTTGTAAGTTCAACTCTAACAAGAATAACTTTTTCGGGGGAGGGGGTTATCAGGTAGCTGTTGATATTAAGTCAAATTATGTGAAAATTTAGCAAAAATAATGTCTAATTTTAGGGTCATTTTGGCCTGTTTTTGATTATTTTGAAGGTTAAAAACCATTATTTGGTGAATGTTATGGGTATTTAAGATCACCTTACCAAAATAAATGTCTATAGCTGGAAAAAATCAAGAAATAAAATTTATGGTGAAACTCACCATTTTGTCATGAATGCCAATCAAAACCCGTTGCTATAGCAACTTGGAATCCATATTACCATATACCGCATATTTAAAAACATTGTTTTTCGTCATGTTTGAGTCCTATGATTATGAAATAGCATACCTGTATACAAATTATATTTATCATTATCAATTGACCTTCAAATCATTTCAAGGTCATCTGTCCAAATCTCAAGGTCATTTCTAACTTTAGACTAAAATTAAGACAAAAATCAGGATTTCCAATTAATTTAAATTTATTTCTCTAACTTATTTCATTAGATATTTTGATTTTAAATATTTACAGTTGAACAACTGATCAAAAGAAGTAGAATTCATCACAATTTTGTTAAATTGTATTTCACTCCTATGTATGACATACTTTCAAAAGAGCATAAAATTGAGATTTTCTAAAATGTTCTCGTAAAATATGTGACATTTTTTGGGGTCTTCAAATGGACTTTGATAACTTTGATACTCATCCCGACAAATAATACATTTATCATACTTTCACCGATAATTGATTGTTTTCCCGAGGTTCCATACTGTTTCCTGTTAATGGTGTCTCTTTTCAGTGAAAACCCACAAAATTTGGCCTGAAAATAGCGAATTTTTTTCAATGACTTTGAAAATTGAGCAAATGACCTTGACATTTTCTCAATGTCATGATAGCATCAAATGGTCCTTAATACATCTACATACCAAGTTTTGCAATGATAGCAGGCATACATCTTTAGAAATTAGCTTTTTACTTACGACAGGTATTGACACCTTCGTACCAAATGTTGCCATGGTAACCTATTTCAAAGGCATGTAAAAAGAAAACTCTCACTTCTAGATAAATTTCCTTCGATTCCCATGAAGTCCTAGGATAATACTCTTCAGGAAATAGTCAACTGTATTTCAAATCTTGTGCTGTTGCATTATTACTCTTGTCAAAAGTAAGTAAAATAAGGCCTAAATTGGCCGAAAATGGCTCAATTTTTCTTGAAATTGAAGCAAATTTACATGACAAGCAGAAAGAAGGAGCATCGAAAAATCAAATTGTATCAACTTAAGAGGATTTAAATAATCTTTTCGGAAAATTACATATACATTCAACATTTGCTTCCATGGTAACGGGATGCATAAAAATGCCTTGTTTAAAGGTGTTTTATACAAAAATTTGGTTACCATGGCAACGGAACGTCGGAGAAAAAATGGAAGGTCAATTCGTTCTGAGGACATCATAGTTACCTTATACACAAAAAATATCCAAAATCTGAGACATGTCGTGGCCAAACATGTCTGATTTTTTTAGGTTTTTACATAGAATCCATATTAATGACAAATATGGATAATGACCATATCCCTGTATACAGCACAAAATCGATAATTCAAAAATCAGAAACCGAAGGCATACAGATCAGGACAAAACAGGAACCAAAGCAAACAAACAAAAACCTCCACCATATGAAAAGAAGCGAACTCCCGATATGGGAGTGAGACCAGGTGCCCAGGAAGAGTAAGCATCTCCTGCTTGCATGCAACACCCGTCGCTTCAATTCGGTAGAACTGTCACATCCGGTTACTTCCATTTTGGAAGATATAGAGTACAATCTTTGGTTGGATGGTTCAAATGGTCTATGACAGAATATCATCCACCATTCTTGAGAGTGGAACATCATAGTGTATGACGAGTTCCCCATATCGACCGTAGAACTTCCTCAGTGACGATGTTAGTCGGTCACAAACATATCCCTGACTGAGAAGCTTATCTGAAAGACGCCTAGCTCTCAGAACAAAATCCGTATATTTGGTACTTGCTCTGGCATAGCGTATCAACTGAGATATGAACACGCCATAAGCAGGCGATGAAGGGATGTTGCTACTCAGAAAAGGAAAGTTTGTAATGCTGAAATTGAAGTCGTCACGTTTGTCATAGAGTGAGGTGTTCATGTGACCATCAGTGTCGTAGGACAACATTATGTCCAAATAGGATGCTGAATTATTTGTCTCTGTGGTTTCTTTGACTTCAAGCTCCGAAGGATAGATACTGCTCAGGTAATCCGCGAATTTTGGATTATTGATGGACAACACATCGTCTATGTATCTGTAAGTGAAGTTAAAGTCAGAAGATAAGTATCTTTTCCCTTCAGAGACCAAAGATTGAATGAATTCAGCTTCGTACGAGTAAAGGAAAATGTCGGCAAGGAGTGGGGCACAATTGGTCCCCATTGGAATTCCGACAATTTGCTGGAAGACCTTTCCTCCAAACACCACAAAAATGTTGTCGATCAGAAAGTTTAACATCTGAATAATGTCTGTTTCAGTGTACTTATTTTCAGAATCGGACTTTTCTTTTACAAAGTAGGTTTTGTCATAGTTAACAACAATAAATTTGTATTTGCGATTACCTTTCTTACTTGTAAACGCATTACTTATAATTTTTGCGAGTCTTTCTTTCAATTTAGAATGTGGAATTGTAGTGTAAAGTGTCGAAAAATCAAAGGCTTTGATCGAATGGACTCTACTAAAATGAGTGGATTTCAGATGCTCTAAAAGTTACTTCGAATTCTTTAAAATCCACATCTGGTTGATACCACTGCGAGAATACACTGTCGAACAATATTTTTGAAGCCCAGATTTGATTTCAGATAAAACTTTGGTGAGTAAGATCGATACAGATTTGGTAGAACATTTTGAGGAACCAGCGATGAAACGTTGTTTGTACGGATTCTTATGCATTTTAGGTATGCAGTACAAGTATGGTAAATCTAAATCTAATTTGGTAGTGTCGAAGCCAAAGGAAGTAAGAGCTGATTTGTGGTTATCTATTATTTCAGAGGCAGAAAGGTTTGTTGGGGTGTAAGTGGGATTTCCAGGTGTCGAATTTAAACCCAACTCTTTAACTAGACTGTCGAAATAGTACTTTTTGCAAGTAAATGTGTAATTATTTGAGGCTTTGTCCGCTGGTGTGATGACATAATGTTCTTGGAGGTAGGTGAGCTCTGTGATAACATCAGGGTCTTTAAATATAGACACGAATCTGTTGTTCACAGTTGATTTTAATCGGTTAATTCTAGATAAAAGTAACCCTCTGATTGATTTTATCCATTCGGAAAGGGTGTCGAGCTGTACATCCTCTTTCTTTGCCCAACGTCTTGCATATTCCTCACAAGAGTCCATGATAATTTTGACATTTTGGTTCCATGTAAAGGACATACTTTCTCTGTATTTGGGACCTTTTTTTAACAATTCTCTCAACTTGTCGTTCTTGACTATACTAAGGTCACCAGTAATAACGTGTCCGCAAGGAGAGTAGTTGAAATCCGCAGGGAAGTGGATGTAGTGAGGGATTACTTAAATCAATACACTGCAGGAATCGTTTGTAATTGTAAATTTTAGATGCAACTGTTGGTGTGTAGCTATAGGAAATACAAGGAGTTTCTTTTCTTTTGAAATATGGTGGGATTTTTTCTGTGACAGTTTTGTGATTCAAAATTTGACCAAGATTCAAGTTATCAATACCTTTGTTTGCAAATCTTACTTTAATGAAAGGGTGGTTTGTTTTCTCCTCTGATTTATCTGATCTAACTGCTTGAAATAAACGAAAAGTAGAAATGTCCAATATGACTCCTTGTAGTCTGTATTCTGGGGAACGTGTATCGGTATATGTGAGGTCCTTCGTATAATCGTAGATTTCGTGCAACTTCCGTAAAGGAACAGAGTATAATTTGGTACGAATATAATGCAGGCCTAGAGGCTCATTCAAAAATGGAACCAAGTCATCGAAGGAGAAACTATGTATCTCAGGCCTATTGTATTTTCGAATGCCATGACTTCGAGGTCTTCTTTGTTGTCTGTTGAATAAGCTAGTCACATTTACCGACTGACAACCGGGACTTGTTAAGTTTCCTATAGTGCTGATGTTATCGTTGCACCCATAGGGCGCTGCAGTGTTAAGATTTTTTATCCAGAACTCTTCTCTGTTGCGACGGAAAGGTGTGCTCAAATTGGGATTGTTTGTGGGATGATATATTTTCTCCAGGATTCTGACTCTCATAGATAAAACCGAATGATCGGCCTGGTCAAAATGTCGGTAAAGGAGTTGACTTCCTTTATTATTTATTTTTGACCGGTGTCCTGACATTCTGGTTCGGAGCTTACCTTTGGTTTCATCCACATAAATCAATCCACAAAGTGAGCACTCTATTCCGTACACAACAGTAGATGTCATGCAGTTAAGGTTTTCAAAACTATGCGTGTTAAATGTTTGTTTTGTGAGATTACTTGAGAATGAAGTGTCTGTTATTAGTAATATCAATCACCCGAGAAGTCTGACCAACTTTCAGACAGGACAGAGAATCAGGACACTGTCTTTTCTGGCGAGATTTAAATAAGGCCCGTCATGGAGTCCTGTCTTCACGGTTGGCCAGTGTGCAACGTTGGGATAGGCACTGGTACAAAACTGTAGATTGGTCCGGTGCCATGCCCAGTGTTCTTTTGATGACGTTGGGATCATATCCTCGGTAAAGCAGGCGACCGACAGTTTTTTTTTACATTTGTGGCTGAAGTTCGATCTTTTGATCCTTCTGATTTTGTTTACTAAGTCACCGTAAAATGAAGGTCATGAAATTCCCAATGATACATACCTTGATGCTGGAGTTTTACAAAATTTTGAAAAAAAATTCAGAATAGTTATTGTAGAACTTACAAGTTTATGGTATCTAAATCTTTATTGATATTTTTTTTGTAATTTGTCTATTTTTGCCATTTAAGTCCGAAATATGGGAGCAAGCTCTAGCGTATCTGATGAGCTGAGAGATATAAATGCCGTAGGATGGCAACCTTGGAACATCGCCATCAAGCCAAGGAAGATTAACTATCTTGAAGCCAAAATCTTCTCTTTTGTAGTTTATCTTTGTCTAAATTTCTCCGTTATTGACTTTGATACCTAGATCCAAAAATGGTGTAGCTTTATGATCCGTGTTTGCTTTATTCAATGTTTACTCTGGCGGATAGATTTGATTTTTGTAATGGTCAAAATGTGGGTTATCAATGTTCAAAATATCATCAAGATACCTAGATGTGCCGTTGAAACATTTCAAGTGATCAAATTTCTTGCGTTTTTGCAGATTTTGCATGAATTTCTTTTTGTATATATATAAAAACAACTCTGCAATAAGAGGCGCATAATTAGTACCCATAGGAATTCCAATAAGTTGCCTGTATAGAGTGTCACCAAATCTTCCTAAAATGTTGTCGAAAACAGACAAAGCTTTGCACAACTCAGATCGAATTCATAATTTGTATGATTTGTATTCTATTGACAAAAAGAATCCTTTAGTGTCAAGAGTACATATAATGTTGATGTCAAATTCCTGGATAAAAAAGTAGTACTTTAAATGCTCGAGTAAGCAATAAATTGAAATGTGTAAGGAAATTTGTGACGTTTGACCAGACAGTAAATAGTTGGTACGTCTGATTTGGAATAGAGAGTTAAAATGAAGACATTTCATCTTGGTGCTTTCGTAAAATGTAAGGGATTGTTTCATTGCTTTTTATATAGGTATTGCTGATAGAAAGTTCTGAAATTAATACTGAAATGTAATAGCGCTTTCAAATGATTATAGTGTTGTTAGCCGCCTGGTCTGTCGGAGCAAAAACATACTTACAGTGCAAATCCTGAAGTTTAGATTTCTAAATTTTAGCCGATCTTGACGGTGCTTCCGAATAAAGATGAACATTTTTCAAAGGAAGGAACACTGATTCAAACAAAAAGTATACCGAAGATTGAGTATTTGATTGACAACAATTTTTTGGTGTTTGAAGGAACCGTATTCCAGCAGATAGTCGGAATCCCAATGGGTACCAATTGCGCCTCACACCTTGCGGACTTAGTTTTAGATTCATACGAAGTTGACTTCATCCAGACCTTGCTCTCGACTGGGCGAAAGCACCTCGCATCTCAGTTCAATTTTACCTTCAGATACATAGATGACATGTTGTCCATCAATAATCCGAAATTTAAGGACCATCTACATGAAATATATCCTCATGAACTAGAAATGAACGAGACAACAGAGAGCGACAGATTCGCTTCGTACTTGTATATACACGTACTTCTATCTTTCGACGCGAACGGTCAATTGAACACCTCACTGTATGACAAGTGTAACGGTTTCATCTTCCACTAAACTAACTTCCCTTTCATGATAATGTCGAAGGGTTCCAATGAGTTAAAGAAGATCCTGACGATAATCTCAACAGCACTCGCAATAGAGTACAAGATTAAGCATCGACGGACCCCTAGCAAGCTAGAGGTGGGACCAGGTGCCTAGGAGGAGTAAGCATCCCCTGTTGGCTAGCCGCACCCGCCTTCGATGTTTAAGCACGAAAATGAAAACAATATATAAACTTCATGCACTGTCTGACGTTATGTCTATATAGAAAGTGCTTTGGCGACAATGTCAGGGAAATATATTCAAAACACTTACTGTCAAACCCCTCGCGGGGAAACTTTTTACGAGCTCCACACGGCAAAGGGCATAAGTGTGACACGAATGAGTTAAAGAAGATTCTGACGATAATCTCAACAGCACTCGCTATAGAGTACAAAATTAAGCATCGACGGACCCCTAGCAAGCTAGAGGTGGGACCAGGTGCCCGGGAGGAGTAAGCATCCCCTGTTGGCTAGCCGCACCCGCCAACTCTATATCTTCTTGAAAAAAATTCCAAACCAATTTCCATGCACCATACACGTGTTTCGAATATTAAATTCTCATCAGCGGTGCTTCCAGCGGAGCAACCACAAATAATTTCAGTAGCGCCCTCTTTAATTTTTTGAAGTTAGATTTGTACATTTACATTACAGATAGTTCTCGGCTCCAAATTTTCTGTAGGGTCGATTCAGTAACATATCCAATTAAAATCTATGTTCAAAATAGCATTGGAGGGATTGACGAGTAGCCTCCTTTTTTCCTGAATCTGTCTTTGATGTGTCGGTATTAACGCTATCAAACATATTGATTTTTGTGAAGTTCTCCTAATCTTTTCTTCATTGAGGACAACTCCGATTCTATTTTATTCACTCTGGATGCAACATTTACAACTTGTTCACTCATATCAGAAACCCTCTTTAGGCTATTCTCAAGTAACTTTACGGTGACTTAGTAAACAAAATAAGAAGGATCAAAGGCGGATCGAACTTCAACCACAAATGTAAGAAAATTGTCGGTCGCCTGCTTTACCGAGGATTTGATCCCAACGTCTTCAAAAGAACACTGGGCATGGTACTGGACCAATCAACAGTTTTGTATCAGTGTCTTTCCGAACGTTGAATATAAACGTGGCCTCAGGACTCCATGACAGGCCTTGTTTAAATCTCGCTAGAGAAGACTGGGTCCTGATTCTCTGTCCTGTCTTAAAGTTGGTCAGATTTCTCGGGTGATTGATCTTGAGCTCGCTTAAGCCAGAAGAGCACAGACTGTTATACGCATGCCATATCAGTTTTAGATCCTTTTACATAGAATCTGTGTTACCAAAGGCCTCTGCGTTTAACTCTCTTGTTTGTGACGTCACCTTACAGTGAGAAGTTTTATGTTTATACAACTATTGTGTGTCTATGGAGACCTCTGTAAATTCAGATAAGTGGGAGGTTATGAGCACGTAATCCGGATAACCACACCATTTACTTTTAGCAGATGGCCATGCAAAGTCGGCGCCGGTTGCACATTAGTCTCCTTCCTTTTATGTGTTGATATTTATGTTTGATGTTTTTGTACGTATGTTTCGATTGTTTGTACGATATTCAAGTGATTTTTGTCGTGTATTTTTATAGTTTGTAGTTATTGTCTGATGTCATTTACGTATCACTTTCTTGTAATTTTGTTTTCGCTGGGTGGGTGCAGGATGGGATGCAGGGTGGTCATGCCGGATATCATCCCATTTTTTTCACGAAATAAGTATCCTCCCGCCCTATAACGAGGTATTTGTATCTCCTATTACTATTACCAGTTTTTGAGAGAAAGGTGTTGCGAAAGAAATTGGCAAGTCTGTTTTTGAGTTTTGGTGTGGGATGGTAGTGGAGAGCGTGGAGAAGTCGAAAAACTTTATGCTGGTATTATTATTGAAATTGATGGGTTTCTAGATAGTAATAGATACATGTAATTAGCAAATTATTCAAATCAAATTCAAATCAAAGAAAATTGATTTTAAGAAAAGATTTCTGCTCCCTACCCAACGACTGAAATTTAACCAAAAACTGAAAAAATCGCATTGCAAACCACTGTTATATAGTACATGTAGTCTTTCCCCCTAATCATCTTTCTCCCCGGAAATATTGCTAAATAGTGGCTTTTCACCCGGAAAATCTACTATATAGTAGTTTTTCCCCGGGGGGGGGGATTCTGCGATATAGTAGACTTTTCTCCATGTTAAAGTAGATTTTTCCCCGGGGAAAAATTGCTATATTTTAACTCGAATGAATCCAGGAATTTTCATTTAACTCATGTTGTAAAAAATCACGAAAATAATCCTCCAATTCCAAACGCAGCATAACTTGGGAGAAGATTTTAAACATGATATTTGCTTTGACATTGACCTTGAGATTTGACATTGTCCTTGCAAAATGTTATTTTGAGTCATGAAATACATGTACCATTTTTGCTTGGATAAAGAAAATAATAATCTGACTTAATTCAAGTATTGTCCTTGACATAGACTTTTGACCTTGAAGATGCAATTTTGAATTGACTATATCTCAGTAATATTCATATACTAGTAATATATCAAGTATTCCATTTAAGGTAGATCATACCTATGGTCGTCAGAGCTTATATTCTCCCTATGATACCTTTTTTGGAATTTTCGTGCTTATCACAATCCTTTTATAAAAGAGTTTTTTTTTCAAATAAACCCTATATTGTAGGATATTTTTATCGTCTATAAATTCGAATGACCCCAACTTTAACATTTCACCTCATGGGAATATTTAACATTTCACTTTTTTACATTGAAGAAACATTTTGTAACCAAAAGTCAATGTTCAATAAAATGAAAAGAAAATATGGAGTATCAATGTATAATTTTCAACGATTTTGGACTTTTACACTTGGGAATATATCTCGCGATGTATCTAATGGTAACTTCACACCTTACCGGATAGCGGGAACTGACGTATAACGGATGAAAACATTGCCAATCTCCTTCGTCTGTTGGTCGTCCGTTTGTGAAAAATCAACGCTGCCACTGCTCGAGGCTCTCGCGACTAGTTTAAAACGGATACGTGTCGTACGAGTACCGGATATCTACTGGAATAGTAACGGACGTGTAACGGACCTCTCCGTACGAGTAACGGAAAAGCAACCGATAAAACGGAAATGCAACCTGTAATGGACAATGAACGGACATTCGTTACTCGTCCGTTTGCTTCCGGTAGCTGTCCGTTACAGCATCGTTTTATCCGTATCATGGCCGGTAGATGCCAGTTTGTGACTCGAGAATACCGGACATCAACGGACACCCAACGGATATCAACGAACACCTACCGGAGATGTAACGGACGAGTAACGGACAAAATTAACGAACACATAACGGATAAGGAAAGAACGCCTTAGTCCGTCTGTCCGGTGGCAGGTTTTGAGCATGGTCAAAACTTGCCACCGGACATCAACGGACATCACCGCACGAATAACGGATAAAATGGAGATGTAACTGACGACTAACGGATGAGCAACGGATGCGAACGGAGACCATCGGATAGAAAAATTTGTTATCCGTAACTCATCCGTTCGCCTTATCCGATATGTATGACTGAGGTATAAGCAAGTTGACCTGATCTCAGATATGACCCTTGACATTGAGATTTCATCTAGAACAGTGGGCAAAATAATTATGAACTTGCGCGCTAGTTCATTTTTGCGCCCGCCCGGGGCTGGAGGTACAGCAAAACCAATAGCGTCATCGAATAGAGGGTACCTGAGATAGTTGGAATCCTCATCTCGTTAGCCTGTAGCACACCTGGTACCTGAGATATTCACCTTAATTGCAAAAAAATCCTGCGGGAAATTGAAAAATCCTGCGGGAATTATCAAAATCCTGCGGGAAATTGATGAATTCCTGCGGGATATTTCAAAATCCCGCAGGAAAAATTGCAAGAAATAATCCTGCAGGAAAAATAATTTTCCCGCAGGAAAAATAAAATTCCTGCAGGAAAATTTTTTTTACGTAAAATCCTGCGGGAGAAAAAAAATCCTGCAGGAAAAATTTGAACTTAAAATATTCCTGCGGGAAAAATTATGTGAACATTTTTTCCCGCAGGAAATTCTGCTTTGTGAAAAAATTCCTGCAGGAAATTTATTTAGAAAAATTCCTGCAGGAAATTTTTTGTGAAAAAAAGAACTCCTGCAGGATTTTTTGTTTAAAGATGTAAAATTTTACATTATACTAACAAAAAAGTATTCTACAGGAAATTCTTTAAAATTAATTTCTGCAATAAACATGATAAATTTCTCCAATTGATTTTCATTGGTGCCATTATTACCTTTTAGTAAGTCCATTTGATTCCAAACTGTGTTAGGGCTGCAATGATATGCTTAGACCACTTTATGATATGTATCTCAATATTTACATGTACACGATATGATTCATATCACGATCCTGAATTTAAAATACAGGTATAAAAGTATTACTGTACTATGCCCAATATTTTATTGAAAGTTCAGCAACGACAATTCATTTAGATCAAATCCTCATTTATTGAATGTTTTGAGATCTATCAGGTATGTATATCATGGGTCATAGGGACTTAATATAATAGGAAAATAGGTATATCGTGTGTGAAAATTTGGGACAAATATAGGAATGTTTAAGAGGAAAATCATAAGATTTTTCAATATTCATTGATTATTGAAGTCTTCTGTGCATTTAAAATCATGCGCACTTGGGGGTCATTTGACAATGAATAGAAGATTTTTACATAAACGTGGTAGACTTGAATTTCATACATTTCATGATCCAACATCACAACATTTGACATTATTTCTTACTATGATGTCAAAACATATCTATGATGTCAAAAAGAAAAAAATAATGTCAAAAATTATAGATATGTTTTGACATCATATGATTATCATATAATTTTTTACAATATTTTCTAATATGTACTACTACTACTAAAAATAATGTCAAATGTTGCGATGTCTTGGAATGTCTAAAATGCAAGTCTAGCAGTAATTTGAAAATGATCTATTTATTGTAAATTTTTGCCCCCATGTACCAGTGGTTTAACATGCATGGAAGACTTCAACTCAAAATTGAAAAATAATCATAGGCCTATAAGCCTTTTTCACATTACTGCGTGACTAGTGTTTTGTGGACGGCAAGTACCCACTTTCTTTACATCACAGTTAAAAACTGATTGTCCTTGACGTCATATTGCGGGAAAAGTACTAATTTTGCCGTCCAAAACAACTTGACCGCAGTTATGTGAAAAGGGCTTATTTGCACTTACACATATAGCTCCCCCCTTCTCCATGATACAATAATCGCTTTATCTTAGGTAAATATGCAAAGTACTGAAGTTGGTTGCTTACAATTTGATAGAAATTGAATTAAGAAAATGGAAAAAATAAAACAGGTCTGTTCAACTTTTAACGTACCAGCTGCAGCTAATATATTAGTCAGAGGCAATTCGAGTTACATCTAAAACATTACCTACTTGATACTGAAACGAAGGCATCACCCAACAATCATATCATTAAACCTTTCAAATTCTTGTAAATATGATTGTGAGTACTCAGTTAACCCTGTTTTCATCGTAATGATCGTTTCTTCGTTTTTTAAATATAGATCTAGCTTCAACTGTTTTGAGTAGTTTCTTGTTCATAATAAAAATGTTCGCCTTAGCAATTATAGGGGATTTCCATAGCGAGATACGGGTGCTGATCCAGAAACTGTCGGGGATTTGCAAAACAAGAACACGAAGGCCCGAGGGAGATACGGGAGTCCGATAGATGGGGGCGGGGGGATCCCCGAGGAAAAAAAAATTACCCCACTGCCATCCCCTCCCCCAACTCACAGATGCGAGTGGGCGCTTAATTCAGGCCCATGTGGGTCCAGGGCAGATCGAGCCCACCTGGTAGAGAGTTTAGGGGGCGGGGGAACCCCGGCGACAAATCACGATTTTGAATAGCAATTTATCTAGCCCTTGCAATTTGCGGAGTTTCGGGTTTTTATTCATTTTTTTTCAAAATTAAAATCAGAATCTCTCAATATTGGCTTAACCCTTGGTCAAATTTCTTGAACCGTCCATTACCGAAGAGAATTTGAAGTTACATTGATATTGAGAAAATGTTAAAATGATTGATATGATAACTTTTAGATTCAATTCATATACACGTCTGCCCCATTCATTTTTTTTCGGGGGGGGGGGGCACCCCGAACCACCGAACGACTCTTCGGGCCTCGCAAGTCATCCCTCCAAATTTAAGAGCCTGAGTTTGAGCCCCAGGCAGTTGAGGTTCTGGATTCTCTCCTGTATTGGGACGAGTACATATTTTATGTATGAATGAAAATTCAGACTCCTTAAAAAATATACACGTAATGGACTCTTTTGTACAATCTCATCTGTAAATTTGCTTTTCTGTTTTCTTTCTTTCTTTCTGTTACATACACGTTTGTATTTTGGTGTGTACAGTACATTATGCGGACGTACATTAGATGGGCGCACAGGGATTCATCGCGCTTCTCGATTGCTTGAAGTACGTACAATGGGTTACATGTATGTATGTATAACCCTTAGTCCATCAAGCAACCGGGAAGCGCGATAAATCCCTGTGGATGGACGGTATATACATGTACGAAAGCTTTCAGTGAATTGTTAATTATCTTCAAGGCGACAAGGACCGTTTGATGCATTCATTGCACATCCAGAGAGAGAGAGAGAGAGAGAGAGAGAGAGAGAGAGATTTGTGGATATAACATCAAATTCTAAACTATTATTATGAACAATGTTTTGCATATAGATTTTTTCATTGATACATATGTAATTTAGAAATTTTCCCTCAACACACGCCATATTATATGCTTTACACAAGACTTTCTGCCACCATAAAAATTAGTTAATCAGGCTATGTATTCCTTTCTGAGTCATTCAAAATTTCATTTTTAAAAACAGTTTTTTAAAAAAGCAAAACCATGCATTTGCGGATTATTATTTTAAAGCTTATGTAATGATCTTATATATAATACATATTAAGTTTATAAGATAGTGTAGCAACGAATTGATTTTTAGGGGAGGGAAGGGGATACCTTTTTGCAAACAAAAAATCCTTCTCGAGATTTAATACAACCGGGTAAGCATGGTTAGAGAGAAAAAATTATCCAACCTAACTGTCCGCACTATGAAAATGCCCCCAAGTCTTCCTTTCTCTGAAAAAAGGTAAATTACTACGTCCCAAATCGTAAAACACAAAACAATTATTCAAGATACCCGAGACAGCCATCCGATTATTTATTTTGAGTCAAAGGGAAACTCTCCACAATCTGACCACTCCATGCATGCAATAGTCTATTTAGACCTGCATTTATCTATGACATACATGTATGACATATACGAACTTTTATTTGCATGTATTATGATCCCTCCAAGCGCGGATCCAGAGAATGGGGTCCGGAATGCCCCCCCCCCCCCTAGAATATTCGAAGCATAGTTAATTTTTTTCTTTAAATATACATATTTTATAAGATTAAGTCCCGATTCCCATTTTGTTGTCATAACATTTGAAAAATATAATATGAATTTGTATTGGAAATCTTTCATTTTGATAATATTTTGCCGTGAGCATTTGAAATTTTTTCTCTGGCTCGCTTCCGCTTGCCAGAACTTTATAACTTTCCTATTTATAACCAATATGCATTACACCTTGGTCAGCGACACAGAGAGTCATGAAACCGAAAAAGGCTCTAATAGGGATGTTCGCCGTGACGTCAGGGGTCTCGCGAAAACAAGGCTGGTTGGCAAAAACGTTTGGCAATGAAGGGAAATATACGTGATACCCGGGGATAAATCGACAATTGATGCTCTAATATGCGCTACTTTCCTATTATTATTTTATTGACAAGTCCTGTTGTGACACTGACCATTCTAATCACAACAATAAAGAAATCCCGCTGAGTTTATTAGTATATCAGACTGCCGTTCGATTGGGGGGGGGGGGGGGGGGGGGCAAGAATCAATAAATTGCCAATATATTTTTCTTCAAATTTTGCTTTTTAAAGAAGCCGGTGTAATTCACAGTGTCCCATTTATATGCTCCTGTATTAGGTGTACCATACCCGACTATTGAGAATATTCCAATTCTGAAAAAAAAAATCGCTGGCTCGCTTTCACTCGCCATTGATTCACATGTTATCGCCAATCATATATTTTATTTCTAAATGAATTAGAAACACTGACAAATCTTTAATCAAGGACTTAATTTCTGGCTTTTTTTTAATTCGGATTTTAGGGCCAACCCTGAAAAAAAAATCTGGATCCGCCCATCAGTGGCGGATTTAGAGGGCCCGGCCCCCCCCCCTTTTTCACCCAAAGTTATTGATTCAGAGTACTCTTTTTATGCTTATTCTCTTTACTTTTGGGGAAATTTTCGGCTCGCTTCGCTCGCCGCACTAATTTTTTATTAGTTGTCTATTTTTTCGTCTTCACTTTGTCTTCAACTTTCTTTGCCATCGTGTTTGAACTGATTCATATGTCATAAACATATACAAAATTCAAAATCAATTAACACTGGAATAAAGTACTATATGCTTCATTTTCATGGGTCGATCTAACCAGGTTAGACAGGTGGATAGTGGGGTTGTAATGCCCTAATCTTCCCAACCTTCCCCAATTGGTCAAACAAAAATGGAGCATGGAAATGAGAGAGAGATTGTATTCTTATGACAAAATGTAACCATTTATTCAAAAAATTTTACGTCTCGCCAATATAAAATAAAGTTGTATATACATGTATAGATGACTAAATCTGAAAACAAATGAAAACTTCATACCTTAAAAAATTTTATACAAAAAAAATTACCTATAAACTAAAGTAATGAATCAACTCCCCCCCCCCCCCCCCCCACTTCTTAATTAGATCAGTGGTCTTGAGGTCCACGATTTTCGTTTCTCGACTTTTTTTTTGCTTGTCAGTTCCGTGAACAATTTTCTTCGAGCTGAAACCTTGGGCCCCCCTTTTCTGAAATCCTAGATCCGCCACTGCCCATGCCCTTAATTCAAAATTTGAAATAGCGAGCGTATGTAAATACATGTACAAATGTATATCATCAAACAGTTTATCTCAGTATTCAGAAAAATGCTCGAAAATTGGTGTCATGGCTGCCTCATCATCGTATACTAGTACATCATAATTAGACCACGTCGTTATTTTATGAAAATGCTTTAAAATGAGAGAGAGAGAGAGAGAGAGAGAGAGAGAGAGAGAGAGAGAGAGAGAGAGAGTTTCATTCGGTTATGATATTACAGATCTTTCCCGTATAGACTCCATGATTTTTTCTATGTTCCTTATTAATCAAACATTATATCCAATCTAATTAATTAGAATGACAATATTTCCGAAATCCAATCGAAAGCCCCCCCCCCCTCCTCTTTAGATGTCTTTCACCGAACCTCTTCAACATTCCTCCAAGTCGTGTTATCAGCGGGCCTGAAGCGATGCGTGACACCCCTGCGGCATAGGGGTAGAGATTGCGCAATGAAACACGCCTCGGGGTAAATTCAAGGAATGTGTATATTACGTAACCACCAAGTGTCAACCCCTTGATGACATTATACAGTTCTGGTCATTATACTCTCCCTTAAAGTCGGGGGTTCGGGCTTTTGGATCTGCCTCTTTTACGTTTAAAAAAAAAAACTTAACAATATTATCTGATTCTCTCCTAAAATGTATATATGCCCTTTATATCTTCAGAAATTCTAGATAACAACGAAAGGTGAAATTTTTCCCGAAGACTGACAATCAAGATTTCTTGAGGGGTTGTTGGAGAGCTTCCTACTAATCTACTACATGTAATCATTCAAAATATTGATTGATTGATTGAATGATTGATTGATTGATTGATTGTAAACCATTATATATGTATGTCAATATATATCATGGTTAGATCTAGAGATTTTTCCGGGAGAGGGGGTTCAAGCCCTTTATAAGAAGGGGGAAGGGTCCAGTATATGACTTAAGTCGTTGACAGAAAGGTATACTAGAATAAAACATAAAAAGGAGAAAGAATGGCAAATACCATAAATAATTAACTGGACCCCCCCCCTTTCCCCTTTCGTTATTAGGATACGGGATTTAACATTTATACTTCCTCCATTTATATATTTTTTTGTAAATAATTTTCTGACAATTATGAGTTGGACCACCTCCCCCGTCTTGTCTTGAATGTACCCGTTTTTCGGTGACCAGTGCTTGTACATCTTCTGTTCATGTACATGTATATCGTTTGCTTCTGGTGGATAATCGAAAACAGCGAGAACGCCGTGAAATACGCATTGATTGGATTTGGAGATTTTCTATTTTTTGGGGGAGGGGGGGGGGTCAAGCACCGAAAAAAAAAAAACCGCCAACAGGAAGATTTCACCATATGTACACCGACTTCACCATTTTATATTATTATAACTCACAATATTTTCATGCCATGGACTGATTTGGGCGCTGAGGAATGGCCGTTGGCCGAAACGTACAGAAAAATATAGTGGTTTTATTGTATTTATATATCAAACGGCTGTGTTGTAAAAATAAATAAATAAATAAATAAATAAATAAATAAATAAATAAATAAATAAATAAATAAATAAACATGACATGATTTACAAAACATGTAAAAGGTACGGGGATCAGAACAACAACTCAAGGACAGACGGGAGATTCCTCCCATCTCGGTTTCAGATATTTTTTTTATTTATAACAGACCAGCAAAAACGGATAAGCATTACAAAATGCAAAATCTACAGAATTCACAACATTGACAAAATTCTACATATTCCAACATATCTTACATTCAATATATTGCAGTGGCGGATTCATCACGATGGAAGGGCGTGTTCCTCAGCAGTGCTTAAAGAATTGGGGGGGGGAGGGGTTCACTTAATTAAGACATTTTTCGTGAAGACACGACGATCGCTAACGAAATATGAGCAGTCAGAGAGGTTGGACGTAAATAGTTTCTTGACCTTTATTGAATGAGATTGATAGACTGCACTTAACCTTGATCTAAGTGCAAGTTTGACCTTAAGACTTCAATTTTATAATCAATTTTCAGTATGTGAAAAGAGTTACCTACCTTCTTTTTCGGGGACGAAAAGAAGTAGAAGTTATTTTATGTCGATTCGATATTGTATTGAATCGTGTAAAGGGAACATAATATATATTCGATATACATATGTACATGTACTTGTTTGTATTTTGTAAGTCCAGAATCAGTAATCACGATATTTTTTTTTAAATGTAAGTCGCAGAGGAGGTTTTCTGTTCATTATTTGCCCGTAAAATTTTCCCGCGGCTACGGAAACCTCTCCCAAAGCTGCAAAAATCAAATCCGTCTTATGCCCTTCCTTTTTTTTTAACTTTCTGGGCAAATGATAGGTACAGGTACTCCTGGCAGACAGGCTAGTGTAACTGTGTTAGTACCTGCACAACGAGAGAGAGAGAGTTTTTAAAATCTTGTTACCGAGAAACTACGTACCACTAGATCGTTTCAGGGGCGGATCCAGAGTGGGAAGCGGGGGGTGGGGTGGGGTTGTATCGAGGCACACCGAGCGGGGGTGGGTACGGAAGGGGGTTCCCCCTCCTGTAGGTGGGAGGTCCGGGGGGGGCTCCCCCGGAGATTTCTGAAAAAATGGAATAAAATGGTGAAATCTAGAGCATATTTTCTCCTTTTCTTATAGACCATTTTTTTCGCTAAATTTAGTGACAAAGTAAGGGAAAATTTTTGAGAAAAATTGGATTGAATTGGTGCAATCTGGAGCATATTTTCTCCTTTTCTTCTTGAATATCCAGCCCATTAT
The DNA here is from genome assembly GCA_033119305.1 of Pinctada imbricata. Taxonomy (NCBI): domain Eukaryota; kingdom Metazoa; phylum Mollusca; class Bivalvia; order Pterioida; family Pteriidae; genus Pinctada; species Pinctada imbricata. The sequence goes on from VSWD01000014.1 coordinate 46,000,128, forward strand.
GTGACAAAGTAAGGGTCGATCCCCTCTCAAACATATAGAACGAGTTTCAATTTGGGTTTAATTCGATCTGGTTAATAAAGATTTTTAAATAAAATGATTTGTCCTTTACTGCTTGCAGAGGCGTAGCCAGGGTGTTTTCAATGTGGTCAAGAGAAGGATTGTACCAAGAACCCCCCCCCCCCCCCCCCGAGAAAAATATGAAGAAGAAAAAAAATAAAATTGCTTTACATGACCAATGGAGCGTATTTGAGATGAATTTAGATAGGATAAAGCATATGATTCGGTGTAAGCAGACGATGAACTGTATCTAAGATGAAGAAAACTTTATATATACTTATATGTACGATATTGTATAAGTTCTTTCAAATCGACCGCTCGCACTTTGTTCAGCGATCGTTGTATTGAGTTCGAATGAAACACGAGGAAATTTTGAAAAATGCATTAAAATCGGAGTTTTCTGGAATGAGGGATGCACTCTCATATTTTTTTTAAGAAATGGGGGAAAACTCTCCTGATACACTGATACTATTAGATTAATATAAAAATATGAAAGATGTGTGAATGGTGTACAAGTGTTGATGTCTCATGTGTTGTATATGCATTGTCTAACTGTATGTAATGCAAAAATACCACCAAAAAAAAAAAAAAAAAAAAAAGGAAAAATAAAAAAAAGGACGATAAAAGTACCAAAAAAGGGGGTGTATGAGAAGGATTTATAAGCTTTGAAAAATTGAATGCTTTAAAAATTGAGATAAAAGATACAAAAACTACTTGGAATAATGACCAATTTTCGGAAATAATAAACAGAAACCCCCTCAGCGACTTACATTACAAAAACTTTGCGATTGTCTGCAAGAATCCAAAAATACAAATGTACTCCAATTGATACGGTATCGAATCGATATGCGATGGAATATATATCAGAAAAAAAATTGTAAATTTTGTTTCAAAATGGTGAATTCTGGTGGACATGAAGCAATCTTTACTACGTTTACAGGTTTTTTTTTCCGAGAGCTCATGTTACCGAATAAAATCGGAAACCGGGGAGTGGGGTGGTGGGGGGGGGGGGAGGGGTGATGGTTCCCGAACCCCCACCCCCTAAATCCGCCCTTGCGTTTCCTTGCGGCACTGCCGTCCGTTTTCATTGTTTTTCGCCTTTTCTTTTGAACCCCTCTTTCAGTGGCGGATCCAGCGCTTCCCGCTTTTTTGAGTCAGTGCCAAGGGGGCGGAAGCCTTCCCTGAACCCCCGTGAACCGTTTTTTGTTCATTGAATCAGAGGGAGAAACGTCCCCTTTCGTTTCGATAGAAACCCGAGTTCTCACCTCCTTTTCTGACTCCATTGACTCCCCTATCGATAATGAGTCGGTATTTAGTACCTCTCAGAGGCGGATCCAGCGCCCCCTTTTTCGGGGGGGGGGGGTAAGGGGCGATTTTGCTTATTTTTATTGTAAATGGGCCAGTACCAGTTTTTGGGGAAAATTTTGGGCCAGTGCCCGGGGGGGGGGGGGCGGACGCCCCCTCTGCACCCCCTGATTCCGCTACTGCCTCGAGTAGGCCAGACTATCCTTTCATCCCCCCTCTCTGGATCCGCTCTGACTGATATTAAAGGGAATTCTGCATTTCTACACCCATTTGGTTCTCCGAATAGCAGGGGGAAATACTTACTGATGATACGGAACGAATTGTTGGATGACAAAGCGAGCTGAGAAGAAAACAAAAAAAGAAGATTGACAACTTTCGAGCTTTTAAAACTGGTAGAGCTAGACGATCTCATATGATATTTACTGACAATCGTATTTGACCAACTTCTAATACGATAGCCAAGTAAATGCTGCGAAACATATGATACGTGCAACATTGTTAGCTCGAATTTCCTTGAATCCTTCATAAGATGACATGCTACCAGTAGTGTAGCAAACATGTGTAGTATAGGTTGACATTTGTTCCACAAGTAAATTCAAAATTTTAGAAGCTGTATGTTCATCTAGGTGTCACATTTTTCATCACATTTGCAAATTATTCAAGAATTTTTTTTTTAAGCATCAGTTTATTTTGCTGTTCATACCTACAGAATGATCTCAATAGTGCTACAATAAAGTACCGGAGGTCTACCTACAAGATTCAAATTTCTCTCTTACCTTTTTACTTGACATACAAACATGTATGATACTTTGATAATATCACAGTAATACACCATATTTCACAATCACTACATGTATGTATCTGTTTTAGTGTAATGTTCAGTTCGCATCACTAGTATCCTCTTCAGAGATTAACTTTAGCCTTAATTTTTTTCAACCAGTATCAGATTAAGGAGGGGAGTCTAGTTGATACCCATTTTTGCTCAATTGTTTTGATTTTGACTCGGAATCCATGGACAATACTGTATTGTGTGTTTAAGCGCTTAAACATTGGATTTTTTGTACCTATAACCTTCATTCACCGTAATGCATATCCTTAAAGTAATTTAAGTTTGAAATTTTTAACACATACATTTTTATTTTCAAACTGACAAAAACTGGAGCTTTCTCTATCATCATGATCATCATGAATATTTTCTTAATGAATTCTGTCACAATCTTCATAACAGAATCAGCCTTTTATAAGTTATTATCATAGCTTTTCCTACAAAACATTCCAATATTTTAAACCTTGTTTTCTGTTTTTCCCCCTTACTTTTGATAGAACTAAATGAACATTTAGGGTCAGTTTTGTGTCGCCTGCACCATAGCGACACTTGGGGATAACTTTTTCCGTTGTATGTCTGTCCGTCTGTCTGTCACACTTTGATGTCACACCCTATATAAAAGTGATTCCTAAGTGTCACCGTTTCGCAGGCGACACATGCATTCCTTGGAATGATTTTTGGCATATAGTATTTAACTATTTTTTTCTTCACAGATGTCAACTTCATATTACATCATAATAATGGTACCACTGTGTAATAGCTATAATTTTGTCTTACTTTTAATTAGTAATTGGACATATCAGTCAGATTGGAATATTACATATTACTAACATTCGAAAGCAAATTATGCTTCATTGTACCCAAGATAATCAAGGATTGTAGAAATTTAAGATACAATGTGAAAATTTGCTACTTTTTTATCTTATTTTCATACATATTTAAGAAATAAAGATTTGAAAAAAATCTTGCAGGAATTTTTGAGAAATTTAAAAAAATTTCCTGCGGGATTTTTATCAGAATAAAAAATTCCTGCAGGAATTTTTAATATACTGAAAAATCCTGCGGGAAAAAATATCCCGCAGGAATTTTCTAAGTACAAAATTTTTCCTGCAGGATTTTTATTTTTCCCGCAGGAACACCATAATCAAGATTTTTTAAAGAAAAAATCCTGCGGGATTTTTTTCCTCCCGCAGGAAAAAAAAATTTCCTGCAGGAATTCATCAATTTCCCGCAGGATTTTGATAATTCCCTTAGGATTTTGAGAATTCCCGCAGGATTTTTAAATTTCCCGCGGGATTTTTTTGTAATTAAGGTGAATATCTCAGGTGCCAGGTGTGCCACAGGTTAACGAGATGTGGATTCTGACTAATTTGGGTATCCTCTATGTGATGACGCTATTGGTTTTGCTGTACCTCCAGCCCCAGGCGGGCGCAAAAATGAACTAGCGTGCAAGTTCATTATTATTTTGCCCACTGTTCTAGACCTATTGTATGACACTTTCTTGTACCAATACCTTATGAAATATAACATTGACATCAAAACTTTACAAAAATTGATCAATTTCAAGTTTTGACCTTGACTTTAGGATTGGCCTTAGCTTAGAGACTTAAACTGTACCCACATATTTGCCTGTGACGTTCTAGAGCTAATTTTGATGAAGAATTATTTAAAGACAGACAGTCTAACTTTCAGAAAGGCAAACATATATATAGAAATCAGACGGGCATACGCAGACAGACACACAGAGAGACACTCAAAAACACATAGACAGTCACTAATAGAGACAAAAGGACAGACACATAAATAAAGGTAAGACAGACACATGCATAAAGGGACGCAAAGTCAGACAAACAGGCAAGCACATGCATACGGAGAATCTCACAGACAGACAGAAAACACAACGACAGACAAACAGGAAAGCGGACAAATACAAAGACAAACAGATATATGGATTATCACAGAGAAATACACAAAGATAGACACAGACACACATACGGAGAATACTCACAGACAGACAGACAGACAGACAGACAGACAGACAGACAGACAGACAGACAGACAGACAGATATGGACATATTGACATAAAAAGGCAAATACATACACTACGCATAACTATGATTTTCATTTCACAGTATTTCAGAAAAAATATCCATTGAAGAAGAAAAACGGACAAACATCTGGATGGAAAAGAAAACACAGACTGAATCAAACATACACCCTTTCACATATACAGACACACAAAAAGATTAATACACGAAGAAAGATACAGGCAGAAAAAATTATATATTTTACAGATGCATGCACTGAGAGACATATCCAGACAGAAGGAAAACATACACTAATACAGATAATAGAGGCACTCACCCACAGACAGATAGAGGGACTTTTCAATGAAATTTTCTATGTCAAATAACTTATGTCTGCAGTTTCTTAAACTGTTTTCTCTTTTCAAATATTTTCAAACTTGACGAAAATATGTGGAATCTTTTAAGGCATGGTAGAGCGTTTTAAGCGAAATCAATGACGTCGTCACATGACATCCTCACGACGTTGTGTCGGCAAAAGAAATTTATGAAGACTAGTTAGAAACGGAAACAATAAATGAAAAATAAACCAAGAAGAAAAAAAAGTATTTACATTTACGGTTAAATTAGACGATTTGAAGAGATAGTCATGATCACTCACGTAGTCTTTCCAATAACATCGGTCCGCCGGCAAAATTACGTTCGGACCAGTACCTTCCTCTCCGTAGTCGGTCCGAATGACCGATGCTTTCTGACTCTTTTCGATCCCTCGTGAGAAATTGATCACTCTCTTGTACACATTTAATGATTGTAATTTTAATTATTTTTGTAAAGTTTACGAGAACGTGACTGACACGTAGTCAGAGGTTGTTCGGGCCGGGGCTGCTACCGTATTGCCGATGTTGGCTAAACTTAGAACTGATTCTTTTCGGGTTTTTTTGTTTTTGTTTCGGACCTATTTGTTATTTTAAAACATAAATTCGAATTACCTATGCGAGCTGAAAGTTTTGGAAAAGATACGTGTAGGTAGCCTCAAGGTAGAGAAGATGCGTCGCGTATTTTCATCGGAAACTCAAGATCACTGTCCTTTGAACTACTCGTGCACACGCAGTCGGGACCGTATTTTCACATATTGGATTTTTCTGCAGAAGTTTATTTTGTTACATAAAAGTTATTACGTCGAAAGATCCTGCCATTATTAAAAAAAAAGTGGTATAAATATTTTTTGGTATATCCCATTCGATTCTGATCCTGTTAGTATTTTCTTTTTCTCATATTTTTTTTAATCGGTAGGTAATTTATACTTGTGCATTCAAGGTATCCAAAAAGTTTTTATCAAATCATTACAAGACCTTCGAATTGTGTTCAAACGTACCTAAAATGTAGATTGTGCATGTATTATGTGGGATCAAGAGAGTGGGGAGGGGGTTGTGGGTGTCGACCGCTACTATTGAAGTGACATGCGAAATAAATTTTCTTGTCATCATTCAGTCTTCTTAAATTGCAACTTACATCGATGATTTTTAGCAATGTAAATGTAAAGATAGCTTCAATATTCCGAACATCATTCATGTTATTTTCTAATCTTAAAATGTCCCAGACTTATAAACAGTGTGTGATGTCAGGTGGCATATCGAGGCTATTTCACCATGTGCAAGCAGAGGCCGTAGCAAGATTTGTTTTTTTTTTTTGGTTTGGTTTGTTATTCCCACGAAATCACTGTACGGAGCTGATTAAATGGAAAGAGGGTAGGGGGTATGAAATTTTGATATATGCAGAATAATTTTATGGAAATAAGAAGAACATTCTGGCTACGGCCCCTGTGGATTTGCACGAATGAAATGTATCATTTGAAAATCTTTGAATAAATTACGTATAAAACATTTGCTTTTTAGACAGTTTCTTTAGCTGATAACAATCCATTTTAGCGCCTGGTATATGTATCTTTTATATTGCATAAAACTAAAATTGTGTTCCATTTCCAGTTATTCCGTATTCAATTACAAGATTTGAAAATTAACAAATTATATCACTCACATTATCGCATCATCCATTCATGTTGATTCAATCTCTTTTATCAATATCATTATTTATTCATGCATTTATCATATACTAATATATGCTAAATGCGTTTCTTCAACGCATTCTAAATTTCTGTTATCAAAATTTCTTGAAATTTCTGAAAAGTGGGTCCTGTGGCATCATACCCCACCCATCCTGCTACGTCTTTCGGTACACTTTTTCGACTTAGTAACTTTCATACTTTTTTGGCATATTACATTGTTTAGATTTAGGATCACTGATGAGGGTTATGTACCCGAAACGTGCATGTCTTGTCCGCGTTGCCAATTTATCTGTTCTTAAATGATGCTAGTCAATTTGAAGACGTTTACATTTATACCACTTGGTGAGTGTCACTGCTGGTGGACCAGGTGTCCCCGAGGGCACATGTAGCCAAGTTCGATCAATTTCGGTTGATCGTTTCTTCAACGCATTCTAAATTTCTGTTATCAAAATTTCTTGAAATTTCTGAAAAGCGGGTCCTGTAGCATCATACCCCACCCATCCTGCTACGTCTTTCGGTACACTTTTTCGACTTAGTAACTTTCATACTTTTTTGGCATATTACATTGTTTAGATTTAGGATCACTGATGAGGGTTATGTACCCGAAACGTGCATGTCTGGTCTACGTTGCCAATTTATCTGTTCTTAAATGATGCTATTCAATTTGAAGACGTTTACATTTATACCACTTTGTGAGTGTCACTGCTGGTGGAACAGGTGTCCCCGAGGGCACATGTAGCCAAGTTCGATCAATTTCGGTTGATCGTTTCTTCAACGCATTCTAAATTTCTGTTATCAAAATTTCTTGAATTTTCTAAAAAGTGGGTCCTGTACCATCATACCCCACCCATCCTGCTACGTCTTTCGGTACACTTTTTCGACTTAGTAACTTTCATACTTTTTGGCATATTACATTGTTTATATTTAGGATCACTGATGAGGGTTATGTACCCGAAACGTGCATGTCTGGTCTACGTTGCCAATTTATCTGTTCTTAAATGATGCTATTCAATTTGAAGACGTTTACATTTATACCACTTTGTGAGTGTCACTGCTGGTGGACCAGGTGTCCCCGAGGGCACATGTAGCCAAGTTCGATCAATTTCGGTTGATCGTTTCTTCAACGCATTCTAAATTTCTGTTATCAAAATTTCTTGAAATTTCTAAAAAGTGGGTCCTGTACCATCATACCCCACCCATCCTGCTACGTCTTTCGGTACACTTTTTCGACTTAGTAACTTTCATACTTTTTTGGCATATTACATTGTTTGGATTTAGGATCACTGATGAGGGTTATGTACCCGAAACGTGCATGTCTGGTCCACGTTGTCAATTTATCTGTTCTTAAATGATGCTATTCAATTTGAAGACGTTTACATTTATACCACTTGGTGGGTGTCACTGCTGGTGGACCAGGTGTCCCCGAGGGCACATGTAGCCAAGTTCGATCAATTTCGGTTGATCGTTTCTTCAACGCATTCTAAATTTCTGTTATCAAAATTTCTTGAAATTTCTGAAAAGTGGGTCCTGTAGCATGGGCACATGTAGCCAAGTTCGATCAATTTCGGTTGATCGTTTCTTCAACGCATTCTAAAATATCTGTTATCAAAATTTCTTGAAATTTCTAAAACGTGGGTCCTGTAGCATCATATCCCACCCATTCTGCTACGTCTTTCGGTACGCTTTTTCGACATAGTAACTTTTTCACTTTTTGGCTTATTACATTGTTTAGATTTGAGGATCACTGACGAGGGTTTAGTACCCGAAACGTGCATGTCTGGTCCATGTTGCCAATTCACCTGTTCTTAAATGATGCTAATCAATATGAAGACGTTTACATTTATACCACTTGGTGAGTGTCACTGCTGGTGGACCAGGAGTCCCCGAGGGCACATGTAGCCAAGTTCGATCAATTTCGGTTGATCGTTTCTTCAACGCATTCTAAAATATCTGTTATCAAAATTTCTTGAAATTTCTAAAACGTGGGTCCTGTAGCATCATATCCCACCCATTCTGCTACGTCTTTCGGTACGCTTTTTCGACATAGTGTAAGACTATAGCCTACAGGTTATGGGTGTAGTTCGCGTTGTGTATTAATCAGTCATTTTCAAAACTATAAACTGAAGTCCGAATAAAAGTTCTAAGTTTATTTAAATCGTAACATCTTATTCATAGCGGTATCAGAGCGCAACTTAAACTAAAAGTTACAAACTAAAAACTAAAACTGGAGTCTAACTTAACCGAAACTTAACTGGTCGGCAAAACGATGCGCCGAGTATATATGTGGACGATTGGAAATTGCTAACACCTGCACGAAATAATAAGTTATTGGTTTTTGATTAAAAAGACATTTTGGAAATTAGATTCTTCCCAATACAGAACAATAATGGCTTTTACGGGGAGATTTCCAATTAGCTTTCAATTAACTCGTACGGAAAACAAAGACTAAAGAACATGCAGGTGTGCAAATTACTACAGTGTTTTCAGCATCGTGGGAATCAAATTAAACAGATTACAGAATTTACAAACTAGAATTTAATTGTCTCAATATGAAGTTTGAACTTATAGTCAAGGAATTTACTATAGTAAACTCAAGTTAGCAATTTCCAAATACAATGTACATGTAACTAATTAATATGAATAATTAATTAGCATAATTATTGTGGGGGAGAGGCCATATGGTTACAATACTCCCCCACTTAAGAAAATAACCAAGATTCAAATTATTTGGATTTCAACCAATCATGAACTGTAAGGTAACTTTCGATTATCATCAAAATTTTGTGAATCTGTTATAATACTTGGTTATTTTCTAAACGCATGGCCTTGACACCACAATATGCAAAACTCAATGAAATATCGTCAGGTGTCATCTGAATACTGTGATTAAGATTAATTCGATAAATTAAAGCACATGAAGTTATAGTCATTTTCATGTCGAGTTCTTTTTTCACTGTTCTTTTAAGAGATTTTTTTTATCTAATTATCAATGTTCACTGTCAATGACCTACAAAAGAAATACCTTTACCCAAGGCCAATACGTATCCTAAACATACCAAATACAAGAAGCAATGTACAAAAGCATGAAGCGATAATGAACTTAGACTAATGCAATTCAATATGACCATATAAGTATAATACACATTACATAGTAGTATTGAACATTTACTCTGCTTTTTTCACTAAAACACAACACCGGTTTAATTCACTTCTTTATCTTCTCACGGCCGTTCTTCTTTGGTTTTGGTTCCGTACGTCTTATATTTCGTCTACGGTCCTTCTTCGTGAACCTTGTAATCTCCGAGGAGTATGACGAATGATTCGGACCTCTTTGTCGTCTTCTTGGTTTGGTATACCAATAATCATCGAATCGTTATCTGTTTCGTCTTCTTCCTCCTGGAATTTGGAGTTTATCTTCCATCTTGAACCTGCTTTGACGCATCTTGGTATTAGTGACGTTACCAAGGTCTTCCCGTAATCTGGATGACGCCATGCACCCAGAAAAGCGACGGGGTATTCAATGCTCTCATTTAAAGCGTCGAACAAGCAGGTCATTAAGTGCAAAATGTCCAATCTGGTTCTGCTGTCATCAATTTCGCTATGACAAATTTCACCCTGTCATATAATCTGCGAAACAATGTTAATAGTGACGGGCTGGTTTGACATCCGGCCACACGGATAACATCGTGCACAGAGATACCTGACGTCACTGCTTCAGACTTCTTTTCTGCTACCGTCTGATTTGATTTAATGCCTTGGTGATAAACCTGTACGCTAATTTGTCTCTCGTATCACAACAGCCGATTCCAATAACCAAGGAGCTAAATAAGACTGCACATCTGGAACTTAACTGCTTATCTCATCGTCGTCTTCTCCCAGCGATAAAAGTATAAAGTCTGCATCATTATTACACTGATAAGTTTCACATCATTGTCTCTGGTTACAGGTAGTTTATGACACCGGATTTTCTCTGTACCTCTAATTGACCACAATTTTGAATTTACAAAAATAATTTAGATGCCTGTACCAAAACTAAGTGAAAGATTTCCAAAATGAAATTTTTTTATCAATACTTGGATAATGTTAATTTTGAGAACTTTGTATATTCACTGACTTTATACGAAAAACAGGTCTTCTGTATCTATTTTAGACGAATACAAAACTCTTATTAAATAAAGAACAAATATCTGTAGCGATTAAAACTTTTTATTATAAATTCTGAAAAACTTTCTGAAATGTATGTCGCTTGTCAAACGTTAATGGCTCGGCGCAGTGATTACTCGTTGATACTACACATCTGTAGCCGATAAAAAATAAGAGACCGTCAATGAAATTCCAACACTGGGAAAAGGAGCAACAATATAAAGGTCAAACTTATTAGTGCTCATTGACTGATGAGTGAGAACTGTAACATGAATACCCAAAATGAAGGCCAATTAAAACTTCAAAGTGCAAAAAGCAGATTATAATTGGGGTTAAATGAATAATCAAACACAAAAACATGCAAACTAAGGGTATACTGTTGCTACTATATACATCGCGATCGCGATTGACTCTTTTACGTTGAAACGAAACTCCGAAATAATTTCGACCGATTATTTTTTTTTATTTAAGATATTTACCATTTCCTCCCTTTCTTGAAATAACAAAAAATTAAGACCTCCAAAATGACAGCACAAAACATACATAAGATGATGAATACTACGATGTTAATCATATAATCCGAAAAAAAATTACGTGCTCTCGCATAGCACAAATAAGAAATGACAGGGTTGTATATACAACAAACCCAAACGAACCTTCTACGTTCCCAGAAATCTCTACTGGTGCCATTTTTCGGCGTTTCATCGCCATATACCGAGCAAATTCCACAGCTCATCACCTAACAAACTGGAATATATGGGTTCCATCGAAATATCCTCTTAACTGTAATGTTCTATCATCTTGAAAAAAAAACCTTACAGAGACGGATACTCCCCCGTCTCTTACTACGGTCCCACGCCTTTACCCCGGCGTTCTAGCGACATGACGGGACCCTGATCTAGACCCTGACTCAGCGGCTGCGAAAAACCGAAATCCTCAAAACGACAGAACCTAAATCTTCAATCAACTAAAAATTACGTGAACCTCGACCGATTTCAAAAATCCGAAACATTGCTTCGTTGTCTGTGTCCGTCATATATCTAAATGAAAATCTTAGAGAAAATATCTGATTCGGTTTCTTCAAAACTTTTTCGCTTAAATCTTTCAAAAATTAAAAAAGATAACATTTACAAAAATACATGGTCAATCAATCTGAGAGTACAGTGAGAAAGTAAATGTGCCCTACCTTTATCACTAATTTCGTTCAAAGCGTAGTGTTCATCCTCTGGTCGTTATATCCTGGTTCCGCGGCGAGCATCGTCTGCATTTACGGCAATTTTCACTGGTTCGTTTAGGACACGGCAGTAATCATATTTTCCCCTGATTCGTTTAGGTCACGGCATCAAAATATAACTTGTAATCATATTTTCCCTGGTTCGTTTAGGTCACGGCGCCAAAATACAACTTGTAAGCCTATAGCCTACAGGTTATGGGGTGTAATTCGCGTTGTGTATTAATCAGTCATTTTGAAAACTATAAGCAGAAGTCCGAATAAAAGTTCTAAGTTTATTTAAAAACGTTACATGTTGACAGTACGAGAGCGGAGTCTAAACCTAATCTAAAAGAAACTTAAACTGAACTGGAGTCTAACTTAACCGAAACTTAACTGGTCGGCAAAACGATGCGCCGAGTATATATGTGGACGATTGGAAATTGCTAACACCTGCACGAAATAATAAGTTATTGGTTTTTGATTAAAAAGACATTTTGGAAATTAGATTCTTCCCAATACAGAACAATAATGGCTTTTACGGGGAGATTTCCAATTAGCTTTCAATTAACTCGTACGGAAAACAAAGACTAAAGAACATGCAGGTGTGCAAATTACTACAGTGTTTTCAGCATCGTGGGAATCAAATTATACAGATTACAGAATTTACAAACTAGAATTTAATTGTCTCAATATGAAGTTTGAACTTATAGTCAAGGAATTTACTATAGTAAACTCAAGTTAGCAATTTCCAAATACAATGTACATGTAACTAATTAATATGAATAATTAATTAGCATAATTATTGTGGGGGAGAGGCCATATGGTTACAATAGTAACTTTTACACTTTTTGGCTTATTACATTGTTTAGATTTGAGGATCACTGACGAGGGTTAAGAACCCGAAACGTGCATGTCTTGTCCATGTTGCCAATTCATCGTTCTTAAATGATGCTAATCAATATGAAGACGTTTACATCATACCCCACCCATCCTGCTACGTCTTTCGGTACACTTTTTCGACTTAGTAACTTTCATACTTTTTTGGCATATTACATTGTTTAGATTTAGGATCACTGATGAGGGTTATGTACCCGAAACGTGCATGTCTGGTCCACGTTGCCAATTTATCTGTTCTTAAATGATGCTATTCAATTTGAAGACAATTACATTTATACCATTTGGTGAGTGTCACTGCTGGTGGACCAGGAGTCCCCGAGGGCACATGTAGCCAAGTTCGATCAATTTCGGTTGATCGTTTCTTCAACGCATTCTAAATTTCTGTTATCAAAATTTCTTGAAATTTCTTAAAAGTGGGTCCTGTAGCATCATACCCCACCCATCCTGCTACGTCTTTCGGTACACTTTTTCGACTTAGTAACTTTCATACTTTTTTGGCATATTACATTGTTTGGATTTAGGATCACTGATGAGGGTTATGTACGCGAAACGTGCATGTCTGGTCTACGTTGCCAATTTATCTGTTCTTAAATGATGCTATTCAATTTGAAGACAATTACATATATACCACTTGGTGAGTGTCACTGCTGGTGGACCAGGAGTCCCCGAGGGCACATGTAGCCAAGTTCGATCAATTTCGGTTGATCGTTTCTTCTCCACTTTTTTGGAGCAGTTAAAATCGTTCCCCGTGGCCTGATGTTTGTCAAGTGTATTAATTACTTCTTTCCAGCTCTGTCACCTGAAAGAAGCTTTGTTTTGGCCTTTTATCAATGAGACATAAAATATAATTTTTTGCTATTTCGGATACTAGCCATTTCACCGATAAATATCATCGAAATTAAAGGAGTTTAACATCTTAGCACCATCCCTCCAATGCTATTTTGAACATAGATTTTATTTGGATATGCTACTGAATCGACCCTACAGGAAATTTGGAGCCGCGCGCTCTCTGTAATGTAAATGTAAAAATCTAACTTCTAAAGATTAAAGAGGGCGCTACTGAAACTATTTATGGTGGCGCCGCCCAAAGCATCACTGATGAGAATTTAATATTCGAAACACGTGTCTGGTGCATGTAAATTGATTTGGAATTTTCTTCAAGAAGGTAGAGAGTTGGAACCCTTCGACATTATTCAACGCATTCTAAATTTCTGTTATCAAAATTTCTTGAAATTTCTAAAAAGTGGGTCCTGTAGCATCATACCCCACCCATCCTGCTACGTCTTTCGGTACACTTTTTCGACTTAGTAACTTTCATACTTTTTTGGCATATTACATTGTTTAGATTTAGGATCACTGATGAGGGTTATGTACCCGAAACGTGCATGTCTGGTCTACGTTGCCAATTTATCTGTTCTTAAATGATGCTATTCAATTTGAAGACGTTTACATTTATACCACTTTGTGAGTGTCACTGCTGGTGGACCAGGTGTCCCCGAGGGCACATGTAGCCAAGTTCGATCAATTTCGGTTGATCGTTTCTTCAACGCATTCTAAATTTCTGTTATCAAAATTTCTTGAATTTTCTAAAAAGTGGGTCCTGTACCATCATACCCCACCCATCCTGCTACGTCTTTCGGTACACTTTTTCGACTTAGTAACTTTCATACTTTTTTGGCATATTACATTGTTTAGATTTAGGATCACTGATGAGGGTTATGTACCCGAAACGTGCATGTCTGGTCTACGTTGCCAATTTATCTGTTCTTAAATGATGCTATTCAATTTGAAGATGTTTACATTTATATCACTTTGTGAGTGTCACTGCTGGTGGACCAGGTGTCCCCGAGGGCACATGTAGCCAAGTTCGATCAATTTCGGTTGATCGTTTCTTCAACGCATTCTAAATTTCTGTTATCAAAATTTCTTGAATTTTCTAAAAAGTGGGTCCTGTACCATCATACCCCACCCATCCTGCTACGTCTTTCGGTACACTTTTTCGACTTAGTAACTTTCATACTTTTTTGGCATATTACATTGTTTAGATTTAGGATCACTGATGAGGGTTATGTACCCGAAACGTGCATGTCTGGTCCACGTTGTCAATTTATCTGTTCTTAAATGATGCTATTCAATTTGAAGACGTTTACATTTATACCACTTGGTGAGTGTCACTGCTGGTGGACCAGGTGTCCCCGAGGGCACATGTAGCCAAGTTCGATCAATTTCGGTTGATCGTTTCTTCAACGCATTCTAAATTTCTGTTATCAAAATTTCTTGAAATTTCTGAAAAGTGGGTCCTGTAGCATCATACCCCACCCATCCTGCTACGTCTTTCGGTACACTTTTTCGACTTAGTAACTTTCATACTTTTTTGGCATATTACATTGTTTAGATTTAGGATCACTGATGAGGGTTATGTACCCGAAACGTGCATGTCTGGTCCACGTTGCCAATTTATCTGTTCTTAAATGATGCTATTCAATTTGAAGACAATTACATTTATACCATTTGGTGAGTGTCACTGCTGGTGGACCAGGAGTCCCCGAGGGCACATGTAGCCAAGTTCGATCAATTTCGGTTGATCGTTTCTTCAACGCATTCTAAATTTCTGTTATCAAAATTTCTTGAAATTTCTTAAAAGTGGGTCCTGTAGCATCATACCCCACCCATCCTGCTACGTCTTTCGGTACACTTTTTCGACTTAGTAACTTTCATACTTTTTTGGCATATTACATTGTTTGGATTTAGGATCACTGATGAGGGTTATGTACCCGAAACGTGCATGTCTGGTCCACGTTGCCAATTTATCTGTTCTTAAATGATGCTATTCAATTTGAAGACAATTACATTTATACCATTTGGTGAGTGTCACTGCTGGTGGACCAGGAGTCCCCGAGGGCACATGTAGCCAAGTTCGATCAATTTCGGTTGATCGTTTCTTCTCCACTTTTTTGGAGCAGTTAAAATCGTTCCCCCTGGCCTGATGTTTGTCAAGTGTATTAATTACTTCTTTCCAGCTCTGTCACCTGAAAGAAGCTTTGTTTTGGCCTTTTATCAATGAGACATAAAATATAATTTTTTGCTATTTCGGATACTAGCCATTTCACCGATAAATATCATCGAAATTAAAGGAGTTTAACATCTTAGCACCATCCCTCCAATGCTATTTTGAACATAGATTTTATTTGGATATGCTACTGAATCGACCCTACAGGAAATTTGGAGCCGCGCGCTCTCTGTAATATAAATGTAAAAATCTAACTTCTAAAGATTAAAGAGGGCGCTACTGAAACTATTTATGGTGGCGCCGCCCAAAGCATCACTGATGAGAATTTAATATTCGAAACACGTGTCTGGTGCATGTAAATTGATTTGGAATTTTCTTCAAGAAGGTAGAGAGTTGGAACCCTTCGACATTATTCAACGCATTCTAAATTTCTGTTATCAAAATTTCTTGAAATTTCTAAAAAGTGGGTCCTGTAGCATCATACCCCACCCATCCTGCTACGTCTTTCGGTACACTTTTTCGACTTAGTAACTTTCATACTTTTTTGGCATATTACATTGTTTAGATTTAGGATCACGGATGAGGGTTATGTACCCGAAACGTGCATGTCTGGTCCACGTTGCCAATTTATCTGTTCTTAAATGATGCTAGTCAATTTGAAGACGTTTACACGAATGTAGATGTGTGCGCAAATTTGATAAAGATCGATTTTCAAGCCGGAAGCTACGTCTTACAAAATTGATTGAAAAAATAAAATAGATAAAAACACAGAAACAATGAATGGATTGTTATACCGACTACCTGTCAAAATTTCGGGGCTATTAAGCGATGAACATGTCCGTCCATCGAACGATTCCTTCTCAGCGGAAACAAATAGGCCCCACACATGGTTCTGAACATTTTAAAGAAACCCTTACAGCGAATCGATTTACTTCCTTTCTATAGCCTTTTCAAAAAAGGTCATGTTCGAATATGACCCATGTCCCTCAATTTTGTTCAGATTTACTCATTGAAACTTTGAAAAACTCAACATTATGTGGTCTTCCGAGATTTCAACAAAACCCGTCGTAGACCAAAAGATACTGACTTTGAAATTAAAATGTTTTAGGATTTATAGATAGGCGGTGGTATTACTAATCTTTCGATCAACATATCTATTTTTTGTTTGACTGTATCCTACCCTTGTACTTTGTTTATTCAATTTGATAAGGGGGGAGGGGAGGGGATCCTGACTAGTGATAAATAAATTGTCGCGAACAATCGGCTGTAGATCACTAGAAGTCATTCGATTACCGATATCAATTTTTCTCGATCAATTTCGCCGAAAAAATAATTTTCAGCTTGAGGTATTTATTTCCCTCAAATTCAATATATCACTTGATACAGATACCTTAAACTGTTTTGCTTGCAAAGATGGTAGGACACACCGGCACTTTTATACTAAATTATATCTTTTTTTTCTAATTTTAAAATTTTTTCTCAATTTTGCAGAGAAAATGCAACCTTTTCGGCAAATTTCATGCCGGATTTTTCTAGAAATATTTTTTTCCGAATTTAATCGATTCTGAGTATTTGCAAAAATATTTTCGAAATTCCGATTTTCGATTCCTAAATGTCTTCAGGACTAGTCCTTGCCAAGCCCATGCTCTCTCTTTAGATCAGTGCTTACAGTTTGATGTTGGATTCATGAAAACACAAAAAAAGGACAGTTTCATTTCCTTCATCTTGATACATTACGAACTCAGATCCTGGGTACATATTGTATCAAACATGACCACGAGCTAAGTAATAAGCTAGAGTATCCTACATCATACATGTATTTGCATAGTTTGAATTGGAGTATAGTAGTCATACCAATAATAAAAAAAAAATTCCGATACTCTCTATCTCATTTTCTGAATAGATATTTCGTCTTTATAAACCAGAATATTCTTTTTTTAATTCATTGCAGTTGTTGCTGTTGATGTTTTTTTAATGTAAGCAATAAAAGTTGGCGAGCACTAGCAAGTCTGTGCTTTTTTCATACTAACTTTGAAATTAAGGATTTCCATTGCAATTCATATTCAGAAACATCGATCGAAAAAGAGGGAGGTGGAAATTTTTCTGTGCTTGTCCCAAACATTTTACCGTGGAGGGAAAAGGGATACTCCCTTTCTCATACACTTTTACACTTGTCTCAATGATATCAAAGACAGCACGAGTGCATATCCATGTCTTTATAATATACGAAGTATTAGAGAATTTACAGTTTTGGTCTCGGCGAGTTTTGTAGCTTATTGTGTGTGTGTGTGCGTTTTTTTAAACTTCACGCCCATCTTCGATGAACAGGCATTGTAAAAGAGAAGGGATGGGTGTTACCCATCCAAAAAAAAAAAAAAAAAAAAATAGAAAGAAATAAAGAAAAAATGCATAATCTTAGAAAGATTTCTATTATGCTTAATTTCTTTTTTTTTACATTTCTTAAAAATACGCCCCTTCTATAGTGGTGCTCTAGAAATTTCCTATGATCATATTCTGGTGCACACTGCTAGTATAGATTATTATATACGTATAGCTTAGATATATTATTATATACGGATATATATTATTAATAAAAGATGAACAAGGGGCCATGAAGGACTTGCATCAAATGTAAAAACATACAAACGGTAGATACTGGGTTACTCAGTCTAACACTGACTCTACAAGATCGATCAATTGACATGTTTTTTTTTTTTATTTCTATCGCTTCTCAACTACAGGATGTGGACTTGTACAGTCTTTTATTATTCATCGTTAGATTCAGTTTACTCGAAAACTAATTAAGATATTAAAAAAATTTTTCCTGAATTCATGCTCGATACAGTAGAACAGAATTCGCTTTGTCATATATTAAATTAGTCTGACACGATGTCTGATACGATGTATGATACGATGTGTGAGTACGGGTTCTGAATTGCATGAGAGTGTGTGTATGTTTTTTTATGTACTAGTGTCCGAATGGAGTGAGTGACGTACTGTCCCTTGCTCCATTTGGATAAAATGAGTTAAAGAAGATCCTGACGATAATCTCAACAGCACTCACAATAGAGCACAAAATTAAACATCGACGGACCCCTATAAAGTACATATTCGTGTATCCAGACGGCTCAAGGGATGGTCTGTCCCTTCCGCTGGGTTTAAACACGTTCAGTGTCGTGGCCGCTTATATTAAGTCTAAATGAAAGACATTTTATACAAAGTCTATGAAAGACATTTTATACAAAGTCTATAAAAGACATTTTATACAAAGTCTAAATGTGTAAAATAATTCCCAATTTTTGAACAAAAAAGTGATTTCTATGTATTGATGTACACATGCACATACCGGATGAAATTGAAAAGAATGAGTTACTGGGATGCTTGTTCCTGCTGGGCACCTGGATGTGCATCGGGATGCTTAAGATAAAGTACTCCTCCCGGGTACCTGGTCCCACCTCTAGCTTGCTAAGGTTCCTTCGATGTTCAATTTGGTGCATTATTGTGAATGCTATTGAGATATTCGTCAGGATATTCTTTATCCACTGGTTAAATAGTTTTGAAATGGGGCTGTTTTAATAAAATTTATTCATATCATTCAGTTTTTATACGCCCGTCATTTACCGGGACGTATTATTGTATGGGGATGTCCGTCCGTCTGTCCAACTGTATGTTAAACGTCTTTAAATTCAATAGCATCATTTAAAACCTGATAAATTTACAGCATGGACCAGACATGCTCGTTTCGGGTACTAATCCCTCGTCAGTGATCCTCAGTCTAAACAATGTAATATGGCCAAAAAATATGAAAATTATTATGTTCAAAATGTACCAAAAGACGTAGCAGAATGGGTGAGATATGATGCTATTGAATTGAAAGACGTTTAACATTTGAACTACTTGGTGAGTGTCACTGCTGGTGGACCAAGAGTCCCCGAGGGCACATGTAGCCAAGTTCGATCAACTTCGGTTGATCGTGTGTCTCTTCAACGCATTTGAAATTTTCTGTTACAAAATTTCTTGAAATTTCTAAAACGTGGGTCCTGTAGCATCATATCCCACCCATTCTGCTACGTCTTTTGGTGCATTTTTGGACATAATAATTTTCATACTTTTTGGCCGTATTACATATTTTAGACTGAGGATCACTGACGAGGGTTTAGTACCCGAAACGTGCATGTCTGGTCCATGCTGTAAATTTATCAGGTTTTAAATGATGCTATTGAATTGAAAGACGTTTAACATTTGAACTACTTGGTGAGTGTCACTGCTGGTGGACCAAGAGTCCCCGAGGGCACATGTAGCCAAGTTCGATCAACTTCGGTTGATCGTGTGTCTCTTCAACGCATTTGAAATTTTCTGTTACAAAATTTCTTGAAATTTCTAAAACGTGGGTCCTGTAGCATCATATCCCACCCATTCTGCTACGTCTTTTGGTGCATTTTTGGACATAATAATTTTCATACTTTTTGGCCGTATTACATATTTTAGACTGAGGATCACTGACGAGGGTTTAGTACCCGAAACGTGCATGTCTGGTCCATGCTGTAAATTTATCAGGTTTTAAATGATGCTATTGAATTGAAAGACGTTTAACATTTGAACTACTTGGTGAGTGTCACTGCTGGTTGACCAAGAGTCCCCGAGGGCACATGTAGCCAAGTTCGATCAACTTCGGTTGATCGTGTGTCTCTTCAACGCATTTGAAATTTTCTGTTACAAAATTTCTTGAAATTTCTAAAACGTGGGTCCTGTAGCATCATATCCCACCCATTCTGCTACGTCTTTTGGTGCATTTTTGGACATAATAATTTTCATACTTTTTGGCCGTATTACATATTTTAGACTGAGGATCACTGACGAGGGTTTAGTACCCGAAACGTGCATGTCTGGTCCATGCTGTAAATTTATCAGGTTTTAAATGATGCTATTGAATTGAAAGACGTTTAACATTTGAACTACTTGGTGAGTGTCACTGCTGGTGGACCAAGAGTCCCCGAGGGCACATGTAGCCAAGTTCGATCAACTTCGGTTGATCGTGTGTCTCTTCAACGCATTTGAAATTTTCTGTTACAAAATTTCTTGAAATTTCTAAAACGTGGGTCCTGTAGCATCATATCCCACCCATTCTGCTACGTCTTTTGGTGCATTTTTGGACATAATAATTTTCATACTTTTTGGCCGTATTACATATTTTAGACTGAGGATCACTGACGAGGGTTTAGTACCCGAAACGTGCATGTCTGGTCCATGCTGTAAATTTATCAGGTTTTAAATGATGCTATTGAATTGAAAGACGTTTAACATTTGAACTACTTGGTGAGTGTCACTGCTGGTGGACCAAGAGTCCCCGAGGGCACATGTAGCCAAGTTCGATCAACTTCGGTTGATCGTGTGTCTCTTCAACGCATTTGAAATTTTCTGTTACAAAATTTCTTGAAATTTCTAAAACGTGGGTCCTGTAGCATCATATCCCACCCATTCTGCTACGTCTTTTGGTGCATTTTTGGACATAATAATTTTCATACTTTTTGGCCGTATTACATATTTTAGACTGAGGATCACTGACGAGGGTTTAGTACCCGAAACGTGCATGTCTGGTCCATGCTGTAAATTTATCAGGTTTTAAATGATGCTATTGAATTGAAAGACGTTTAACATTTGAACTACTTGGTGAGTGTCACTGCTGGTGGACCAAGAGTCCCCGAGGGCACATGTAGCCAAGTTCGATCAACTTCGGTTGATCGTGTGTCTCTTCAACGCATTTGAAATTTTCTGTTACAAAATTTCTTGAAATTTCTAAAACGTGGGTCCTGTAGCATCATATCCCACCCATTCTGCTACGTCTTTTGGTGCATTTTTGGACATAATAATTTTCATACTTTTTGGCCGTATTACATATTTTAGACTGAGGATCACTGACGAGGGTTTAGTACCCGAAACGTGCATGTCTGGTCCATGCTGTAAATTTATCAGGTTTTAAATGATGCTATTGAATTGAAAGACGTTTAACATTTGAACTACTTGGTGAGTGTCACTGCTGGTGGACCAAGAGTCCCCGAGGGCACATGTAGCCAAGTTCGATCAACTTCGGTTGATCGTGTGTCTCTTCAACGCATTTGAAATTTTCTGTTACAAAATTTCTTGAAATTTCTAAAACGTGGGTCCTGTAGCATCATATCCCACCCATTCTGCTACGTCTTTTGGTGCATTTTTGGACATAATAATTTTCATACTTTTTGGCCGTATTACATATTTTAGACTGAGGATCACTGACGAGGGTTTAGTACCCGAAACGTGCATGTCTGGTCCATGCTGTAAATTTATCAGGTTTTAAATGATGCTATTGAATTGAAAGACGTTTAACATTTGAACTACTTGGTGAGTGTCACTGCTGGTGGACCAAGAGTCCCCGAGGGCACATGTAGCCAAGTTCGATCAACTTCGGTTGATCGTGTGTCTCTTCAACGCATTTGAAATTTTCTGTTACAAAATTTCTTGAAATTTCTAAAACGTGGGTCCTGTAGCATCATATCCCACCCATTCTGCTACGTCTTTTGGTGCATTTTTGGACATAATAATTTTCATACTTTTTGGCCGTATTACATATTTTAGACTGAGGATCACTGACGAGGGTTTAGTACCCGAAACGTGCATGTCTGGTCCATGCTGTAAATTTATCAGGTTTTAAATGATGCTATTGAATTGAAAGACGTTTAACATTTGAACTACTTGGTGAGTGTCACTGCTGGTGGACCAAGAGTCCCCGAGGGCACATGTAGCCAAGTTCGATCAACTTCGGTTGATCGTGTGTCTCTTCAACGCATTTGAAATTTTCTGTTACAAAATTTCTTGAAATTTCTAAAACGTGGGTCCTGTAGCATCATATCCCACCCATTTTGCTACGTCTTTTGGTGCATTTTTGGACATAATAATTTTCATACTTTTTGGCCGTATTACATATTTTAGACTGAGGATCACTGACGAGGGTTTAGTACCCGAAACGTGCATGTCTGGTCCATGCTGTAAATTTATCAGGTTTTAAATGATGCTATTGAATTGAAAGACGTTTAACATTTGAACTACTTGGTGAGTGTCACTGCTGGTGGACCAAGAGTCCCCGAGGGCACATGTAGCCAAGTTCGATCAACTTCGGTTGATCGTGTGTCTCTTCAACGCATTTGAAATTTTCTGTTACAAAATTTCTTGAAATTTCTAAAACGTGGGTCCTGTAGCATCATATCCCACCCATTCTGCTACGTCTTTTGGTGCATTTTTGGACATAATAATTTTCATACTTTTTGGCCGTATTACATATTTTAGACTGAGAATCACTGACGAGGGTTTAGTACCCGAAACGTGCATGTCTGGTCCATGCTGTAAATTTATCAGGTTTTAAATGATGCTATTGAATTGAAAGACGTTTAACATTTGAACTACTTGGTGAGTGTCACTGCTGGTGGACCAAGAGTCCCCGAGGGCACATGTAGCCAAGTTCGATCAACTTCGGTTGATCGTGTGTCTCTTCAACGCATTTGAAATTTTCTGTTACAAAATTTCTTGAAATTTCTAAAACGTGGGTCCTGTAGCATCATATCCCACCCATTCTGCTACGTCTTTTGGTGCATTTTTGGACATAATAATTTTCATACTTTTTGGCCGTATTACATATTTTAGACTGAGGATCACTGACGAGGGTTTAGTACCCGAAACGTGCATGTCTGGTCCATGCTGTAAATTTATCAGGTTTTAAATGATGCTATTGAATTGAAAGACGTTTAACATTTGAACTACTTGGTGAGTGTCACTGCTGGTGGACCAAGAGTCCCCGAGGGCACATGTAGCCAAGTTCGATCAACTTCGGTTGATCGTGTGTCTCTTCAACGCATTTGAAATTTTCTGTTACAAAATTTCTTGAAATTTCTAAAACGTGGGTCCTGTAGCATCATATCCCACCCATTCTGCTACGTCTTTTGGTGCATTTTTGGACATAATAATTTTCATACTTTTTGGCCGTATTACATATTTTAGACTGAGGATCACTGACGAGGGTTTAGTACCCGAAACGTGCATGTCTGGTCCATGCTGTAAATTTATCAGGTTTTAAATGATGCTATTGAATTGAAAGACGTTTAACATTTGAACTACTTGGTGAGTGTCACTGCTGGTGGACCAAGAGTCCCCGAGGGCACATGTAGCCAAGTTCGATCAACTTCGGTTGATCGTGTGTCTCTTCAACGCATTTGAAATTTTCTGTTACAAAATTTCTTGAAATTTCTAAAAAGTGGGTCCTGTAGCATCATATCCCACCCATTCTGCTACGTCTTTTGGTGCATTTTTGGACATAATAATTTTCATACTTTTTGGCCGTATTACATATTTTAGACTGAGGATCACTGACGAGGGTTTAGTACCCGAAACGTGCATGTCTGGTCCATGCTGTAAATTTATCAGGTTTTAAATGATGCTATTGAATTGAAAGACGTTTAACATTTGAACTACTTGGTGAGTGTCACTGCTGGTGGACCAAGAGTCCCCGAGGGCACATGTAGCCAAGTTCGATCAACTTCGGTTGATCGTGTGTCTCTTCAACGCATTTGAAATTTTCTGTTACAAAATTTCTTGAAATTTCTAAAACGTGGGTCCTGTAGCATCATATCCCACCCATTCTGCTACGTCTTTTGGTGCATTTTTGGACATAATAATTTTCATACTTTTTGGCCGTATTACATATTTTAGACTGAGGATCACTGACGAGGGTTTAGTACCCGAAACGTGCATGTCTGGTCCATGCTGTAAATTTATCAGGTTTTAAATGATGCTATTGAATTGAAAGACGTTTAACATGATGCTACAGCACCCACGTTTAAGAAATTTCAAGAAATTTTGTAACAGAAAATTTCAAATGTGTTGAAGAGACAGACGATCAACCAAAGCGAGGGGTTTGACAGTAAGTGTTTTGAATATATGTCCCTGACATGGTCGCAATAGAACTTTCTATTTAGACATGACGTCAGACAGTGCATGCATTTTATATACTGTGTTCTTTATCGTGCATTAACATCGACGGCGGGTGAGGCTAGCCAACAGGGGATGCTTACTCCTCCCGGGCACCTGATCCCACCTCTAGCTTGCTAGGGGTCCGTCAATGCTCAACATAGTGCTCTATTGTGAGTGCTGTTGGGATTATCGTCAGGATCTTCTTTAACTCATTTGTGTCACACTTATGCCCTTTGCCGTGTGGAGCTCGTAAAAAAGTTCCCCGCGAGGGGTTTGACAGTAAGTGTTTTGAATACATTTCCCTGACATGGTCGCCATAGCACTCTCTATTTAGACATGACGTCAGACAGTGCATGCATTTTATATACTGTGTTCTTTATTGTGCATGAACATCGACGGCGGGTGCGGCTAGCCAACAGGGGATGCTTACTCCTCCCGGGCACCTGATTCCACCTCTAGCTTGCTAGGGGTCCGTCGATGCTCAACATAGTGCTCTATTGTGAGTGCTGTTGGAATTATTGTCAGGATCTTCTTTAACTCATTTGGCTACATGTGCCCTCGGGGACTCTTGGTCCACCAGCAGTGACACTCACCAAGTAGTTCAAATGTTAAACGTCTTTAAATTCAATAGCATAATTTAAAACCTGATAAATTTACAGCATGGACCAGACATGCACGTTTCGGGTACTAAACCCTCGTCAGTGATCGTCTAAGAGTCTACTTATGGAACGCAATAGTTTAAGGATATGCAAATGGATTTTCATAATATCCATACAACCTGTAGAGAGGAGGCCTCCTTACAATTCAAAGGTCCAAACGATTTGTCGTTACATAATTATGAGACTGAGATGTTTGTGATACTATGAAAAAATCAGAGAAATAGTTCAGAATTCATTAAAAATCTTTCATTTAGTTATTTATTTATTTTTGGTGAAATGTTCTAAAAATTTGTATGCTTCAAGAAGAAAGGGTATTTTGTGTATCTTCTTGAACTCATTTGTGTCACACTTATGCCCTTTGCCGTGTGGAGCTTGTAAAAAAGTTCCCCGCGAGGGGTTTGACAGTAAGTGTTTTGAATATTTTCCCTGACATGGTCGCCATAGCACTTTCTATTTAGGCGAAACCACAGACAGTGCATGTATTCTATATATATTATTTTCATTTCCATGCATGAACATCGACGGCGGGTGCAGCTAGCTATCAGGGGATGCTTACTCCTCCCGGGCACCTGGTCCCACCTCTAGCTTGCTAGGGGTCCGTCGATGCTCAATTTGGTGCTCTGTTGTGAGTGCTGTTGAGATTATCGTCAGGATCTTCTTGAACTCATTTATGTAGTTTTTAATTTTTTGTCACTTAGTGTAGAAATTACTGACTTTATGTACATAAATACCAAGGGCAAATTTAGGTGCATGGAACGCAATAACTTGAAATGCGCCAACGGATTTTCATAATACATTTATCTATACAATATTGGTCAGGGTTAGGGTAAGAAAAAGTCCCGATTTTATTTCAGATAAGCTTTTAGTGGGTAAGATAGATCAATACAGATTTCGTAGAACATTTTGAGGAATCAGCGATGAAACGTTATTGTACGGATTTTTATGCATTTTAGGAATACAGTATAAGTTTGGTAAATCTAAATACATAATGTTTGTGTCAAAGCCAAAGAAAGCGAGAGCTTATTTGTGGTTATCTATCATTTCAAAGGTAGAGGGAGTTATTAGGGTGTAAGTGGGATTTCCAGGTGTCGAATCTAAACCAAACTGTTTAGCAAAGCTATCGAAATAGTGCACTTTGCAAGTAAATATGACTGTAATTATTTTAGGCTTTGTCTGCTGTTGTGATGACAAAATGTTTTTGGGGGCAGGTAAGCTCTGTGATAACATCAGGATCTTTAAAGATAGACTCGAATGTGGTGTCCAAATTTAATTGTAAGTGATAAATTCTAGATAAAAGTAACCGTCTGATGAAGGGTCTCGTGTACGTATGTTTTGCATTTCTGTTACGTCTGTTGCTGGCCTATCTGATCTGTGCTTTTGTATTTGGGGTTCTTATTGTTTGCTGTTGTTTGCAGTGTAGAGGTAACTTTGTTTCGAGTCATACTCTAATTTCTATTTATTTACCTCCTCAAATTTCATTATCAGCATTCGTCTTGCGAGAAAAAATAATTCTGAAATGTTATAATACAAATCACATCGAAATCAAATATCAGAAATTACCTTTTATACAGCAGCTGACACAATTCCCCATTATCCTTTTTATTTGGACTTTTGACAACTTTCCTACAAAAGAAATTATCCTCACTAAGTAATATACATTCACTTAGAATAATCCTAAACAGCTAATTGAACAATTGACTGAATGTGACCTTTTTCCTACATTTTTCCTACACGGCCTTGATGACGGGTTTTGCTAGCACGTGTCGTATAGTGGTTTCTTTGTCGCGTTGCGTTGTGTTTCTCTCTCTGGTTCTTTAACTCTGTGAATGGTACTGGTCTGGTATTCTTAGACGAAAGGAAACACTTCAAACGCCGAATGTCCATTTGATAAGAACTTTAATCTAACAATCAGATAATGGTGAAAGGCGGCTGCTATGCTGGCATGCAGGGAGGAGACCCATTTGACATGGTCTCCCACAGGGAGGAGACCCGCTGGAGAGTGAGAAATGGTCTGAATTGCATTTTCTGACCAGGGCTTTTTATACTAGAGAACAAACAACTTGTTTACTTCCCCATACCCCCAGTTATGAAAATGAAGCACGAATCTTGGCCGTAGGAATGGACGTGAACTCTAGATGTGACATAACTTATGCAACAAATGTCCGTACTCGGACCTACCCCCATTCCTGACCTCACGTTTTCTACGTTTCCCATCTAGGTAACAGTCCCTATCTAGGTAATAATCATGTTTCCTCCTCGCATACCAGCATCGCAATATCATAACAAACATGTTATAAAGTACAAACAAGTGCAATCAAAGTTAAACATATTCAAATTAACGATCTCAATTCATATTCTTTATCAATTTCAATTAAGTGAAATATGTTAACTTTAACAGTCTCTCACTAAAATCAATAATAGATACAGATACAGTCTGTCTTTGATATCATGTATATCACATTCGGCACGAACAGTGGCGGATCCCGGATAAAATAATGAGGGTCATTATTTTACACTCGCCACACACACAAAGACAAACACGCAGTGGTTGTCTAAATGACTTGTACTTTATGAATAGTCTTTATTCCTGGTATTGGGCGTCTCTATGTCCGTTGTCTATGTTGCTCGTTGATGCCATGGATATCGATTTTTTCACACTTGCTGCAGTCCTAACACCAATGTTGAAGTCTTAGATCAGCAATTCTATGTCTCCTAGCGAAATGACGTCAGCTTGGAATGTATCCCGTTTTGAATTCGAAATAGCACGAAGGTCTCCCTTGTCCTCCCGCATCTATAGTATCTGAAATGTTCTAAATTTGATTTTAATTTAAAAAGTCAAAGTATGGGCCCCGAACTCATCCGTTCGTTACCCGAGCTTTTCCTCTGCAAATATTTGTACGGGACGGATAATGTTGGTTGTAGGACCGTCCCCTGGAATCACTTGAATCCTTGATCAGCGATTTGAATTCTCGTATTTCTCAGCACGCATCAGCTCTGGTGGAATTGGTGGTGCAGTTACTTATTGAGATCTTGAAGTGGGTTCAACTTAAAATTTTCACATAAAAGTTATCCCAATAATAAACCCGTTATTTCAAATTTTACTAATGCCAAATTGAATCGATCATATCTTACTTTCAAAGTCATAATCAAATTTTAAAGAGAAACAGTAAGAGGTTCCCATTTTTAATTTCATACGTTTAAGCTTTCTCTTTAAATGCTCTTTGAATTAATAAATTTTTCAATTTGTATTAAAAATAAAATTCAATAATTTACAATAGATTTTGAACTTAAAGTAATTTGACAATGAAAGGCAGAACATTTAGATGCTACAGGATTTCTTTTAGGAGTGGCTTCGGCCATTTGAATCAAACATCTAAAAAATTATCCAAATCATAATTTTACCGTACCCTTAACCGACAAATTTAACCACAGTTCCAGTTATATTCAAGGTTAACCAAGTAATATAAATGGTTCCACTTACAGTACCGACCTGACTAACACGCTCACCAAATTTGGCTTATTTCTCGTGTCAACCGTTACTCGCAGTTGCCTCCAAACAAGAGATCATCAGGGACTTGTAAGATTTTTAAAATGTGATATACCCCCTGTTGTAAAAAGGCCTGGCCCCGCCCGAGAAGTTAAGACTACCCACTCGATCACATGTTATCTACCTGTAACAAGGACACCACGATACCAATGGAGGCGGTCCGGATCAACGATGTACTAAGCCCTTAACAAAGCGCGGCGTACGATACCACCCGAGCCACTCGTGAGGACGCCTTAGGCTATAGTTATTCGTTAATAGCGCCTAACAATTTTTTTTAATTATCGACGCAAGTTATTTACAGACGGATGTCTGTCGGTATGTGAATAACATACCGCTAAATGAGATATATCACCCTCAATTGAGATTTTAATAGGTTTAGTCCGTATTTTATTAAGGGTTTGTCCCTTACACTATGTGTTAAATTGTCTCGATAAGAATAAATCTGATTCCACTTAATTTTCACCAAACACTATTCCTGATTTTTATTAAGCCAAAAAAAAAAAAAAATGTTTTCCTATTTTTTTCCACTGAAATCATTACTAACATCCACAATTGGAACTCCTTCAATTGAAGAATTTACCTATGGAGTTGTATAATTTTAATGCCTCGCCATTATTTTCGCTAAGGTTTTAAGTTTCTTCGAGTTTTTCGAAGATCGAAAATTTATATATATCCGAAAAAAACGACTTTTAGCAATTGTAGTCAATAAAGAACACGCAATTTATTACCGTAATTTTTATATTCATTAAAAATCTCAAATGTCCACATTTCTTTAACAAAACTCTCATTTGCTTAGAACTTTAAATTTTAACCTTTAAAATGTCTTATTAAGTCAAAATCTAACTGTCA
This sequence comes from Pinctada imbricata, assembly GCA_033119305.1. Lineage (NCBI taxonomy): Eukaryota > Metazoa > Mollusca > Bivalvia > Pterioida > Pteriidae > Pinctada > Pinctada imbricata. The sequence goes on from VSWD01000014.1 coordinate 46,029,721, forward strand.
TTGACATTGCCAAATACACTAAAAGTCTGTTCAAAATCAATTGAGGTGAGCCGAACCCCAAGGATACATATTTACAAGATTAAGGTTCACCATCTACCGCGTCGATGTTTGCGAGATCAAGGGTGTATTATATACATGTTCGTGTACATGTGCCCCTAGCTATAGGATTTTGCATACATCGCCACTTTCCAAACATTTTTATATGCAAGGTAAATAATATTCATACTTATTTTCTTAATTTACCATTTATATGTTTTCATGCAATTTTTATTTTAGATTAAGATGTTCACTTCCTTACATTTTAATTGATTGATTAAAAGATCTAAAATGTTTTCATCACAGAATTTTAAATTATATTGATTTGAAATTCCCCGTAAACTTTAATTCAAAATACTATTAAAATGTTAATTTTCAAATGAATGTTAATTTAATTTTAAATATGTGATTTTCCGTGAATTTCGATTTGCCTATACTTATAGTTTCAAAGAAAACTGAGATGTATTTTAATATTACATTTCAAACTTTATCTGCCTTTTCCCTAAAGAAGTTGATTTTTGTTAAAAGAAAATATAATTTTGTTCTTTTAAAATCAGGTAACCTTTATCTATGTTCGTCTTTCATTTACTTAAAAAAAACCTACTAAATATATTTAACTTATTTTTCCTTTTACGCGCCTAGCTAACATTGAATGTTTATCCCAACAAATATTTTCAATATCATAGCCAAACACAAAGAAGTTTGCCCCTTTTATTTATCTATTTAAGAAAACACATTTTATTCAATTCAAATCAAATTGATGTTAATATATTTTATCAGTATTCCAGTTTACATTTTTTTTCTCAAGAATTGGTATTACTTAAAAATGAAACAAAAATTAATTGTTACTTCCATGGAAAGAATCAATTTAATCGATGGAACCTCAAACCTTAATTACTCCCGAAATCGAAAAATCACCCTGTGCCAACCCTTTCAAGAAAAATAAAATTTTTACACCCATTTCTAGATGATCAATAAAGTAACGTACCATGTTCCCCAACCGTCTGAGAATGCAGGCCACGGTCACCAAACAGACACGTGTCGTATAGTGGTTTCTTTGTCGCGTTGCGTTGTGTTTCTCTCTCTGGTTCTTTAACTCTGTGAATGGTACTGGTCTGGTATTCTTAGACGAAAGGAAACACTTCAAACGCCGAAGTCCATTTGATAAGAACTTTAATCTAACAATCAGATAATGGTGAAAGGCGGCTGCTATGCTGGCATGCAGGGAGGAGACCCATTTGACATGGTCTCCCACAGGGAGGAGACCCGCTGGAGAGTGAGAAATGGTCTGGATTGCATTTTCTGACCAGGGCTTTTTATACTAGAGAACAAACAACTTGTTTACTTCCCCATACCCCAGTTATGAAAATGAAGCACGAATCTTGGCCGTAGGAATGGACGTGAACTCTAGATGTGACATAACTTATGCAACAAATGTCCGTACTCGGACCTACCCCCATTCCTGACCTCACGTTTTCTACGTTTCCCATCTAGGTAACAGTCCCTATCTAGGTAATAATCATGTTTCCTCCTCGCATACCAGCATCGCAATATCATAACAAACATGTTATAAAGTACAAACAAGTGCAATCAAAGTTAAACATATTCAAATTAACAATCTCAATTAATATTCTTTATCAATTTCAATTAAGTGAAATATGTTAACTTTAACAGTCTCTCACTAAAATCAATAATAGATACAGTCTGTCTTTGATATCATGTATATCACTTTCGGCACGAACAGTGGCGGATCCCGGATAAAATAATGAGGGTCATTATTTTACACAAGTACTCTCCTAGTGCATCGAATTTGGGATTCAATTTTTCTTCTTTGCAGGATGTTTAAATTGATTGTTTTTTTTACGTTTGATATCTTGTTTGATGTGATGATGTCCTTGTTACCTTCTCGTCTCCTTTTGGTTCCTTTACTCTTTGTTGTTGTTTTTTTTTTTTGCATGGCGGAGTTTTTGGTGTTCTGGTGTAGGTGTTACAGTCGAGCCTTGTTGAAAATCTTCTCCGTCAGAATGTTGATGTTAGCGCGCTCTTGGAACACCTATCCATTGCATTATAATATATATTATCTGTGTTTCACATTTAGTGTTTTGGAGGTTTTGCCTACTGCAAGTGAGTGTTATTGGAGATCCCATTCTTTCCGTTGTCTTGCTGGTTATTATCGAGGTATTTGATATAGTGTTATTTCTAAATGACTAAATTTATGGAAAAAATCAATATATTATGAAGAAGATGAGTACACTTTTATTCTTTGAAATTCATTGAAATACAGTACGTTGTTTCATGTTTTGATGAAATGTTACTCGTTAAACCGATACAGTCATATACATGTTTTATTCTAATGTGTTTTTCTGAAATGACCAATCTGTGAATCATTCGGTCAATATCATATAAAATCACACAAAAGGAGCATTTATTCGAAAAATAAATGTCAATAAATCATCTTAAGTATTTTCTTACCTGTTGTACGCAGAGCACTTCCTGTTTACATGAAGCTAAGTATATACAATGTAAATTTAGTTTATTCACATGAATGATTTTAACAGCAAAACAAGTTTTAGGTCTTCTTTCTTAAGAAAGTCGTTGAAATGATAGCGTCTTTATAACGTTTAAACCATACATTACATTACACTTTTTCAAATACCTGCATTGAAATGTAATTGTTATTGTGTAGGGACAGGTGTATTCATTTTCATGGGTGAATCTATTTTTAGAACAGGGAAAATCCTTTTTCGTCGGATTAAATATTTTCTGTTTATATTCCAGGCGCTTATTGATTATGGGTTGATGATAATTAGTTGATAAAGCGATATCATGAGAAGAAAAGTAGCATATACTATAATACATTATCGAAGCTATGTAAAATATATTACAATAACGATGTGTTTATCAATATATCTTTTAAAGTCTTGTCACTTGGTGTATTTCTTTGGTCCTCCGTTACTCTGTCTGTTTGTGTGTTCATCGTACAGTGAGGAGATTGTTTTACATCACGAATGTGCATCATCGATACTTCTGGAAATCGGAAAAGGGCTGTGCGCATAAAATCAGGATAACCACACCATCTACAACTTGCGTGGCAGAGGGCCGTCCTAAATCTGCACTTGTTGCCCATTGTCCTCTTTGATTTATGATAGGTCTTTGTTTTTCATGTTTCTATGTTGTGAGTTTGTGTTTCTTGTATCTTTTTCTGCGTGTCTGCTCTGCGTTTTGGGTACCAATGCAAAACACAGAGCAGACACGCGGTCTTGTTTATCTCATCTTGGGGTTTCAATGTTGGCGCTGCAATAAATAGATTGTCATTTGAGAGGTTCCTTGAACTCTATGATAACGAAAATGCTAAATGTTGATTAAAACATGTTTTATGAACCTACATACAAACGTTGGTTTAGAGTAAAAAGTAAACGAAAAATATCATTGTAATGAGATGTACATAAACAAGAAAAATCGAGAAGAGCCTAAAATGTTAACTTCACAGCACTTTCGAACAGCACCCCGAATACATCCATAGTCTACCGCTTCTGTACTGAAATAATATGTAACTCATAAAATACTTCAATTTGATGAATGTCCCTAAAAATTAGTCATAGTGCTCTCTGTTCTGTTTATCTTTCTAACTCGACCAACTGTTTATACTTCACATGTTCCATCTGTATCTGATTTTTAGACAGAATAAATGTAGTAATAGAACCAAGCAAACTTGTATTTCTCCATCTGCAGGCTCTACATTTAACAACAAACATAGAGGGTTCTCAACCATTTGCGAGAAGGGAGGAGATCTCCGACAAGACCCCATTGAAGAGCCAACAGCAAAACACCAAAACACCCGATGAGAAAAACTCACTTGGGCTGATCCGAGGCAGCATGGACCAGACGTGAACGTTTCGGGTGCTAAATCCTCGTCAGTGATCCTGAGTCTAATCGATGTAATATGACCAAAAAGTATGAAAATTATTATGTCAAAAAATGTACCAAAAGACGTAGCAGAATGAGTGGGATATGATGCTACAGGACCCACGTTTAAGAAATTTAACGAAATTTTGTAACAGAAAATTTCAAATGCGTTGAAGAGACAGACGATCAACCAAAGTTGATCGAACTTGGCCACATGTGCCCTCGGGGACTCTAGGTCCACCAGCAGTGACACTCACCAAGTAGGTCAAATGTTAAACGTCTTTAAATTCAATAGCATCATTTTTAAAAACCTGATAAATTTTCAGCATAAACCAGTCAGGGTCCACTGCCTCGGATCAGCCCAAGTGCAAACAAATTCAAACAACAACGAACTTTTTTTACTTCCGGTGTGTGCTGAGTGGGTCGTAATCATATGGACGTCATAGGAACAACTCTTTTAATGGTTGTCACCATGCCGTAGCGGTATGAGCGGCCTGCTTTGTATGTTAGGCGAAGCCGCCGTACGGAGTTTACCGACTTTATATATAAGATCTGCACATATTTGGGAGTCCGCTGGTCGATAAAGGACAGGGTCCACTGTCTCGGATCAGCCCAAGTGCAATCAAATTCAAACAACAACGCATTCTTCACTTCCGGTGTGTGCTGATTTTGCCGTAATCATACGGACGTCATAGGAACAACTCTTTTTAGGGTTGTCATCGTGGCGTAGCGTTATGAGCGGCCTGCTTTGTATGCTAGGCGAAGCCACCGTACGGAGTTTACCGACTTTATATATAACAACAAACTTTCCTTTTCTGAGTAGCAACATCCCTTCATCGCCTGCTTATGGCGTGTTCATATCTCAGTTGATACGCTATGCCAGAGCAAGTACGAAATATACGGAATTTGTTCTGAGAGCTAGGCGTCTTTCAGATAAGCTTCTCAGTCAGGGATATGTTTGTGACCGACTAACATCGTGACTGAGGAAGTTCTACGGTCGATATGGGGAACTCGTCATACACTATGATGTCCCACTCTCCAGAATGGTGGGTGATATTCTGTCATAGACCATTTGAACCATCCAAGCCAAGATTGTACTCTATGTCTTCCGAAATGGAAGTTACCGGATGTGACAGTTCTACCGATTGAAGCGGCAGGTGTTGCATGCAAGCAGGAGATGCTTACTCTTCCTGGGCACCTGATCTCACTCCCATATCGGGAATTCGCTTCTTTTCATGTGGTGGAGGTTTTTGTTTGTTTGCTTTGGTTCCTGTTTTGTCCTGATTTTGTATGCCTTCGGTTTCTGATTTTCTGAATTATCGATTTTGTGCTGTATACAGGGATATGGTCATTATCCATATTTGTCATCTGCACCTATTTGGGAGTCCGCTGGTCGATAAAGGACAGGGTCCACATCCTCGGATCAGCCTAAGTGCAATCAAATTCAAACAACAACGCATTCTTCACTTCCGGTGTGTGCTGAGTGGGCCGTAATCATATGGATGTCATAGGAACAACTCTTTTCAGGGTTTTCATCGTGGCGTAGCGGTATTAGCGGCCTGCGTTGTATGCAAAGCGAAGCCGCCGAACGGAGTTTACCGACTTTATATATAACATCTGCACCTATTTGGGAGTCCGCTGGTCGATAAAGGATAGGGTCCACTGCCTCGGATCAGCTCAAGTGCAATCAAATTCAACAACAACGAATTCTTCACTTCCGGTGTGTGCTGAGTGGGCCGTTATCATATGGATGTCATAGGAACAACTCTTTTCAGGGTTTTCATCGTGGCGTAGCGGTATTAGCGGCCTGCGTTGTATGCAAGGCGAAGCCGCCGTACGGAGTTTACCGACTTTATATATAACATCTGAACCTATTTGGGAGTCCGCGGGTCGATAAAGGACAGGGTCCACTGCCTCGGATCAGCTCAATGCAATCAAATTGATTCAACAACGAATTCTTCACTTCCGGTGTGTGCTGAGTGGGCCGTAATCATACGGACGTCATAGGAACAACTCTTTTTAGGGTTGTCACCATGGCGTAGCGGTATGAGCGGTCTGCTTTGTATGTTAGGCGAAGCCGCCGTGCGGAGTTTACCGACTTTATTAATAACATCTGAACCTATTTGGGAGTCCGCTGGTCGATAAAGGACAGGGTCCACTGCCTCGGATCAGCCCAAGTGTAATCAAATTCAAACAACAACGAATTCTTCACTTCCGGTGTGTGCTGAGTGGGCCGTAATTATATGGACGTCATAGGAACAACTCTTTTTAGGGTTGTCACCGTGGCGCAGCGGTATGAGCGGTCTGCTTTGTATGCTAGGCGAAGCCGCCGTGCGGAGTTTACCGACTTTATATACAGCATCTGCACCTATTTGGGAGTCCGCTGGTCGATAAAAGACAGGCTCCACTGCCTCGGATCAGCCTAAGTGCAATCAAATTCAACAACAACGAATTCTTCACTTCCGGTGTGTGCTGAGTGGACCGTAAACATATGGACGTCATAGGAACAACTCTTTTTAGGGTTGTCATCGTGGCGTAGCGGTATTAGCGGCCTGTTTTGTATGCTAGGCGAAGCCGCCGTACGGAGTTTACCGACTTTATTAATAACATCTGAACCTATTTGGGAGTCCGCTGGTCGATAAAGGACAGAGGCCACTGCCTCGGATCGTCCCAAGTGCAATCAAATTCAAACAACAACGAATTCTTCACTTCCGGTGTGTGCTGAGTGGACGGTAAACATATGGACGTCATAGGAACAACTCTTTTTAGGGTTGTCATCGTGGCGTAGCGGTATTAGCGGCCTGTTTTGTATGCTAGGCGAAGCCGCCGTACGGAGTTTACCGACTTTATATATAAATTACGGTGACAATTATCTAAAAGGATTTTCTCGGCGTTAACATCAGCATAAGTTCAATTCACGTAGCTTTAAAATTGCATGGAAAAGTCATGATCACGCATGCCTAAACAACATTTCTTGTAACAGTTAAATCTTAATGCAAAAAGACGTACCAAGTTCATATTTTTGTAAGGTAGCTTTTAAGTAGTTAGAGAGCATAAAAAAGAACCTCCACACACACAACATTCCCTATTACTAATTCTGATAATTTTCACGTTCATCAGCCATGAACAACTAATTATCAACAGCGGACCAACCCATAAGGAAAAGGAGTATAGGTAAACCTTGTCTCACTTCTATATTTGGAGTTTACTTCTTTTATCGTGTGGTGATAGTTTTTGTTTTTTGTTTTTTGCTTATGTTTGTTTCTGTTTTCTCATGTTTTTGTATGTCTTCTGTTTATGATTTTTTTTGTCACACTTATGCCCTTTGCAGTGTGGAGCTCGTAAAAAAGTTCCCCGCGAGTGGTTTGACAGTATTTTTCCCTGACATAGTCGCCATAGCACTTTCTATATAGACGTGGCCTCAGACAGTGTATGTATTTTATATATTCTTTTCATTTCGTGCGTGAACATCGACGGCGGGTGCGGCTAGCCAACAGGGGATGCTTACTCCTCCCGGGCACCTGATCCCACCTCTAGCTTGCTAGGGGTCCGTCGATGCTCAATTTGGTACTCTATTGTGAGTGCTGTTGAGACTATTGCCCTTTGCCGTGTGGAGCTCGTAAAAAAGTTCCCCGCGAGGGGTTTGACAGTAAGTGTTTTGAATAGTTTTCCCTGACATAGTCGTCATAGCACTTTCTATATAGACGTGGCCTCAGACAGTGTATGTATTTTATATATTCTTTTCATTTCGGGCGTGAACATCGACGGCGGGTGCGGCTAGCCAACAAGGGATGCTTACTCCTCCCGGGCACCTGATCCCACCTCTAGCTTGCTAGGGGTCCGTCGATGCTCAATTTGGTACTCTATTGTGCGTGCTGTTGAGACTATCGTCAGGATATTCTTTAACTCATTACCGATTCTGCACTGTGTACGAGTATCACTCTTTTCATGTGGTGATAGTTTTTGTTTTTTTGCTTAGATTTGTTTCTGTTTTCTCATGTTTTTGTATGCCTTCTGTCTATGATTTTTTTTAATTATCAAAAGTGGGTCCTGTAGCATCATATCCCACCCATTCTGCTACGACTTTCGGTACGCTTTTTCGACATAGTAACTTTCATACTTTTTTGGCATATTACATTGTTTAGATTTGAGGATCACTGACGAGGGTTAAGTGCGCGAAACGTGCATGTCTGGTCCATGTTGCCAATTTATCTGTTCTTAAATGATGCTATTCAATTTGAAGACGTTTACATTTATACCACTTGGTGAGTGTCACTGCTGGTGGACCAGGAGTCCCCGAGGGCACATGTAGCCAAGTTCGATCAATTTCGGTTGATCGTTTCTTCAACGCATTCTAAAATTTCTGTTATCAAAATTTCTTGAAATTTCTAAAAAGTGGGTCCTGTAGCATCATATCCCACCCATTCTGCTACGACTTTCGGTACGCTTTTTCGACATAGTAACTTTCATACTTTTTTGGCATATTACATTGTTTAGATTTGAGGATCACTGACGAGGGTTAAGTGCCCGAAACGTGCATGTCTGGTCCATGTTGCCAATTTATCTGTTCTTAAATGATGCTATTTAATTTGAAGACGTTTACATCTGTACTGTGTATGAGTATCACTCTTTTCATGTGGTGATGGTTTTGGGGGGTTTTTTTGCTTAGGTTTGTTTCTGTTTTCTCATGTGTTTGTATGCCTTCTGTTTACGTTTTTTTTTAATGATCGATTCTGTACTGTGTATGAGTATGACTCTTTTCTTGAAGTGATAGTTTTTGTTTCTTTTGCTTAGATTTGTTTCTGTTTTCTCATGTGTTTGTATGCCTACTGTTTATGATTTTTTGAATTATCGATTCTGACTGTGTATGAGTATCACTCTTTTCATGTGGTGATAGTTTTTGTTATTTTGCTTAGGTTTGTTTCTGTATTCTCATGTTTTTGTATGCCTTCTTTTTATGATTTTTTGAATTATCGATTCTGTACTATGTACGAGTATGACTCTTTTCATGTGGTGATAGTTTTTTTTTTAATCTCACAATAGAAACATTTAACACGCATAGTTTTGAGAACCTAAACTGTTTGACATCTAATGTTGTCTACGGAATAGAGTGCTCACCTTGTGGATTGATTTATGTGGGTGAAACCAAAGATCAGCTCCGAGCCAGAATGTCAGGACACCGGTCAAAAATAGATAATAAAGGAATCAACTCCTTTATCGACATTTTGACCAGGCCGATCATTCTGTTTCATCTTTGAGAGTCAGAATCCTGGAGAAAATTTATATTCCCACGAACAATCCCAATTTGAGCACACCGTCGCAACAGAGAAGAGTTCTGGATAAAGAATCTTAACACTGCTGCGCCCTATGGGTGCAACGATAATATCAGCAGCATAGGAAACTTAACAAGTCCCGGTTGTCAGTCGGTAAATGTGATTAGCTTATTCAACAGACAACAAAGAAGACCTCGAAGTCATGGCAATCGTAAATATAATAGGCCTGAGATACATAGTTTCTCCTTCAATGACTTGGTTCCATCTTTGAATGAGCCTTTTGGCCTGCATTATATTCGTACCAAATTATACTCTGTTCCTTTACGGAAGTTACACGGAATCTACAAATATACGATGGACCGCACATTTACCGATACATGTTCCCCAGAATACAGACTACAAGGAGTTATCTTGGACATTTCTAGTTTTCGTTTATTTCAAGCATTTAGATCAGATAAATCAGAGGAGAAAACAAAACATCCTTTCATTAAAGAGCCAATCCGGCATAAAACCATGCAAATTGATCCAAAATGACCTAGTAACCAAATGAGAATGTATGTTATGGGCCAAAATCGGCCCTATCTGAGTAATGAAGCAAACTTTTAACAATGAAAATACAAGATTTACAGAATGTAAATCAGATTAAATTTTGAGAATCGGATAATCCGTTGCGATTTTATAGCAATTTGAAAAAAAACGTAGGTAAGCTTTCTGTTTCACTGACTTTGACGTCATGTGACGTCATGATCACGCCGTGATATAACGTTGTAAGATAACAAATTGCTGTATTCTAATATTATTCATAATGATTGTTATGCTCAAGTTTTTGCCATGAAACGATTTCATGAATCATCGAAAATCTGCGATTGATTAAGTATTGTACGTCGTGGGTTCTGGGGTTATTCTTGGAGACTGTCTAATTTAAATGCTATAACTGATTCTAGAATTTATGGGAAACACGATGTTTTTTAAAATCATATCCATGCATATATTACAGTCTTTCAAACGAACGAGAAGACAGAGATATTACCGCTTAAATTTGAGTTTGGGGATGTAGTGAATATCAGAAAGTCAAAGAGTCTGGGACAGCGATTAGGGTCCCTGTCCAAAGGGTCCAGGGCTTTCCTGAAGGGGGACAGAAAATTATCTTACGGTGATTGACCGTTTTGCTTGATGAAGGCAGTATTGAAATAGGCATTTGAAATCTTTATCTTGGTTATTGGATTGTTATGAAAAGCTATATTTTTATATGATGGAGATTTAACTGATGAGCAAAGCAAGCCAGCGATTTTTAGGAGGGGGGGGGGGGGGGTACACACCCCTTGTTGTAAGGGTGTGTTGACTTACTTAGTATTATTATCAGAAAAAGCCGGAGTTTCTTTAAGAGAAATTCAATATGCAAACAACAAACAGCTACGTCGCGAGCGGCCGGGAAGCAGAGAAAATAATTTTCCGAAAGTTCGACATCAAAACTCAAGTATAAGCCCACCTTAAGCGAATGTACCTTACTTACCGATTTTTTTTTGTGGCGGTGGCGCCCCAAACGCCCATCTAAATACATCTATAAGCATTGATTTAAAATGAACATTAGTTTGTTTAATATATGTATATTCATATATCTAGCTGCAATCAATGAATTAGGAATGTACGAATAAAACATAAAACGAAACAAATGAATAGAATTAATCTTGCGTACACAGTTATCACAGCCGTTGAAGGAAACTATGTAGATGGCGCCGTTGAAGGAATTCGAAAAAATTACGGTGAATAACAGGGGCTACAGTGCACAGGGAGTACAATATAAATATTTTATTTTGTACTCTGTGTACTGGAGGGTAAATTTCGATTAATTTTATTGATGTATTTACGAGAAGTCACAAGATTGCGAGAAAGCTACCAAAAAGACAGACGCAGACTATATTTTTCTAATGGCTATACTGTTCAATTCCAATTACTGATTTAATAATTTTATATACATAATGTATATTAGGGTGATGTACTTTTCCAAAACAGTGTGTATTTGGTTTGGTTTGGTTTTGTTTTTCTTTCACCCAAAAATGCACATGGTTCACTAAATGAACAGTTTGTAATTGTTTTACATTTGTATCGAATCGCTGGCATCTTTTTAAAATCGATATGCTATTTCATAATTTTAACTCGGAAAACGTTGGTGATGTTGGTGGTGGGGAGAGAGGGATTCGGAACCCTTTTAGATCATATAGTACGACAGTCTTTCAATTATACTAACGGTAACACAACTTAAGCGAGTCATAACGTCAGGTCCGAATATGCGATAGATTACGATTATGATCATTTATTCTGTTTCCTTCGTATGCGAATGTTATGTTCTAATAAATGCTTTCGTATGCAAATGTAATGTTCTAATAAATGCCTTGGTATGCGAATGTAATGTTCTAATGAATGCCTTGGTATGCGAATATAATGTTCTTATAAACACACATACATGTATTCACATTAAAGTCGAAAGAAGAAAAGTCCTGTAGTAACATAGTCAAACGCGCATCCAGAGGGGGATCGGTCAATTCCGCTTGCAAGAATTTTATTACACACGTAATTTTCAAAAGATGCTCCGCTTTCCTCAAAAGCCCATATGCATTTCACTTTAGTCAATAAAGAAGGGCACTAGGGGTAATGGAAATGAAAAAAACACGAATAGAGGACTTGTTCTAAAAAAAAAAGAAATTCGCTGGCCATTTTTTGTATTTACATATCATTTATCAAGTATAATGATGTGAAAATTCAAGATTTTAGTACTATGAAGTGAAAATTCAGTAAGCTTTTTGTTCGCAATATAGCCCGCCAGTAATTTGTTTTATTTATACATGTAATGAAAAATAGAACTGACAGTCATTAATCAAGAACTTTATTGTCTGGTGTGTACCGCCCCCCCCCCCCCCCCCCTTTTTGCTATTTAGAAAAATTCGGACTTTCGAACCAATCCTGATATGAAATCCTGGATCCACCCATGATCTTGACCGTCTACAGAGATTTGTCGGGTCGCTCATGCCAATAGAATGCGAGGCGAAGCAGAGCCTTCTACAGGCTTGATCTCCGTGGGCGGTCAGTGACAAACCTAATCACTGCAATGCATAGTTTTTTTTGGGGGGGGGGAGGCGGATGTGTTGCTCAAAATTTCTTTTTCGCGACCCCTTTCATGTACATGCTAATTTATTCATACGAAAATAGCTGAATTGCTAACGGTCTATTTATTTATTTTGATGGTGTGCACGTTGGGGATTGGTTCGAACAATCTGTTCTTCTCGATCAATCAGATGGCAAAAAAAAAAAAAAATAAAAATAAAAATCCAGAGATGGGATAAATATATACGTAGGATTTTTGTTGGTAAATTATACCTTATATATATTTTTAGGTCGTTGTCTGGTGTAATGCATTAGTTCTCTCTCTCTCTCTCTCTCTCTCTCTCTCTCTCTCTCTCTCTCTCTCTCTCTCTCTCGTTTTTATTGCCTTAACTAGTATTGAATGCGTTCTATTTTAATTAAGATTTTTAGCACTATATATATATATAGAGTTAAGTTATCTTTTTTCTTCTCAGATTCATTTCTTACTCACTGAACCAACAGGCATATAGAAAAAAACTATATTCATAATGGATTAGGTGTTTATATGTCGAATTAAAAGTAGTATATTAGTTTTATAGTTTTATTGTAAACAATCACATCTAATGTTAGACTGAAGTACAACTATACTTAAATTTGGATCGGGGGGGGGGGGATGAAGGAGCAAAGGATATAATTTCAATAAACTGACAGATGTTTCTTTAAAAAAGAAAAATTGGAAGAATTCTCAAATACAATTATGTTACTTTGGCCTTGCATGCGACTGCATTTTCTTACATCCCTATCAGTTATAGTGGATTCGTGATCCTTGAATCAACGAATCTAAATTCTGGTTAACTTGCTCGGTTTTTTTTACTATTTTACTCCTTAAATTTTAAAAGTCAACGGCGCAGATTTTATGCGACATGCTCGGTGAACACCTACCCTCTATGTTAGTAAAATATATCAATGATCAGCCTTTTTTTTTTGTTTTTTTTTTACTACAAACGTTTATAATTAATCAAACCGAATTGCTTACGGAAGCCTTAGATAATTATACGAAAAGATGGTGTAAATCAGAAGGAGTCGAACCGCATGCTCTGAATGACTGGAAAAACCTCATTTTAGATATAACGGATATTTGAATAGATAACTTCCATAAAAACCCTCATCTTTTTCAAAATCCACGTTCCAAATCAGAAAGATATTTCAAATCCAAACTAAGTAAATTACATGAAGAATATGTCTTTGCACCAGCTGATAAAGCAGCCAACAACACCATTATCATTTGAAAACGTTACTACATATCAACTTTGATTTCGGAACTTTCGTCTACTAATACATATATCAAAAGCAATGAAAGTGCATCTAACATTTTAGGCAAGCATAACAGTGAACTGTCTTCATTCAATATCTCTATTTCTAAATTGGATCTCCCAACACTATATTGCATACCGAAACTGCACAAGTCTCCTTACAAATTTCGATTTCTTGCTAATTCTAGTAACTGCTCCACTGCAATTTTGTCTAGAAATCTGACGTCAGCACTTACTGCTATTAAAGAACACATAACTAGATATTGTGAAACGGTTCTATACAGGAACGATGTAAATTTATTTTGGTCTATTAAGAATTCAGGGGATGTGATAGAAAAAATGAAATCTGGAAATTTCCAAGCCAATACGATTTCTTCATACGACTTCTCTAATATGTACACCACACTTCCTCATGACAAAATTAATGATCGATTATCTAATCTCATTAAATGGTGTTTTGATCGAGAGCGAGAAACTTTCATTTGTACATCTGAATCGAAGGGTTTCTTTTCCTCGACAGACTACAAATCATACAAATCATGGACATGTAGTGACCTCTGTAATGCCTTGTCCTTCCTCTTGGACAATATTTATGTTAGATTTGGTGAGGATCTATTCAAGCAGGTTGTAGGAATTCCTATGGGTACTAACTGTGCGCCTCTTGTTGCAGATTTATTTTTATACACTTATGAAAAAGAATTTATCCAAAATCTTCAAAAGCAACGAAAATTTGATGAGCTGAAATGTTTCAATAATACTTCTAGGTATCTGGATGATATTCTTACCATTGACAATCCTGCTTTTGAATTATATAAGATTGCAATTTATCCACAAGAATTAACCCTTAACAAGGCAAACCTTTCAAATACAGAAACACCCTTTTTGGACCTAAATATCAAAATTGTAAACGGAAAGATTCATACAAGTGTTTACCGACTGACAGCACTACACCATAATACAAGCGAGACTTTCAGTATTTGTATGCTTCCATTTCGTGTCTAGTATCACCATTCCGCCTTTATGTCAAGACATACTTTCTTTTTATATAGCTCTACTATAAATAAACTAATCACTAGGTTTGATCTTCTACTTTTTAATTTGTTGGCGATATTGGGCCGCGGAGGCGTATAATTTCAAAATTCCAATCAATTCAAATTAGTTAATCAATCAAAGTAACAAATCATGTGAACAAATCACATGTGGGGGCCGCCATTCACATACGGGCTCGCCCCCTATCAATCAATTGATACATTGTGTTTCCGGGCCGAGGATTAACCTGGGGCAGCAAATACACAGGGTACACACACATGTATTTCCGGAAACACAATATATATATATATTTCACACAAATCCATCAAATCAATCAATCCATCAAATCAATTCATCAATCAATATACAATATATTTTCCTAAGGTAAAAAAGTCTAAAATTCTGTGATCATATAATATACATGTATTACAGTTAATTAAGAGTTATTCACATCATCTCTCAGAATCACTGCGTCGATAGGGTCGCATACGCTTAGTTGTGACCTCCGCGACAGGGCCTGTTGGTTCCTTGTTCTTTAATGGAATGTCCTATGACGATGACGTTAGAAGGGCACCAATGTCCGCATTACAAAACAGATGCTGAAAATATACAAGGGCACGAACAGCAGCACAGATAGAAGTGTAACGATATACCGCGGTTCGGTATATCGCGGTATAGAGTTCACGGTTCGGTACACGGTACAGCCAGGTCGCTTATCACGGTATTTTTCAAATCCGTTTTTCGTTTAAAATCGACTCGTTTATTTCCGAATCTTTAGTCCGAATTTGTTTACATTAACTATGATGGCGGCGCCCGAGTACATCGATCCTTCGTCAAACTTGAATGAAACAGATAGAGAGCTGTTTAGGCTTTCCTTTTGCACAGAGAATAAGCTAGCATGAATGAAAACCGATAACTAGCACTGCTTTAAATTTGAATTTTGATGACACGTCTTACGAGGCGGAAAACATGCATCTTGATCCACCAAAAGCAACGTACGTTGTGCAGTTGTAATATTGGATCAACATTTTTTTATGCTCATGAGCTGATATATTGAAAAGTAAAGTGCTGACATTTTTAAGTTGATTTCTATGTTCTTATTCTGTTTCTGGGTTTTACTAAAAGGTTAATTTTCCATTATATTAATTGCAAGATAACTGATAAGTAATATTCTCTCTGCATAATCACAAGCAAAATGGCATTGTCTAAATGAATTTAAGCATTTTCTGTACATACAGCAAAGTACTGATAGCGTATTTGCCAACGCAATTTGTTATTTTTATTAATTCCGAAACTTAATTGTTCACTTGAGTCTGTATCGCGATACGTATCGTATCGTGAGGCTGTATCGCGATACGTATCGTATCGTGAGGCTGTATCGCGATACGTATCGTATCGTGAGGTGAGCGTATCGTTACATCCCTAAGCACAGATTGTTTATCAATAATTATCAAGCAACATATTAACACAACATAGGGTGAGGTGGGTGGGTTTTACCTAAGATATAAAAGATTTTTCAGGAGCGAATTATAAAACGTACCTCTTCCTTTGAAAGCGTTGAACAAAGAGACTGAACCTTATGCATAATAGTAAGAATCTAATCGGGCGTAAATAATCCGGATTCACAAATTGGGACCCAACAGTTCCGCGTCGGTAAATAGACATATTTCTAGACAAGCTATCGTATGTCCTATTACCGACTGACAGCACTACACCATAATACAAGCGAGACTTTCAGTATTTGTATGCTTCCATTTCGTGTCTAGTATCACCATTCCGCCTTTATGTCAAGACATACTTTCTTTTTATATAGCTCTACTATAAATAAACTAATCACTAGGTTTGATCTTCTACTTTTTAATTTGTTGGCGATATTGGGCCGCGGAGGCGTACAATTTCAAAATTCCAATCAATTCAAATTAGTTAATCAATCAAAGTAACAAATCATGTGAATCAAATCACATGTGGGGGCCGCCATTCACATACGGGCTCGCCCCCTATCAATCAATTGATACATTGTGTTTCCGGGCCGAGGATTAACCTGGGGCAGCAAATACACAGGGTACACACACATGTATTTCCGGAAACACAATATATATATATATATATTTCACACAAATCAATCAAATCAATCAATCCATCAAATCAATTCATCAATCAATATACAATATATTTTCCTAAGGTAAAAAAGTCTAAAATTCTGTGATCATATAATATACATGTATTACAGTTAATTAAGAGTTATTCACATCATCTCTCAGAATCACTGCGTCGATAGGGTCGCATACGCCACCTGACCGCTCGTTTGCCGAATGTTAGTACGACAAACAGCGGTCACCGCCACAAAGTGACGGCAGACCCTATCAATGAGATCAAAAGGCAGCGTCGCGCCCTATCTAAGTATTTTTACTGTATGCTTTGCCAACCGCGGCCCTTATTTCTATGGTGCTTAAAGCGCTGTCACTATGGCAGACTGAATATTTCGCAAAAATATGTCATTTCCGACTTGTGATAGATGTACTCCATCTAATGCTAACAACTTGCGGTTTTTGAACTCTGGGTGCTTAATTCTGAAGCCTTCACACTCCCTGGCCTTTGAAAAACCTGCCCTGTTTGTGCCATAGCTCCCCCTCTTCATAGCTGAATTTTTTTGGGAATGCTTCCAAACAATACGTGGTAGAAGTTCAGACCAAGCTATTTTGCAACACGACAAATTTTCTTTCAAAAACTCAAACAGTCTGTTTATGTGCATCATTATCTCATGAATGGGAATTTGACCTAATTAAGTCTGGATAATTTCCGAACTTAGTGAGGTATTTAATTTTCTTAAGGGCACTCTGTAAGGTTAATCCTCCGTATCCTTGCCACCAGATATCAACCCCTTTTTCTTGGAGTCCTAGACTAAGACCGCCAGGCTGACCACGGGCTCTAGCTGCTGCGTTTCTTACTATGGATGAACCAACAATCCAGATGAATTTGCGTTCTGAAAGTACTTCGATACCAATGAGCATGGCATATATGGTACCCAGAATATAATGATACTGTGTGTATCGCAAAGAACATATGTTAAGTATGCATGGATAAAGTAAAGAGGTTAAATCTGCGTAAGTGGCGAGCGGATATAAGTGCGGAATCCACCCGACTTCCACCTACCAGCTGTCTTGATTGTATTGTCATCGAGACCGATACTGGCCGCATACGTGGCCGCACCTATGCGGAAGGAATGACTTGTATTACGGTTTGGGGGATAACACAAAATAGCCAAGACTTTTTTAAGAACTGCCGAGAATTGATATCTAGTCAGAGGCCTACCATCAAAATGACAAAATGCGGCACCCGGGAAATTGGGGCGAAGTTGTAAGTAGGATTTCATACTGAGAACAGGGCATGTACTTTTACAAGTTGCATTCAGCATAATTTTAGTACCTTTACCGTATTGATCCGTTTTCGATTGTGCTATGCGCAAAATTACTCTGTGTGATTCCATCTGAACATCGTCTATGTGCAAAGAAACGGTCGTCTTTGTATTAGTTAACTCACCTATTCGTAAGAAAGCATGGAATGCTACAGAAAAAACGCTGCCCTAAACATCGCAGCTTCGAACGCGCTAGAACAAACTGGCGTTAAATTTGACATAAGATCATGTAGGAGGGTGGCCGTTATTGGTAAACGCTTATCCCGAGTCTTATTTAGGCGTCTCATACCTTCCAGTAGCTTGGAGACAACAAATTTGTTCGTCGGGTCAGTTTGGACATGCAATTTGCAGTAATAACTAATTGCGGCAACATAAGACCTTGCCGTTGCGAATGAGTAATCATGCAATGATAAAGACGCTATGAAATCAACACGTGGTTTACCGGTGGCGGCTACAACACATCAAAACCTTTGTTCCGCCGGAAATTAGAAAACGCCGTCAACCCTGTGTTATGTGTCGCTAACGTGTTCTCTGCCATTGATGCGCGTAACAGTTTACTTATTTCATGCTGAAAATTCGATCCCGAAAAAGGGGTGGCACTGTTTCCGGGCGTTGATCCGCATTTTGTTCCAGCTTTCTGAATCTGTCCCACTGTTTACGAGAAATAGAGTCCGCTATTTCATTATTTGCACCCTCAATATGTCTAGCTTTAAACGTAGTATTATAATTCATGAGTGCTAAAACTAGAGGACGAAGAAGGGACATAACGCGCTTAGACTTTGAGGATTGTTTATTCAGAATAGCCACTAGCGCCTCATTGTCTACGTTAAAATATACCCTACGGTTGCGTAAGAATTTACCCCATACTTCTATGGCTAATACAAACGGAATCAGTTCAAGAAATATGATATCTTTAATAATATCACACGATTCCCAATGAGCGGGGCATTGCATAAACATCCACTTCCCATTAAAGAAACAGCCACAGCCTAATTCATGCGATCCTGTGCTGTCAGTGAATAACGAAAGTCTGATGGGCAAACTCTTATCAAACGGAATGCACTTTTCATATCAACCTTAGCAAGCTCGGTATCCGGTCCTAGTTTAGCAATCATCTCGACGACGGTATCAAACGAGGTATACCTAACGGTACACAGTTCCGGATCGATAAAGTCATTGATACTCTGTGATGGAGGGTAGGATAGGTGCGTTATCATTCTCCAGCCACCACTAGATTTGGGAATAATCCTTATCGGAGAAACGTGCGTATTTGGAAAAGGAGGGTACTGAAAAGGACCCATAATTCGTCCCTCAGTTATTTCAGTTTTTATTTTTTCTTCCACGATATTGGCGTGAGTTTTCGCAGATATTAAATTCTTGGAAAATATACCGATTCTAGGGCCCAAATATTGTATTTTGAAACCATTTACCAAACCATCCATCAGAAACATAGCGTGTTCACGGTTTACTTCTTTATATATATACAGATGTCGCAAGCAAGCCTTAATATTGATTGGGGAATCCCCTAGGGCCCATATATCGTGTATAACCCCTTGACCTCGGAGCGAACGGCTGTCTCGGTCGAAAATTTTGGTGACGAAATGGCAAATTACTTCTTGGTGCATTGTAACGCGGTTGACTGGCGGGGATTTGCACAGTGCAAAATTTGACCGGATGATTGGAAGAGCACCTTATACATAAATGACTATACTGGCATGCTGTATTTGTACAATAGCCTTGGTTGTTGAAAGAATAGCATTTACCCAGACTTGGTTTTGTGGAGGGTGTGAGGCTAGACTGGCCTCCCATGTACAATAACCACAACTCGGGATCTATTTCCCCCCATGATTTTGTTGGGTCAGACACAAGCTTAAGTCTAAACTGTTCGTCTTACGCCTTCCAGTTCCCGGACCTATCTGACCCTATCCGTACGTCACTCATGTATTTCAGCATTTGCTGAAATTTATCTTTATGTATAGATGTATAAATACTTATATATATCAAGAATGCATCGGTCCACATTTTTATTGATGTTATGGACTTTGTGTTTTTTGCTTTTGTTACCAATTCACCTTTCGAATTTAGCACCAGTACCTTTTCATCCGCGTCAGCCTTTTTCGAGTTAACAAGTAATGTTGCTAGGTCGACATAAAGACCCTGCATAATTTTTTCTTTTATCTTATCAGAGACATTGTGTCCAATAGTATAGCTTGTTGAGCATATTTGCACGGGCAACTCACTAAAATCCGTACCTGTGTAATCAGTAGACAGTGCTACCTCAGTTGCACTGACATTGGGCCGGGCTTCTTCAACTTGGTTATGATGGTTATACTCCCCCTCATTAGATTCAGGTATCGATACTGACTCTTTAGCCGTTTCTTTTGCTGGTACATGTCGGCCCGTTTTGGTTGCAGGTTTCTTGGCCTTTGTCCTACTTTTATCTCCTGTTTCTGTAGCCTTACGTTTTCCTCTCGGCATCGTTGATATATGTATGTATAAACCAAAATAAAGAAATAGATATAATAGTCATTCTACTGAATAGACAATAATATTTAACATATCTGTATTTTACAACTTTTATAAATTATGATGTATCAGAATTAAATGTCGCAAGTTTAATCCTTTCCCTTTACAACTTCAAAAGAGTTTTGCATTATCTAAATATTTTATACCATCCTGCTTGCATATACCACTTACGATAATACCTTGCTTGGCTCGCACGTCACATTGAGCACCTGTTTTATATCAACTGGTTTGTTACCTCGTGGCTCTCTTTGCACCCAGCCTCTCCTTTATTGCACACGGCTCTAGACCGCGCTTCGAAATGTATTATGGCTTCTTATCACTCGTAGTACATGTACACATTCCAATTCCCTGATAATTGCAACTCAACACCTCTTAATTATGGTCAATGTGACTCAAGATAAGTAAAAAGACTACATCAATTAACTCTTAACAGCAGTTAAATAAAATTATACATTGTTTTACCTAAGATATAAAAGATTTTTCAGGAGCGAATTATAAAACGTACCTCTTTCTTTGAAAGCGTTGAACAAAGAGACTGAACGTTATGCATAATAGTAAGAATTTAATCGGGCGTAAATAATCCGGATTCACAAATTGGGACCCAACAGTTCTGCGTCGGTAAATAGACATATTTCTAGACAAGCTATCGTATGTCCTAATATGACAAAAGGGATGATTTTGGATTCAACATAGTAAATTTCCCTTGGCTTGACGGTGATGTTCCAAGATTACCGTCATACGGCATTTACATATCACAGCTCATCCGGTACGCTAGAGCATGTACTGATATTTTGGATTTTCACAGTAGAAATTTACAAATTACCAAAAAACTTTTAGGTCAAGGTTTCCGCTTTCATAAACTAGTTAAGACTTTCTGAAAAATTTTACAAAAATTACAGTCAACTTCTTTTAAAATTCGGATCTATACATGCAACAGAGTACATTACTATGGGTATTACACAACCTGTCTTTTATGGTGATATGATAAACAAAATAAAAAGGATCAAAGGTAGGCAGCATAACCATCGAAAATGCGTCAGAATCATCAAACGCCTTTTATACCGTGGATATGATCCTAATGTCACCAGACGAACACTAGGCTTGGTAGTCTTGTACAAGCGCATCCTTGAGACTTGCACTCTGACTGACTGTGACGACGGGACTCCATGACGGGCCCTGTCCAAACCTCTTTAGAGAAGACAGGGCCCCGACCACCTGTCCTCTCTGAATGTCAGTCGGACTCCTCGGGTGATTACATACATGAGCTCGCTACAGCCGGCAGAGTACGGACTGTATTACGCATGCCCTCTTTTTATATCCATTTACATATTCATCTGTGTCTCTGGGGCCTCTGCGTTTCGCGGTCTTGTTTGTGTGATGTCATCTTACAATGATGAGGTTGTTTTACACCACAATTGTACGTTCTTCGAGACCTCTGGGTAATTGGAGAAGTGAGAGGGTTGTGCGCACGTAATCCAGGATAACCACACCATTTGCTACTTGCGTGACAGATGGCCGTCCAAAGTCAGCACCGGTTACCCATTGGTCTCGTCGGTTTATGTGCAGTCTTTTGTGTTTGATGTTTACATGTCGTGTGTCTCTTCCGTCTCGTGCTTTACTCGTCTTTTGTGTTTTTGCATCGGGTGTTTTGGTGTTTTACTGTTGATGCTGCAACGGGGTCTTGTTGGAGATCTCCTCCCTTCTTTTCAAGAGAAAACCGATTCCTGATTTGAATATGTCACGTCAGTTTATACACCTGCGATGTCAAGTAAATGACGTCATAATAATGACGTCATAACGCTGTGCCGACGTGGTCCATGCATTTTCCATATACATTCTTTGCAAGACAAATCGTTAAATTTCAACTAGAGCAAGAGCGTCTGCTACTAATTTTTCACCTTTAATCGACAGATATGGAGGTTATTGATTCATTTTTCTACTTTTATTTTTTGCAGATCGTCTTGCTCTATATGAAATTCTCGAAATTACATGTGAATTTCTAGAAAAAAATACGGATTTGTTAATCCTTCCTTGGTTTGATGAGCTATAATTTCGTAGGGGTGCATCAAGATGAAAAGCGCTTTTTATGTATATATGTAATTGATCTTGTAGATAAATAAAATTAACACATTTGATCAAATTTCACGATTTGAATTTCTCAGAAAACAACAGGGCCGATATGGAGTCTTAATGTACCTTCTCCTTTAATGATTTTTAGTTATTCTAATAGATAAGTGACTAGGAATAATTCTGTCAAATATTTTCGTTCAAATGTCCATGGTTACAGAGATATGCCACCCCATCATTTTTCCCGCCAAATTTACAAAAAGGACGTAAAAATATCCCTTTTTTCGCTGATATACTTCTCTAAAATTTAAAGTATAAATTGAATTGGACTTAATATTTTTATTGATATATTGAAATATAACATTTTATTCTATCTTAGCATTAACATTACGTATGAAAAATAGATTTTCAAAGACAGCCACAACTTAACTTGAAAAGAGGTAAAAATCAGCTCAGTGAGAAAACGACGTTTTAGACGTTTTTCACGCACTAAATTCTTCTTTAAGAGAAGTTTAATTTTTATCAAATTTCATCTTTTAACTCTTTGTTTTAATCTTATAAATATATCAAAAATCCATCGATTCCAAATGATTACGTATCGAGATATAGACAGTTAAAATATGTATTAAAGATCAGCTTATCGAAAAAACGACGTTTTAGACGTTTTTCACGCACAAATATCTTCTGTAAGAGAAATTTGATTTTTTTCAAATTTCATCTTTCAACCCGTTGCTTTAATTTTATAAATATATAAAAAATCTACCGATGCCAAATAATTATGTATCGATATATAGACAGTTAAAATATGCATTAAAAATCAGCTTAACGAGAAAACGACGTTTTAGACGTTTTTCACGCACCGATATCTTTTGTAAGAGAAATTTGTTTTTTTTTTCAAATTTCATCATTCATATCTCTGCTTTAATCTTATAAATATCTCAAAAATCCACCGATGCCAAATAATTATGTATCGAGATATAAACAGTTAAAATATGCATCAAAGTGAACTTTTGCGTCGTAAAAATGCGAACGAAAAATAGACGTAAATAGCTTTTTTAATGTAAAAAAAACTGTCAGATGAGTTTGAACATACTGCTTAAACATACATGTACATGTATTAATTACAGAAATACCGTTTAATTCAAAATACAAACCAATGAGTGTAAACTTCATAAGAAGTAGAAATACATGCCGTCAAATGTTTATTTCAAAGATCAACATTTAGCTGTAATTGTCTCCGTGACGTCTTTGGGATTTTTTTTTAAAACATCAATATGATTAAAAAAAACAAACAAACAAACAAATAAAATAATAACTTGCAACAATGACCCTGAAGTATGACAGGAGTAGATTTGACATATACGTCCATTCTTTTGAGAAGGGGGTTTCTTTTCGTTATCACTGAATTATACAGTTAGATCTTTATATACATGTATGATAGTAATATATTAACATGATTAAGGCGAACGACATCATTTGCGTCAAGGGGCGTTGAATGTACTTGAAACTAACTTACAACGTGAGTATCTTGCTTCTGGGTGAATCCGTAGAACGCACTGATCGAGACCGCACGCAGCGAGAGTTCTGCATGTTTTTTGTGACTGAACCCAAATCCATATGGAGGCGAACCGATACTTGTGACGCACCGACCGCACACGGAATCCGATAGATTGCACACGTAAAAATACGCATACATGTGCGGCGAGTTGTGACCACAGCTGATTTGATCATGTCTTTTCACACGCAGGTCAAGGTCAAACTCTCTGTTTAAAATTGAGTAATCGATAGTAGGGAATAAAATTAATATGAAAAATGTTATCGAAGAAAATTATTGAAAAATTTCAGCAATTTTAAGATTGAAGTGAGGAAATGATGCGAGGAAGCGAAGAAATTATCTCTTTTTTTTCACATCTCCGTATCATTCCTCCTCCTCATTATTTTGTTTCCTCACATCATTTCTTCGTTTCTTTTCATATTCAGAACACAAACTAACAATGTAACAATTACGCTTTTGCAGAAAAGAAGTTACATACAATGAAATTCTATATTTCTTTGATCTTTGAAAGGCGTATAATGTAGACATGTAGACATGTAGATCTACGCCCTATGATTAGGCCAGGAGTTTTTCTATTTCTTTTCTGTATGATTGGTATTTTTTTCGGAGGGGAGGGGGGGGAGGTTTTTTTTCAGTTTTTTCGTGTCGTTTCGTTATGTGTTTTGTTTTGTTTTTACAATTTTTTTTTGAAAGATGGAGTTCGATGAACTCTTTTTTTCCTTTTAAATAAAAGTACTTTTTATAGAACGAAGACCGCTCTGCTTTTGTACAAGATATATCAACACTTCGAAGGAGAAGTACCTTTTATGAATTAAAGATATGAAGGAGATTAACTTTTTTAAAGAATCGAGATTGTATAAAAGAAAGCAAATATTCTTATAATTTACACGCATACGGACCGGAGCGGATGAATACGGAGCAAAACAGCGTATACAAACGCAAGGATTTTGAGTGCTTTTTTTGGGGGGGGGGGGGTCGGGGAAGAGTGCTTTTTCCATTTTTTAAAGCGGAAAGGGGGAGTGGTTGGAGGTTAAGAAATATGACGGAGACGTTGTCAGGGCCCCGAAATTTGCCCCAAATTTTTACATTGAATAACCAAACTTAAGATTTTATCTCATCATAACCATAGATGACCGATTTGGTTGACTGCGCTCTTTGACTTTGAGTTAAAATTAACAACGAGACAGTCATATCAAACAATTTGTTTCTTCTTTTTCTTGTTTTATGCATGAAAATAAAAGAATGTTCGATGTTTTCTCAAAAAAAAGGAATGGATATATACCGGTCGTTAATTCATTGATTTACTTTTTTATCAATCTTTTAAAGTTAAGTGAGGATCATTCGTGCAACCAAAATACGAAAAAATAGCTATGTTTATAGGAAAGATCGACCTAACATCATAAGAAAATATCGTTTAATCTATCAATTCAATTATAATTCAACAGATCGTTTACAAAGGGAAAGTACTTTTTAAACACAATTTCCTATGAAACAATGAATTTGGAAATTCAATGAAAAGAGCAGAGAGGAGGCTGTAAAGAAAACTTTTCTTTCGACTTTCGATATTTTTAAAGAAAATAACACCGTCATGTCAACAATACAAAGACAGGACAATTTGTTCAGTACTATATAACAGAGATCATAGAAGAGTATATTCAACGACCCGTTGTAGGAATTTTGATGAGGCTAACCCAGCAGTGGCATAGTGATCCTTTTATGATGAACATTCAGAAGTTAAACGTCTTCAAATTCAATAGAAGTGAGATTAAGTGTTCCTGCTTCAGGGAGACTCGAACCAGGAACCTTTCCATAATTGGTTCGACGCTCTAAGCAGTACTTAGAGTATATTACTTCTAAATATCTCTACAAACCAGTACTTAGAGTATATTACTTCTAAATATCTTCTAAATATTTTACTTCTAAATATCTCTACAAACCAGCTGGCCATGTTGTTACAGGTGACTTTTCAATTATCCAAGACAGACAGCTCCGTGGTCTTCTTAAAAAAGGTCCTAAGTATAGAATCCCATCCAAGATAGATTTTGTCAAATGCCGTGAAGTGCTTACGGAAGCCTTAGATAATTATACGAAAAGATGGTGTAAATCGGAAGGAGTCGAACCGCATGCTCTGAATGACTGGAAAAACCTCATTTTAGATATAACGGATATTCGAATAGATAACTTCCATAAAAACCCTCATCTTTTTCAAAATCCACGTTCCAAATCAGAAAGATATTTCAAATCCAAACTAAGTAAATTACATGAAAAATATGTCTTTGCACCAGCTGATAAAGCAGCCAACAACACCATTATCATTTGAAAACGTTACTACATATCAACTTTGATTTCGGAACTTTCGTCTACTAATACATATATCAAAAGCAATGAAAGTGCATCTAACATTTAAGGCAAGCATAACAGTGAACTGTCTTCATTCAATATCTCTATTTCTAAATTGGATCTCCCAACTCTATATTGCATACCGAAACTGCACAAGTCTCCTTACAAATTTCGATTTATTGCTAATTCTAGTAACTGCTCCACTACAATTTTGTCTAGAAATCTGACGTCAGCACTAACTGCTTTTAAAGAACACATAACTAGATATTGTGAAACGGTTCTAAACAGGAACGATGTAAATTTATTTTGGTCTATTAAGAATTCAGGGGATGTGATTGAAAAAATGAAATCTGGAAACTTCCAAGCCAATACGATTTCTTCATACGACTTCTCTAATATGTACACCACACTTCCTCATGACAAAATTAATGATCGATTATCTAATCTCATTAAATGGTGTTTTGATCGAGAGCGAAAAACTTACATTTGTACATCTGAATCGAAGGGTTTCTTTTCCTCGACAGACTACAAATCATACAAATCATGGACATGTAGTGACCTGTGTAATGCCTTGTCCTTCCTCTTGGACAATATTTATCTTAGTTTGGTGAGGATATATACAAGCAGGTTGTAGGAATTCCTATGGGTACTAACTGTTCGCCTCTTGTTGCAGATTTATTTTTTTAAACTAAGTCTTATGAAAAAGAATTTATCCAAAATCTTCAAAAGCAAAGAAAATTTGATGATCTGAAATGTTTCAAAAATACTTCTAGGTATCTGGATGATATTCTAACTATTGACAATCCTGCTTTTGAATTATATAAGAATGCAATTTATCCACAAGAATTAACCCTTAACAAGGCAAACCTTTCAAATACAGAAACACCCTTTTTGGACCTAAATATCAAAATTGTAAACGGAAAGATTCATACAAGAGTATATGACAAAAGGGATGATTTTGGATTCAACATAGTAAATTTCCCTTGGCTTGACGGTGATGTTCCAAGATTACCGTCATACGGCATTTACATATCACAGCTCATCCGGTACGCTAGAGCATGTACTGATATTTTGGATTTTCACAGTAGAAATTTACAAATTACCAAAAAAAACTTTTAGGTCAAGGTTTCCGCTTTCATAAACTAGTTAAGACTTTCTGGAAATTTTACAAAAAATTACAGTCATTTTCTTTTAAAATTCGGATCTATACATGCAAAAGAGTACATTACTATGGGTATTATACAACCTGTCTTTTATGGTGATATGATAAACAAAATAAAAAGGATCAAAGGTAGGCAGCATAACCATCGAAAATGCGTCAGAATCATCAAACGCCTTTTATACCGTGGATATGAGCCTAATGTCACCAGACGGACACTAGGCTTGGTACTTGACCAATCTACAGTCTTGTACAAGCGCATCCTTGAGACATGCACTCTGACTGACTGTGACGACGGGACTCCATGACAGGCCCTGTCCAAACCTCTTAAGAGAAGACAGGGCCCCGACCACCTGTCCTCTCTGAATGTCAGTCGGACTCCTCGGGTGATTACATACATGAGCTCGCTACAGCCGGCAGAGCACGGACTGTATTACACATGCCCTCTTTTTATATCCATTTACATATTCATCTGTGTCTCTGGGGCCTCTGCGTTTCGCGGTCTTGTTTGTGTGATGTCATCTTACAGTGAGGAGGTTGTTTTACACCACAATTGTACGTTCTTCGAGACCTCTGGGTAATCGGAGAAGTGAGAGGGTTGTGCGCGCGTAATCCAGGATAACCACACCATTTGCTACTTGCGTGACAGATGGCCGTCCAAAGTCGGCACCGGTTACCCATTGGTCGCGTCGGTTTATGTGTAGTCTTTTGTGTTTGATGTTTACATGTCGTGTGCTCTTTTCCGTCTCGTGCTGTACTTGTCTGTTGTGTTTTTGCATCGGGTGTTTAGGCGTTTTACTGTTGATGTTGCAACGGGGTCTTGTTGGAGATCTCCTCCCATCTTTTTAGTTGAACACGGAACCGACGATTTTAGAGACTCTTTCTTTTAAATCAGATTATTTCAAAAGGTTTGGGATTGGTACATGTAATCACATCAAGAAACGAGGGAACGCGATTTGCTATGCAATCTTGAGCTAAACTCTAAATCCTATACTCTAATGCGATAGTTTATAAATCCGTGTCAATTTCTTATTTTATCGTCATAGTAACGTAGCCACGTGACGTCATCACTAAAAGTCCTCGTGACGTCATTACTAAAAGTCTGACTCGGTGGCGTTGTTCCGGGCTATCTCGAAAATCGTCTAAATTAATGATGGGGCTTATAAGGGAAAATGAAAAAAAAGATCTGGAACGATTTTCATCATTTTTAGAATACATTTTGATGATGTCATGAATTTTTTTCTAGATTATGATCAAACATGCTTGTATTTTGAACATTTTTCCATTAAATCTCTTTATCATATTTCGCAAAATAATGAATATTCTTGAAAAAAAATTGCATATCTTAGATACATTTGGTAGCGACAATTCTTTTTATATATTAAAGTATGATATGTTTACTTTGTTATACTGAAATTTTGTGGGAACATTTTCTCTATTATAGATTTTATTCATGTTCAAAATGGGGAAGCTTTTGTCAAATCCCAATATAAGTCGTATTAGAGCGCCCCCTGTTGGCATGTCAATTCGTATATCTTATTTTTGCGAGTACTATCATGAAGATAGATTGTGTAAGTATCTGATTTTATCAAGAAAAGAGTTATTGCACATCAAAATCAAATCTTATTCAACGATGAAAATAGGGCGATTTAAGTGTTGTTTTTGAGCCCTGTTAATGGGCCCATTACTTTTAAACGGGACATATATGAATTTTAAAATAATTTTTTTCTCGAATGTTTTTCATTATAGATTACAGAAATATACATAAAAATGTAAAACTTTGACCATCCTTTTGGACGATTCTTACGATTTTGCATGGTTTTATGCCGGATTGGCTCTAAAGTAAGATTTGCGAACAAAGGTATTGAGAAATTGAATCTTGGTCAAATTTTGAATCACAAAACTGTCGCAGAAAAAATCCCACCATATTTCAAAAGAAAAGAAACTCCTTGTATTTCCTATAGCTACACACCGACAGTTGCATCTAAAATCAACAATTGTAAACGATTCTTACATCGACGGCGGGTGCGGCTAGCCAAAAGGGGATGCTTACTCCTCCCGGGCACCTGATCCCACCTCTAGCTTTCTAGGGGTCCGTCGAATGTTTTTCATCATAGATTACAGAAATATACATAAAAATGTAAAACTTTGACCATCCTTTTGGACGATTCTTACGATTTCGCAGGGATATGTATGTGATCGGCTTACGTCGTCACTGAGGAAGTTATACGGTCGATATGGGGAACTCGTCATACACTATGATGCCCCACTCTCCAGAATTGTGGATAATATTCTGTCATATACCATTTGGATCATCCAACTAAAGATTGTTCTACCGAATTGAAGCGGCGGGTGTTGCATGCAAGCAGGAGATGCTTACTCTTCCTGGGCACCTGGTCTCACTCCCATATCGGGAGTTCGCTTCTTTTCATATGGTGGAGGTTTTTGTTTGTTTGCTTTGGTTCCTGTTTTATACTGATTTTGTATTCCTTCGGTTTCTGATTTTCTGAATTATCGATTTTGTGCTGTATACAGGGATATGGTCATTTTCCATATTTGTCATGGAGATATTATCATTGTCCATATTTGTCAGGTAATACAAACTTTAGATTCTTATCTCTGTATCAATTTATTGTATTATGATTTAAAGATAAGAAACAAAAAAAAAAAAGAAAAAGCACTGAATTTTGATAAAATTCAAATGCTTCGATCAGCGAGATTATCAATTGATAGTCCCACTTCGATTGTGTCCGATGAGAAAAAGTTTTTTTCAATTTTTTTTATCTATTTATTTATTATTATTATTTTTTTGTTGTTAAAAAATTGAAATCGTTTGGTGTCGTATTCTATAATAGAAATAACCTCATTCTAAAGTGTTAATTTTCTAGCTACTACATTAATTTGGATTATTTTGGTACTGCTATAAGCTATTATTTAGGGTTACCATGCGTGTGTCTTACAAAAACTGACAGGGTATCGGCGAATCCCAAGTCACAAATTGAGTTTTACCGCGAGTGTGGTAACCATATTCTAATGCTTGATCAGTAATGCGCTAGAAAAGGTCTTCCTTTAACGACGGCTTCATGGGAACGTATGACGTCATTGCAAGAACTGTAGTGAAACGTAAATCCCCTTTCCGCTTTTTCATCGCTAAACTAATAAAATTGCGTGTGCAAACAAAGTGCATTAGAATTGTTTATATATGACGGAACAAAAGCAATTATTCGCAAAAAGAATACCAAGAAAATATTATGCAAAAAAAATATTCGCATATAAACATCTATAAGATATGTTTCATTTTTGTTATTGATAGCTTCGAGGGAAGCATAATTTAGAATTATTTTGTATAAAAACATGAAAAACTAGGTTTTCGTAAAGGTAGCGATTCAGCGCATAAACCTTTTTTCTATCGAATATTATTGAGAAAAATCCAATGAGCTTCCTAAAAACGTTGTGTTTTTTTAATGAAGTGAAGGTATTCAGAATGACTCAAATTGTGAACGTCTAAATATGGTTAATGATAGAAGATAATTTGGTCTCTATGAAATGTGTATTTCCTAGTGGATATTTTCATTTGATGACATGATCACGGATATCAGATAGTGGTTCTCTCAATTTGTTTGTGCCATTGTCTTATCTCACATAGTACTTCCGTATTATTTGAATCAAATGGTTAAGATCTGTTTCAATGCCTTATAGTAGATTTTAAATATGTATCTCACTCTACGTCCTTTTCTGGTTCAGCTTTTTTCTAAAACAAGATCTCAAACCTTAATAAACAATTTCTTAAACAAAGGGGTAAATTCACAATGTCATAAATCTGCTTTTGATCTTCATAATTTCATATAACTTCGCTTTTTTTGCCTCGGGCATCTGGACTTCATTTTAAAAAAAGGTTTGTAAATTGTCTGCCGCAAATTTAGATTATTGATATCATAAACAAAGGGTTATCTCCCTTAAGGCATATCTCTATCCAAAGCAGGTTCTTAAACAGACAATTTAGATCAAATTAGAATTTTTGCTCTTCATAATTTCATATTATTTGGATTTCGTCTTTTCGGCCTCGAGTTTCACTGATAAGGCATAACTTATTTGAATACGCATATTGTGCAATGAAGTATTATAAAAGAACATATATTTCATTAAATCGTAGACAAAAATAGGAAGACATACCATTAAGCCACAACATGTCAAATACACTTTTAATTTCTATCTATTGTGTGTTATTCTCTTGTATTATATTCAAAGGATAGGATACTGAAATAAAAGAAATTATTTTCTTGAAAAATTAAATACTTCGATTGTCGTGATTGTCAATCGAAAGTCTCCTTGCCATTTTGCTCGATAATCGATCGTAAATTATGTTCAATTATTTTTTATTTCAATAGACCATTTCCCGCTTTTTCCAGAAAGCACAAAATGTTCGAGTCAACATCTTTTGGCGTCACTGTTAAAAGACGCAATTGCATTGTGACGCAGCAATGAAAAAGTGTGCAAAAATAGCCCGACTCGGACATTTTATCGTCATTTTGTCAGCCATTATGAATTTCGGCAAGTGACCTACTGGTATTCCTGTCCCTTTTGCTTCTCTAAGTGTGATGGTCTGCTTTATATTTTGAAATTCGCGTATGTAATTTTTTTGTGTAATGGCGTGTTTCGATCAAATTCTTTTTCATACATGTCATTTTCATATGCAACGTTAGACCGAGAGCAGGCCAAAATTTTATTCTTGAGTTGGTATTTTGGCCTGAGACAAGGGCATTTGAAAAGTGGTAGAATTTACAATTATACATTTTTTTTCAGAATCTGCTCATACCTTGAATTTTTCGATTATTTATGTATTAAGCTGCTTCTTTACATTTCCTTTATGATTGTTTAATTCCTTTAAGTAAGATTTCTTGTCACTTTTATGTATACAACTCTACTTTCACTTTCCAACTACTTCAAGTTGTCTCGTGACTTTTTGCTCTGAATTCTTTCATAGTTTTTGCTCACATAATCGGAATTATGCATATCAATCTCATACTGGGATGAAAAATACCAATACAAGTATTGAATACTTTCATAATTTAACAAAATAAATGAAAATATTGACTACCATGACTACAATTGCTTGTAATTTTCTGTGAATGTATTGTTTTGAATTTGGACTGAAAAGACACCATTACGAAACATGCCGAAAAGTAAAAGAAGGAGAGTATTTTGAATCACAGAAAATTGAGAGGAATCTTACTTAATGGACTTGAAAATCGGAAAATCAAATGAACAGAAGTAAAAAATGACACAACCAATCGAAAAAATCAAAATATGAGCAGATTATGAAAAAAATGTATAATTGTATATTATACCACTTTTCAAATGCCCTTGTCTCAGGCAAAAATACCAACTCAAGAGTAAAATATTGGCCACTTCTCGGTCCAATGCAACGGAACAAAAGCAATTGATCACCCAAATAATATCACGGAAAAATATCAAGAGAAGAATAATTATCAAGAAAAAAAGATTGTTTAAATACGACTTGCCGCTAGATTTTAATCTGAAACAAGACACACTGCAAAAACGTGATGACTTCAGTTTCAGCATCATAAACTTTCCTTTTCTGAGGAGCAACATCCCTTTCATCGCCTGCTTATGGCGTGTTCATATCCCAATCGATGCGTTATGCAAGAGGAAGTAGCAAATACTCAGATTTTGTTCCAAGAGCTAGTCGTCTTTCAGTTAAGCTTCTCAGTCAGGGATACGTTTGTGATCGACTAACATCGTCACTGAGGACGTTCTACGATCGAAACGGGGAACTCGTCATACAATATTATGTCCCATTGTTCAGAATGGTGAATGGTATTTTCTCTTTTACCATTTGAACAATCCAACCCAACTATACCTATATCTTCCGAAATGGAATTAATCGGATGTGGTATTTCTGCCGAATTTAAGCGAAGGGAGTTGCATGCAAGCAGGAGATGCTGACTCTTCCTGAGCACTTGGTCTCACTCCTAAATGGGAGTTCGCTTTTTTCATGTGTTGGAGATTTTTGTTTATGTGCTTTGGTTCCTGTTTTATCCTGATTTCGTATGTCATTTGTTTGTGATTTCCTGAATTATAGATTTTGTGCTGTTCATTGCGATATGGTCATTGTCCCTATTTACCATTACAAATAATATGGAATATTTGTAGATGACAGTGTACGTCAACTGAGAGTAATGTTTTATATCATTCGTTGATATTATTTGTTACATTTCTAATGAAATTAAAACTTCTTTTCATTGAATCATATAGTTCCATTCTTTTGTGCTTCCATCCTGTAAATATCTAGGCTGTAACGTAGTTTAGTCATTATCCTAACATTATTTCTTGGCTACAGTTTTTCATTCTGGAGGCCGGTCTTGTTGTCCTTGATTTACATTTTTGGTCATCTTTACCTTGTCGATGGTCATACACTTAATGAATGTTGAACGTCATATCTTATCATTTGGTTTTATCAATAGAGTTTTTGAATAAATAAGCTTTTTTCGATCATTACTAGAATACACAATATTCTCATAGGGTGAAAAACATCTATGTTGTCAATATTGAAATATATGTTCTATAGTACCAATTTTGTTGTACTACACACGTGTTTCGGATATTTTAATTCACGTCAGTAGTACTTCATGTCAAACAGTTTAAATAAAGCCAAAGTGAATTGTCCAGGTGCCCTCTACAATACAGAGCTTTAATTTCCTCTTGCCAAATGAGCGGAACAAAATTTTGTGTAGGGTTTATTCAGAAGCGTATTTAAGTTAAAAATATGGCCAAAAATATCCTAAATAAACATCAAAGAAGTATCTATCACTTATGCAGTCTCAAAGTCGAGAAGGCATAGTAAAATGATTAGAATTCCCTTTGGAACTGTTGCGAACCTCGGAGTGAATAACATTACGAAGGGAGACTAGGTGTCCGGGGATAGTCAACGTATCCTAATTGCATGCAACACCCGTCGCAGCTTCATGAAATCGTGTAAAATTCGGTTATTGTCTCGATGTACATATGGATGTTCATAAAAGTATTTCTTGTTTGGTGATGCTGACAGCTATTCAATCGAAATCCACTATGTCACTGATCATTCTCGAAAGGGGGATCTGATATACTTTTATATATCCCCGTAGCAACCGAATAACTTCTTTAATGATGATTTCAGTCGTTGTGTGATTTAACCCCAAACAAGTAAAAATAAGCAGTACAAGTAAGCTTCAGCACAGAATACGACTTTCTTAAAAATTCCTGTGCGCAAAACAGACATATTTCGGAAAATGAATCCAATTGCAAACACTGTTATTTCTAGCCGGAAAATATAAAAGAGGCAAATGTTATTGACTGACGTCCTTGTTCCACAATGGAAAGAAGTAATTGTTATGATTCGTTTGAATGAATATCAATTCTTTATTTGAATTGAATATCAATTTTTTATTTTAATTTAATTTCAATTCAGATGACAATGAATACTTCACTTCCGGTATGTGAAGGCCGTATTAATGTGGATGTCATAGGAAAAAAAAACTTTTTTTAGGGTTGTTATCGTGGCGTTGCAGTATGAGCGGTCTATTTTGCATGCTAGGAGAAACCACCATACGGAGTTTCCCGACTTTATATATAACATCTGCACCTATTTTGGAGTCCGCTGGTCGATAAATGACAGGGTCCGATGCCTCGAGTTAGCCCAAGTGCAATTCAATTCAAATAACAACGAATTCTTCACTTCCGGAGTGTGCTGAGTAGGTCGTATTCATGTGGACGTCATAGGAACAACTCATTTTAGGGTTGTCATCGTTGCATTGCGGTATGAGCGGTCTGCTTAGTATGTTAGGCGAAGCCGCAGTACGGGGTTTACTGACTTTATATATACACAACTTTTTTTTCAAAATGACGTCATGAATGACAGGCGCGACCATTTAAAATCACGTGATCAGGCCGCCATTATGACCGTGAATATATTCATGGCTGTTATGGAAGCGCATAGCAAATACGCATGTAGAAAGGGCTGAATGGAGGGAGAGGGGAAGGTGTGGACAAGTTTGAGGATACAGCAATGACAGAGAATATTTACAAGTGTAAATATTTAATCTTTATATTTCCTAGATGACAAGAGAGTATGAAAAGGCCGGGAAAGGGGGGGGTTAAGTCGACATAGTCAAAGAACTGATTCGCGTGCCGCCGAGTGTATAAGGGTACGGTTGCATGTTTTTTCAACATCATGTGCATAACATGTTTATGTATATAAAATATTTGTTATTTGATTAAAGAGATTCCGTCTCTTTATAAAAAAGTCAAAAACCGATTCACATGTTTCGCTGAAACATCGGGAAATTTGAATAAAAATTGTTTAATTTCGGTGAAATCTAGTGCTAGTTTGGCAGTTTCTATTTTATGTAAGTTCTCATCAACCATGCAAAAATAAAATAATTTTAAATTAAAAGAAGAAGAAATAGAAGAAGAAGAGGGATCGAAGGGATCAGGAAGTGGGGCGCTCGGGCCGGCGCCCCGGGAAACAGATATGACCTCACCAATATATCTATTCTTAAATCATAATTGAACTCCTATAGACTAAATAAATTACTTAGACAAGATAATGTATTCCTGAAGTTTCATGAATTATCGGTTACGCTCGCCGGTATATATATGGCATACATATGGCATACAAAGTCTTGACCAATATTGACATCGGTCCGCCGGTCCTGACAAACAAAATTAAGTACGGACCTAAGTTTTCCTTTGATTGCCTGAGCGAAATGACAGATGCTAGCGAGTCTGTTCGAAAATGTAATAGATAATTTCCAAGCCTTTACGAATTAAAGAACGGTAAATAAGTAAAAACAAACAAATCGGTCCGTAGATGACCATGCATGTCAAGCATGTCCTCGTAAAAATGCAAGGTTTGAATGTAGCATTAACGATTCATAACATATAACGACAATTAAAGATTTTTTTTATAAAATCAATAAAATACACAAATATTGTATGTATTTCCAGTTTGTGCCCCCCCCCCCCTTCAAAAAAAATCGAGACAGAGGGAGAGGCTAATAGAAAGTTTGAGAGGCTTCCCCTGCAACCCCCCCCCCCCTAATAGCCAAGAACGTAATTTGTTTTCGTCACGAACGGTTGGGCATTGGATTAAATTGAACTCAGCAAAACGAAGGAATTGTGGATTAAAAGATACATTCATGTGTCCAAACATTCACTGTTGAAATAGGTAAAAATACCCGTGTCCTTGTAGCTTTTTATCCTCGAAGTCATCTATCAAACCCCCGATTTGAACAATGCATGTGTCGGGCCATTCGCAAATATCGACGATTATCGTCTACTCACTCACTCAGTTTATGCCTTAGAAGTATTTATGGATGGAAATGAACATTCTTTTGTATCATTCATGAGCATTGCTAAATTTATATACTTCTACATCTTCACTTGACGTAGCTCGCGGGTTTGTGTCGTCATTGGACTTTTAGTACACAAGCTTCGTAATTCAAAGGAATAGTGGTGCACATTTTATTGTGACGTCACAACGCTTACAAAGCGACTTTGTCTGCATTACTTTGCCGCCAAATTAAAAGAAAGGTTCTATTCATTGTATGTCGGAAAGAACCGCACTCAATTATAATATAAACGAAACTATCTTTAGCTGAAATGTAAACGTCTTCAAATTGAATAGCATAATTTAAGAACAGATAAATTGGCAACATGGACCAGACATGCACGTTTCGGGTACTCAACCCTCGTCAGTGATCCTCAAATCTAAACAATGTATTATGCCAAAAAAGTATGAAAGTTACTATGTCGAAAAAGCATTCCGAAAGACGTAGCAGAATGGGTGGGATATGATGCTACAGGACCCACGTTTTAGAAATTTCAAGAAATTTTGATAACAGAAATTTTAGATTGCGTTGAAAAAACGATCAACCGAAACTGATCGAACTTGGCTACATGTGCCCTGAAAAACTGAAGACTTATTTTTAAGATAAAATCGTACAAAAAGCGTAATACATACGGACAAGAGTGTTAATCGGCCTGTACAATACATCTCGATGATTAAAGAAAAAAGAAACGAAAATTTGTTATTCATGGATTTTTTTTTTAACTTTATAATTCTGTACAATTTGGCGCTTTTTTGTTTGGTTTTTTTTTGTTTTTACATGATTGAACCTCCCCCCCCCCCCCCCCCCCTTCCAGCATACAAACACTCACACTGATATAAAATTTTGATTGAAACAATAGCGAGGATCAGTCTCTGTGAAGCACAAGAGCTTTGAAAAATTTGATTATAAATCCTGTCGGTGTCACTATATACCTCATTGAGATTTTATATTTTCTTTTTTTTCATAAAAGTGATGTGCATTAGCTCTTTTGTCTCATTAGGCCGATCCGACATTTTTTTAATAGTGAGCGTAGTTTTTATTTCTATCCTGTGCTTCTTGTATAGAAATTGTCAGGGCCTCTTTCCAGTTGGAATTTAAAAAAAGCTGAATTATCACGTTCTTAATGTACTAGTATAATATTTTTCAAAACTACATATTGGGCGTACTTTGATGGTCTAGCAATCCACTTTAACAAAAAAAGAACCAAACAAGAGGCCCAAGGGGGCCACATCGCTCACCTGAATTGCAAACAGAAAGATAGTAGTGGACGCTTTCTTAATGCTTTCGTGAAATTAGGAGCATTAGTTTTGGAGTTGTCAAAAGGCAGCCAATCAGCCATCATATTTGTTGACCGATCGGCATGAAAAGCACCAACTTTTGGGGGGTTTTAATCATTTTTTAAACCCCACAGACACGCAAACAATACATAGACAAGAACATTTTTGTATATAAACACAGAACATCGAAGAGTACATGTCAGCCGACCCATGGTCCAAGGATCGAACCAGCAATTTTAAGATTACATGTACTAGCCTGATGCCCTATCCGCTAGACCACAGCGACAACAAGACACAAACTTGGTAGAGGACCTTTAGTTCTTGCTTCTTGTAAGATTTTGTGAAATTCTGTGCAGCGGTTGCAGAATAGATGTTGAAAATGTTAGAAATTTACGCTAGACGACGGACGGCACGCTATGACAATAGCTCACTTGAGCTTCGCTCAGGTGAGCTAAAAATTAAAAAAAGGGAATTTATTAAAATTCAAATTGGGTTTAATTTTGAACCAGTGCGATATACTTTGATTTTTTTAATTTATTTTTTTTTACCAATGCGATCTGGTTTGTGTTGAAATCGAGTATCTATACATCTCAATACGTACAAATTGATTTTTTTTCATAAAGTTAATAAAGAACATTTTATCATATTTTTGCGTCAAATTGCGTTTTGGATTATATATGACATCTCTACTTTTCTGCAGGTCATAGCTTCGTGTGTTGATAAGTTGGCAAGACCTTTGATTCTGGCTTACGCCAAACAATATCTTTCTTTCTTCGTATTGATCATTTGTTTGTTTTTTTATGCCTGGCAGGAGGGTCCTTTTAGAAAAAGTTCGATACGTAAAACAAAATATTTGATTACGATGGCCTGATTTCATAAGTCAAAATTAGACGAAACTCGATCAGGTTGGGAAATAAGTGTAAATATTCATGAAAAATTCAAAAACGGACGGAAGGACGACACTGGTGTATCCAACATACCCCCCCCCCCAGCTCTGTTGAGGGTATATAATCAGCACTATATTGTAATTGTCGAGAGGATATTTTTTCTTCATGGAATAAGAAAGATAATGTCGTCAAGCAAATACGTAACGTTATGACCGCGACGTCATTTTTTATTCGGAGTTGACACTCTTTTCTTGTATTTTCATACTTGTATAACTTGAAAACAAAATTGTTTACATATACATTTTTTTCTTATAAATCCATTCAGAAATATATACCGTTTATGAATAGGATTTAATTTAGGGAGTTGACCGCAAAATAAGAAAGAACATTTCCATGAAAGATAAGCAATATCAGCATGATAATACACGGAAGTAATGTAAATTCCTATTTTATACAATGAAATGTGCCTTTTTTGGAGGCCTATAAAATGTTAACGCGGCGGTGAAGTGAATTCATTTTTTGACGAGTGAAGGTTTAAATCTTCTAGTTTTCATATACACATTTTCAGGGTAGGTAATCTCGATTTTGTTCTAAAACCGCGAGCTACGTTAAACAGTTTATTAGTTTATTTCGATTTTAAACTTCCCCACTGCGTAAGCTTGAACACTGTTATTGTTTACGCGTTGCGTCATGGTTGTGATGGCGCCGCGATGTAAGCGCCATCTGTCGGCAGGAAGAAATAACAGGGACGATAACTGAAAATAATTGTGTATACATCGTCTATGTATCTGCAAGTGAA
Source organism: Pinctada imbricata (assembly GCA_033119305.1). NCBI lineage: Eukaryota > Metazoa > Mollusca > Bivalvia > Pterioida > Pteriidae > Pinctada > Pinctada imbricata. The sequence goes on from VSWD01000014.1 coordinate 46,069,773, forward strand.
GTGAAAGTCAGACGCTAAGTTTCTTTTCCCTTCAGAGAGCAAAGATTGAATGAATTCAGCTTCTTAGGAGTAAAGGAAAATGTTTGCAAGGAATGGGGCACAATTGGTCCCTATTGGAATTCCTAAAAATTTGCAGGAAGACCTTTTCTCCAAACACCAGAAAAATGTTGTCGATCAGAAAGTTTAACATCTGAATATTATTTGTTTCAGTGTACTTGTTTTCAGAATCAGACTTTTCTTTTACAAAGTAGGTTTTGTCATAGTTAAGAACAATAAATTTGTATTTGCGATTGAAATCAAATCAGGAAAGCCTGTTTTGATTTCACAGTCCTATACTGTATGATACATCCCTAAAAACGTCCAAAACGTTGAAATCATTGTAAAAATATCCTTAAATGAGTGAAATTTCGCTACAAAATTAGGAAATCAAGAGGTACTCAAGGCCTTGCCCATGAATATATTTGTACAAATCGATGGATTTATGATCGGCCGTTTCTTTCGTATAAAAATATCGTGGAAGAGGCCTGGAGCGTAGATGCATTTTGAAGATTTGTGTGTAAAATACAATTGATGGCCCTATGTTTTGCGTCATTCACGGCAAATGACGTCAAACATGACGTCATACATCACGCGCGTGACGTTTCGAGGGCTCAAATTTATGACGCGGTATTTTTTCAAACATTCAACATTGCAAAAAGAGATAATTGGTCATTCGTTTATCAAAAGCATTTTTCGTCGAAATCAGGGGCCGATACAATGTATGAGGGTTAAGCGCACCTAGCCCTTTGTATTTGCGTTTGCCGTTCTTGCTTGTAAGCGCATTACTTATAATTTTTGTGAGTCTTTCTTTCAATTAGAATATGGGATTGCAGTGAAAATTGTCGAAAAATCAAAGGCTTTGATCGAAAGGACTCCACTAAAATGAGTGGATTTCAGATGTTATAAAGGATCCTTCGAATTCTTTAAAATCCACATCTGGTTGATACCGCTATGGAAATATACTGTCGAACAATATTTTGAAGCCAAGATTTGAATTCAGATAAAACTTTGGTGAGTAAGATGTATACAGATTTGGTAGAACAATTTGAGGAACCCGCGATTAAACGTTGTTTGGACTGATTTCTATGCATTTTAGGTATGCAGTAGAAGTATGGTTAATCTAAATCTAAGTTGTTTGTGTTGAAGCCAAAGGAAGATGGAGCTGATTTGTTGTTATCTATTATGTCAGAGGCAGAAAGGTGTAATGTGGTTTAAGTGGGATTTCCAGGTTTCGAATTTAAACCCAACTATTTAAGAAGACTGTCAAAATAGTACTTTATGCAAGTAAATGTTTGATCATTTGAGGCTTTGTCTGCTGAAGTGATGACATAACGTTCTTGGAGGTAGGTAAGCTTTGTTTTAATCGGTAATTTCCTGATAAAAGTAACCCTCTGATGGATTTTATCCATTCGGAAAGGATATCGATCTGTACATCCTCTTTCATTGCCCAATGTCTTGCGTATTCCTTACAAGAATCCATGATAATTTTGAAACTTTGGTTCTATGTAAATGATTTACTTTCTCTGTTTTTGGGACATGTTATAACAATTCTCTAAACTTGTCGTTCTTGACTATACTAAGGTCACGAGTAATATCGTGTCAACAAGGAGAGTAGTTGAAATCCGATGAAGAACAGTCACTAGAAAGTTGATGTATTGAGGGAATACTTAAATCAATACACTACAGGGATCGTTTGTAATTGTAAATTTTAGATGCAATTGTTGGTGTGTAGCTATAGGAAATACAAGGATTTTCTGTTCTTTTGAAATATGGTAGGATTTTTTTCCGTGACAGTTTGGGGATTCAAAATTTGACCAAGATTCAATTTATCAATACGTTTGTTTGCAAATCTTACTTTAATGAAAGGGCGATAGGATTACCGACGAGACTTTTGTAACCGAAAAAAAGCGATGTCAATCATTCAGAAAACTCAATCATTACGTTTACCATTGCCATTTCGTTTGTTTTAGAACTTTACCTATGCTATTAACGTAGCTCGCTGGTTTGTTTCGTCATTGGACTTTGAGTACGCAAGGTTCGTGGTTCAGAGGAAAAGTGGTGCACATCTTATTTGTAACGTCACAACGCTTACAACGCGTCTGCATTACTTTGCCGCCAAATTAAAAGAAACATTCTTTCCATTGTTTTGCAACCGCATATATCGGAAAGAGCTGCACTCAATTATTTTATAAGCGCAATTATCTTCAGCTGAAAATTAGTAGACGTTAACTGAAGATTTATCTTTAAAATAAAATCGTACAAAAAGCGTAATAAATGCCACGGAGAAGAGTGTAAATCGACCTGTATACAGTATATCTCGATGATTAAAATAATACATGTATATAATTTATAGATCGTTAATCTACTTTACTTAATAATTCCGCTTTGGCACTCTTTTCGGTTTGTTTACATGATTCGCTTATTACTTTGTGCTCTTAACATTTGCTACTAAACATTTACTTTTACAAGGGAGGGTGGAGGAGGACACGGGAATATAAAATCCGGTCTGAGTTTTTTGAAAAGAAAATTCCGCCCGGGTCTCCAGCATACAAGCACTCACTCTCATATAAAATTTGGATTAAAATGATCGATATAATCAGTCTCTGTGTAAGTCAAAGTGCTTTGACAAATTTGATAATAAATCATGTCGTTGTTACATGTACTATACCTTTTTGGGCTTTTTATATTTTCTTGTTCTAAAGTGATGTTCATTATATAATTAGCTCTTTTGTCGAATTAGGTTGATCCAACATTTTTTGAATGGTTAAAGTAGTTTATATCTCCATCCTGTGCTTCTTAAAAAGAATTGTAGGGTCCCTTCCTCCTGGAATTGCCACAAATGCTGAATTATACCATTCTTACGTATACTATTTTTCAGAACCATATGTTGGACCCCCTTAGACGGCTTTGTTACAACAAACTATGAAAAAACGCACTTTAATAAAAATGAATATTCAAATTGCGTTAAATTTAAAACCAGTGCAATGCATTTGATTTTTTTTTTCAAATTTTCTTTGGAGATTATGGTCATTTTTAAAATGTCTTCATATTGATCGTTTGTTTGTCATGTTTGTGTTTTCATGCCTGGCAGGATGGTACCTTTTAGAAAAAGTTCGAGACGTGAAACAAAATATCTAATTACTAAGGCCTGATTTCATAAGTCAAAATTTGACTAAACTCGATCAGGTTGGGAATTATGTGTAAATAATCATGAAAAATTCAAGAGGGAGCTGTTAAGATAAGGGCCGGATTTAGCCCTGAAATCACTTGATTATTTCTCGTGCTTCTCCTTCCAATTTAGATGAAAGTTGGTCAAGATAAAAATATTAAGTATTATTAGATTCCTAGTAGGTATTTTATGTAAATAAATTTGGTGAAAGATGTTATGATAGATGACGGAAAACGTCGAATATCGAACGAAAATGGACAAAAAAATGCATTATTTTACAGATTCTTTATGTTTATTATACTTTTATTACCTTTTGAATGAGTTAAAGATGATCCTGACTTACTGTCAAATCCCTCGCGGGGAACTTTTTTACGAGCTCCACACGGCAAAGGGCATAAGTGTGACACAAATGAGATAAAGACGATCCTGACGATAATCTCAACAGCACTCACAATAGAGCACAAAATTAAGCATCGACGGACCCCTAGCAATCTAGAGGTGGGACCAGGTGCCCGGGAGGAGTAAGCATACCCTGTTGGCTAGCCGCACCCGCCGTCGATGTTTAAGCACGAAAATGAAAACAATATCTAAAATTCATGCACTCTCTGACGTTATGTCTATATAGAAAATGCTATGGCGACAATGTCAGGGAAATATATTCAAAACACTTACTGTCAAACCCCTCGCGGGGAACTTTTTTACGAGCTCCACACGGCAAAGGGCATAAGTGTGACACAAATGAGTTAAAGACGATCCTGACGATAATCTCAACAGCACTCACAATAGAGCACAAAATTAAGCATCGACGGACCCCTAGCAATCTAGAGGTGGGACCAGGTACCCGGGAGGAGTAAGCATCCCCTGTTGGCTAGCCGCACCCGCCGTCGATGTTTAAGCACGAAAATGAAAACAATATCTAAAATTCATGCACTCTCTGACGTTATGTCTATTTAGAAAATGCTATGGCGACAATGTCAGGGAAATATATTCAAAACACTTACTGTCAAACCCCTCGCGGGGAACTTTTTTTACGAGCTCCACACGGCAAAGGGCATAAGTGTGACACAAATGCGTTAAAGACGATCCTGACGATAATCTCAACAACTCTCACAATAGAGCACAAAATTAAGCATCGACGGACCCCTAGCAATCTAGAGGTGGGACCAGGTGTCCGGGAGGAGTAAGTCTAAATTGGATAAGAGAAATTAACTTTGAGGTTATTATATCAATGTAATCGACAAACTCTGCAATCCTGAAACTGAAAAACGGTTTTATTTCGCTCTTCTCAGATACTTATGTAGGTTTCTGGCGCGAAATACACACGGTGTAGAAATAGACAACTTTCTCGTTTATTTCCTTCCAAACGGTTAAATATTTGATCAGAACACACTCTGAATAGATTGTTCCAGGATATAAATTGAAAAAAAAAATCAAGTATAACTTATTTTATCGCTCTAGAGACACATTTAAAAATAGTCATAAATTCCCCTTTTTTTCGTTTTTCGCCTGTGGGACATTGTCCCCCTCTCGCTTCAGAACCCCCCTCGGTCGGAAAATGTGTTTTATTGATATACAGCTTTGGTCAAAGTGGCATTGTAAAGCGAGGGGGGAACGATGTTGCATATAACTTTTCCGTTTTCCATTGACTTCTGTGTAAAAAAACGCTTCTTTTGACCCAAATATCGATCTGATTTTGAATAAATTATCCCATCTGATAGCAGATTCAAGTGTGGACTAAGTTACTTGACATTTCTACCGAAAAAAAGAAATTAAATTTTACATTTTGAAATTTCGACTTTTCAGGTCAGAATTTATGCCTTATCTTAACAGCTCCTTACATGAATAACCTCGTCATTTTCATGAATAACATGTTATGACTTATAAATACAGGAGTTACAATGTATATATACTAAAATTCTTATAATTTTCAGGAATGACGTGAAATCTTTCCTGTAACATATATACATTAATCCGTACTAGCCCCTCTCCCTCGTCCCCAGAATCGTTTTGAAAATATATTCTATAAAACCAGTCATATATTGTGTAACAATCACAAAATAATAATTCTGCTAGCAAAAAATAAATAAATAAATAAATTTAAAAAAAAATCTTCCTCTTACAATCGAAATCAACTCAATTAAGCCATAAGGCATACCTCCGGTGTAACTTTTTCGACAGTAATTCCCTTTCATGCAAATCTACATATTATTATCTTTCATTGCGTAAAGTTTCATTGAAATTCATTGATTGCTTTTGAAGGAGTTGCGATGACAAGCTTTTGGCTACATCTTCCTGATATCCTGATTTGCCTGATGGCATAAAGTGAATAAAGAATATGAATCTGTCTACATATAGACGGACGGACGGACGGACATACGGATTGACGGCCATGGTGAATCCAGTTTACCCACACAGCTCTTTTTTAATCAGCACTTAATTGTAATTGTCGAGTGGGTATGTTTTCTTCGTGGTATAAGAAAGATAACGTCGTGTCGTCGTTAAACAAATAGGTGACGTTATGTTATGACCGCGACGTCATCTTTCATTCGGAGTATACATTCTTTTCTTTTATTTAAATGGTTTGATAACTTGAAAACAAAATTGATAACATATAAATTTTTTGCTATAAATCGATTCAGAAGTATATGCTGTTTGTGAATTAGATTTAATTAAGGGAGTTGATCGCAATATAGGAAAGAAACATTCTATGAAAGCAAAGCAATATCTTTTCAATATAAGCATGATCATACATAAAAGTAACGTAAATAGATATTTGATACAATGATATGTGCTATGTTTGGAGGCCAATAAAATATTAAATCGGCGGTGACATGAATTCATTTTTTTTCACGAGTGAAGGTTTAGATCTTCTAGTTTTTATATACAAACTTTCATGATAGGTGATCAATTTTGTTCTAAAACCGCGAACTACGTTAAGTGTCTCTGCATTAAAGAAGATACTGACGATCATCTCAACAGCACCCATAATAGAGCAACAAATTTAGCATCGACGGACCCTTAACAGGCTAGAAGTGGGACAAGATGCAAGGGAGGAGAAAGCATCCCGTGTCGGCTAGGCGCATCCGCCGTCGATGTTCATGCATGGAAATGAAAACAAGATATGAAATACATGCACTCTTATACTGTACTCGTCTTTTGTGTTTTTGCATCGGGTGTTTTGGTGTTTTACTGTTGATGCTGCAACGGGGTCTTGTTGGAGATCTTCTCCCTTCTCTCTATTGTATGAGATTATGTCTATAGAGAAAGTGCTATGGCGACCATGTCAGGGAAAGTATTCAAAACATTTACTATCAAACCCCTCTCGGTAACTTTGTATGCTCGTATTCCATCCTCTACTGCTAAAGCCGACGTATCCACTTTATAAGAAATATTTCTCATAGCTTTGATGCGAGAACAAATATAAGACTAAATTTAGTATGATAGACTCGGTGCTATTAAGTTTTTGATAAAAAAGATAAATCCTGGAATGATCCATGCCACAAAATATGTAACTTTAAGATATTTATCGAAATGCAATTTTAAGCATTAAACATAGGAAACATTAATATCGAAATAAACCACACTCCAAAACACCTCGTATTAATAAAGACAAAAGAAATGAAGAAGGGTTTCATATTGGATTGACATATATATTTTCTTCATATAGGGTAACGGTGAAATTTATTCTTAATATACTTTTTTCTGTTGATATTTTGGTTTCACTTACCCTCCTTGAACTTGCGTTACTGTAACATTTGATAGCGCCATTTAAAAAAGCAGCACTTATAGAAGCCTCTGTAATCTCCTTTTCGTAATTCTATTGAGACTTTCAGCGTCCAAGTGGTACTGAAAGATTAAAGTAATAGAATTAAGCCCTTATATCAACCTTTTAATATCCATTTACATATTCATCTGTGTTTCTAGGGCCTCTACGTTTCGCGGTCTTGTTTGTGTGAGGTCATCTTACAGTGAGGAGGTTGTTTTACACCACAATTGTTCGTTCTTCGATACCTCTGGGTAATTGGAGAAATGAGAGGGTTGTGCGCACGTAATCCAAGATAACCACACCATTTGCTACTTGCGTGACAAATGGCCGTCCAAAGTCGACACCGGTTGCCCATTAGTCTCGTCAGTTTATGTGTAGTCTTTTGTGTTTGATGTTTACATGTCGTGCGCCTCTTTTCCGTCTCGTGCTGTACTCGTCCTTTGTGTTTTTGCATCGGGTGTTTTGGTGTTTTGCTGTTGATGCTGCAACGGGGTCTTGTTGAAAATATCCTCCCTTCTTTAAAAAGAGAAAAAGGGATCATCTCCAGCATGACCACCTTGCACTTATCCGGCCAAATAAACCAACAAGAAAGTGGTATGTAAATGACATTAGACAAAACTACAAACCACAAAAAAGACGATAATCATTTTGTCTAATATGTACGTCAGAGATTGCTTTGAAATGATAATATACATAAAACAATCATGTCGCGTCATATCCAACGTATCCTGCGCATTTTTGGTTCATTTTTGGGCATATTGACTTTTATATATTTTGGTCATATGACGTTGTACGGATTATTTTGCAATTTAGGTATGCAGTATAAATATGGTAAATCTAAATCTAAATAATTAGTGTCGAAGCCAAAGGATGTTAGTGTGTAATAATTAAGGATTTGTCTGTTGGTGTTAAAGAACATATAAATTGACAGCATGGACCAGACATGCATATTTCGGGTACTTTACTCTCGTTATTCAATATCAAAGCTAAACAATGTAATTTGCCAAAAAAGTATGAAAGTTACTATGTCGAAAAGCGTACCGATAGACGTAGCAGGATGGGTGGGATATCATGCTACAGGATCCATGTTTTAGAAATTTCAAGAAATTTTGATAATAGAAATTTTAGAATGCATTGAAGAAACATTTAACCGAAATTGAAGTTGGAAAAAAAGAATGCATTTTTGCTGCATTTTTGTTTGATAGTTGATGTTTCCTTCATCAGTACCCACCTCTTTTACCCGTATTATTACATTTTTTTCAAATTTATTGAAATGAAATACCTACGAAAAATTTATAATACTGTATATTTTTATCCTGACCTGATGTCCCCTAAAGAAGAGAGTACACTTCAGCATTTGGGGTCAAGGGGGAGATGAACATGACATTCCTTACTTCCCTCTAGATTCGGGCCTGGATAAAAACGAATTTTCAGTATGATCCGGCTAATGAAAGTCCCTTCCCCTCTTATCTAAATAATGCACAATTTTTCTTTTTTTTTTGCAGTAACATTTCACTGAGAATTTTACGCTGAAAGATAAAAAAAATATCCCCCTAATCCTTAAAATGAACAAAAAAATATGGGCGCCACAGTCAGACTCGCTATCAACTCTGCTTAGATGGGCGTTGGAATAGAGAGATATAGGTTTGTTTAGTTTCTATTTATGGTGTAATACCAATATCGTCGAAAAGCTAGAAATCATGCTCTTCCATAGCTTATATATTTTTAGATATTTGATATTGTTTTACTGTTAAACTTCCTGATCTACAACATTTTTGTGATCTTTGCTGGAAAGGTCTTCAGGTTTTCAGCAAATTGTTGTAATTCCAATGGGAACCAATTGTGCCCCACTCCTTGCCGACATTTTTCTTTAATCGTACAAAGCCGGATTCGTTAAATCGTTGGTCTAGGAAGGAAACAGATACATAGCTTCTAACTTGAACATCACTTACAGATACTTAGACGATATGCTGTCCATCAATAATCCAACATTCGTGAATTATCTCAGCAGAATCTATACTTCGGAGCTTGAATTCAAAGACGCTACAGAGACAAATAATTCAGCATCCTATCTGGACATAATGTTGTCATACGACACTGATGGTCACATGAACACCTCACTCTATGACAAGAGTGACGACTTCAATTTCAGCATAAAAAAAACTTTCCTTTTCTGAGTAGCAACATCCCTTCATCGCAAGCTTATGGCGTATTCATATCACAGTTAGTGCGCTATGCCATAGCAAGTGCCAACGATACAGATTTTCTTCTGAGAGCTAGGCGTCTTTCAGATAAGCTTCTCAGTCATGGATACATTTATGACCGACTAACCTCGTCAGTCAGGAAGTTCTACGGTCGATATAGGAAACTCGTCATATATTATGATGTCCCAATCTCCCATATGATGGCTGATATTCTGTCTTAGACCATTTGAACAATCCAACTAAAGATTGCACTCTATGTCTTCCGAAATGGAAGTAACTTGATGTGACAATTCTACCAAATTGAAGTGGCGGGTGTTGCATACAAGCAGGAGATGCTTACTCTTCCTGGGCACCTGCATGGTCTCACTCCTATTTTGGGAGTTCGTTTCTTCTCTTGGGGTGGAGGTTTGTCTTTGTTTGCTTTGGCTCTTGTTTTATCTTGATTTTTTAATGCCTTCGTTTTATGCTTTTCTGAATTATCGATTTTACACTGTGTATTACGATATGGTCATTATCAATATTTGTCATACATTTTTTACAGACTAATATCGTCGCTTAGGAAGTACACTGGAATGCCAACAATCTGTTGGAAGACCATACCTCCAAAGCCACAAAAATGTTATCGATTAAGTAATTTTTCAACAATTAAATGCCATCTGATTCGGTCTATTTTGTTTTTGACTCAGATTTCTATTTTACAAACTTTTGTCGAAATTTACGACAATGAATCTATATCTACGAATACCGTTCTTACTCGTAAAGGCGTTGCTAATAATTTTTGAGTCTCTCTTTCAATTTAGTATGTGGAATTGTGGTGCAGTGTGTCGAATAGAGAAACGATTTTATAGAGTGTACTATGTTGAACTATGTTTATTTGAGGTGTTCTAAAAGCTCTATTGATTCATACAAAGGCATGTACCGCTACGCGGATACAAGGTTGAACGGTACCTTCGAAGGTCTGACTTAATTTCAGATAAAATTTTAGATTTTGGTGAGTAAAACCGATACATATTTTCTCGTACATCTTGAGGAACTTTTTAAAAGGATTTTTGTGCATTTTTGGTATAAATAATACAGGTACGGTAAATCTAGATCCACTTTTTGGTGTGAAGAACGAAAGAAGCAAGTGCTGATCTGTGATTTTCAATTAAACGAATGGTAACATCTTCCTTGACTGTCTGTCTGTAAAGAATATGATCGAAGTCATGTATGACGCCGTAGAAAGCTATAATTCCTATGAATTCAGAAGAGCTGTAAATGCGAGTCAAATAAAGTCTGATTCAGTAACGCCGCCTTCCTCATAATGATGACATTACAAAAAAACCCCAGAATATTGAGATAAGAAATACGAACAAAGATTTCAGAAAAACGAAATATGAAGTTAGAAGTAAGAAAAAAATGAAAGTTAGAAAAAAGAGATTAAAATAAAAAGGTTAGAGAAAGAAAGTTAGAAATTAAAATCGAAAGTTGAAAATAAGAAGACATTAAACATAAGAAATCAGAGGTTCGAAACAAGAAATCAATTTAGAAGTTGGAAACAAGAATTAAGAACAGGAGTTATAAATATTAGATTTTGTAATTTGGAGTTAGAAATGAGAAGGAAGACATAAGAAATATAAATTTTGAAAAACAAATCGAGATTTACAAATTGAATTTCAAGAGAGAAAGTAAGAATATGCACGATGACAATATAATAACAAATAACAATAATATATAATGACAAATAAAGGGTAAAAAACTAAGAATTTTGACACCCTTGGCGTTCAAAAAGAATTTTCACCTGTGATATGAACATCAATAATAAACAAGTTTTCATAGAACTGCTGTAGCAGGTGTTGCATGCCAATTGTAGAGGCTGAACCTACCCGAGTACATGGTTACACTTCGGAATACTGTTACATAATATTCTCACGATTTTACCTGCCTTTTCGATTTTGAGACTGAATAACTGATGGGTACTTCTTCGATGTTTATTGTTTTTGATAGTCAATGTAAACACATAAAAGAGGCTTACCTGTTGAACAAACCACATTTCCTCCTTAGGTAAGTGTACGTGTACCTATACTGGTTTTGTGGTATGTAATTCCTCTAATGATTTAAAGTCTTCATTATTTATCATTAAGTTTGGTATATCGGTATATTGTCATGCTATACATACGGTTAAATAGACAAATATTTAATATTTAAACACTTATCTCACAATATTTACAAGGCAATAAACATCGATGTCATCTTTAATATTTTTTTTTAACTTCAGTACTTATTAAAACAAAGTGTAAATGTGAAATAAAATGACTCCGTTCGTCATAAATGTACAAGGAGCCTCAAGCAAAGTCTTAGCAAAGCCAATGTCAAGACGTGAGATGTTGAATTATATTTCCATTGCAGAATAATCACTATAATAAGCGCCCGATCGGCAAATATATTTATAAACTTAACTTTATATTACCTACTATGACGTCACGCTTAAGTTTTGAAAGTACGGAGAATTCTACGTTCAGATACTTTTAACGTTATAACATTCAATTCACTCATTATGAATACTAAACGGGCTGTCTGATATTTAGTACAAATGGAAATATAAGTAATGACTGTTTACTTTGGGTGTTCATGGTAGTATAATTATGGTTTGACACGTGCAAATTTTCCGGGAAAACAGTCACTTCTTAAGTAAAGAGAGGATCATATCAGAAGGAATATATTAATGTAATTTGATTAAAATTAAATAGCGTGTTAGTATTTCAAACTGAGTCAATAAACATATGGACTTTTTGTAAAATTCTACGAACCATTCGCAATATCAATAAAATTGGTTCCAATGAGTAAATTCAAATTTTCAAATGTTCTCATAGAGAGAAAGCTAAGGAGAAGTATTCCATGTAATAAGACTTGATCGATATATAACCACAGTGAAACAGAAAAAAAAAAAAATAAACAAGAACAAGCGCTTGAAATAATTATATTTACGACGAAATGCTGTCCAAACCACCAGCTTTATTTTTCGATAACTGTACTATAATCTTCTAACTGGATCAAATTGGAATCCTTATCTAAGAATTAAGAAAATACACATCTCACTGTTTTGATTCCATGTTTTACGAGCGTTCTGGTATCTTTTAAATTGTACAAACTTTTTCATTGACCTCGGAAATTTTATGCGGTTTTTGTGTGTAAAAGTAATGTATCTCGTACCTAGGTCAACTGCATCTTACTGTGATAAAACCTTGTAATATTCTTTCTTCTTCATACGGAAGTGTTCCAACTATATACCTTCATGAAGAAAATTTCAAACCAATTTTTCCCGCACCAGATACGTGTTTCTAATATCAAATTCGCATCAGTGATGCTGCCATGTAGCATTACATCTCGGAAGATTTCTTTGTATCCATGTAAGTATGGGGATGTGTGCATATAATCCGGTCATATCGCATTGCTCAGCTGTAGATGAAGGAGGGGATCTCTATTAATACTCGAACGCAGCATCCACAATGATAAATATGGATAATGACCATATCCCTGTATACAGCACAAAATCGATAATTCAGAAAATCACAAGTACCAACCGAAGGCATACAAATTAGAAGAAAACATGAACCAAAGCAAACAAACAAAAACCTAAACCATATGAAAAGAAGCGAACTCCCGATATTGGAGTAATACACTATTCGACACGAACAGAAAGAGACAGAAAACCGACAAGGAACAAAAAGAACACCAACTCACATCATAGAAACATGAAGCAGAAAAAAACATACATAAACTAACATCTGCCGACCTAGGACGGCCATCTGCCACACAATAGCAGACGGTGTGGTTAAACGAATATTGTATCAGGAAAGTTCTTATATAAACGAGCAAGCGAATGACTAATTCTCATTTTTAAGAAATTGGTATCAACTAATGGAAAAGATCTGGTAACTACATGTATATGCAACTTTTAAAGAAGGAAGGACTATTCAACAAGACTTGATTGTCATGACCACAGCTGAAAACTATAACACCTCCATGTTTCCCTCAACATAAATAAGACAGGCGCAAAAAGAAGCAAATGGGAAGAGGAACATAAAATACGGCATACTAATACTCAACACAAAAGACTTCACATAATCAAACGAGATAAATGTGCAATAGTTGACCGGATTACAACAGCAAACTACCGAGTGTTTATCAAATATATTGGTAGTCCCGATAACGCGCGCCCATTCCTCAAACGTGTGCGGTTACCAAGTAACTTCAATGAAAACATATAAGTGTATGACAACTTCTCTCTAAAACGCAATACGATCAAAAGGAAAGGAGGGTATCTACAACAGAAATCGGTTGCCGTACCCACAAAAAAGCACAAAACACCTAATGATAAAACACAGAAGAGACTTTCACAAAAACACAGGTGATAGGGACAAGGAACACCGACTCACATCATGAAATATAAGATACACAAGACCACAGATAAACCAAAGAGAACAATTGGCAAACGGTGATGACATAGGACGGTCATCTGCCACACAAAAAGCACATGGTGTTGTTATCCGAATTACATGTACACAGCCCACTCACTTATCCCATTACCCAGAGGTCTAAAAACGCAAATTTATGGTGTGAAATAACCGCCTCACTGTAAGATGACCATACAAACAAAACAGCACAGCGCAAGGGCCCAAGCAACAAAGATGAATATGTAAATATATATAAAAAGGTTGGTTTCTTGAAAGTTTACAATGTTGAATCCAAATAATTTATTTTGTCATACCGACTTGTATTGATCTCTCCATTAACAATTTTGATATTTAGGTCAAAAAATGGTGTTTCTATGTCTGTAGCCTTTGCCTTGTTTAGATTCAATTCTTGTGGATAAATAGCATTTTTATACTTTTGAAAAACAGGATCATCGATAGTTAGAATACCATCCAGGTACCTAGAAATACCAATTTCAAATCATCATGATCTCTTTGCTTTTAAAGATTTTGGATAAATTCTGTTTCGTACGTGTATGAAAATAAATCTGCAACAAGAGGTACAATTCCACCAACCTGGTTGTAGAGATTTTCACCTTACATGAATGTTGTCCAAGAAGAAGGACAAGGTAGTACAGGGATCATTACATGTCCATGATTCATAAGAATTGTATTCTGCAGCGGACTAGAATCCCTTTGATTCAGATGTACGAATATAAGATTTCTCCCTCTGGATCAGAACAGCATTTTGTGAGTTTGGACAATCGATAATCAATTTTGTCTTTACGAAGCGTGGTGTACATATATGCATCGTATGACTAATTGGAGTATATCTGTGAATTTTGAGAAAAGTTGGGGGTTGCAAATTATAAAAATTGACTGTTCAATTTTGACAGTTTATTGAAGTATTGAAGTTTCTTTTGCCGCATCACAAATTTCGCCCATTGGGTCTCGTTAACTTTTGTACTTTGATGTAGTGTTTGCTGTTCCTTGTTCCTCTTACTAGTATGTGATTTTACTCGAGTGTGTGGTGTGTTGCTTTTGGTACTGCAACCGAATCATATTGGTGATCTCCTCCTTCTTCTATATAAGATAAATAAATTCGAATATTTGACAAAGCAGTCAACAATTACAAAATTGACCCTACTTTCCGCACGGTTCACTTCGGAAACTGTATAAACGAGATTTTAATAACCTTATCATGCAGCAATGAAAACAAAACTTATATCATTGAATAAATCTCGCTCAGTCGTAAATTTTTGTATATGTTAAATGGTCGAGGGTGTATGCATTATACCAAGTGTTCAAACTCTAAACCATCATGAAGAAAATTCTTAACCAATTTTTCCTGCACCAGACACGTGTTTCGAATGTTGAAATCTCATCATCAATGCTTCCAGCGGAGCCACCAAAATTCATTTCAGTGGCGCCCTCTGAAATGTTTTGAATTTAGATATGTACACTTGTTCCAAATTTCCTGTAGGGTCGATTGTGTAGCATATTCAGATAAAATATATGTTCAAGATTTTATAGGAGGGATGATGCTAAGATGTAAACCTTTAATTTCGGTGATATTTGTGAATGAAAGACAAGTTTTCGAAAAAGCAAAATAATATCTATTATGTCAAATCGATAAAGGGCCAAAATGTTAAACGTCTTCCAATTCAATAGCATCATTTTAGAACAGATGAAATTAAACAAATTAAATTTCAGCATGGACCAGACATATACGTTTCGGGTACTAAACAGTCGTCAGTGATCCTCAATCTAAACAATGAAATATGACCAAAGAGTGTGAAAAATATTATGTCCAAATATGTACCAAAAAACTCAATGAGATGGGTGGGATATGATGCTGCAGGACCCATGTTTTAGAAATTTCAAGATTTTTTGATAACAAAAAATCTCAATTGCGTTGAAGAGACAGACGATCAACCGAAGTTGATCAAACTTGGCTACATATGCCCTCGGGGACTCCTGGTCCACCAGCAGTGACACTTACCAAGTGGTTCAAATGTTAAATGTCTTTCAATTCAAAACAAAGCTTCTTCCAGGCAATGGGGCTGGAAAGATGTAATAAGGATGTTTGCTACTCTGAACAGAGTTATCGAATTTCTCCACTTTTTCATCTGTAGTTATCTATCCAGTGAAATGTTGCAAAGTATTTGTCAATGATCTGCTTTTTGAGGAATACCCCCTTCTAATTGAGTGGGGGTCCTCAGCATGAGAACATACCTGTACATTGTCAAATTCGAGTGTCATATATCATTTAGTAAATCAAGAACTACAAATGATGAAAATGCTATAAATACTATTTGAAATTAGAGAGTAACAATAGTAGCTCATACAGATATTGAAATGTATGTCATTCATCAACAAGGAGTATAACATTATGTGGCTATCAATTAATATATTCATTTAAATTTTGTTCACAACGATTATAAAATGTTGA
This sequence comes from Pinctada imbricata, assembly GCA_033119305.1. Classification (NCBI taxonomy): domain Eukaryota; kingdom Metazoa; phylum Mollusca; class Bivalvia; order Pterioida; family Pteriidae; genus Pinctada; species Pinctada imbricata. The sequence continues at coordinate 46,085,857 of VSWD01000014.1, forward strand.
ATAATATATATTTTAAACGTAATCGAATATTTTATGAAAATGACGTTTTTGGAGGCCAATACGATGTTTGTTTTTAATAATGGAAAAATTAAGGTAGGTCAATGCCCTTAATCTTAAGGTTAAAGAATATTTCTCCTAATAGAGGCTAGATACCTCATGAAATTCACAAAAAATTTCCATTTTTTGCCGTACAACCTAAAATTAAAATCTGAAATGAATGAAACTTTACACGCTAACATGAGATGGTCGCCTAAACACTTTTTATATAGACATGTCCTCAGACAGTGCATTTGTTTTGTATATTGTTTTCATTTTCATGCATGAGCATCGACGGCGGGTGCGTTTAGCCAACAGGGGATGCTTACTCCTCCCGGGCACCTGGTCCCACCTCTAGCTTGCTAAAGGTCCGTCGATGCTCAATTTGGTGCTCTATTGCGAGTGCTGTTGAGATTATCGTCAGGATCTTCTTTAATACACTTCTTGACAAAAGATGAGCACTATAAATTTTGGTTCAATTGGTGAAAGGCCAAGGTCATTTTTTTTTGGCTAAAAATAGCATTTATTTTTGGTAAAAATACTAAAATTTTCATGAAAATACTACTTTTGACAAAATTTGCTTGTACATTTTGTATTTCCTAAGAAGAATACTTGATGTGAATCATACCTGTAGACATATCATCAGGGTCAGTTATTTTGGGGATTACATTAACTTACTATAGCCCTTGAAAACATAAATACAGTCCCGATTTCGTTAAATGTCCCCCTTTAACGTTTTTCTCCCTTCATCTCTCCAAATTTCGCTTCTTTCTTTCCGTCTTCATTTTCCCTTAAAAATTTCTCTTCAAATTTTCCTCCTTTATTGCGCCTCAAAATTTCGCCTTCAGCGTTGGAAGAGAAAAATGAACATGAATTTTTGAGAAACAGAAGCAAAACGTAAAAGGAATGAGAAACGCAAAGCGTAAACAGAAGAAAAACGAAAGCAAAATATTTCGCTTTCATCTCGCTTTCAGTCCTCTTGTCAATCAAAGCGAGGCTTCCTCATTTGCATATAAGTTGATTTCCCTACATAGAGGATACAAACGTAATTTGATGTAATTTCTTTGTGTTGCATTTTTGTTTTTATTTAGATACATTGTAAAAGAAAGGAGGGGATCTCCAACAACACTAGGTTGCAGCACCCACAGCAAAATCCCAAAACACCCATGCAAAAACACAGAACAGATACCTACAGAAAGAGACGCAAAAGGGACAAGGAACACCAACTCACAACATAGAAACTTAAATCACAAAAGACTACACATAAACCAACGAGACCAATGGGCAACCTGTGCCGACTTAGGACGGCCATCTGCCACGTAAATAGCAGACGGTGTGGTTATCCTAGATTACGTGCGCACAACCCTCCCACTATTCCGATTTCCCAGAGGTCTCGAAGAACGCACAATTATGGTGTAAAACAACCTCCTCACTGTTAGGTGACCACACACAAACAAGACCGTAAAACACAGGGGTCCAAGCAACACAGATGAATATGTAAATGGATATAAAAAGAGGACGTGCGTAATACAGTCCGTGCTCTGCCGGCTGTAGCGAGCTCATATATGTTATCACCCGAGGAGTCCGACTGACATTCAGAGAGGACAGGTGGTCGGGGCCCTGTCTTCTCTAAAGAGGTTTGGACAGGGCCCGTCATGGAGTCCCGTCGTCACAGTCAGTCAGAGTGCAAGTCTTAAGAATGCGCTCGTACAAGACTGTATATTGGTCAAGTACCAAGCTTAGTGTCCGTCTGGTGACATTAGGATCATATCCACGGTATAAAAGGCGTTTGATGACTCTGACGCATTTTCGATACATATGCTGTCTACCTTTGATCCTTCTTATTTTGTTAATTATGTCACCATAAAATGCAGGTTGTGAAATACCCAAAGTAATATACTCCGTTGCTTGTATTGGTCCGAATTTCAAAAGAAGTTGATCATAATTTTTGTAAAATTTCCAGAAAGTCTTTACTGGTTTATGAAAGCGAAAACCTTGACCTAAAAGTTTCTTTGTAATTTGTAGATTTCTATTATGAAAATCCAAAACATCAGTACATGCTCTAGCATACCGGATGAGCTGTGAAATGTAGATACCGTATGACGGTAATCTAGGGACATCACCGTCAAGCCAGGGAAAATTTACTATGTTGAATCCAAAATCATCTCGTTTGTCATATACACTTGTATGAATTTCTCCATTGACAATTTTGATATTTAGGTCCAAAAATGGTGTTTCAGTGTCTGTAAAGTTTGCCTTGTTTAGAGTCAATTCTTGTGGATAAATAACATCTTTATACTTTTCAAAAACAGGATTATCGATAGTAAGAATATCATCCAGGTACCTAGAAGTACCAGTGAAGCATTTCACATCATCATGTATTCTTTGCTTTTGAAGATTTTGAATAAATTCCTTTTCATATGTGTATAAAAATAAATCTGCAACAAGAGGCGCACAATTTGTACCCATAGGAATCCCTACAACCTGCTTGTAGAGATTCTCACCAAATCTAACATAAATGTTGTCCAAGAGGAAGGACAAGGCACTACACAGGTCGCTACATGTCCATGATTTGTATGATTTGTATTCTGTAGCGGAAAAGAAACCCTTTGATTCAGATGTACAAATATAAATTTTCCCCTCTCGATTATAGCACCATTTAATGAGTTTGGACAATTGATCATTGATCTTGTCGTGAGGAAGCGTGGTGTACATATTTGAAAAATCGTATGAAGCAATCGTATTGGCTTGAAAATTTCTAGATTTAATCTTGTCAATCACATCCCCGGAATTTTTTATAGACCAAAATAAATTTACATCATTCCTGTTAAGAACAGTTTCACAATATTTTGCAACGTGTTCCTTTACCGCCGTGAGGGCTGACGTCAGATGTCTAGACAAACTTGTAGTTGAGCAGTTGCTAGAATTAGCAATGTATCTAAATTTGTAAGGAGATTTGTGCAGTTTTGGTATGCAGTATATTGTAGGAAGATCCAATTTAGAAATAGGGATGTTGAATGAAGAAATTTCACTGCTATGTTTGCTCAAAATGTTAGGGACACTTTCATTGCTTTTGATATAAGTATTTGTAGACGAAAGTTCCGAAACTAAAGTTGATATATAGTAAAGTTTTCATATGATTATGGTGTTGTTGGCTGCTTTATCTGCAGGAGCGAAGACAAATTTTTCATGTAAATTACGTAATTTGGATTTAAAATATCTTTCAGATCTAGAACTTGGATTTTCAAAAAGATGAGGATTTTTGTGGAAGTTGTCTATTCGAATGTCAGTAATGTCCAAAATGAGGTTTTTCCAGTCATTCAGAGAATGCGATTCGACTCCTTCCGATTTACACCATCGTTTGGTATAGTTATCTAAGGCTTCCTTTAGTACTTCGCGACATTTAATAAAATCTATCTTGGATGGGATTCTATACTTAGGTCCTTTTTTGAGAAGACCACGGAGCTGCCTGTCTTGGATAATTGAAAAGTCACCTGTAATAATATGACCAGCTGGTTTATATAGATATTCAGATGTTGCACATTCTCAAGAAGCAGGACATGATTCAAGTATTTTAGGATCTGATGTAACTTTGTTGTAGTTAAAAACGAAATTTCGAATAGGTCTCTTATATTTGTAACAAATAAGAGGAGGTTCTAAATTTTCAAAATATTGAGGAATAGCACTTTGTACACGATGATCCCGAAAAATATTAGAGATGTTAAGAAGATCGAATCCTTTGTTAATAAATGAAATTTTTAAGAATCGTTTTTTAGGTGGGATGTTTTTAACAACTGGATACAGTTTATTCTGTGCGAATGCAACAATGATATTAAGTCTGAATCAATCAGTATTTCTTAAGAATGCAACCAGTGCTTCATCCAAGATAGATTTCAATTGAACTGCTGGAATTGATGAGAGAGCATGAAGCAGTTCATGTCTGCCGCCGTTGCGAGCAATGATCAGAAGATCGTTGAGGGTACGGTGTAATCTAGATCTTATTCTGAGTTTTCGGTTTCTTCGTCTTCCGTGAGACCTATGCTTCCGTTTAGTGTTTGGGCGGATTGAAAATACATTAATATTAGTTGACGTCGAGGAAATATTTCCTTGTCCATAAATTTGATCGTTTAGACCAAGGGGGTACGCAGTTTGGAGTTTTGTGATCCAGGCAAGTTCAGCTTGTAGTCGGCGTTTTTTAATTTCCGTTTTACTAAGATTTTTAAGTTTAGAAAAAGACTGAACCGGTGTAATAGTTATATCCGAAATGGAATGATTGTATTTAACGAAGTGATTATAAAGGAAATTTCTTTGTTTTTTGTGATGTGAGTTTCTTATCTGATACGAATGACTTCTAAAACGAGATTTTAAGGCCTGACCTGTTTCTCCAACATATTGGGCGCCACATCCCCTAGCGTTTCATGTTATAACATAAATGACATCTTGGTACGATCAATCGATGTCGTTTTCAATCTCAATTTTAAAAGTCTGCCCGTTAACTTTTGATTTAATTGTGGAATTGCAATTGATGAGCGGACACATACCGCATCTTTTCCCTTTGCACGTAGAAACTGCTGAGAACCCTCTATGTTTGTTGTTAAATGTAGAGCCTGCAGATGGAGAAGTAGGTGTAATACCTCTACGGGATTTAAATTTAAGAGGTGAAAGAAGTACTCTGGGTGAGGAAAAAAGTTTATTACTGTTAAAAGTCGATGATGGGAAAGTTACTGTAGTGATAGAGGGTAATCTCAAAGGAGTAAGTTTAATACGAGGCGACCTTAAAAATGCCATAGTGAGATGATCAAAGAAGGGTGAGTAGAGATCCTGCATGGAAGACACTACAACAAAGTCAAGTTAGAGAACGAAATGGAATTAAAACACTTCAAACATCGGGTCACGGGGAATTGTATTACCAACTCCACACTGCAACACGAAATAAGTGTAGATATAAAAGAAAGGAGGGGATCTCCAACAACACTAGGTTGCAGCACCCACAGCAAAATCCCAAAACACCCATGCAAAAACACAGAACAGAACAACGTGTAAACGAACTTTTTCTGCATATTTAACATTTATAAGTAAATCGAAATGTAGCTTTTTGTATGTATAAGTTACAAATCGTGGTTTGCTTTCTTCGCATTTGTACATCTATTGCACAAATTCATTTTTAAAGTTACATACCAGTGAACAAATCGTTGTGTTGACAAATACACACATGTGAATCAACCGCGCAGGGTACATGTACGTGCGTGTCGTTTATCCATTATCTGCCAGGTGTGAAAATCATCTGAACATGATATCACCATGAGGTCATTTCAACTTTAGATAGGGAGAGAATATCTTCACAATAAATTTAAGTTACAAATTTTCAAATCTAATGTTATGACTTGATATAATCAAGGACGTATATAAAAATATATAGGTTCCTGAATTAAACCCAGGCTTCGGTAGTACCTACCGCAATTTTTGTAGGAGGAGCTTATCTAGATATCAGCGTCCAGCTGCGCTTAATTTAGCTTCAGCGTTACTGACTAGCTGATAAACACGTGTATACAAAGATAATAAAATAGATCGATTCCTCTACTCACATGTATTATATGTCTCATTATTACCACTTGAAACAAATGCATGGATTAGTTATCTACAGATTACAGATCTTTTCTTTATTCTTACAAAATGTAAACAATCCATTATTTTATCCCACAAGGACTTTGCATATTTATTTTTCTTTGGAACAATGTGTTTATGTCCTGATCTTGACCTTGGTCGCCGAGCATCTTCTTAAAAACTAATAGATGTATAATCACGGTCAATATTTTCGTTTCAATCAAGAACTGTCATATATGTTCTTCTTTTATATTCCTCATCGCTGAACTTGATTCGTGTGTCATGATAGACTAGAAGAGCGTTATTGAATGATTCAACATAATGAGTGTAAATACAGTTGACATAATCTTCCGGCGATTCGGCGATTTGTAAATCTGTAGTTTACGAATTTCATTTCGCAAAATCCTCTCTGCATCGATATCCGTTATAGTGAGCTTGGATGTCTCGTAAGCTGAACCACTTTTGCACCTAGATTCTCGTAAACAGTTTTGGTGATTGTTTTTATAATGTTCAATGACATTGTCCAGAAGATTGCGCAATTTGTCTGATGAACCTTGACAATTTTTCATAGCATAATATGTGTGTTTTTACAGATGCAACATTATCTGCAAGTTCGGGATGCCATGTAATTAATAGGAGCTTTTGAGGACCACTCGCAATTTTTTTCATCTCCTTGTTCACGTTTTTGCTGGCATGCCAAGTGTCATTTGCATTGGTCACAGTGGGCCTATTGGTCAATAAAAATTTGTTGACGCTTACATTTCGGTCATGCCCATGGACGTTGATAGATACGCTATGTGCATAAAAAAATTCGTACATCTTATTTACACCATTAATTTCGTGGCGCTGACTTACGGAATCGTCCTGTCTCGTCACAACAGATAAACCAACAATTTGATGTTTATTCTGGCCTAAGGCAACGACTGAGCTGCATTCCTCCGCCACCCGTGCCTTGCGTCTGACATAATATTTATCCCGTAGAAAGGCGTGCCATTTTCCTCCGTTTTTAAAATTTCGGTCGCCAGTTCCTGGTTCAAGGCCTCTTGAATCGATTTTTCTGCAAGATCCTTCGTTTTCGAACAATTAATTTCATGAAAATTTGCAAAAGTGCTTTCAGGGACCAAACCAATATTTGCAGTTTTAAAGAAACGTTTATACTGACTAAAGCGCGCTGAGCAAAGCAATCAAAGCCTCTTAAATGACCACATATTCAAGTAGATTACTGAGTTTTTTACAACAATGCTTTCAAAGGGCTTTGGTAATCAAGAAGGTGATTTTGTCAAATATCCATTCAAAAGGCGATCTTGATAAGATAAACTCGTTGGAAATAGTCTCGGCCACTACATGTACCAGAAATTCTATTTGAAATATGTTCCTGTATTTTGAAACAAATCTAAATATCAACACATTTCAGATATAACTATTACTCCGATTCAGTGTTTTCCAAAACTCAAAAATCAATGTAAAACTGAAATGAAAAGACGCCGACTACAAGCTGAACTTGCCTGGATCACGAAACTTCAAACAGCGTGCCCCCTTGGTTTAAACGATCAAGTTTATGAACAAGTTAGGTAACTTTCCCCGGCCACCACTAATATTTATATCTTTTCAATCCATTCAAACACTGAACGGAAGCATAGGTCTCATTGAAGAGGACGAAACCAAAACCTCAGAAAAATAGCTAGAGTGCACCGTACCCTGAATGATCTTCTGATAATAGGAAGCAACGGCACCAGAAACCGACTGCTACATGCTCTCTCATCACTCCCAGCAGTTCATTTCAAATCTATCTTGGATGAAGCACAGGTTGCATTCTTTAGAAACACTGACTGATTCAGACTAAACATCATTGTCGTATTCCCAGAGAATAGACTCTCTTCTGTTATTAAAACACCTCCCCTAAAAGATGATTCCGGTTGCCCGTTGGCTCGTTGGTTTTTATTGTCACAGTGAGTTGTCTTTTGTGTTTCATTTTTCTATGGTGTAAGTTGGTCTATTCGGCTTATCTGTGGTCTGGTCTTTTGTGTTTCATGTGTCTCTGATGTGAGTTGATGTTCCTTGTCCCTTTTGCTTCTCTTTCAGTGCGCGTCTGCTCTGTATTTTTGCATTGTGTGTCTTGAAGTTTTGCTGTGGGTGCTGTAACCTAGTGTTGTTGGATATCCCCTCCTTTCTTCTATACAGAATCATAAAACATTAAACGCATATAAGACTTAAAAAAACTAATGGCTTACATGTACAAGTTATTGGATGGACAATTCTTTCAGCATCATCAACGTCATAACTGTATGCATATAAACAAAATGGTCATTGCCGGATTGCGTTACAATGTGACAGGTGCGATAAAGGCAGGCACTTCTAATTGTTTTCATAGTTTTTTATAAGGTAAAATAATTTACTGGCAGTTTGTTTCCGCGAAAATAAGGAAATATGAAAGTATGAGATAGGTGTATAATTAACAGATGGCATCTTTGCATTTAGATTACATGCGCAAAGTATTGATATATTGAACTTGTTTTGCTGAAACTCGAGCATTATGACAAAAAGAAATACAGGGAAATGATGTAACATCTTGTATATGAATCATATTGGGCACGGTAATCTCTAAACAAAAATCTGTCTATATACCAACTGACTTGCTTGTACTTTCATTTGTCTCTGCACGTTGTTCAATTAATAAAATCAGCCCTTCGTGTATCTATGGATCTATGTTTTTTGATACATACTCCTCCAGGGCACCTGGTTTAATCTCTAGCTTGCTAGGGGTCCGTCGATGCTGTCGATGCTCAAATTGGTTCTCTATTATTATCGTCAGGATCTTCTTTAAGTCATTTGTTTCCGTCTGTTTGTCCTGGCTTTCTTTTCTCGAGAGAAAGTTGTTTTTTATTTTCAGGAATTCTCTCGTAATCCTCTCGTTTTTTTTTAAATCTAATTTCGGTGTTTATGTTTGACTTTCATTCACAGATATTAATAATTGTTAAACGTCTTCAAATTGAATAGCATCATTTAAGAACAGACAAATTGTCAGCATGGACCAGACATGCACGTTTCGGGTACTTAACACTCGTCAGTGATCCTCAAATTTAAACAATGTAATATGTCAAAAAAGCGTGTAAACATGTAGTTTTATAATTTGATAAAGTTTTAAAATATTCAAAGACTTAAAAGTACTAAATGTCTCCTATCAAAAAAGGATTGACCGCATAAGTGCTTGAACATGAAATTCACATGTCTTAATTAAAATTCTACGAAGATACCGCTCCATTTTTATTGTTACATTGATTATAAAAAGGGAGGGGTCTTCCTAATGTAATGATTATGTAATTGTCAATATTGAAATATATGTTCTATGGTACCACTTTTGTTGTACTAGACACGTGTTTCGGATATTTTAATCCTCGTCAGAAGTACTTCATGCCAACCAGTTTAAATAAGCCATCACACAAACAAGACCGCGAAACGCAGAGGCCCCAGAGACACAGAGCTTTAATTTCCTCTTGCCAAATTTTGTGTAGGGTTTATTCAGAAGCTTCAATTTCGGTTGATCGTTTAATCAACGCATTCTTAAATTTCTGTTTTCACAATATCTTAAAATTTCAAAAACTTGGGTCCTTTAGCATCATATCCCACCCATCCTGCTACGTCTTTAAGTACGCTTTTTTGAAGTGTTTATAATAATGATAATACGGAATTGTTCCAAAAACTCTATACCTTCACTAAGAAAATTACAAACCAATAGTTCCTATACCAGACACGTGTTTCGAAATACGATGTGTAAATACTGAATTACTGAAAAAATACAACGGCAATCGATCTTCACATACAAAAAAAATTATCCACTGTATTTTAAAGACAAATTGTACTGGCTAATTGTATACATGTACATTTGTAGTTGATGTGACAATTTCTACAGTACTACAAAATGTAGCCAGTGAAATGTTTGGTACATTGTATCTCCGGACAATAGATGATTTTCAGATTCATCGGACGTTCCACAGTAACTGAGGCTGAGACACCAGACATTACAAAATTTATCAAATTTCACTGGAAATATCAAAGATCACCGTTTATATCTTTCGCAATTAATTTTTAAAGTTATCGCCATCAAGGGGAGATAACTCCTAAAATGACCCTATTGAAAATCCTTTTTCATAGTGTAAAAGTTTGTGTAACATCAAAGCGATTGAGCAATATGAAAAACTTCATACAATAATTTCAATATTTTGTATATGATTTCGTTCATTTTATATCTTATACATTAAATTCAAGAACTCTGCACAGTGCAATGTGATCTGGTATCAAGACTAACGTCTTAACAGGGCCATCTCTCCGTCACATGGTATTTTAAAAAAGGACCTAAGTATAGAATCCAATCCAAGATAGATTTTGTCAAATGCCGTGAAGTGCTTACGGAAGCCTTAGATAATTATACGAAAAGATGGTGTAAATCAGAAGGAGTCGAACCGCATGCTCTGAATGACTGGAAAAACCTCATTTTAGATATAACGGATATTCGAATAGATAACTTCCATAAAAACCCTCATCTTTTTCAAAATCCATATTCCAAATCAGAAAGATATTTCAAATCTAAACTAAGTAAATTATATGAAAAATATGTCTTTGCACCAGCTGATAAAGCAGCCAACAGCACCATTATCATTTGAAAACGTTACTACATATCAACTTTGATTTCGGAACTTTCGTCTACTAATACATATATCAAAAGCAATGAAAGTGCATCTAACATTTTAGGCAAGCATAACAGTGAACTGTCTTCATTCAATAACTCTATTTCTAAATTGGATCTCCCAACACTATATTGCATACCAAAACTGCACAAGTCTCCTTACAAATTTCGATTTATTGCTAATTCTAGTAACTGCTCCACTACAATTTTGTCTAGAAATCTGACGTCAGCACTTACTGCTATTAAAGAACACGTAACTAGATATTGTGAAACGTTTCTAAACAGGAACGATGTAAATTTATTTTGGTCTATTAAGAATTCAGGGGATGTGATTGAAAAAATGAAATCTTGAAATTTCCAAGCCAATACGATTTCTTCATACGACTTCTCTAATATGTACACCACACTTCCTCATGACAAAATTAATGATCGATTATCTAATCTCATTAAATGGTGTTTTGATCGAGAGCGAAAAACTTACATTTGTACATCTGAATCGAAGGATTTCTTTTCCTCGACAGACTACAAATCATACAAATCATGGACATGTAGTGACCTGTGTAATGCCTTGTCCTTCCTCTTGGACAATATTTATGTTATATTTGGTGAGGATCTATACAAGCAAGTTGTAGGAATTCCTATGGGTACTAACTGTGCGCCTCTTGTTGCAGATTTATTTTTATACACTTATGAAAAAGAATTTATCCAAAATCTTCAAAAGCAAAGAAAAATTGATGAGCTGAAATGTTTCAATAATACTTCTAGGTATCTGGATGATATTCTAACCATTGTCAATCCTGCTTTTGAATTAACCCTTAACAAGGCAAACCTTTCAAATACAGAAACACCCTTTTTGGACCTAAATATCACAATTGTAAACGGAAAGATTCATACAAGTGTATATGACAAAAGGGATGATTTTGGATTCAACATAGTAAATTTCCCTTGGCTTGACGGTGATGTTTCAAGATTACCGTCATACGGCATTTACATATCACAGCTCATCCGGTACGCTAGAGCATGTACTGATATTTTGGATTTTCACAGTAGAAATTTACAAATTACCAAAAAACTTTTAGGTCAAGGTTTCCGCTTTCATAAACTAGTTAAGACTTTCTGGAAATTTAACAAAAATTACAGTCAACTTCTTTTAAAATTCGGATCTATACATGCAACAGAGTACATTACTATGGGTATTACACAACATGTCTTTTATGGTGATATGATAAACAAAATAAAAATGATCAAAGGTAGGCAGCATAACCATCGAAAATGCGTCAGAATCATCAAACGCCTTTTATACCGTGGATATGATCCTAATGTCACCAGACGGACACTAGGCTTGGTACTTGACCAATCTACAGTCTTGTACAAGCGCATCCTTGAGACTTGCACTCTGACTGACTGTGACGACGGGACTCCATGACGGGCCCTGTCCAAACCTCTTTAGAGAAACCTGGGCACCGACCACCTGTCCTCGCTGAATGTCAGTCGAACTCCTCGGGTGATTACATACATGAGCTCGCTAAAGCCGGCAGAGCACGGACTGTATTTCGCAGGCCCTCTTTTTATATCCATTTACATATTCATCTGTGTTTAAGGGGCATCTACGTTTCGCGGTATTGTTTGTGTGATGTCATCTTACAGTGAGGAGGTTGTTTTACACCACAAGTGTACGTTCTTCGAGACCTCTGGGTAATTGGAGAAGTTAGAGGCTTGTGCGCACGTAATCAAGGATAACCACACCATTTGCTACTTGTGTAACAAATGGCCGTCCAAAGTCGGCACCGGTTGCCCATTGGTCTCGTCGGTTGATGTCTTGTCTTTTGTGATTGATGTTTACATGTCATGTGTCTCTTTTCCTTCTCGTGCTGTACTCGTCTTTTATTTACGTCATTCAATATAATTGGAATAAGTTTTATATTTCCGTTTTATCTCCATATTGATATCTATTTGATGAAACACATGTATATTCTGATAAAAAAAATAATTGCTAAAAAACTTAAGAATGGAAAAAAAATTATCGATGTTGTTGTAATTGTGTAATTATTGAGTTTTCAGCCTAGTCTTTACATTGTACATGTTGGCGCGCGTATTTAGTACCTGACCAATCATTATGATTGTATCTGCCTAACGCAGGCGAGCTTGAATTATTTAAGGCCAATCAGTGTCCTGTTTAAAAAACTCAAGATATCTATAAAAAGGATGATGATACTGAGTACAGTCGCAGTTTGCCGGTGACTGGTATGTATTTCAAATATTCATGTATCTATTCAGTATATTTTCTCTTCTCAAAGAAAAAGAGAAGAGTAAGGTACTCGAATTAGTTGCTTAAATACAAACTTAAGAGAAGTATCTCGATACTCAATAAGGCATTTGAAACGAGTGTTGTTGCCTGTTGTTGTTGGGGAATGTCCTATAATTTGTGTAGCTGTTGATGTGATTCTTAAGTGGTAGCGTCTGCAACTCACTTATTTGTCAATAAAGTAAATAGGAAAGAAATTTGGATGTTTCATGCAGGATAGGAATTGGCTTAATTACAATTTTATCCAATTTTATCCTATCCACGTCAATACACCTCAATCAAATCCAATCAAATCCAATCCTATCCACCGGAAGAGGGATTTTTATAAATAAAATTTCTGGTAAATACACGCATTGAGTGGAGTGCAAAATTGAAACCGCCTGATTTAAACGTATCTTTATCAACAAAATATGACTTTTAAAATTCAGGAAATGTATATATGTCGGTATATTAACATACAGGTCAGATTAAGCCTGTCATTTATTTTATACTTGTAGCAACGAGCACCATTCACCAGAATTAGACAGAATATATAGTTCAAATCGGTGACTTTTGTTTTGGCTTGCTGTTATTATTTTATTTTTATCCTGATTTAAAAAATGAACGATATCTTAAATTCAATGTGTTGCATGCAAACGGGAGACGATTACTTTACCCGGGCACCTGGTCTCACTTCGGAATATTTCTTTCCGGAGTTCGCAACCATTCCAATGTTTTTGCCTTGCCTTCTCGACTTTGAGACTGACTAACTGATAGGTATCTTTAATATTTATTTAAGGAACGAAAATCTTGTAACATACCTATTTAATACTTTAAAAGTTTGCTAGGGGTCCGTCGATGTTTAATTTTGTGCTCTATTGTGAGTGCTGTTGAGATTATCGTCAGGATCTTCTTTCACTCATTAGTGTCACACTTATGCCCTTTGCCGTGTAGAGCTTGTAAAAAAGTTCCCCGCGAGGGGTTTGACAGTAAGAGTTTTGAATATACTTCCCTGACATATTCGTCATAGCACTTTCTATATATACATAACGTCAGACAGTGCATGAATTTTATATGTTTTCATTTCCATGCTTCATTAACATCGACGGCAGGTGCGGCTAGCCAACAGGGGTAGCTTACCCCTCCCGGGCACCTGGTCCCACCTCTAGCTTGCTAGGGGTCCGTCGATGTTTAATTTTGTGTTCTATTGTGAGTGCTGTTGAGATTATCGTCAGGATCTTCTTTAACTCATTTAAGCTACTTATAGACATAATTTTGTTTATCTAACTCGACTAATACTTGATAAAGGCAACCGCATCAACACGCAATGACGAAGTTACATATATGATATATAAATCAACTTACGATCGACCTTCATTCCGCAATATATAGCTGCATCTCTATCTCTCTCTCCCTCTCTCTCTCTCTCTCTCTCTCTCTCTCCGCGTTGAAAGTCACTTGTGGGGAATCGGGTGTTTTTATCACATCGTGGGGAAAGTGCTTTCTAGTAATAAAAACAGTGATTTTTTCGATTTTATCTGGTAAAAATCAGGGTGCTTTTGAATGTCACTCACTTATTTTTTTTGAGTTGAGGCTTAATATTTGAAAGAAAGGCATCTGAATATTGTGGGGAAAGAAAATTATCTCTTTTAGTTGCGGAGAATATTACGGAACCCCTCTAATGTTGACGTATGCTACGTCCACCAACTTATGACGAAAATGTATCACTGGAGGGAAAAGGGGGTCTAAATATCGTGATTTGTAGACATACGCTCATTTATTATTAGTTTTTATTCATTTATTATTTTGATCGAGACGATATCTGTTAAAAAGAACTGATTTTCAAAATTAGGAATGACATATCTCTATCATTGAAATTTGTGGGGAATGTCTTCGAATGCCGCCACTCACCATTTGACGTAACTTCCGCCAATTTACGAGGAAATTTTATCACTGAATATTCGAAAGGGCGAAAGGGGGGGGGGGGGGGTAAGACTAAGTGATGCAACAATGCTGTTTAAAGGACTTCTGAAAATTGAAGAAAATGTGAAGTTTGAGTATTTGTTCAATAGAACTGATTTTGAAAATTAGGAAACATATATCTCTATCATTAAATTTTGTAGGGAATGTAATCTATCATCCGCCAACTTATGAGGAATTTTTATCACTGAAATGGAAATGGGGGGGGGGGTGTAGAAATATACAATGATGCTGTTTAAAGGACTTCTGTCAATTCAAAAATGTAAAGTTTGAGTATTTGTTCAAGACGATCACAATTATCCTGGTTAATAGAACTGATTTTCAAAATTAGAGAGATATATCTCTATCATTGAATTTTGTAGGGAATGTCATATATCATCCGCCAACTTATGCGGAATTTTTATCACTGAATTAGAAGGGGGGGGGTAGAAATATACAATATTCATTTATAGGTACAAAAGGTCTCGTCAAGATCAAACCATGAATCAATTATTTTTGTCAAAATTTAAACGCAAACGAGTCTATCATGCTTCGAAATTAGAAACTGGCTGGTTACAATAGTCACATATGCCCTCACCATATGTATACCGAGCTCTGATCAATTATTGCTTATAAAATGGATACCCTTATAAAACCTATTTTTCTCCATAGAAGACGGATTGCGAACACGTGTATCAAAACAAAACAACATGGCTGACGAAGAACATGTGGGACGAAAATGAATCGACAATCGGTGTTATCAAAATCAAAAGAGAAAATGTAATGAACAATTAGTATTGGCTTAATTTGGTATTGGAAAGTTATAAAGACCTAGCTTAGAGGACGACCGTGAAATTAAAACTCTGACAAGCCTGAGGGAAAATTAGCTAAAGGGATCTACAGTGCACATGTACATGTATAGTGCTCGTTTATTTGTATCTATGAGAAGTATATTTATAAGTTTGACGTGTATATATATCCACAGTAATTTTTATATGTGTATAATATAATATATATATATATTCAAATTCTAAATCAAATATTAAAAAAAACGAACAAAAAATCATAATCATAAAGTTAATTTTCATTCAGGATTTGGTAAACAAACGCACATGTGTATAGCAGACTACACCTGCCTCCCATTCACGCCGTCACACACTATTACACGTTGTTAGTCATTTGAAAGTGTTCGATTATCCACGTTCAAAATGGTGATTTGAATTGAACATCTATACATGATATCAACCTTGTATTTGCAATAAATGAAATATTAGTGAGTTAGTTTTTAGAGAGAATTTCAAAAACACTGTATACGTGGTTTACTACATGTTTCGTAGTAAGCCAACGATGTGAAGTTAATTCAAGCGATTGGCTGATCGTGGTAGCGTGTTCACTTTGACCTTGGTAAACGTGACATATTTCTACATACTGTATATGCAAATAAAAATTTCTAAATTTTACCGAAAACTTGTGTACCAGAGAGTAAAACGTCTATAAAACAAAAATGTGAGAGATATTTTATGTAAGTAATATATATATATATCGATGTTGAAATGGTTACTTCATTATTGACAGTTTAATCCCTGTTTACTATTTGTACCTTTAAATGTTGTAAAATTCTAGCAAGATAAAAAAAAATGGACTAAGGATTTTTTATTCTTGTCAGACCAATCGCACATTTCCGGGATTTTCCGTTTTTATTTCCGATTCAAGCTACGGAAATTATCGAGGATATGTGATTGTTGAAGAACGTATCGGTACAAAGACTTTTCGATGCATCTTTCGGGAGAAAATGCACAGACACGATATGACTTTCATTTGTCAAGTCATCTTGACTCTTCAGCCGACCCGATGAAAGTATCCTATGCACAGTTACTGAAAAACCTTGACGAATATTTGCATATTTTGTATTGCCAAAAGTTATTTTATCCGTGCAAGTATGTCACGATTGATTACAGTATACCGGCAGTCATGACTGCTGGTAACCAAAAAAACAAAAAAAAAACCTGAACCGAAATCCGTAAAGTAGGATCCGAATCGAGCCGACAAGCTCGAACCGCGGTTAATCGAATTTTCGGTTAACCGTGATAGCCCTGGTTTCGGCTATGTGTCAACAGGGGTTTCGGTTCCGAAGTGGGGATTAGATAAAAATTGTAAGTAGGAATGAAGTTTTCTTCATTTCTATACGTTTTACAAGGTTTAAATATAGTGCACAGAAGGAGAGGATTATATAGTGAACTATTGATGACGTTGAAACCGTTCAAGTAGTCTCAGATACGTCGAACACTCCGGTACAGTATCGGCGGCTGAAAAATGTAGCCGTGTCTAGACACAAAGCAAAAAAAATCTAACTAAAATTCATTTCTGTACACTCTTCTTGTACTACAAAGACCATATTATACAATAACCCACCTTAAATGCTTTTGATATTTGAAATTGTAACAAGAAACTCTATGTGTAACATGGGGCTTCGGTATCATGTGTAACATGGGGTTTCGGTTCGAAAGAAAAAAAAACATCATAAATTGAGTTAAATCTCGATGACGCATAAATGTAGTGTCATATCTGAACCCCAACATCGCCTCTAAAACGATAGAAATTTGTGCTGGGGTGAATAGAAAGAAAGAACCATTCTTTTTCTCTGTTCTCTTCAGCACAGAAAGGCACATCAGTAATGTCACAACAATAATACCCTTACAAATGACTCTTTATAGAAGTTGTTACGATGGCAATGACACGATGCTGATGACATGATATAACGATGGCGATGACACGATGCTGCGATGGCGATATGACGATGACACGATGCTACGATGGCGGTGACAAGAAATAAAAGCATACAATTCAAATGCACAAAATAATGTTAAAAAAACTTGCATATAGATTTCTCGACCAATCATACTACACAGTATATCATTATCACTAATAAAAAAGCAGTCATTTCAAACATCTAACTCCGACCATTTTGGCAACGGACAATATGAAAAGTATGTGCCCTGTCATGTTTGTTTGCCCCTGGATATTTGACCTAGACCCTGTTTGGGTGTTGAGTCTAATCATAACTGACCGTCCCTGCTTTGCCCAGAATTTTTCCGTTCATTACAATAAACACACTGTCAGCAATTCATAATTTTTTGTTAAATACACTCAAGAAAGTTGTCGCCGGTCATTTTCTGTTTCGTTCCGCTAGCACTGCTTGGAGAAGAATTGAACTTTTTGTCAGCCGTCAAATCATGATCAACGTTTCTTTTACCGGGACGCTGCAATTTTATATTGTCTACGATGACACATGTACAAACTGTCAATATCGTCACCATTCAGTAACATGGGAGATTTTGTTTGCATTTCTATACCGTCTAGTTTTCCTGATTCTCTCCAATTGGATTTTTCGCCTTTTGCTTTATATGGTTTTAAACGGATTGAATTTTGAGGTTTTTGATGCAGATTTAGGATTAGCTGAATCGACTGGATTCCCGTGTTTGTGGATAGTAGGCAGTTTATTGGAAGCTCCAGGATAAGGAATTACCACTTTCTCATCTGAAATTATACAACCATTTTTAATAAATGATTGTAATTAAATAGTTGGCAACATAAACATACCTGAATAAATTATACTGTTATACACCATAAATGATAAAAGATTTATAAGACATAAAACTTATTCTGCAAATGACCTTGACCCTAATAGGGTATTGAGTCTTATCATGCTTGACCAACCCTTCAAGTCTGATTTTAGTATAACATACACTAAACAAGTTATAGCCATAATGTGAATGTGTGACTACAATACCCAACAAGCAGACGAATTGACAAACAGTTTAAAAAACAGATTGGCAGAGGGATTTTCACAGGACGAAGTGATCCCTATAAACTGCTCATGCATTAGGGTTTTAATACATGAATTGTCAGATAGGCTCTATGAAACAGATAGACAGTTGAACTAATAAATGGAAGTCCCATGTAAAATAGGGCTGGGTCAATATATCGATATACCGGTACGTATCGATATTGGTCATCTATACGAGTATCGATATTTTTGCTCCGATACATTTAGATACAGTTGTTTTTTAGCACAAAACATACTTTTCTTGTGAAATCTTAAGTATTTGCATGGAAATGTATGCTTGATCATGTTTTTTTGTTTGTTTGCAAAAGGCTGATATGTTCTTGATTTTATCGATTAATTCATGCATGCTTTTTATGCTGGCTATTCAAATGGAGGTCTACGAATAACAAGCAATGATTAAGGAATTAATTAGAAGGTCGGCATTTAAGATCGACTTAATCTTTAGTTTTCAATCCAGAGACTTTCGAATACGAACTGCCTAAATGTGTTTGCTTTCTCTAGAACAAATTTCTGAAATTTCTGAAAAGGGTTGACGGGAAACTTGCGATGAAATTTTAAAAAAAGGCAAAATAAAGATAACATAAAAAAGACCCATTAGGGAATGTAATCATATATAAAATATCATTACCATAATGAGTTAAAGAAGATCCTGACGATAATCTCAACAGCACTCACAATAGAGTACACAATTAAACATCGACGGACCCCTAGTAAGCTAAAGGTGGGACCAGGTGCCCGGGAGGAGTAAGCATCCCCTGTTGGCTAGCCGCACCCGCCGTCGATGTTAATAAAGCATGGAAATGAAAATATATAAAATTCATGCACTGTCTGACGTTATGTCTATATAGAAAGTGCTATGGCGACAATGTCAGGGAAGTATATTCAAAACACTTACTGTCAAACCCCTCGCGGGGAACTTTTTTACGAGCTGCTCACGGCAAAGGGCATAAGTGTGACACAAATGGGTTAAAGAAGATCCTGACGATAATCTCAACAGCACTCACAATAAAGGACAAAATTAAACATCGACGGACCCCTAGTAAGCTAGAGGTGGGACCAGGTGCCCGGGAGGAGTAAGCATCCCCTGTTGGCTAACCGCGCCCGCCGTTAGACCAAACCAACCGGAACCCGTTTGACTTTGTGTTGGGGGAGGAGTAGTTATTAGTGAGTAAAATTGTTAGTTTGTGCATTTTACAAAATATGAATTAGTAACGATATACCGAATATCGGTACTTTTTGTATTGAATTGCATTGTATCGTATCGAAAATTTGGTTTCGATATCCAGCCCTAATGTTAAACCAGTGATACATATGATATTAAATACAAAGATTACATAGCTCGCCGTAGCAAGTTTTTATCAGAAATCAACAAACTTCTAAAATTTAAAATGTTTTATCAAGAGCAGACTATGCATCTAATATTAGTCTTATCCCTTAGAGAGCTAAAGATATTGCTAAAGTATGAATAATTAAAAAGTAGGTTAAAGGTTAAGGTCAACATTAATTTCAACATTAATACCTTATAGTAGAAGAGGTATAGTCCAGATTACAGTTTTTTGAAAGGAAGGTCAAAGTCCAAGGTCAATAGGTCAAACGACATAGTCTCAAATGAAAGGTCTCATCAGAAGGTATTTACATGTGAAATATCAAAGCCCTACCCTTTATAGCGCAAAAGATAGTATCTGAAAAGTAGGTCAAAGTCTACGAGAACACGGTCACAAGGTCAATAGACATGGTATTATCACAAGGAATCTATATGTGAAATGTCAAAGCCCTATCCCCCTACAGTTCAAGAGATATAGCCCAAGTTAAAGTTTTTGAAATGTAAGTCAAACTTTAATGTCTAGATCACAGGTCAAAGGTCATGATCTCAAATAAAAGGTCTCACCATGTGAAAAATGAAAGCATTAACCCTTATGGTTGAAGAGATATGGCCCAGGTTAAAGTGTTTCAAAAGTAGGTCAAAGTCTAAGGTCAAGGTCCCTAGGTCATGGTCTCAAATTAAAGGTCTCATCACAAGGTATCTACACGTGAAAAATGAAAGCCCTACCCTTTATGGTTGAAAAGATATGGCCGAGGTTAAAGTTTTTGAAAGTAGATCAAAGTCACTAGGTCAAAGGTCATGGTCTCAAATGAAAGGTCTCATCACAAGGTATCGACATGTGAAATGCGAAAGCCCTACCTTTATGGTTTAAAAGATATAGCCCAGGTTAAAGTTTTGTCTACGGACAACAACAACGAAGCCGAGGGTATAACATTAGCTCTTTGGACTTTTGTCCCGGCAAGCTAAAAAGTGAGTTATCTATAATGGCTATGTGGATCTCTTCCTTCTTTTAAAATGTTAGGAGTTTCTTCCACAGTATAAATTATGACCTTGGGTAGGATTTTTACCTACATATAGAAAATATTTTTGGTCTAGATCCTATCCATGGGTAAAGAAGGATAGATGGACAGACAGACATATAGTTATATTAAACATAGGATAATCAAAAATGCATAGCTCGCCGTAGCAGGTTTTTGTCAATAATCAAATAACTTCCAAAATACAAAAAAGTATTGCCATGAGGATTCTATTCATCAGATGTTAGTCTTATCTCTTAGAGAGCTAAAGATATTGCCAAAGTATGAGTAATAAAAAAGTAGGAAAATGGTTCAGGTCAAAGTCAAAGGTCAAGGTCACTAGGTCAAATGTCATGGTCTCAAATTATAGGTACCATCACAAGAAATCTACATGTGAAATATCAAAGCCCTACCCCTTATAGTTCAAGAGACATAGCCCTGTGACAGTTCTACCGAATTGAAGCGGCGGGTGTTGCATGCAAGCAGGAGATGCTTACTCTTCCTGGGCACCTGGTCTCACTCCCATATCGGGAGTTCGCTTCTTTTCAAATGGTGGGGGTTTTTGTTTGTTTGCTTTGGTTCCTGTTTTATCCTGATTTTGTATGTCTTCGGTTTCTGATTTTCTGAATAATCGATTTTGTGCTGTATACAGGGATATGGTCATTATCAATATTTGTCATTGTAGAATTTCCAAAAAGATTTTAAAGTTTATGATATCTTAATCCTTGACTGGTAAGTTTTTTTTTGTAATATGTTTATTTTTGTCATTTACGTCTGAAACATGGGAGCAAGCTCTAGCGTATCTGATTAGCTAAGAGTTTTAAATGCCGTACGATGGCAATCTTCGAACATCGCCATCAAGCCAAGAAAAATTAACTTTGTTGAAGCCAAAATCTTCTCTTTTGTCGTATATGTTTGTTTGAATTTCTCCGTTATTAATTTTTAAATCAAGATCCAAAAATGGTGTAGCTTTATCATTTGTGTTAGCTTTGTTCAATGTTAACTCTGGAGGATAATTTGATTTTTGTAATGGTCAAAATTTGGGTTATCAATATTCAAAATATAAGATACCTAGATGTGCCGTTGAAACAAGTTCGAGTTTTTGCAGATTTTGCATGAATTCTTTTGCAAATCTGCAATCAAAGACGCACAATTAGTACCCATAGGAATTTCAATAAGATGCATGTATAGAGTGTCACCAGATCTTACAAGGATGTTGTCTGAAAGAAAGGACAAGGCCTTGCACAACTCAGATCGAGTCCATGATTTGTACGATTTGTATTCTACTGAGGAGAATCCTTTTGTGACAGTACATATAAATGTTTTACCCTCTCGACCAAAACACCATTTGATAAAATTTGAAAAGCGATCTGTTACATGTTAGAAATATCGTAAGATCAGATAGATTCGGATTTAAAATAAAACTATTTGAATTTGTCGATCACATCACCAGAAATCTTTATTGACCAAAAATAATTGATGTCGCTATTATTAAATAAAGTTTCACAATAATTTGTTACATGATTCGTTATTGCTGTTAACGCTGATGTCAAATTCCTGCATAAAAAGGCGATAGCAGGTGTGCAATTGCTCGAGTTAGCAATAAATCGAAATGTGTAAGGAGACTTGTGTAGTTTGGGTAGACAGTAAATAGTTGGTACGTCTAATTTTGAAATAGAGAGTTGAAATGAAGAAATTTCACCCAGATGACTTTGTAAAATGGAAGGGAAAGTTTCATTGCTTTTAATATAAGTGTTGGTTGTAGAAAGTTCCGATACTAAAACTGATATGTAAAAGCGCTTTCAAATGATTGGTCTCGTTGGTTAAGATGTGGTCATTTGTGTTTGATGTTTCTTTGTGATTTGGTGTTCCTTGTGCCATTTGCGTTTCATTCTCTGCGTGTCTGCTTTGTGTTTTTGCATTGGGTGTTTTGGAATTTTGATGTCATTGCTGCAACAGGGTGTTGATGGGGATTTCATACTTTCTTGGAAATAATGTGGTTATTAAGCTTTGCCTCTATATTGGCACAGATAACCCGTATGTCTTGCTTTTTTCTGTTATATTGGAGTTCCGCGTCCGTTGGCATCTCTTTTTTTTTTTGTATCTTTACTTTTTGTGTTCATAAAGGTGTTTTGCCATTTTGCCTTTTTGCAGTGGATGCTACACTCAAATACGAAACCACCTAACACTTCCCTTTATTATTTGAGGATGCATCCGTAATGAAAGCTTTGTATTAGAGATCAAACACAATTTATAAGAATACGTTGAGATTATCGTTAGGATCTTCTTTAACTCATTTGTGTCACACTTATGCCCTTTGTCGTGTGGAGCTCGTTAAAAAGTTCCCCGCGAGGGGTTTGAGAGTAAGTGTTTTGAATAATTTCCCTGACGTGAATCGCAGTAGCACATTCTATATAGAAATGACCTCAGACAGTGCAATTCATGTTTTTCATATGTTTTTATTTTCGTGCATGATCATCGACGGCGGGTGCAGCTAGCCAACAGGGGATGCTTACTCCTCCCGGGCACCTGGTCCCACCTCTACCTTGCTAGGGGTCCGCCGATGCTCAATTTGGTGCTCTATTGTGAGTGCTGTTGAGGTTATCGTCAGGATCTTCAATAACTCATTTGTGTCACACTTATGCCCTTTGCCGTGTGGAGCTCGTAAAAAAGTTCCCCGCGAGGTGTTTGACAGTTAGTGTTTTGAGATTATCGTCAGGATATTCTTTAACTCAGGACTGTGATAAATGATTATGGGACCTCCGGCAGGACTTGTCAAAACAACTTTAGAGAAAACTGAGCCCTAGACACGAATCTGGTGTTCACAGTTGATTTTGATCGTTTAATTCTAGATAAAAGTAACCCTCTGATGGATTTTATCCAATCGGAAAGGGTGTCGAGCTGTACATCCTCTTTCTTTGCCCAACGTCTTGTATATTCCTTACAAGAGTCCATGATAATTTTGACATTTTGGTTCCATGTAAAGGACATACTTTCTCTGTATTTTGGGCCCTTTTTTAACAATTCTCTCAACTTGTCGTTCTTGACTGTACAAAGGTCACCTGTAATAACGTGTCCACAAGGAGAGTAGTTGAAATCCGATGAAGAACATTCGCAAGGAGGCGGATATAGTGAGGGATTACTTAAATCAATACACTGCAGGAATCGTTTGTAATTGTAAATTTTAGATGCAACTGTTGGTGTGTAGCTATAGGAAATACAAGGAGTTTCTTTTCTTGTGAAATATGGTGGGTTTTTTTCTGTGACAGTTTTGTGATTCAAAATTTGACCAAGATTCAATTTATCAATACCTTTGTTTGCAAATCTTACTTTAATGAAAGGACAGTTTGTTTTCTCTTCTGATTTATCTGATCTAACTGCTTGAAATAAACGAAAAGCAGAAATATCCAAGATGACTCCTTGTAGTCTGTATTCTGGGGAACGTGTATCGGTAAATGTGAGGTCCTTCGTACATTCGTAAATTTCATGTAACTTCCGTAAAGGAACAGAGTATAATTTGGTACGAATATAATGCAGGCCTAGAAAATCATTAAAAAATAGAACCAAGTCATCGAAGGAGAAACTATGTATCTCAGGACTATTATATTTTCGAATGTCATGACTTCGAGGTATTCTTTGTGGTCTGTTGAATAAGTGCAATCACCAAGAATTCGCTGGTTCAAGGCTGTAGTTTGGTCAAAAACCAATCTAAGTATCCGTCTTATGACAACAGTATTATATCCACGGGTATAAAAGACATTTGATGATTCTGTCCCAATTTTGATGGTTATTCTGTCTACCTTTGATCCTTCTCATTTTATAAATCATGTCACCCTTAAAAGAACGCTGTGAAATACACATAGTTATCTACTCTATGACTTCTGTTGGACCGACTTCCAAAGAAGCTGACATTATTTTGTTTATGTAATTTCCAGAAAGTCTTAACTAGTTTATGAAAGCGAAATCCTTCACTTAGAATTCCTTGGTAATTTGTGAGTTTCTGCAATCAAAATCCAAAACAAAAGTACATGCTCCAGCGTATCGGATGAACTGTGAAATGTAAGTTTATTCAGGAACATCGCCGTCAAGCCAGGGGAATTTTACACTTCGAGTTTCGACAAGTAGATCCGAACGTTGAAAAAATCACAGAGAATCCAATCTGCAAAATTAGATAGACATCGCTGCGTGTTTCTGTACAGCAATCTCCTTATGATGTTATACATTGTGACGTCACGTTTTCATTCGAAATGCCACCAGTACGACATTGAATTTCATAATTTCAATTGAAGAAAATACACTAGTTAGCATATGTATTTAATATCAGAATAAAGACATAAGAAGGATCTTACCTACAATGTTTACATTTATTCCCCATGATTCAAATTCTTTAAAATAAGCGCGAGGTGAATGTGAAATAGATACGTACTAAAAATGTTTAATTAAAACAAACATTGACTTCATATGATTTTAAATTGATTTTCTGGAAGTTTTAGACAACAATCATTCTATATGCAGTTTAACTTTTTTGGCCACAAAAGTAAACATTGTTCTAGAAAATTATGTCAATTTTGTGGACATGACGAGCAATAACATAATATGTACTTTAGTGGCCATACAATTGAAGAAATTTGAGAAAATATATATGTATATCATTTTTGTTGGTTCCAAAAAGGATAGCATTTTAACGTATAACATTTTTGTTCAGGTTTTGGTATCTCTATCCAGTATGTTGAGTGAAATTCAAGGTTACAAATTTGCTAAACATAATAAGAAGGGTAATGATATGAAACTAAAACTTCTAACATAATAATCAACTTATTTGTATGATTAATATATAGCTATATGACCATTAAAAATAGTTCTCCTTATCGGGAGTTCGATTTTCAGAGCAAATGACCGGCAATCATTTTTCGATAAGACGTATTTCCCTTTTCTCTTTTACCATTCGAAGAGGTATGTCTTATTTACTTGTGATTTAGTATCTTCTGCACAGGATTTTAATTCACCTTCCTTCGATCATCTCATTACAGCATTTTTAAGGTCGCCTCGTATGAAATTAAATCCTTTGAAATAACCCTTCTTTCACTACAGACACTTCCCATCATCGACATTTTAACTGTAATCAACTTATTTCTTCATCCAGAGTACTTCTTAATTTGGACCCGGTCGACGCACATGTATTACACCCACTACTCCATTTGCAGGCTCGATCTACATTTTAACAACAACCCACATGGATTCATCACGCTTCTCGGTTGCTCTTTTTACAATGGATTATAATATAATCCATAGAAAATTTAGATTTTAGATTCAAAATTGTAAATTAACCGTGGCTATGATCCTTCTGTCACCAGAAGGATACTTGGCTTGTACTGTACCAATCTACAGCGTAATATATAATTATATTTGTAATACCAATTCTCTGTAAGGACCAACATTTTTGACGGCATGTCATGGATTTTTCTGATATTTTTCTACAAATGGTACCTTTGGTACATTGACAAAGAAAATGACCTTTTTTGGACAATGTAATTGACGGTTGCCATGGAAACGAGGTCAGTTTACTTTTTGCCCTCACAAGACTAAGGAGTAAGCTTTATTTGAACAACGTGTTGCCATGGAAACCACTTAAACATCCTAACAACTTTGACATATGTAACTCTTTAAAACTTCTGTTCTAGAAATGTATTCAAGATATTTCTTCTATAATACATATAACATCAAATCAAAAACAGTCAAAAACAGGTATTAAAGCAAGGCATATTTTTGCCATTTTAATGCTATTTCTAGCACTTTGATCACAAATAACTGTGAACGCAGGCTTAACAGAATATCACACGCCTTCCTTAGACCAGAATTCTAAAGAAATCTCCACGCTGAAGATTTCCGATTATCAAAACTTAAAATTTCATGACTTTCTGGTCTTGTAATAATCGCTCAATCGGCATGTCAGTCCAGTAGCTCAAAGGTAGAGCTTTAGTCCACCATGCGGGAGGACCGTGGTTCATACGTATGTGGACAAAGATTTCTTCTTTGCAAGTAATGTTAAGACTAGAGAAAACAGCAAAAATTCGAATTATTGCTAAAATTGAGCTTATTTGGACACTTTGCTATGAATTTTCTTACCAACATACATACGTCATATCTAGTTAGAAATAATTATATCTATCAGGTTTTTGAGAAGTGTTTGAATGTAGAGAAATTTTATCTTTCACACTATTCATATGAATGTATCCATATGCATATGTTCATATTATTACACAAAACTTTGAGATACATATTACATATTGTAATTATTGTAATTGCTAGAATGCTGCTGTGAGATTTTACAGAGTTCGAAAATCTTTATGCCCGTCAGGTGTCTGTAAAGTGTTTGAATGTAGAGAAACTTATAATACATCTTACCCATATGGTAATATCATTACACATGTACACAGTCATACTGTCATTATTGCACAAAATCTGTATTCGGCTCTATTCATTTACATATCGAAATCATTGTAAACTGTTGCATTTTTTTTTAAAGTTGGTTATATATAAATTTCATGCTTCTGTCTTTGGTGATATAGTAAAGAAAGATAACTCTTATTGGATCTTTAATTTTTTACATGATAAGATACACATTCAGTCAGATTTTGCAACATACGACGTGGTCATTGAATGATTTCTGTCTATAAGAATTTGCACAATATGATAAAGGAATAATATGTGAAGTTTCTGTTGAAAATCTTGAGCTGAAAAGAAAATATAGCCAAGAAATGAGTACTTTCGTTACAATCAATTGATCGCTAAAAAGTCTGTTTCAAAATCTCGATTTTTTTTATGGTGACCTCCTAATATCGTATCTTACATCTGAACATCCTCAAATGTGCCATTAAAGATGGTTGCTGTGGCAACTTTTGATGTGAACCCCTACCCATATTACTATTCATAGGGGTCTGTACTTGATTATGCTATGATTTACAATAGTGAATTTCTATAAATTTGCTGCAAAGATACTCTCCTTTTTTCTTATAACCTTAGACTGTTTTCAAGCTCATTGACTTCAATGTCGCGGTCTTTTCAATTTTCATGCTAAAATTTCACTGCAATCTGCAATTTTCCATTTTTTGTGTCAATTTTCCATTTGCGTTTTTATGGTAATGATGATTTGGATAAACGTTTAAACAGTTTAAACTTACAAGAAGAGATGAACGTACAATTTTCATTACTGTCGGTTTTCTTATAGAAAAATAATAATTGATCAAAAAGTAAGAAATTGATAAATTTTACACCTTTTTCCTTCAAATGTATTCATGGAATTGATTATTTCAGAGATACAAAGTTTCTGTGCAACTTATTCCTTTGCAAAAGAGATATATCAAATATTATATCGTATAGAACAATTTTGATATGATATCATCTGATTTCTGAAATATGGTTTTTGTTTTTATTTTCATAAAAATAACATTTTTTTTGTAAAATTGAGTCATTTACAAAACAGTGACTTTGACACATGGTCGAATGACCTTGAAATGTTTTCAAGGTCAATTTGTATTGAAATGTACACTCATTAAGTTTTTTATGCATGGTTAATTCAAAACCATTAGAAATGGAGAAAAATTACACTCCATGTATAGTAATATAGAGCGAAATGTTGCCATAGTAACCATTTTTGATGTACTTTTCTGTTAAAATGAGAAATTTTCCAACGTTCTGATCTTTTATTTTTATACTAATTGAGTATTTTTTTTTCTATAGCGATGATAAAACTTTTCGTATAACATGAAATATGATTCATGAATACATTTAACTTCCTTTACAGCTTGATTTGTGACAAAGTATTTCAGCAAGAATGAACAAGTATCTGCAGGTCCTTTTAATATTTCTCGCACCATCGCTTGTTATGGCAAGCGGTAAGTTTTTATTACCATTCATTCATGCGTTAAGGATTACACTTAATAAAGTAGAACAAAAGAGGGGATCTCCAACAACACCAGGTTGCATCACCCATATCAAACCCCCAAAACACCCAATGCAAAAACACAGAGCAGACAAGCACAGAAAGAGACGCAAAAGGGACAAGGAACGTCAACGCACAACACAGAAACATCAAACACAAAGGACTACACATAAACAAACGAGACCAATTGGAAACCGGTGCCGACTTAGGACGGCAATCTGCCAAGAAAATAGCAGAAGGTGTGGTTATCCTGGATTACGTTGACACAACCCTCCAACTTTTCCGATAACCCAGAGGTCTCGAAGTGGGTACATTTGTGGTGTAAAAGAACCTCCTCAGTCTCAGATGACCACACACAAACAAAACTGCAAAGCGCAGGGGCCCAAGCAACACAGATGAATATGTAAATAGATATAAAAAGAGGGCGTACGTAATACAATCCGTGCTCTGCCGGCTGTGCGAGCTCATGTATGTTATCGCCCGAGGAGTCCGACTGACATTCAGAGAGGACAGGTGGTCGGGACCCTGTCTTCTATAAAGAGGTTTGGACAGGGTCCGGATGGGGTTCCGTCGTCACAGTCAGTCAAAGTGCAAGTTTTAAGAATGCACTGGTACAAGTCTAAAGCTTGGTCAAGTACTAACATTTAAAAGAGCATTGGTCAAGAATGTCATTGGTCAAGACTAACATTTAAAAGAGCATTGTCGTCTGTGATAAGTCTGATTTGTTTGTATAGTTAGTACTTAAGCCTAATTTATGAATCGTCAAGACAACATAAAGTTGAACAGATCACATGCTGCTGATATTATTAGAATAAATCATATACTTCTTTGATGTTTATTCATCATACAGCTATATGTTCATATCATATCTTGGTATAGTGTAGCATAGAAAAGGAAAAAAAAGACTTTGAGGTACCTATCTAAATATCCATATTCTCTCAGACGTAAACCTAATCTGAAAATTCACACACGAAGAACCGAAAAATTTGACGAAAGTTATCTTAGATATTGGTAAATAAAAATGTAAACAATTATTCAATTTCTACTGCTAAGTAAATTTTGATAGTTATGTAACTATATGCTCCCCCCCCCCCATATCTACGGTTAACTCTTACTTCATGGGGAATTTGCATACTGCAGAAGAGTTTTGAAGAGTTTTAGAAAACCTTATCTTTGAGGGATGAACACGAAATTATCTAGAAATAGGTCCATCATATTGTGCTATTCCCCTCCCAGGTTTAAATATATTATGTTATTTTTTCAATTGTTAGATTTACTTTCTCGTTGTCATATATTACTTTCTCGCATGCTATGGATTCTGTTAAACAATGTTTCGTGAAATAAACTTTGTTGAAATTCCAACGATGTTTTCTTTCCACGACAAAGAACTGAACATTTATTAATCACATAACGCGAAGTACGAAGTATGACTTGTAAGCCCGCACCGGCTTACAGGTACCTGTATTTTCCTATACCACACGAAACTACCTACCATAATAAGTATCTAGGTAGTATAAAAATTAGAGAATTTACGAAAAGCTCATCCCATTATTTTCTTATCTGAGCTTTAAAATGCATTGACATTATCCAACAAATTGTTTTCAATTATTTTTCTTTATACAAATATGGCAAAATTTCAATTATATTTCTGAATTTTTTTCTGTAAAAATTGACATTTTTATGTAAATATTGCGAAACAAATGTTTGAAATAGAAATTTTGCCGGGAAATACACTTGAATTTGTAGAACTATGGTTAATCTTAAGATTTTCAAAGCAATGTGACAAAGAAATTTCATTCTTGGAAAATAAGAGGACAAAGAGGAAAATCGTTGTGTACTTATTAAAAGTTGGTATATGCCAAAGAATGACAAAAACACATAATTGCATGACATATATGATTTATAACAGTAAAATCGGCATCTTGTGATTTGGACAAAGGATGGTCGAAAGTGATGTCATCTCCCCACTTTAAATTTTATCCACAGTCTGTTATATACTTAGAAAAACGCGCCATTTATTCATAAAAATGTTATTTTTTACGATTTAAATTCGATGAATAGATCACTTCACATTAGTTTGTTTATTTGTATTCATTTCATTTTCAATTGATCCAGCGCCTTTAAAATCATTTTCAGTGGCAATCAATTTCGTTTTTACAATAAAATTTACAGCGGACAACATTACTCGCTGTGTATGTTTTTTCAAAGGAATATTACTTCCATGGAATTGTAAAATACAGCCTAGGTTAATATTTTGAAAAACGTATATCAAACTCCAAGGTATAGGTCACTATGTCAAAAGTAAAGGTCTCAAGCACGGATCTTGTATTATTATTTTCTTTTGTTTTGGTCTGTTGAAACTCTTTAAGGATGTCATTTATATTCGGAAGACATTCAAGTTCTACGTTTGCATGTTACAGTCAATAAAAATCGAATCTGTTCTAAAATGATGCGTTTGAATTTAAAGACGTTTAACATTCTACATGTAAAAACATATTTGATAGGGTTTAGTTTTAGACTCAAGAATGTTATTGCTGCTCGTCGATCGATACTTTGAAATTCTCTGTTTCTTGATATATCCCCAGAATCTTACATTCTTGCTTTACGTTTATAGTTCTGTTGACTAAATGAGGGTCATTGTGTGCGTTTGTGTCGTATTTGATATTTGGCCTGTATTTTCCTGAAGGAAAAGAAGATATTCATAGAATAACTGTCTTTTGGAATGTGATTACACTGTGATAACTTACAATGGAACCAGGAATTATGTTCCATAATGCGCGTTAGCGCATTATGAGAAACATAATTCCTGGATCCATTGTAGGTTATCACAGTATAATCACATTCCAAAAGACAGTTATTATATATATTTACATTCCAGTTTTTCACGCTTAAATGACGTTGATATACGAATAAAACTCTGTTGCTAAGGCTCTGTTACTACGTACCGTCAAAGTATAAATCAAGCCAAGTTACTATGACGTCATAGTTAAAACCACGCCACCGCGGTTATACTCCTATAATTACAGTGTAAATTCTATACAAATGAATGGGCATATGTAAATATGAAAAGATAATGACAAAAATATTACATTACGTCAATAAAGAATGAATTACTTGATCTCACTTTTCAATTTTACATTATAACTTTTAATTCAATATAATTCTTCGTAGTTGACATATTTGAAAGGTTCCTAAATTTGTTCTCTTTTTTATTTTGACACCATAGACATGTAAACAATACACAGCAATGAAATGTTTTGTATATAACACTTTGTTGGTGTTAAAGAATTAAGTATTGAAGTATTCAGATTAACTGTTTAAAATTGTTTCTATTGTGAAATAACATTTTCGAAAAGAGAAAAGGGGGGAAAATTTACAAAGAATCGGTTTGAGAATCCATAACAAAATAATACGGAAGGAATCCAACCCTATACCTTTTGGAAGACAATTTCAAACCTATTTTCATGCTCCATACACGTGTTTCAAATATCAAATTCTCATCCGTGATGCCTCCATCAAAATGCTTTTCATGATTAAGCAGTCCAAATTAATTTCACTAGCATCCTCTTGCGTTATTTCTAGAATTTCAATTTCTGTATTTACTTTACAGAGAGTGCGCGGCTCCGAAATTCCTGTAGGGTCGATTCAGTAGTATATCCAAATAGATCTATGTTCAAAATAGCATTGGAGGGATGGTGCTAAGATGTTAAACTCCTTTAATTTCGATGATATTTTTCGATAAAATGGCGAGTGTTCGAAATACTATCAACGGGGAAATGATTGCGTTGGTTTTATTTTCGCTATGTTCGAGGTTTTCGAATGTTCCGCGAACATTAAGCCCCCGCAATAATTTTGTATAATGGACAAAAAAAAAAATGAAAATTATTATATTAAAAAATGTACCGTAAGATGTAGCAGGATGGGTGGGATATGTCAAATTGTGAATAGAATGTTCATTTATTGATAACAAAGATGCTATTTTGCATTCGGACTGGGGCCCATGATGGGCTGACTGAGAGACCTGTAGCTAAACCAAATTGTTGACACAGACTGACAGATGGACGGAAGGACATTGCAATTCAATAACCCATATTTTGTTTCGTAATCCGGTCGAAAATGTGCATAATTCAGACACTTCCAAAAAATTTCCCCCAATTTCATATATTGGATATGGCCCCTGTCCAAAATATCACTGCACATCACAAAATATTGCAAGATAATTGCAAAAAATCATTGGAAAAAAGAACCAATATACGAACAGATTCTCCTACTGGTATGATATCAAGGTCGACCTAAATAGGCCGAACATAGCACAGTGATTCCCCTAGACTATTTGATACATGTACGTATTCTGCGGTTAAGCCTTTGTTTCCATGCTTGATAACAAACGACTCTGTTCTTGAGATAGAAAATGTTCTCAACAGTTCCATACAGCCATATCCGACAAGTTCGGGATACATTTCTTCTTAAGATTTCAGGAAGTCCACTACTTTATCATTTCTTCTAAACGTGACTTCTCTTTGCACTACATTCAAAGGTGTCTTCTCTTCTCTACTTGTTACACAGTTCCACAAAAATTATTCAAGAAAATCTGATTCACTAGTCTACATATACCGTACTTGTCGAGCAGGTATTTCCGAACTGAATGTATATCCAAACGATTCGCTATTTTGGTTGCTTGGAGCTACTTTTTCCCAATTTTGGTGATACAGACTTCTAGGAAAGGAAGTATCAATATAACTTAATTTAGTATATTTGTAGCGTTTGTTTCTCCTACTGTTCAATTTCAGCATTACAAACTTTCCTTTTCTGAGTAGCAACATCTCTCCATCGCCTGCTTATGGCGTGTTCATATCTCAGTTTATACGCTATGCCAGAACAAGTACCAAATATACAGATTTTGTTCTGAGAGCTTGGCGTCTTTCAGATAAGCTTCTCAGTCAGGGATATGTTTGTGACCGACTAACATCGTCACTGGGGAAGTTCTACGGTCGATATGGGGAATTCGTCATACACTGTGATGTCCCACTCTCCAGAATGGTGGATGATATTCTGTCATAGACCATTTGAACCATCCAACCAAACATTGTGCTCTATGACTTCCGAAATGGAAGTAACCGGATGTGACAATTCTACCGA
The DNA here is from genome assembly GCA_033119305.1 of Pinctada imbricata. Lineage (NCBI taxonomy): Eukaryota > Metazoa > Mollusca > Bivalvia > Pterioida > Pteriidae > Pinctada > Pinctada imbricata. The sequence goes on from VSWD01000014.1 coordinate 46,119,692, forward strand.
ATTGAAGCGGCGGGTGTTGCATGCAAGCAGGAGATGCTAACTCTTCCTGAGCACCTGGTCTCACTCCCATATCGGGGGTTCGCTTCTTTCCATGTGGTGGTGGTTTTCGTTTGTTTGCTTTGGTTCCTGTTTTATCCTGATTTTGTATGCCTTCGGTTTCTGATTTTCTGAATTACCGATTTTGTGCTGTAAACAGGGATATGGTCATTATCCATACTTGTCATTGAATGAATTCAGCTTCGTACGAGTAAAGCAAAATGTCGGCAAGGGGTGGGGCACAATTGGTCCCCATTAGAATTACACAGTTCCACAAAAATTATTCAAGAAAATCTGATTCACTAGTCTACATATACCGCACTTGTCGAGCAGGTATTTCCGAACTGAAGGTATATCCAAACGATTCGCTATTTTGGTTACTTGAAGCTACTTTTTCCCAATTTTGGTGATACAGACTTCTAGGAAAGGAAGTATCAATATAACTTAATTTAGTATATTTGTAGCGTTTGTTTCTCCTACTGTTTTTAACTTTCGTCTGTTTGGAAGCCGGGGAAAGTGACGTCATTTTGTTAAGAATGAGTTAAAGAAGATCCTGACGATAATCTCAGCAGCACTCACAATAGAGCACTAAATTGAGCATCGACGGACCCCTAGCAAGCTAGAGGTGGGACGAGGTGCCCAGGATGAGTATATAGCCGCACCCGCCGTCGATGTTCATGCACGGAAATGAAAACAATATATAAAGAATACATGCACTGTCTGTGGTTTTGTCAATATAGAAAGTGTTATGGCGACCATGTCAGGGAAAAGATTCAAAACACTTACTGTCAAACCACTCGCGGGGAACTTTTTTTACGAGCTCCACACGGCAAAGGGCATACGTGTGTCACAAATGAGTTAAAGAAGATCCTGAGGACAATCTCAACAGCAATCACAATAGAGCACTAAATGTAGCATCGACGGACCCTATCAAGCTAGAGGTGTGACATAGCTTCTGACTTCAACTTCACTTACAGATACAATAGACGATGTGTTGTCCATCAATAATCCAAAATTGGCGGATTACCTGAGCAGTATCTATCTTCGGAGCTTGAAGTCAAAGAAACTACAGAGACAAATAATTCAGCATCCTAGTTGGACATAATGCTGTCCTACGACACTGATGGTCACTTGAACACCTCACTCTATGACAAACGTGACGAATTCAATTTCAGCATTACAAACTTTCCTTTTCTGAGTAGCAACATCTCTCCATCGCCTGCTTATGGCGTGTTCATATCTCAGTTTATACGCTATGCCAGAACAAGTACCAAATATACAGATTTTGTTCTGAGAGCTTGGCGTCTTTCAGATAAGCTTCTCAGTCAGGGATATGTTTGTGACCGACTAACATCGTCACTGGGGAAGTTCTACGGTCGATATGGGGAATTCGTCATACACTGTGATGTCCCACTCTCCAGAATGGTGGATGATATTCTGTCATAGACCATTTGAACCATCCAACCAAACATTGTACTCTATGACTTCCGAAATGGAAGTAACCGGATGTGACAATTCTACCGAATTGAAGCGGCGGGTGTTGCATGCAAGCAGGAGATGCTAACTCTTCCTGAGCACCTGGTCTCACTCCCATATCGGGGGTTCGCTTCTTTCCATGTGGTGGTGGTTTTCGTTTGTTTGCTTTGGTTCCTGTTTTATCCTGATTTTGTATGCCTTCGGTTTCTGATTTTCTGAATTACCGATTTTGTGCTGTAAACAGGGATATGGTCATTATCCATACTTGTCATTGAATGAATTCAGCTTCGTACGAGTAAAGCAAAATGTCGGCAAGGGGTGGGGCACAATTGGTCCCCATTAGAATTACACAGTTCCACAAAAATTATTCAAGAAAATCTGATTCACTAGTCTACATATACCGTACTTGTCGAGCAGGTATTTCCGAACTGAAGGTATATCCAAACGATTCGCTATTTTGGTTACTTGAAGCTACTTTTTCCCAATTTTGGTGATACAGACTTCTAGGAAAGGAAGTATCAATATAACTTAATTTAGTATATTTGTAGCGTTTGTTTCTCCTACTGTTTTTAACTTTCGTCTGTTTGGAAGCCGGGGAAAGTGACGTCATTTTGTTAAGAATGAGTTAAAGAAGATCCTGACGATAATCTCAGCAGCACTCACAATAGAGCACTAAATTGAGCATCGACGGACCCCTAGCAAGCTAGAGGTGGGACCAGGTGCCCAGGATGAGTATATAGCCGCACCCGCCGTCGATGTTCATGCACGGAAATGAAAACAATATATAAAGAATACATGCACTGTCTGTGGTTTTGTCAATATAGAAAGTGTTATGGCGACCATGTCAGGGAAAAGATTCAAAACACTTACTGTCAAACCACTCGCGGGGAACTTTTTTTACGAGCTCCACACGGCAAAGGGCATACGTGTGTCACAAATGAGTTAAAGAAGATCCTGAGGACAATCTCAACAGCAATCACAATAGAGCACTAAATGTAGCATCGACGGACCCTATCAAGCTAGAGGTGTGACATAGCTTCTGACTTCAACTTCACTTACAGATACAATAGACGATGTGTTGTCCATCAATAATCCAAAATTGGCGGATTACCTGAGCAGTATCTATCTTCGGAGCTTGAAGTCAAAGAAACTACAGAGACAAATAATTCAGCATCCTAGTTGGACATAATGCTGTCCTACGACACTGATGGTCACTTGAACACCTCACTCTATGACAAACGTGACGAATTCAATTTCAGCATTACAAACTTTCCTTTTCTGAGTAGCAACATCTCTCCATCGCCTGCTTATGGCGTGTTCATATCTCAGTTTATACGCTATGCCAGAACAAGTACCAAATATACAGATTTTGTTCTGAGAGCTTGGCGTCTTTCAGATAAGCTTCTCAGTCAGGGATTTGTTTGTGACCGACTAACATCGTCACTGGGGAAGTTCTACGGTCGATATGGGGAATTCGTCATACACTGTGATGTCCCACTCTCCAGAATGGTGGATGATATTCTGTCATAGACTATTTGAACCATCCAACCAAACATTGTACTCTATGACTTCCGAAATGGATGTAACCGGATGTGACAATTCTACCGAATTGAAGCGGCGGGTGTTGCATGCAAGCAGGAGATGCTTACTCTTCCTGAGCACCTGGTCTCACTCCCATATCGGGGGTTCGCTTCTTTCCATGTGGTGGTGGTTTTCGTTTGTTTGCTTTGGTTCCTGTTTTATCCTGATTTTGTATGCCTTCGGTTTCTGATTTTCTGAATTACCGATTTTGTGCTGTAAACAGGGATATGGTCATTATCCATACTTGTCATTGAATGAATTCAGCTTCGTACGAGTAAAGCAAAATGTCGGCAAGGGGTGGGGCACAATTGGTCCCCATTAGAATTACACAGTTCCACAAAAATTATTCAAGAAAATCTGATTCACTAGTCTACATATACCGTACTTGTGGAGCAGGTATTTCCGAACTGAAGGTATATCCAAACGATTCGCTATTTTGGTTACTTGGAGCTACTTTTTCCCAATTTTGGTGATACAGACTTCTAGGAAAGGAAGTATCAATATAACTTAATTTAGTATATTTGTAGCGTTTGTTTCTCCTACTGTTTTTAACTTTCGTCTGTTTGGAAGCCGGGGAAAGTGACGTCATTTTGTTAAGAATGAGTTAAAGAAGATCCTGACGATAATCTCAGCAGCACTCACAATAGAGCACTAAATTGAGCATCGACGGACCCCTAGCAAGCTAGAGGTGGGACCAGGTGCCCAGGATGAGTATGTAGCCGCACCCGCCGTCGATGTTCATGCACGGAAATGAAAACAATATATAAAGAATACATGCACTGTCTGTGGTTTTGTCAATATAGAAAGTGTTATGGCGACCATGTCAGGGAAAAGATTCAAAACACTTACTGTCAAACCACTCGCGGGGAACTTTTTTTACGAGCTCCACACGGCAAAGGGCATACGTGTGTCACAAATGAGTTAAAGAAGATCCTGAGGACAATCTCAACAGCAATCACAATAGAGCACTAAATTGAGCATCGACGGACTCCTAGCAAGCTAGAGGTGTGACATAGCTTCTGACTTCAACTTCACTTACAGATACAATAGACGATGTGTTGTCCATCAATAATCCAAAATTGGCGGATTACCTGAGCAGTATCTATCTTCGGAGCTTGAAGTCAAAGAAACTACAGAGACAAATAATTCAGCATCCTAGTTGGACATAATGCTGTCCTACGACACTGATGGTCACTTGAACACCTCACTCTATGACAAACGTGACGAATTCAATTTCAGCATTACAAACTTTCCTTTTCTGAGTAGCAACATCTCTCCATCGCCTGCTTATGGCGTGTTCATATCTCAGTTTATACGCTATGCCAGAACAAGTACCAAATATACAGATTTTGTTCTGAGAGCTTGGCGTCTTTCAGATAAGCTTCTCAGTCAGGGATATGTTTGTGACCGACTAACATCGTCACTGGGGAAGTTCTACGGTCGATATGGGGAATTCGTCATACACTGTGATGTCCCACTCTCCAGAATGGTGGATGATATTCTGTCATAGACCATTTGAACCATCCAACCAAACATTGTACTCTATGACTTCCGAAATGGAAGTAACCGGATGTGACAATTCTACTGAATTGAAGCGGCGGGTGTTGCATGCAAGCAGGAGATGCTTACTCTTCCTGAGCACTTGGTCTCACTCCCATATCGGGGGTTCGCTTCTTTCCATGTGGTGGTGGTTTTCGTTTGTTTGCTTTGGTTCCTGTTTTATCCTGATTTTGTATGCCTTCGGTTTCTGATTTTCTGAATTACCGATTTTGTGCTGTAAACAGGGATATGGTCATTATCCATACTTGTCATTGAATGAATTCAGCTTCGTACGAGTAAAGCAAAATGTCGGCAAGGGGTGGGGCACAATTGGTCCCCATTAGAATTACACAGTTCCACAAAAATTATTCAAGAAAATCTGATTCACTAGTCTACATATACCGTACTTGTGGAGCAGGTATTTCCGAACTGAAGGTATATCCAAACGATTCGCTTTTTGGTTACTTGGAGCTACTTTTTCCCAATTTTGGTGATACAGACTTCTAGGAAAGGAAGTATCAATATAACTTAATTTAGTATATTTGTAGCGTTTGTTTCTCCTACTGTTTTTAACTTTCGTCTGTTTGGAAGCCGGGGAAAGTGACGTCATTTTGTTAAGAATGAGTTAAAGAAGATCCTGACGATAATCTCAGCAGCACTCACAATAGAGCACTAAATTGAGCATCGACGGACCCCTAGCAAGCTAGAGGTGGGACCAGGTGCCCAGGATGAGTATGTAGCCGCACCCGCCGTCGATGTTCATGCACGGAAATGAAAACAATATATAAAGAATACATGCACTGTCTGTGGTTTTGTCAATATAGAAAGTGTTATGGCGACCATGTCAGGGAAAAGATTCAAAACACTTACTGTCAAACCACTCGCGGGGAACTTTTTTTACGAGCTCCACACGGCAAAGGGCATACGTGTGTCACAAATGAGTTAAAGAAGATCCTGAGGACAATCTCAACAGCAATCACAATAGAGCACTAAATTGAGCATCGACGGACTCCTAGCAAGCTAGAGGTGTGACATAGCTTCTGACTTCAACTTCACTTACAGATACAATAGACGATGTGTTGTCCATCAATAATCCAAAATTGGCGGATTACCTGAGCAGTATCTATCTTCGGAGCTTGAAGTCAAAGAAACTACAGAGACAAATAATTCAGCATCCTAGTTGGACATAATGCTGTCCTACGACACTGATGGTCACTTGAACACCTCACTCTATGACAAACGTGACGAATTCAATTTCAGCATTACAAACTTTCCTTTTCTGAGTAGCAACATCTCTCCATCGCCTGCTTATGGCGTGTTCATATCTCAGTTTATACGCTATGCCAGAACAAGTACCAAATATACAGATTTTGTTCTGAGAGCTTGGCGTCTTTCAGATAAGCTTCTCAGTCAGGGATATGTTTGTGACCGACTAACATCGTCACTGGGGAAGTTCTACGGTCGATATGGGGAATTCGTCATACACTGTGATGTCCCACTCTCCAGAATGGTGGATGATATTCTGTCATAGACCATTTGAACCATCCAACCAAACATTGTACTCTATGACTTCCGAAATGGATGTAACCGGATGTGACAATTCTACTGAATTGAAGCGGCGGGTGTTGCATGCAAGCAGGAGATGCTTACTCTTCCTGAGCACTTGGTCTCACTCCCATATCGGGGGTTCGCTTCTTTCCATGTGGTGGTGGTTTTCGTTTGTTTGCTTTGGTTCCTGTTTTATCCTGATTTTGTATGCCTTCGGTTTCTGATTTTCTGAATTACCGATTTTGTGCTGTAAACAGGGATATGGTCATTATCCATACTTGTCATTGAATGAATTCAGCTTCGTACGAGTAAAGCAAAATGTCGGCAAGGGGTGGGGCACAATTGGTCCCCATTAGAATTACACAGTTCCACAAAAATTATTCAAGAAAATCTGATTCACTAGTCTACATATACCGTACTTGTGGAGCAGGTATTTCCGAACTGAAGGTATATCCAAACGATTCGCTTTTTGGTTACTTGGAGCTACTTTTTCCCAATTTTGGTGATACAGACTTCTAGGAAAGGAAGTATCAATATAACTTAATTTAGTATATTTGTAGCGTTTGTTTCTCCTACTGTTTTTAACTTTCGTCTGTTTGGAAGCCGGGGAAAGTGACGTCATTTTGTTAAGAATGAGTTAAAGAAGATCCTGACGATAATCTCAGCAGCACTCACAATAGAGCACTAAATTGAGCATCGACGGACCCCTAGCAAGCTAGAGGTGGGACCAGGTGCCCAGGATGAGTATGTAGCCGCACCCGCCGTCGATGTTCATGCACGGAAATGAAAACAATATATAAAGAATACATGCACTGTCTGTGGTTTTGTCAATATAGAAAGTGTTATGGCGACCATGTCAGGGAAAAGATTCAAAACACTTACTGTCAAACCACTCGCGGGGAACTTTTTTACGAGCTCCACACGGCAAAGGGCATACGTGTGTCACAAATGAGTTAAAGAAGATCCTGAGGACAATCTCAACAGCAATCACAATAGAGCACTAAATTGAGCATCGACGGACTCCTAGCAAGCTAGAGGTGTGACATAGCTTCTGACTTCAACTTCACTTACAGATACAATAGACGATGTGTTGTCCATCAATAATCCAAAATTGGCGGATTACCTGAGCAGTATCTATCTTCGGAGCTTGAAGTCAAAGAAACTACAGAGACAAATAATTCAGCATCCTAGTTGGACATAATGCTGTCCTACGACACTGATGGTCACTTGAACACCTCACTCTATGACAAACGTGACGAATTCAATTTCAGCATTACAAACTTTCCTTTTCTTAGTAGCAACATCTCTCCATCGCCTGCTTATGGCGTGTTCATATCTCAGTTTATACGCTATGCCAGAACAAGTACCAAATATACAGATTTTGTTCTGAGAGCTTGGCGTCTTTCAGATAAGCTTCTCAGTCAGGGATTTGTTTGTGACCGACTAACATCGTCACTGGGGAAGTTCTACGGTCGATATGGGGAATTCGTCATACACTGTGATGTCCCACTCTCCAGAATGGTGGATGATATTCTGTCATAGACCATTTGAACCATCCAACCAAACATTGTACTCTATGACTTCCGAAATGGAAGTAACCGGATGTGACAATTCTACCGAATTGAAGCGGCTGGTGTTGCATGCAAGCAGGAGATGCTTACTCTTCCTGAGCACTTGGTCTCACTCCCATATCGGGGGTTCGCTTCTTTCCATGTGGTGGTGGTTTTCGTTTGTTTGCTTTGGCTCCTGTTTTATCCTGATTTTGTATGCCTTCGGTTTCTGATTTTCTGAATTACCGATTTTGTGCTGTAAACAGGGATATGGTCATTATCCATACTTGTCATTGAATGAATTCAGCTTCGTACGAGTAAAGCAAAATGTCGGCAAGGGGTGGGGCACAATTGGTCCCCATTAGAATTCCGACAATTTGCTGGAAGACCTTTCCTCCAAACAGAACAAAAATGTTGTCGATCAGAAAGTTTAATATCTGAATGATATCTGTTTCAGTGCTCTTATTTTCAAAATCGGACTTTTCTTTTTGCTGGTTTTGTCATAGTTAACAGCAATAAAAAAAGGATGGGGCCACGAAACCCCTAAATCGCCCTTGTATCTTAACATTTGAGTTGATTGGATATTTTTTGCGACTTGATACATTGTTAACCTCTTTACTAGATTATGTGTTTAGATTTTGTAATTAATGCATGTATCCGCATCTATCAGCCCTTGGCACCCCAAAAATCGGCCATTTTCTCTCAAATTGCTGCAAAACTTAAATGTTCCTTTAAAATAAGCATAGGCCACATGCATCGAGAAACATCAAAAATTTACAAATGAAAGATAATAATTATATCTTCTTGTCATTAGAGTTTTATGTTTCTCTACGAATGTGGCCATGTCCACAAAAGACACATTTTCGGGCATTTTATACCATATTCTGTCAATAACGTCAAAATGATGTCATAGGATGAAGTCAGAAGTCTTCCTATGGTGCTTTGGTCCGTGATATGTTCTTTTTATTAAAAGCGGGAAAAAATCATTCCATTTAATGTGATACATCAAATATTAATCATAGATTTTAATTTCAAGGAAAATTGCAGGTTCGTTTTAGGGGCTTCGTGGCCCTACCCTTTTTTTGCATTTGCAATTGCCGTTCTTGCTTGTAAACGCATCACTTATAATTTTTGCGAATCTTTCTTTCAATTTAGAATGTGGAATTGTAGTGTAACGTGTGGAAAAACCAAAGGCTTTGATCGAATGGACTCTACTGAAATAAGAGGATTTCAGATGTTCTAAAAGTTCCTTCGAATTCTTTAAAATCCACATATGGTTGATACCACTGCGACAACATACTCTTGAACAATATTTTTGAAGCCCAGATTTGATTTCAGATAAAATTTTAGTGAGTAAGATCGATAAAGATTTGGTAGAACATTTTGAGGAACCAGTGATGAAACGTTGTTTGCATGGATTCTTATGCATTTCAGGTATGCAGTATAAGTACGGTAAATCTAAATCTAAATTGTCAGTGTCGAAGCCAAAGGAAGCAAGAGCTGATTTGTTGTTATCTATTATTTCATACGCAGAAATTTTTATTGGGGTGTAAGTGGGATTTTCCGTTTCGGATTTAAACCCAACTCTTTAACGAGACTGTCGAATCAGACCATACAACGTTATTTTTTACAAGATACATGATACGATGTGATACACGCATGATACGATAGGATACACGCATGATACGATAGGATACACGAACGAACACGATATACCTCATACACGATAGGAAACGATACGAAAGGATACGATACGATGCACGTTACACGATACACGATACGAAAGGATACACGTTACACGATGCACGATAGGAAATGATACACGTTACACGATGCACGATACGAAAGAAAACACGTTAGAAGATGTACATTACGCACGACACGATAGAATAAACGTTAAATAATGTGCATTAGCTTGCATCGTACAGCGCATAAACACGATAAAGCAAACAAATCAACTGTGCACGATACGATAGGAAATAAAATGTGTGAGCTATGTACGTTTATTGTTAATATTTGTATGATAATAAATAGTATTCGTTTTAGTTTAAAAAAGCACACGCATTATTTTTTTCGTATATCAAATCCGTGATTTGGAATCTATTATTTTCATTTACTCTACCCATGTCACCAAAAAGTAATAGTAATAAAAAACAGTGACCTAATTGGCAGGGCACATTATAAATCAAGCGAGGCGAATTGACTGCATGGAATTAAAACAAAATAAATGTATTTAAAATTGATTTGCATGTACATGTATGCAATAGTACTGATGTCATTTTGACATAAAGATACATCATATGTACATTGACCAGGAAACATTTGAAGGCATCGATCGGTCAAGTTACTTTACCGTCTACTCTACACCTACCTTTGAGTTTTTTATCCTCCATCACAGTTGAATTAAGTATAACGAAGTATATACATGTAATAGGTATATTTATTGTTCCTCAACAATGCATGTTTTCACTGAAGAATCCATAACGAGATCAAAACAATCCGAATATAAACAAGATAAACGGAAAAGAAATTCCGACGATTTGATTGGCTACCTGATACGATAGGATTCATGATACACGATACACGATAAGATACGATAGGATAAGATACGATATGATACACGTTAAATGAAATTATAAACGCACGATACAATACGATAAACGCATGATACGATACGATAAACGCAGGATACGATACGATTGAATTGACAAAAATAACGTTGTATGGACTTGTATACCTTTTTGCAAGTAAATCAAGTAAATGTGTAATTATTTGAGGCTTTGTTTGCTGGTTTGGAGACATATTGTTTTTGGGGGTGGGTAAGCTCTGTTATAACATCAGGGTCTATAAAGATAAACTCGAAGCTGGTGTTCACAGTTGATTTTTATCTTTAAATTCTGGATAAAAGTAACCCTCTAATGGATTTCATCCATTCGGAGAGGGTTTCGAGCTGAGGGTTTCGAGCTGTACATTCTCTTTCTTTGCCCAACTTCTTGCGCATTCCTCAGAAGAGTCAACGATAATTTTGACATTTTGATTCCATGTAAAGGACATACTTTCTCTGTATTTGGGATCCTTTTTTAACATTTCTCTCAATTTGTCGTTCTTGATTATACTAAGGTCACCAGTAATAACGTGTCCTCAAGGAGAGTAGTTGAAATCCGATGAAGAACATTCTCAAGGAAGTGGATGTAGCGAGGGATTACTTAATTCAGTACACTTCAGGAATCGTTGGTTGATCGTCTGTCTCTTCAACGCATTTGAAATTTTCTGTTACAAAATTCTTGAAATTTCTAAAACGTGGGTCCTGTAGCATCATATCCCACCCATTCTGCTACGTCTTTTGATACATTTTTGGACATAATAATTATCATACTTTTTGGCCCTATTACATTGTTTAGACTGAGGATCACTGACGAGGGTTTAGTCCCCGAAACGTGCATGTCTGGTCCATGCTGTTAATTTATCAGGTTTTAAATGATGCTAGTGGATTTAAAGACGTTTAACATTATAATTGTAAATGTTAGATGCAACTGTTGGTGTGTCGCTATAAGAAATACAAGGTGTTTCTTTTCTTTGGAAATATGATGGGATTTTTTCCATGACAGATCAAGATTTAATTCATCAATACCTTTGTTTGCAAATCTTACTTTAATGAAAGGACGGTTTGTTTTCTCCTCTGATTTATCTGATCTAACTGCTTGAAATAAACGAAAAGTAGAAATGTCCATGATGACTCCTTGTAGTCTGCATTCTGGGGACGTGTATCGGTAAATGTGAGGTCCGTAGTATATTTGTAAATTTCGTGTTACTTCTGTAAAGGAACAGAGTATAACGTGGTACGAATATAATGCACGTCTAGAGGCTCATTCAAAAATGGAACCAGGTCATCGAAGGAGAAACTATGTATCTCAGGCCTATTATATTTACGAATACCATGACTTCGAGGTCTTCTTTGTGGTCTGTTGAATAAGCTAGTCACATTTACCGATTGACAACCGGGACTTGTTAAGTTTCTTATGCTGCAGATATTATCGTTGCACCAATAGGGCGCTGCAGTGTTAAGATTTTTTTATCCAGAACTCTTCTCTGTTGCGACGGAAAGGTGTGCTCAAATTTCAAATTGGGATTGTTTGTGGGGTTATATATTTTCTAGAGGATATTGACTCTCATAGATAAGACAGTATGATCGGCCTGGGTAAAATGGCGATAAAGAAGTTGACTTCCTTTATTATTTATTTTTGACCGATGTCCTGACATTCTGGATCGAAGCTGACCTTTGGTTTCACTCACATAAATCAATGTTTGTTTTGTGGGATTACTTGAGAATGAAGTGTCTGTTATTAGGATGTTACAAGTTTTACAGTTCTTAGTGCCTAACTTAGAAATTGAGCAATCGCTTAGTGAAAATTGGTGCCCTTTTAGTATATCGACGACTTTAATCTTCCACGGCTTGATTTTGATATACCCATTGTATAGTAGAATTGTTTTACGTCTCCAATTTCATTAGCATCACATTAGAGCAGATAAATTTCAAGAGAAAGTGTTTATAGAAAGACTAAGCTAATTGTAAGTAAGCTGTTCCTCTGTTCTCCATGTCGCTCGCCATAACTGAAGATATATGCTGATCATCGGGGAGATCAATTCTATTCGAAATTTGACAAAAACTAAAGAAAATACCTTTATATCACAGAACTCATATATTCAACTAAATCTATGTTATGAGCTGTTTGCATGGAAAAGTGAACTAGACAAATGGGCATAGGCACCAACTTTGGTCGGCCGTCTGCCACATTCTTGTTTAAAAAATACAGATACTAAATGAAACACTTCAGAGCATTGTCACGCGTAAAAAAAAAGAAAAAGAAAAAACATGAAGACGAATAAATTATTTTTTATTTCATTTTACTTATATATCTTTTTTGTATGCATGTATGAGTGATTGTGTATTCATTCATTTAATATTTTGAACTTATACGGTTTGTATATCTTATACTCTAAACATTTTAATCTCAGAAAAAAAAATATTAAAAACATTTGATGTTTCCAATTCACATGGATTTCCAATGATCTACCGGGATATAACTCCTTTCACAAAACAAATAAGGAGGAAACAAACTCACGTCGATCTTAATTTTTCTTTTGGTGTTTTATATGAAAATCCCTCAAATTTTTAAGAACATTCCAAAATATTTTAATTCTATTTGAAATACCACTATCTTTAAACTTTTAAATGTCTATTGAAAAGTAGAAAGTCATAAACCAAAGACAATATCAAAAATCCGTACACAGCCAATTGTGCCTCACATGAAATTTATATGAAATGAGCATCATGTAAATTTCACATGAAAGTGTATGTGAAATTCATATAGATTTCACATCAGATTTATTTGAAAAATATTTTACATAAATTTCAAATAAAATTTCTTAACGTGAATTTCACATGAATTTTTTTTGTGATCTTCATGCGAAATTGAACTCGCATAAACTTCATGTCAGAAACTTCACATGAATTTCATGTAAAATGTTTTATGTAAATTTCATATTTGTGCTCGTTTCATATAGATTTCATGTGAACCTTTATGTAAAGTTCATGTAAATTTCACATGAATTTCATATAATGCAAAATTGGCTGTGGATGGCTTTCCGGATGGGGGATGTTTTTTTATGATGGGGGAATGTTTTCTATATAGAGAAACTTTCATTGAGGGATGATTTTCTATATAGAAAACCTTCCTTTGGGGATGATTCTCTATACAGAAAATATTCCGGGGGGAAGGTGTAACAAATGAAACACAACGATACAGTATTTCTTACAAAATCAAGCACAGTGTAACAAATACTAAGAGACAAAATTTTTCTGTATCATTTACTTATGATGCACATTGTATAAATCCGATAGTATATCCCCACCGCTATATGTTACTTGTGAGAACCCTTAAGTGACGCAAGTATGTTCAATTTTTCTTTGGATACTAGGAATATGTGAGTTGTGGAATAGATGGAAAAGTGTACATGAAACGTATCGTATCGAGGGCCTTGAATCATTCTATTTCTTATCATGATCTAGTGTATCGTTGTATCCCTAGTTATACTCATCTTGCCCACCTTTACCTGGTGTCACCACAGTGTAAAGAAACACAATGAAAGTCTTAAGTCTTAATTTAGTTTTACCATTGTTGAAAAAGGATGTAAATGACTGTTCGGAATTGCACCACTTACCTGAACAGGCATTGTCCGGGACAACAGCTTGAAGTGTTTTTGGCATACAGAGATTTCAAATGGTAAATTTCCGAGGTCAAAATTATGCAAGGCAAGGAGGCTAGAAACTGAATAATTGAGTGAATCAATGGGGAGGGGGATTCAACATTTAGGCTGAAGACCAGTTTTAATATTGATCCAGAATTTTTCGATATAAAATACCACCTTTCACACGATATCTCAGGGGAAAAAAACTTACTTTTCCCACACACATTTCAGAAAAAAAATAACATGGCCGATAGGATTTCAACCCACTCTGACCATTGTGCCACGAAAACCTTTGATATTTGAGGGAAAATTAAAAGGTGTTATATACCCAAATGGCTAGTACTGTATAAATAAGAAAATATAACTAACACAAAACTAAAGGCCCAAATGTATATCATGTTTGGTTGCTTTATCGTCTTCTATTTTACGCTATTTATAATCAATTTTCCAAAGATAAGTACTGCAACAGTAGACGTCTCAAAGATCATTTCTAGGAAAGAACACAGACGGAGTGCCATCTGTTATCAAAATTGAAATTAGCATTGACGAAGCAAAATTGCGTTAGGACGAATGAATTATGTCAGCATGAAAGATATCATAACGCATGGTATAACGACAATTATGCATTGACGAAGGACACATTTAGAATTAAACAAGGAAGACAAATGCAATGGGAAGGGGCAGAGTTTTTCTTTCCCAAAAAAATATTTGGCCCCATTTTTCCCTCTTGGGAGTATATATTTTTTTCCCTCCTGTCCGAGAAATTTGCCCCCATATAATTTCTTTGGCAAAAATCATTTTGATATAATGTATAAAATTCAACAAAATCAGAATCCAGAAAGTGAATATGATTTTGTAAAGTGCCAGTACTAACAGCCATTGCAGCAAATTGATGCTATAAAATAGATTATGCAAAAAATTATTCATCAAGAAATCCCTTTATGAGTATATAGTCAAGTGCATATTTTGCCCCATGTGTAGAGTTCTTGAAATCTTCCAATAAAATATCTGGACATTTTGGAATTTTTATCGGTCCAAATAGTTAAGATATATAACGTGAGATTTTATTTTACCAATCAATTTCTAATCGGCAAATCCGTTTAAACCGATACATTTCATGAACTCTGCACGTATCGTCCCTTTGAGTGTACCCCTCCCCAAAAGTGAGAAAAGACACTGAGGGGTTAGAAGGCCATACAGGTGCCTCCCTAATCGTTCCTCATAAATCATCGCAGTCTCTCCCAATAACATCAGTCCACTTGTCCTGACAGGCAAAATTATGTTCGGACCGGTGCTTTTCTCTCGATAGTCGGTCAGAATGACCGATGCCTTCTGGTGAGTTTATTCGATGTTTAAATAGATGTTCATTTGCACATTTTTTGTCCCTCATGAGAAAATTGATCACACTCGAATTTTAAGCTTTGATTTCTTTGTTTTAAATTGTTTACATAAGAACGTGATTGACAAGTAGCCAAAAGTTATTCGGGTCGGGTTTCTACCGCATTGTCGATGTTAGAACTCAGTCTTTGCGTATTTCACTTCAGACAGACAGTTTTTGTATCAGAACTATGTGTTTATGTGTCCCCTACCGGCGGTCCTGAATCTCTTTTCACGAGTTTATTATCTACAACAGCCACGAAAAGTCCGGAAAACTGAACATTTCATTAAAATTGCCAAGTCCAAGGGCCATAACTCTTGTAAAAATAGGTCAATGGAGACCAAACTCAAACTTGGTCTGTATCACACTAAGATGTATTCATATACCGAACAAAAATTCATTATCTGCAACAGAACCGCAGAAAAGCCCGGAAAACTGAAATTTTCAGAAAATTTGCTTAGTCCATAACTCTGGTAAAATTATGTCAATCAAAACCAAACTCAAACTTGAACTATATCACATTGAGATATATCCACATATCAAAAATGAGTTCAATATATGCAACAACAGCGAAAGTCCGGAAAATTGAAAATGAGACAGACGGACTGAGAGACAGACGGAAAGACCGAGAGGAAACTATGAGTCCCCTTTGGCGTTGCCGGTGGGGACGAACAAATAGGACCGAATGACCTATGTGAGCCGAACGTTTTCGGGAAAGACTGCATCTCCATAAGATTTAACGCCCCCTCCACACTTTTGAGGTTCAGGGTCGCTTTGTATTGATTAGGACAGGATGGGGAAAGGTACCGATCGAGCTAACTAGTCAGAGGTTGTTCGGGCCGGGGCTGCTACGGTATTGTTTTTGCGGACAAGCAGCTTTTGTTTCGAACCTATATGTTTCTTTATCTTTAATACATCGATCACATTACATTAGCTGAAATCTTTAGTGAAAGACTGCAATATATTCAGGAAAATAGAGGTATATTTTCTCAGTAACTATTCACTTTTCATGTATGTTTCTTATGTAAACATTAAGGCTACTTCTTTTATCGGAAACTAATACGATTTTGCAGAAAAGAAAAATCATAAGAATGTTTTTATCGTTTACTACTGAAAATATTCAGATTGATTAGCACAATCGAGGTATATTAGCTCAATCGAGGTACATTCGCTCCATCGGTACATTTCACCAGTCTGTAGGAACCTGGTCCCCTAATTTAGGTTGGCGAGTTTCAACTTTCTACTGTCCAAAACTCCCTTCGCAGGTTTTGGAACGCTTTGTATACTAATATCATAAGGCATTTTCTGTTTATCAAAAATTAAATACCGTATGCATGCTTTTGGTTTTTATAACCACTTACATTGTCATGACATGCATAGTGCCAATCACAGTAATGCCGATGGCGCCAACTTAGAGTAAGTGAAGTAAAGCGTCTGGGTGATTCAGACTATTTTGTACAATTTAGAAATGATGCGAACGGCTGACAAGGACCTATATATAGAGAGGGAGAAGTATTGGTCGTTTCTTAAATTCTAGATACGTCGACTTGCAGAGCCACCTTTTGTCATAATGTAGATACAAGCACAGTGGCGTTGAGTTTTTGTGAATAAGATTTTACACAGGAAGACAGAATACCTGTATATAGTGGCAAAACTTGGAATCTTGAATACGAAGGGAAAATGTAGAAATTTAGAATATAGAAATGAGAATCTAAAAAGAAGGTAACAGAACTTAGAAATAAGAATCTTAGAAATAAGAACTACATATTTAGAAATAGGAACTATACATTTAGAAATAATATTTTAAATTTAGAAAAAATAAAATGAAGAAATTAGAAAACAGAATAATAAAAAAGCAATAAAGAATTAAGAATTTAGAAATAAGAATTAAGAATTGAGAAGTAAGAATTAAGAATATAGAAATGAGAATTTGAAAATAAGTGTACGGAAATAGTAAATAAGGAGGAACAATACTGAAATAAGAATTAAGAAGATTAAAATAACATCCAAGAATAAATGATATAAGAATTTAAGAAAACGAAAGTATTGCGGCAACGTAATTCTCATTTGTTAACTTCAGGGCTCAATACCAAACATAAAATAGAGCAGCAAGGAGATCGCTGAGATGCGTTGTTTCCCATTCCGGGGTCACTTTGATACATTCCTGTCGAGTTGATTCGAAACGATTACAACGCTATGTCTCTCAACACATTTTATCTTACCATGTTAATACTTTTTTCTTCAGTTAGAAAGGTTCGAAAAATAATTGGTACAAAATAATTGTGGTTGGTTTATGTGGCAATCGCCATATTTATAATTCATTTATGTTGAACCTGGGAAATAAATTCATATTACGACTGTCGTATTTTATTCGATGTCTGTGTATAATAATCTCAATCAGTCATTTTCTTCCGTTTTTGTAAACAGAACTTTTGACTGAAAGTACGTCATTTTTTTACCAAGTCCAATCAGTGCGTTCAATTTGCGTCATAATTATATAACATCTCAATGCTATTACTGTTGTTTTTTTTTTCCACATCACATTTCTATCTTTAATAGTCTCATCAGAAAATGTGCTATGACAACCAACTTATTGCAGAAGTATTGGCTAGTGCAGAAGTTCAAGAGAAGTGTTATGTTTCGTATTGAGCCTTGAAGTTAACAAATGAGAATTACGTTGCCGCAATAGTTTCCTTTTCTTTTTGCACGTAAAGGTGACGTCGCAAAGGCAACAGCGTTCTCGATGTCAGAAACAAATAAAGCTACTGTTGATAGAAACATTTTACAGATTTAGGAGAGCTTACTTTTTACTTCATTTGCTCAAATAATATTCCCCGAATAACTTTTTTCGATCACGTTTAGACATTACACAAAAATAAGCCCTTTTACAAAATTGACGATTTAAAAAAAAGTGATCAAACCCTTAATCAAACGCATTTTTTATATAAACATACAGAAATAATGATATTTCTGGTTCTATAATTACCACTTTCAATTCACTCTTCAGAAATAAACGAATTACGCAACGTTGGACTTTGGAAACATCCAAGAGATATATTTGCTGGCTAGAGTAACGTCCCTTAAATGTACCCAACGACAATTTGAATTTAAGCTTAATTAATTTAGAACGGGACTGCATATGAGTGATGCAGCCAAAAGTTAATTTCATCCACACACAAGATTGTGGAGATTGTCCATGCAGCTAGTATTGTCCTTCGTAAATCTTTGGAACTGTGTTATTATCTCATTTAATGCATTTCTCTGTTTTTACCGTTGGGAATCTACCCCCTATTGCCCCTTTCATTTGTATTTTCCATGATAAGAACCGATTCAGCGATTCTGATTTAGTTTTCCAATCGTTTCAGCTATGAGTAGCCATTTTAATTCACTTGTTGTTTTTCTCTAAATGACGAAGAAATTAATTGCTTGACATCTTTTATATAGATTGTGGTTTATATGGATGCTGCCCAGACGGAAAGACACCAGCCAAGGGTTTTGGACAAGCAGGATGTCCGTTATGTATGTCAAACATTTTCTAATTTCTTATGTTAATCATGTTAATGGCGTCCCAACCGATGATATTTAATTTTTTTAAATATTTCAAATCCTTGCAATACTTGTTTCATGCGCTAATGTTCAACGTCTTTAAATTCAATAGCATCATTTCAAACCTGATAAATTTATAGCATGGACCAGACATGCACGTTTCGGGTACTAATTCTCGTCAGTGATCCTCAGTCTAAACACTGTAATATGGCCACAAAATATGAAAATTATTATGTTTTGTGTCCAAAAATGTACCAAAAGACGTAGCAGAATGGGTGGGATATGCAGCTACAGGACCCATGCTTTAGAAATTTCAAGAAATTTTGTGACAGAAAATTTCAAATGCTTTAAAGACACAGACGATCAACCGAAGTTGATCGAACTTGGCTACATGTGCCCTCGGGGACTCTTGGTCCACCAGCAGTGACACTCATCAAGTAGTTCAAATGTTAAACGTCTTAAAATTCAATAAGGTAATCAGCAAAATCTGGATTACTTATTGAGAGCATGCGATCAATATATTTGTATATAGAATTGAGCTGGAGTACTAGACGTTTCTTTCCGTGAGAGAGCAAATACTACACAAACACGGCTTCATATAAGCATATGAAAAATATCAGAAAGAAGTGGAGCTATGCGTTGAAAATAAATTATCTGATTCGAAAGAAAACATTATCATCAAAGCCTTCTCTGATTCAGATGGTAGCTACCAAACAATGATATATATTATTATCAAACGTATTTTCTTGAAAATGTAACATAAACATTTTGGAGCCACTCATTTTGGCAAGAGGAGCTTAAAAGTCTATATTGTAGATTGCGTCAGAAACTTGACTTTGGCTTTATCTAAACTGTTTTGACTGACATGAAGTACTAATGAGGACACGTGTCTGGTACAATAAAATTAGTACTATAGAACATATATTTCAATATTGACAATCCATAAGAGTTCTTTATAACTTGGGGGATTGTTGAAATTCCACATTACTATTTCACCATTAAACTATAGGTTAAGTCATCTAGTGGGACTTAAACATTTCAGCTTCAGTCACTTCCCACACCTCTAAAAGTGCGAAAATATATAGATGCACTAGTTTTGCGTGAAGTCAACACACATGTACGTCTTAAAATTCATTAACATCATTGAAGATCAAAGGCGAGCAGTATTCGACTTTCTTTTAGAGTTCAAATGGTTAATGGGCTTTCGCAAATCAATATCCCAGAATGTATTGAAATGTTTTATTTTCTAAAAATATACGCACAGTAAATTAAAATGCATAAATGTAAAAGATGAGAACGCATTTAACAAGCTAATTTGTTTGCAGAATATCAATTCATAACATCCTCAACTAACTATGACAAATATTGAAATAAATATATTATTTCTACAATGTATCATATGATGAAAATGTACGATTACCATTAAAGTGGGGAATCACATCTAATATAAAGAGCAAAGGATAAAGTTAAGAGTCCCCTAAAAAGAAAAAAAAACCGATTATAATACATTCATAGCTATAGAGAAAGGGCTTTTCTACACGGCCGAGGTTACAGTAGTTGCTAGCTTACAAGAAATGCTTTCTATTACTAGACACACGATTTCATCCCAATTGAGGAATTTTTTTCTTATATGTGGAGTGGAAAAATTATAATTTCAATTATTTTTCTGTTTCAATCTTCCCTTTAGATGGTTGCAATCTTTGATGTTTTTATTTTGCATAACAGGTTAAAGAAAAAAAAAAACGTCGGGCTATTGCATTTATGAATGATATTGAACGTCCTTTTTGTTCATCAAATCTTTCAAAGTAGAGTCATTCTCAAGCACTTTTGTCTTTAATGTGACAACAATTGAGCGTTGTTTCTTGACTGACTGACTGACTGTGACGACAGATGATACACTCTGACTGACTGTGACGACAGGACTCCATGACGGGCTCTGTCCATACCTCTTTAGAGAAGACAAGGCCCCGACCATCTGTACCTCTGAATCTCCGTCGGACTCCTCGGGTGATAACATGCATGAACTCGCTACATCTGACAGAGCACGGACAGTATTTCGTATATATCATGTTTTTTTATTCATTTACATATCCACCTGTGTGTTTCTTGGGCCCTGCGTCATGCTTTCTATTTGTATGGTCATCCTTCAGTGAAAGGTTACTTTACACCACAATTGTTCTTCATTCTTCGAGACCTCTGGGTAATCGGAAAAGTGGGAGGGTTGTGTGCACATAATCAGGATAACCACACCGTCTTCTATTGAGTTGGCAGATGGCCGTCCTAAGTCAGCACCGACTGTCCATTGGTCTCGTTGGTATATGTGTAATCATTTGCGTCTCTTTTTCTGCGTGTCTGCTTTGTGTTTTTGCAGTGGCTGTTTTGGGGATTAGCTGTTGGTCCTGCATCCGGGTGTTGCTAGCGATCCCCTCATTACTTCTTAATACAGCTCTATTTTAGAAAATAACTTCTTAACATTCAGTCAATTCATTAAGATTTATTGAGTAGTTTTCTAACCCTTATTTCTGTTTTCCAAACTATAATATGCTGGCCTTTTAATAGTTCACCTAAGCAAGGAGGGAACTCCAACAAAGCCCGGTTGCAGTACCAACAGCAACACACAAAACACCCCAAGCGAAAACACAGAGAAGACACACACAGCAAGAGACAAGGAACAGCAAACGAGACATCAAACATCGAACATAAAAGACACATGAACCACCGAGACTCATGGGCAATCCGTGCGGACTTAGGGCGGTCATCAGCCACGTTAGTGACAGATGGTGTGATTACGTGCGCACAACCTTCTCTCTCCTCCAATTACCCAGAAGTCTTAAAGAATGTACAATTGTGGTGTTAAACAACCTCTTCACTGTAAGATGACCTTACAGAAACGTGACCGCAAAACGTAGGAGGCCAGCAACACAGATGAATATGTAAATGGATATAAAAAGAGGACGTGAGTAATACAGTCCGTGACCTGCCGGTTGTAGCGAGCTCATGTATGCAGCCACCCGAGGAGTTTGACTGACATTCAGAGAGGAAAGTACAACGCCCGTCATATGTCGTCCGTGAACATTTTTGACTCACATGAGCAGTTATAGTGCGCCGACCGTTCGACGTAAACTTTATTTAAATTTTCAATTTCCACATTACAACCACAGCAAAAAAATATCACAAAACCTTACAGGAAGCAAGTATTAAAGGTCCTCTATCAAGTTTGTGTTTTTTCATGCGATTTTGGCTTCTCCTCTGCAGCTACTGCACCGAATTTCACGAAACCTTACAAGAAGCAAGTACTCAATGTCCACATCCCGTTTTGCATTTTAAATGCCGACCCATCAACAAATCTGACCGCACAGTTATCTTATTGATTGACACGTTTTCGACTTCTCCTCTGCAACCGCTGCACAAAATTTCACGAAACCTTACAGGAAGCAAGTCCTCTACCACGTGTTTTTCATGCCGATCTTCCACCAAACTTGTGTATTTTGTGCCGATTGGTCAACAAATATGGCCGAAGAGGTATCTGATGGGCTGAAGCAATTTTGACTTTTCCTCTGCAACTGCTGCACAAAACTTCACGAAACCTTACAAGAAGCAGGTAATCAATGTCCTCTATTGGATTTATGCTTTACATGCCGAGAGCTTTAATTGGCTGATGCATTTCCGACTTCTCCATTTCAACTGCTGCACAGAATTTCACAAAACTTAAAGGAAGCAAATATCAAGTTCCTCTACCACTTTTTCCAATTTCATCTTTTGTCTGCAACCATATTTGTTGACCAGTCAGAACGACAAACACAAACTTGAATACTTTGAATACTTGCTTCCTGTGAAATTCTGAGTAGTATTTGCAGAGAAGAAGTCAATAATGTTTCAGCCAATCAGAGCACTCGGCAGCCTTATTTGTGGACGATCAGCACATATAGATAAGTAAAACCTGATTCTTCAAATACAAAAGCATCATTTAAGAAAAGATAAAATTTCAGCATGGACAAGACATGCACGTTTCGGGTATTTAACCCTCGTTAGTGATTCTCAATCTAAATAATGTAATATGGCCAAAGGGTGCGAAATATATTATGTCCAACACTATACCAAAATCGTAGCAGGATGGGTGTATTGGATATGATGCATTAGGATCCACGTTTTAGAATGTCCAAGATTCTTTGATAACAGAAATTTTCGAATGCGTTCAAGAGACAGACGATCAATCGAAGTTGATCGAACTTGGCTACATGTGCCTCGGGGACTCCAGGTCCACCAGAGGTGACACTCATCAAGTGGTTCAAATGTTGAATTCTTTAATTTCAATAGCATAATTAAAGAACAGATAAATTTCAGTATGGACCAGACATGCACGTTTTGGGTGTTTAACCCTCGTCAGTGATCCTCAATCTAAACAATAATATGGCCAAAGAGTGTGAAATATATTTTGTCCAAAACTATACCAAAAACGTAGCAGGATGGTTGGGATATGATGCAATAGGACCCACGTTTTAGAAATTTCAAGATTTTTTTCAGTCAATTTAATTTTTCTCCAAAATTTTGTTTCATTGGAAACAAATACAGATATGAACTAATTAAGTAGGTTTAAAGTATTGTATATGATTGTCAATACACATGTACAAGGATTGTAAAATTCTAAGTATTTGAAAGAAAACAATGAATTAGGATAGATCGTCTAATTCTATAAATGAACTGAAAATTTAAAAAAATACATTGGACAGAATCTGTTAACACAACGAATCTATAATATGATTTTGAAAATTTACAAATCAGATTTCAATAAGCACCTTAATGATTGAACTTTAATTTAACGATTGGTGAAAACTATGACGCCGATTGCTTGTAATGCTTGTAATGCTTGTGTTCGTTTCACATATCTCCTCAGTTAACATATATTCCCTCCCTCTTATGACGCAAAATGACATATTAAAGGGTGAATAAGTTATTATCCTCATATGACAGAGCCTTCTTAAAAGCACATGTGCAAACAACAAATTTGATCAACACAAATCGAAAATGAAGCGTGTGTTTGTGAAACACGAATGCCCCAAATGGCATCTTTGTTAGTATATACACCATTTTCTGTTAAGTATGTGAAAGGTCAATGTTTAACGTCTTCAAATTCATTAGGATCATTTTATAGCAGATGAATTTACAGCATTGATCAGGCATGCTTGTTTCGGGTAATAAACCCTCGTCAGTGATCCTCAATCTAAACAATGACCAAAATCTGTAAAAATTATGTCCTAAATATACAAAAAGACATAGCAAAATGGTTGGGATATGATTCTACAGGACCCAGGTTTTAGAAATTTGAGAACATTTTGTGAACAGATATTTTCAAATGTGTTTGAAGAAACGACCAACAGAAATTGATCGAACTTGGCTACATGTGCCCTCGGGGACTCCTGGTCCACCAGCAGTGACATTCACCAAGTGGTACAAATGTTTAACGTCTTTAAATTCTTTAGCATAATTTTAGAGCACATAAATTTACAGCATTGACCAGACAGGTTCACAAGGATAAAAATGTTGGTATCAATGAAAAAAATATAGTGAGAAGAAATACACATGTGAAATATCAAAGTCATATAATTTTCCATTCGAAATTTATGCCCAATGTTAAAGTTTTTGAAAAGGAGGTTAACATCACGAGGTCAAAATTTTTGGTATCAATTGAAAGGTCTTGTCACAAGGAATACACATGTGAAATATGAAAGCCCGATTACTTACCGTACAAATGTTATGCCCAATGAATAATAGTTCATAGACCAAGGTCACGAAGTCAGGAAGTTTGGTATCAACGGAAAGGTCTTGTCACAAGGAATACTGACAGACAAACAGACGGACTGACAGGCCAAGGAAGAAATAATCCTTGTAAAGGATTATGTATGTACCAATATCAGCATTGCACCATTTTCTAAGTACTTTATCATGTTTATATGTTTATATCAATTCTCTGTAAGGACCAAAATATTTTGGAAACAGCATGTCATGGATTTTCATGATTTTCTCTATAAATGGTATGTATAATGCCCTGAATACAAAAATAACAATTTTTTGAAAATAAATATTCCGGTTGCCATGGAAACGAGGTCTGTCTATTTATAGCACTAAAATGGTCAAATAAGTCATATCTGGTTATCATGTTGGCATGGAAACCATTGTCAGAGTTAATTGGTATTAACAACTTATAATCTTTAAAACCTCTATTTAAAGAAAAAATAACAAATTTTTGACATTTCTTTCAATTAGCCGGATCCTATCCAATCAAAATCAGTCAAAAATTGCCATAAAATCAGGTAAAAATAAAGGCCTATTTTTGTCCAATTTTTACCATTTTTAAGCAAAAAAAAAAAAAACATAAAATGTCAGGCTGATAACACCATCACTGTTGTTAGAACAAAATACATTTCATGTGACAAATATAATCACCGAAAAAAATAAGTGGGACCTTGTTTTGTTTTCCTACATTTTGAGGTCAAAAATGGTTGCCATGGCAACTTTTCATTTGACACATGATGACTATATCTTTTCAAATTGATTTTTAGCATAGTTTATATTGCTTAAGCTTTATGTAGGGACAACAGAAGAAATTATTCTTTATTTGAGCACTTCCAAAATTTTTCAAGTTCTCTAAGTTCAAGGTGAATTCAAATTATAGGTTCCAATTTGAATAAAATTTGCATTTTTGGTGTTGTTTGTTGTTACTAAATTTAGGCTTGACTGTCATATATTTGTATAAGAAATACTTCTTTCTAAAATTAGAACCGATAGATGGAAAAACATTACAATTTTTTGTTCAGAACATTTCTCCTAAAAAAAATAAGCCCCAGACAAAAATCATGATAATCTCACATTTTTTATATGTATGTATGAAATACTAGCTAAAAATCAAGGATGTCATTAATTTTGAGATTTTTGTAACTTTAGTCAATAAATAGGGGATATATCCAAAATCACTATGAAAGACTCACAAGAATTATAAGTAATGCGTTTACAAGTAAGAACGGTAATCGCAAATACAAATTTATTGTTGTTAACTATGACAAAACCTACTTTGTAAAAGAAAAGTCAGATTCTGAAAATAAGTACACTGAAACAGATATTATTCAGATGTTAAACTTTCTGATCGACAACATTTTTGTGGTGTTTGGAGGAAAGGTCTTCCAGCAAATTGTCGGAATTCCAATGGGGACCAATTGTGCCCCACTCCTAGCCGACATTTTCCTTTACTCGTACGAAGCTGAATTCATTCAATCTTTGGTCTCTGAAGGGAAAAGATACTTAGCTTCTGACTTCAACTTCACTTACAGATACATAGACGATGTGTTGTCCATCAATAATCCAAAATTCGCGGATTACCTGAGCAGTATCTATCCTTCGGAGCTTGAAGTCAAAGAAACTACAGAGACAAATAATTCAGCATCCTATTGGACATACTGTTGTCCTACGACACTGATGGTCACATGAACACCTCACTCTATGACAAACGTGACGACTTCAATTTCAGCATTACGAACTTTCCTTTTCTGAGTAGCAACATCCCTTCATCGCCTGCTTATGGCGTGTTCATATCTCAGTTGATACGCTATGCCAGAGCAAGTACCAAATATACGGATTTTGTTCTGAGAGCTAGGCGTCTTTCAGATAAGCTTCTCAGTCAGGGATACGTTTGTGACCGACTAACATCGTCATTGAGGAAGTTCTACGGTCGATATGGGGAACTCGTCATACACTATGATGTCCCACTATCCAGAATGGTGGATGATATTCTGTCATAGACCATTTGAACCATCCAACCAAAGATTGTACTCTATATCTTCCAAAATGGAAGTAACCGGATGTGACAGTTCTACCGAATTGAAGCGACGGGTGTTGCATGCAAGCAGGAGATGCTTACTCTTCCTGGGCACCTGGTCTCACTCTCATATCGGGAGTTCGCTTCTTTTCATATGATGGAGGTTTTTGTTTTTGTTTGCTTTGGTTCCTGTTTTATCCTGATTTTGTATGCCTTCGGTTTCTGATTTTCTGAATTATCGATTTTGTACTGTAGACAGGGATATGGTCATTATCCATATTTGTCATTTTTACCACTGTTCAGGTGTCACTGCTGGTGGACAAATTGTCCCCGAGGGCACTTGTCGAGCAGTCTTTTGCTTAAATGGATAGAACTCAAGAGACCTACAAAGTGGCTGGGGCGTCGCCCACTATAAAAAGGCCCCAACCTGTTGCGTCTACGGACACATACGCAACAGGTAACTTAGGTGTCCCTAGAATTAGCTAACACGACATTAGAGATGAAACGTTTGTAGTTAGTAACAACCATGAGTTTTGGTATAAACATGCAGAAGGGTATATTAAAATCAAGCCCTGTAAGATTGAAGTGGTCGATATACTAAAAGAGCACCTATTTTCACCAAGCGATTGCTCAATTTCTAAGTGTGGCATGAAGAACTGCAAAACTTGTAACATCCTAATAACAGACACTTCATTCTCAAGTAATCTCACAAAACAAATATTTAATACGCATAGTTTTGAAAACCTTAACTGCATGACATCTAATGTTGTGTACGGAATAGAGTGCTCACTTTGTGGATTGATTTATGTCGGCGAAACCAAAGGCCAGCTTCGAAAAAGAATGTCAGGACACCGGTCAAAAGTAAATAATAAAGGAAGTCAACTTCTTTATCGACATTTTGACCAGGCGGATCATTCTGTTTTATCTATGAGAGTCAGAATCCTGGAGAAAATATATCACCCCACAAACAATCCCAATTTGAGCACACCTCTCCGTCGCAACAGAGAAGAGTTCTGGATAAAAAAATCTTAACACTGCAGCGCCCTATGGGTGCAACGATAACATCAGCACTATAGGAAACTTAACAAGTCCCGGTTGTCAATCGGTTAATGTGAATAGCTTATTCAACAGATCACAAAGAAGACCTCGAAGTAGTGGCATTCGAAAATATAAAAGGCCTGAGATACATAGGTTCTCCTTCGATGATTTGGTTCCATTTTTGAATGAGCCTCTAGGCCTGCATTATATTCGTACCAAATTATACTCTGTTCCTTTACGGAAGTTACACGAAATCTACGATTATACGAAGGACCTCGCATATACCGATACACGTTCCCCAGAATACAGACTACAAGGAGTCATCTTGGATATTTCTACTTTTTGTTTATTTCAAGCAGTTAGATCAGATAGATCAGAGGAGAAAACAAACCGCCCTTTCATTAAAGTAAGATTTGCAAACAAAGGTATTGATAACTTGAATCTTGGTCAAATTTTGAATCACAAAACTGTCACAGAAAAAATCCCACCATATTTCAAAAGAAAAGAAACTCCTTGTATTTCCTATAGCTACACACCAACAGTTGCATCTAAAATTTACAATTACAAACGATTCCTGCAGTGTATTGATTTAAGTAATCCCTCACTACATCCTCTTCCCTGCGAATGTTCTTCATCGGATTTCAACTACTCTCCTTGTGGACACGTTATTACTGGTGACTTTAGTATAGTCAAGAACGACAAGTTGAGAGAATTGTTAAAAAAAAGGTCCCAAATACAGAGAAAGTATGTCCTTTACATGGAACCAAAATGTCAAAATTATCATGGACTCTTGTGAGGAATATGCAAGACGTTGGGCAAAGAAAGAGGATGTACAGCTCGACACCCTTTCCGAATGGATAAAATCAATCAGAGGGTTACTTTTATCTAGAATTAACCGATTAAAATCAACTGTGAACACCAGAATCGTGTCTATATTTAAAGACCCTGATGTTATCAAAGAACTTGCCTACCTCCAAGAACATTATGTCATCACACCAGCGGACAAAGCCTCAAATAATTACACATTTACTTGCAAAAAGTACTATTTCGACAGTCTAGTTAAAGAGTTGGGTTTAAATTCGACACCTGGAAATCCCACTTACACCCCAACAAACCTTCCTGCCTCTGAAATAATAGATCACCACAAATCAGCTCTTGCTTCCTTTGGCTTCGACACTACCAATTTAGATTTAGATTTACCATACTTATACTGCATACCTAAAATGCATAAGAATCCGTACAAACAACGTTTCATCGCTGGTTCCTCAAAATGTTCTACCAAATCTGTATCGATCTTACTCACCAAAGTTTTATCTGAAATCAAATCTGGGCTACAAAAATATTGTTCGACAGTATATTCTCGCAGTGGTATCAACCAGATGTGGATTTTAAAGAATTCGAAGGAACTTTTAGAACATCTGAAATCCACTCATTTTAGTAGAGTCCATTCGATCAAAGCCTTGATTTTTCGACACTTTACACTACAATTCCACATTCTAAATTGAAAGAAAGACTCACAAGAATTATAAGTAATGCGTTTACAAGTAAGAACGGTAATCGCAAATACAAATTTATTGTTGTTTACTATGACAAAACCTACTTTGTAAAAGAAAAGTCAGATTCTGAAAATAAGTACACTGAAACAGACATTATTCAGATGTTAAATTTTCTGATCGACAACATTTTTGTGGTGTTTGGAGGGAAGGTCTTCCAGCAAATTGTCGGAATTCAAATGGGGACCAATTGTGCCCCAGTCCTAGCCGACATTTTCCTTTACTCGTACGAAGCTGAATTCATTCAATCTTTGGTCTCTGAAGGGAAAAGATACTTAGCTTCTGACTTCAACTTCACTTACAGATACATAGACGATGTGTTGTCCATCAATAATCCAAAATTCGCGGATTACCTGAGCAGTATCTATCCTTCGGAGCTTGAAGTCAAAGAAACTACAGAGACAAATAATTCAGCATCCTATTTGGACATACTGTTGTCCTACGACACTGATGGTCACATGAACACCTCACTCTATGACAAACGTGACGACTTCAATTTCAGCATTACGAACTTTCCTTTTCTGAGTAGCAACATCCCTTCATCGCCTGCTTATGGCGTGTTCATATCTCAGTTGATACGCTATGCCAGAGCAAGTACCAAATATACGGATTTTGTTCTGAGAGCTAGGCGTCTTTCAGATAAGCTTCTCAGTCAGGGATATGTTTGTGACCGACTAACATCGTCATTGAGGAAGTTCTACGGTCGATATGGGGAACTCGTCATACACTATGATGTCCCACTATCCAGAATGGTGGATGATATTCTGTCATAGACCATTTGAACCATCCAACCAAAGATTGTACTCTATATCTTCCAAAATGGAAGTAACCGGATGTGACAGTTCTACCGAATTGAAGCGACGGGTGTTGCATGCAAGCAGGAGATGCTTACTCTTCCTGGGCACCTGGTCTCACTCTCATATCGGGAGTTCGCTTCTTTTCATATGGTGGAGGTTTTTGTTTTTGTTTGCTTTGGTTCCTGTTTTATCCTGATTTTGTATGCCTTCGGTTTCTGATTTTCTGAATTATCGATTTTTTACTGTAGACAGGGATATGGTCATTATCCATATTTGTCATGAATGTGTTTGTTTTACTCAATACCACATGATTTTTGAGTAACTGCCTCTCATATTTTTGAAAAATCACTGAATTTTGCCAAATTTTGTGAATTACATCAAGATGACCTTGACATTGGGTCCTGTGACCTTGAAAAATTTTAAGGTGATTTTTTAATCAATAATGCTCTTTTAGATGCACTGATAAAAAATGCTTAAAAATATATAACGGACAGCTGAAAATTTACCAGTAAATTACTCTATGTGTAATAGCACTGAACAGAATGTCACCATGGTAACCATTTTTATACCCTTCTGAATAAAATTGTGAAGAGGTCCCACTTAAATTTTAACATTTTCTTAGAGATCGAGGATTAAACTTTAAAGATAGTAGACAGTATGAATCAAGTTAGCCTGACATTTCAGATTATTTGCCCTTAAATTTGAACAAAATCATGTTAAATTAGGAGCTTTTTCGGTCTTAAAAAGGGCCTCTTCAAAACAAGTTTTTGCCTACATTTTGAGCATATTGACATAGAGAATAGCAGGCAGAAACATACGTCTTGTGTAATATTCATACTATTAAAGATATATAGAGAAAATTAAGCAAATTTCAGTTGACTACAATAGCTGTTACCATGGAAACGAGCCTTGTGAAAATGCCATGGTACAAGTATTCCACAGATGCGTAAAACTTCAAACATGGTTTCCATGGCAACGAAAGCTTAATTTGTAAAAAGAAAGTTTATCTTTGTCTCAGTACATCATATACACCTTCTATACCAAAAATATTCAAAATTGGAGACATGCTGTTTCCACGTGCTATTGAAATTATTTTGGTCCTTACAAAGAACTGCTATTAACATATCATTAATAATTTTCGAAAAAGATTAAAATATTTCAATACAGTGATCAGATACATCGGAAGAGTAAGCATTACAAGCTTGTTACATAACGTTGACAACAAGGTACAATCTGAAACAGATTTTTCAGTAAGGGATGTCGATATAAAAATCATTTGAACAATTTTTCCAAAAAAAAAACAAAGTCATTGATACATAACATTAAAAAATGAGAAAAACGATATTATTGGAATTTACTGATAATAATCTTCGAAACAAAATTGTTATTCAAACTAATGCGGGAAAATGTGTTAATATAATTCTTGATAACTTATAAAATATCACTTCGAAAGAAATAAGAAGGACCCACTTGAAAACATGAACACATTTTTACAGGGATGGGAATTCGCCGAAACACCAATACACCCTCTTAAGCCGATTGAAACTATCATATTCGGCATTTTTAACGAACGCTGTTACAGTACTGCAACCCACTTGTTTGATAATTCCATCCTATCCTATCCACCATCCTACATCCACCTCCTATCAACTCTATCCTATCCTATCCACTCTATCCTATCCTATCCTATCCTATCCAGCTCATTCTAATCCAATTCTATCCTACATCCTATCCTATCGTACATCCTTTCCTATCCTACATTCTATCCTATCCTACATCCTATCCACCTTTTACTACTTCTCATCACATTCAGCGAGATAATTACTAAAACTAAATGACTTGATACAAATTCATGCATAAGTAGTCGATTATCTGTAATTATTGCTGTTTTTGGATTATATCAAAATGAAAATTATTTAGATGATTAAGTACTATTTTGCACTTGAAGTGAACGAAACAAAATATCACAACAAACCTCCAACTTGAAGTTTGTTTTTATTGAATTAAAATTTATTTCACCCATTTTTATCAAGTTAGAAATTTCAATGGATCGAATTTAATCAAATAAGTATATTTGTCTGCTGAAAACTTTTAAAAGAATAAAAAAAAGAAAGATTGGATTGAAGAATGAAATGGATATGATGTAGGATAGGATAGGATGTAGGATAGGATAAGATATGATAGGATAGAATAGGATGCAGGATAGGATAAAATAGGATGTAGGATAGAATTGGATTTGAATGAGCTCGATAGGATAGGTCCGGATAAATCCCATCATGATTCAAAAGAAAAGAAACTTCTTGTAATTCCTACAGCTACACACCAACAGTTGCATCTAAAATTTACAATTCCAAACGATTCTTCCAGTGTATTGATTTAAGTAATCCCTCACTACATCCACTTCCTTGCGAATGTTCTTCATCGGATTTCAACTACTCTCCTGGTGGACACGTTATTACTGGTGACCTTAGTATAGTCAAGAACGACAAGTTGAGAGAATTGTTAAAAAAGGGTCCCAAATACAGAGAGAGTATGTCCTTTACATGGAACCAAAATGTCAAAATTATCATGGACTCATGTGAGGAATATGCAAGACGTTGGGCAAAGAAAGAGGATGTACAGCTCGACACAGAACTTACCTACCTCCAAGAACATGATGTCATCACACCAGCGGATAAAGCCTCAAATAATTACACATTTACGTACAAAAAGTACTATTTGGACAGTCTAGTTAAAGAGTTGGGTTTAAATTCGACACCGGGAAATAAGCGACGGGTGTTGCATGCAAGCAGGAGGTGCTTACTTTTCCTGGGCACCTGATCTCATACCATATCGGGAGTTCCCTTCCTTTCATGTGGTGGAGGTTTTTGTTTGTTTGCTTTAAATCCTGTTTTATCCTGATTTTGTATGATTTCGGTTTCTTATTTTCTGAATTGTCGATTTTGTGCTGTATACAGGGATATGGTCATTATCCATATTTGTCATAGGATAGGATGTAGGATAGAGATGGTTAGGATATAGGTGGATAGCATAGGATAGGACGGGATAGGATAGGATAGGATAGGATAAAATTCTATCCACTTTCTATCCTACATCTTGCATCCTTCATCCTATCCTATCCACCTTTTTGTCAAACAAGTGGGTTGCAGGACTGTACCCAACGACTCGAACGAAAATATGTATACAAAATTCATTTTCAATTTCATTTTGTTTCCAAGCAATTCGCGACAAATAAATGAAAATTTCAAAAATTAAATATGTACACCCAAGCATCTAACTTTTCACTACATATGAAATGAAATATTCAGGTCAGTAGAACGATTAGGAATAAAGCTTTCTGTAAGGGGTATATATGATTTACATTGTAACGTTGCCCCCAAAATCGACTTCTACAAAACTTGTTTTCAGTTAAAGAGAGCTAAGTATCTATAGTTTGCTAGTTACAACAGCGACTTCTCGATTTCTAAGACATTGTACAAAAATGTACATTTTGCATAAATAATGTCATGGGGTTTTTTCATTTTCATGATATTCAGATTTTTACGAAATTGTTCATTTCCAAATGTTTATTATTAAAATGAAGTTTGATTAATTTGCACATAATAAGGCAATTCTCTTATCTAAATTTCTTCTTGTCATGGTAGATAAATCTATCGCTTATCAAAGAGCGGTCAGTAAATCCCTTACTGTGATTAATTGAGCTGACACTTTAATAACGGTGAAGAAATCGGGTATTTTATGTTACATATATTATGTAACAATAATCCGTTTACGGGTATTGCACAACCTGACCTTTAGCACTATAATAGGACTGTAGCCAAAAATATCTTCATTGACGTATTCAAATAGCTACATTTACATAATGAATTGTACTTTTTCCTCAAGAACGGTGTCTTCTGGTCGGGTGTTTTACGTCATTGTCCGCTAGAGGCCAGAATAGTTTTACTGTCAGTTATGTCATTTACGTCAAAACTTGGAAAATGTAAATTAATCTATATGCTTTGCTTTTGCTCCTTTCATGTAACTTGTTATATCTATTATTCTCGATACCTTGTAGCGTCAGTTGGAACTAGACACTCGAATTTGTAGTACCCCTTCACATTACGGACAAAGGAGGGGATCTCCAACAACACCAGGTTGTAGCACACACAGGAAAACCCCAAAACACCCAATGCAAAAACACAAAGCAGACAAGCATAAAGAGACGCGTAAGGGACAAGGAACGTGAACGCACAACACAGAAACATCAAACACAAAGGACTGCACATACACCAACGAGACCAATAGGCAACCGGTGCCGACTTCGGACGGCCATCTGCCACGGAAATAGCAGAAGGTATGGTTATCCTGGATTACGTGTGCACAACCCTCCCACTTTTCCGATTACCCAGAGTTCTCGAAGAACGTATAATTGTGGTGTAAAACAACCTCCTCACTGTCAGATGACCACACACAAACAAGAACGCAAAACGCAGGGCCCAAGCAACACAGATGAATATGTAAATGGATATAAAAAGAGGGCGTACGTAATACAATCCGTGCTCTGCCGCCGCGAGCTCATGTATGTTATCACCCGAGGAGTCCGACTGACATTCAGAGAGGGCAGGTGGTCGGGGCCCTGTCTTCTCTAAAGAGGTTTGGACAGGGCCCGTCATGGAGTCCCGTCGTCACAGGCAGTCAGAGTGCAAGTTTTAAGAATGCGCTTGTACAAGACTCTAGATTGGTCAAGTACCAAGCCTAGTGTCCGCCTGGTGACATTAGGATCATACCCACGGTATAAAAGGCGTTTGGTGATTCTGACGCATTTTCGATAGTGATGTTGTCTATCTTTGATCCTTCTTATCTTGTTAATAATGTCACCATAAAATGCAGGTTGTGAAATACCCAAAGTAATATACTCTGTTGCCTGTATTGGTCCGAATTTCAGAAGAAGTTGACGATAATTTTTGTAGAATTTCCAGAAAGTCTTTTCTAGTTTGTGGAATCGAAAATCATAATGAAGTCGTCTTCCTGTCAATGTCTATGTACCCTTTTGTCCTCTTCATCATACATGTATGACATCATCGTTCGGACAGCTACATTCTAGGAGCACACATTAACCTCCTCACAGTCATCGTTTTGAACGGTACCTAACAATGCACCACGCAACACTAAGTTAAGGTACCACCCTAGGGATAAGGACACATCCGGTGTTAATAAGATGAAAACCAGTGTTCGTGTCGTATTTTACGAAAAATAACATAGTTATAGATTATTTTCTTTGAGATAACATCGAGGGAGGTTGCTAACAACTTTTTCCTTCTTCATGCACTTAGAGACATGCAAAGATAACAACGTATTTTAGAAATGTAAAAATTGTTCAGAAGTCAGCTCCATACTAACTATAAGGAAATTTGCCGAAAATAAGGACCAAATTGTCTTTTTTTCAGAACTTTTGCAAAACAGCCCAAATTCAAACAAATTTAGAAAGGAATATAAAAAGTACGTATCATTTCATAGGTAGCCTACATTGTAGAATAAATAATGATGCAAATTCATTACTTCATGAAACTTTCAGATTTTGCCCTGAAAGTGACCACTTTATCAGAGCAGTTACATTTATTTTCTTTTACCACAATTGTAAGCCTTAGAACGGTGATTCGAGATTACATAATCTTGTTCTCGGGTAGTCAAACTACTGTTTTCTCTCATAGCTGACCTACCTTTAAGCTTTACGGATACGTCTTATGTCTTGGACATTAATAAACTTACGGTTACGTTTTATATCCTTTTCCCTTTTTCAGACGAAGGAAAAAAAGAGTTGTAGTTTTACTACATAAATAAGTTGTCTTTCCGTGTGCATGTCCGTCCGACTAATAATTGTACTTTCACATTTAAAATGGTAACAGGTCAGCTTTAAAAGGTAAAGTTCTGTAGTTGAACCGCCTCAGGACAGGACTATGTATTGAACAATGCAAGGCCATGGCTGTAAAATATCTGTTTTACGTGCGCGGATTGGTACCTTTTGATAGAAAATACAAGATAAAAAAGTATACATTCACACGCAATTCAAGATTGACAAAGGTATCCTGGCTAAACCGAAAAAAGTTTCACTACGGCTTTATTACTCGAATCGAAAAATGGCTCAGGATCTATTTAAACCCCGACTTTGATTTAATAGCTCACATTGCCGTCTCCCCTGACATGTGCAGGAAATTTATGCCTTAAATACAATTTCAAAATAATAGATCTTATCGACAACAAAACAAGTATGTTTGCGTGTTTTCGCCAAGCTAGGGTGCCTTTTTTTAATTCAAAGATGAAAAACGAGTATTTAAAATACCACGGCCTCATCGCTAACCACAATGATCACTAAAGCGTAGGAATGTGGTAAAATTAGTGTTAGGTAAAATTAATGCAACTGCTATATTATACTATTATACTGTATTAACCATATATACGAGGGCCGTTCCGAAAGTTCGTGGACACATGCCCTCAATGACAAATATGGATAATGTCCATATCCCTGTATATAGCACAAACTCACATTTTACGTCGTATGTGGATGAAGTTTTCTAGAAATTAAAGGGATACATTCAGAAAGAGAAATAAAAAAAGGTTTCAAAGATTTACAGAAAATCATACTTGTCACCTTTATACACGAAGGATAGGGGGGTTACGGAGCAGTGAAATTTGAGTTGTTGAAATGAACTCATCCTTTTCGTTACATTGCCAAATGAAGTAATAGCGAATACTCGATTGTCAATTAAACTTTTTGTATCTTTGATACTATTACTTGTCTTGATCACTGAAACGTTTTAAATAATCGAACCAGATTTACGAATTTCATGAGGATTTATGCATGATATTGTTGATCAAACAAACCAAAAACTGATGACGTAAGAGTTCTTTATAGAGCACCAGACAGTCAATTTAGTTTTGAATTTCGGTTTAATAAAACGGACGGAAACTTAAACGCTGATGAATACATCTTGATATGGACCAAATGGTTAAACGCTGATGAATACATCTTGATATGGACCAAATACATCAAACCTAACGTTGTTAGATATGGAAGAATGTGTTTTTATTATAAAAAGATATATATGCGCTGAATTTGGGTTTGAAATAAACAAACAAGTAAACGAAATTTAGAAAAGTGATGTATTTTTCTCCCTTAATGGTGACCTGTGTATCTCTGGGTGTTTTTGGTGTTTTGCTGTTGATGCTGCAACGGGGTTTTGTTGGAGATCATCTCCCTTCTTTTGTTCTTAAATGTAGAGCCTGCAGATGGAGAAGTGGGTGCAATACGTATACGGGGTCTTAATTAAAGAGGTTATAGAAGTACCTTTGGTGAGGAAAAAAGTTTCGTACTGTTATATGTTGATGATGGGAAAGTGACTGTAGTAATAGAGGGTAATCTCAATGGAGTTAATTTGATACGAGGTGACCTTAAAAATGCCGTGATGAAATGATCATAAAAGGTGAATTATCATCTTGCATAGATGACACTACAACTGAGTCAAGTTAGAGAACGTGACGGAATTAAAACACTTCAAACATCGGGTAGCGGGGAATTGTACTACCAACTCCACACTGCAACAAAAATAAGTGTAGATATAAAACAAAGGAGGGATCTTCAACAACACGAGGTTGCAGTACCCACAGCAAAACATAAGGAAATGTTTTTTTTATCAAATTATCTAAGTATTTCCTTAAATTGCGTTGTCCATTGCGAATTTTGTATGATTTCTTCTTCTGTCCAAAGCCTTCAAAAATAACTTGAACAAGTGCACTCAATTTCTTGGTAACATTAAAATCAATCGAATTTTTGCGTTTCAAATATGTTAATCTGTTCAATTTGTAACCATACCACAACCCCCTCAGTTAACATATTTTCTATAGGTTAAGGTGTAATTAAGTGATACTGTACGCTTTTTGTCCAACTCTTTGATATTCTTATATTTACGTGAAGCCGTATTTGTTCGGTCTTTGCTCTATCGCGGTAAGAAACGCCTAGTTCTGTAATTCAATTCATCAATCATACATA
This sequence comes from Pinctada imbricata, assembly GCA_033119305.1. NCBI lineage: Eukaryota > Metazoa > Mollusca > Bivalvia > Pterioida > Pteriidae > Pinctada > Pinctada imbricata. The sequence continues at coordinate 46,157,822 of VSWD01000014.1, forward strand.
TCGACGACGTTATCAATAAATAATCAAAATTTTGCTGATTACCTTAGGACAATCTATCCGTGTGAACTGGAGGTGAAAGAAATTACTGAAAGCATTAAAGCTCCTTCATGTGTAGATCTCACTTATCTTAGTCGAAAATGGTCATCTGAGTACTTCAATATATGACAAGCCTCAATTGCAATAAAGCGCAAATTTCCCTTTTTTTGGTAGTAACATTTCATATCACAATTAAGCAGGATATAAACAACTATCGAATTTTGTTCCTCACAGTCGCTTTTCTTCATTTCCACAAAAGAACATATCTGGTATCTATTTTATCAAAATGAATTTATTTTTCTAAAAATCGAACCTATTGCTCTCCTACAGTTGTGGTTCAAAATAACGTTGTGCACGAGGAAGTGCGCCGTTCCATAACGTACTGACTACCAAGAAATATCATGTAATTTAAATCTCTCTAAGAGCTTTACTTACTTTTTCTTATCACAAAAAAAATAAATGAATAAATGAATAAAAATTGTGCATTAAAAATTGGTATGAAATCTTCAAGAAGGTATAGAGTTGGAACACTTCCATATTATTACAATATAAAACTATGATCAACAACAAAATGTATAACAAACAAAATATTGGTTTGAGATCACCGCTTAAGGTGGCTCAATAATCCAAGAATTCTTTGTCAGAGTCAAAAAAATTATTCTGTTTATTTGACATTCATGTCTGATGATTTATATTTGTAATTAAGATTACATATCATCGTTCATTTGATTGACTAGTGGTCCTCTGAATATACATGTGTAAACCGATTCCGAGATCTGTCGCAAAACAATGAATTTTGATAGATAAATACATGATATAGGGATAATAATTTCACATTAAAACCATTCTTATGATTATTTTCACCATGATATAATCAAATATGTCCATTTCTTTATAGATAATGCTTTCAAAGAGTAAAATAGCTAAAACTGTTCCCGAAACGTACATTTTTGTGCTCCCCCCACCCAAAATGAAAATCTAAAAAAAAGTATCCAGTACCCTTATTTGTCATCAAAGTGATAAGAAGTCTTTGTCAGAAGTTATTTTCTTTTACATATTTCTCAACGACAAACTCTGTTCTTCAAAACTAATTATAAAAAAGTACATGTTTTCGTTAATCCTGATTTAAAATACTTGGTTGTCATAGTAACGTTTTCAAGGAGGGGGGGGGGGAGGGTTGTCAATAATGTTTAAAGAAGGGGGCGATTCTGAATTAAGTAACACAGAAGATGAAATTTCTAGATTTAATTATATTTTAAACGGCGTTAACAATGTAAAATAAGCGGGGTTTTTTTTTCAAAGCACAACGATCGCCGGGTGTCGGTGATACGGAAATATGAATAAGAGATATAGAAAAAGTAAACGGAAGCGTTTTTAAACATTTTGACGTTCAAGGTCAATAAGTAGACGTCACCAACCTCCCTCGTTCTCGATAATACGTGCACTCATCTGTAAAATGGATATATCTTTGAACAAAGCAGGGTTTAAACTAAAATTCACTCGCTCAAAGTTTTTAAATAGGGAAACTTTATTCGATATTATCTCGCTGCAAAGTACGATGGTTGACAAAATTGTAGAAAAAACTGCATTACCCAAGATAATTAGAGATAGCAAACTTGAAATATTTTATCTATTATATTGCTAAAATCTCGAAGAAATATCCTGTTTGATCATCAAACTTTAGTCTTTTCTACTTGATTTAATTGCCAAGCAACACACGGTTGAATTTCCGATGATGACGTTATAAAAATAATACGTTTACGGCAGTAGCAAGGGTGTCTCACTTACGGGATATTTTTAATATATAGATTTAACGATGCATTTGACTACATATATATTACACTCAGATTGTAGATGATAATTTTCTGGTTCCATCGATACCAAACTTGTCGAAATCCGTCAAGAAACAAGCGAAGAAGACCGAAACCGCACTCGGTACTATTCGAACCAGTATTGACGCCGGGAATATGATGACGTCAAACGATTATTGAGCCTCCTTAAGTCAAAATCAAAGGAAATGTATTGTTGAATCTATTTTTATAAAGTACTAAGATTAGCAAAATCGGCATTTAAACTTAATATGCAAATAAAAATCTTAACAACCATTTGTTATGACAGTTTGTTTAAAACACTCTCTGGGATTGACTTAATTATTGTAATGAATTTAAAAAAAATGAACCTATAATTTTTGAAATATCGCATGAATTACTTCCTAACGTAGCTCTGTCATCCTATTATCTTCGTGCACAGAAAACAGCAGTCTCCGATGAAAAACATTATAAATGAGTAGATAAAACACGAAATGCATTCATCAATATAAATGAAAATTAAATACATGTAATGAAAATCAATGTAATTGTGATTTTAGACTTAGTTATGACTGCATGAAGTTTTATATTTTTATTTACATGCTTCATAAACATGCGGCTAGCCAACAGGGGATGCTTACTTCTCCCGGGCACATGGTCCCACCTCTAGCTTGCTAGGGGTCCGTCGATGTTTAATTTTGCGCTCTATTGTGAGTGCTGTTGAGATTATCGTCAGGATCTTCTTTAACTCATTTATATCACATTCAGGGATAAAAGTATAGAGAAAGGGGTAGGTTGAGATTCTTCTTGCAGTTTTTGTTATTACGTCATGCGTTCCAATGTTGACGTCGTTGAAAGCAGGTTAGTATATTGATTCGTGAAATTTCAAGGCATCGTCGAAGCCCGTTTTAGAAATATACGGCATTTTGGCACTTGACTACCAACTCCCCTCCACCCCCAATTAAATAAATAATGTCGAAGGGTTAGATGGTTTGCTTCGATATTTTGATTTTAAAAAAAGAGGGAAACAAATTCGAACTCAGGTTAGTGTTTTTTTGACTGAAAAGTCGCTAGTTGGAGCCTCAATAGTGTCGTGACCTAACTATCCTTACTATTTTTATATGAAGAAATGTTCTTGTCTGCGTAATGTTTACATTTCTGTGAATTCAAATAAAAAGTTAAATAGAACTATTCTGGCCTGAGATCCTAAGGTGCAAGATTTTTTTCAAAGATCATACACTTGCTTAAAATAAAAAAAAGAAAACCCGATCCCAACCGCCCCCTCCCAGTTCTAATGACTGCTGAACAAAAAGAATGCAGACCTCCTCCTCATCCCTTCTCAACCATAAAAATCAAATTGTTACTCTCCTTGACTCTTCAATTCATTCACAGATAAACATTCAATAACATTAGTGACTCGTCAATTTATGCGCGGACCCATAGGTCTAAGCAACACCGATCGAGAACATCCCATATTTACAGTCCGCCGAAATTGCTTTGAATTTTGATTCAATATACCAAGGATCTTAAATGAATTTTAATTTCATACGATGTATTATGAAACGACTTGTTTGTTTTATATCCCCGAGCCTTGGCGAGGGGATATAAAACGGACAACGAGTTTCATAATACATCGTATGAAATGAAAATTTATTTGAGATTCTTTTTATCACATGGTATTGCCTAAAAATGTGTATTTCTAACGTGAAATCAACGTTTCCGAGAACTAAAGAGGCGAGCCACGCCGTGATCTTGAAGTCGTCTGCTACGCCATGAGAAGTAGTGTCCCCATCGTATAGATATTCTGTGCGTAAGAGAAAAGTATTTCAATTTTGAATAGTATTTTAATGCAAGAATTAATTCAACAACAACAATTTTAATAATTTATATTGACTCCGGGTCTGAATGTAACAATTGACCGATATTTGAAAGGTCACACTTGTCAAGGTTTATGTTATTAGGTTCCAAACTTGACCAATCGCATTCAAGCAGAGCGATATGTAACGTGTTATAATATCATACATTTATGACATGGCTTTATGAAACTGCATAACGGGTGTATCATGTGATAAATTGTTTTATTGACATATTTCAACCAAAAAACTGCAGCACCATAGACATGATCACTCTATTCCTGGATTCACGCCTGCTCAAATTAGTCTCATTGTAATCGAATATAACATTAAACGTTCATGAAAGAATGATGATACAGTACTAAAATTCTATTGCTACCAGTGCTTTGCCATGAAGATCTGCGTGTAATGATTTATTTTAAGAATTGTCAGTATAATTAAGATATTTTTTGTGTACTGCGTTACAGTAATTTTACTTCTGTAAGTTATGATATTAACTACGGACATCTTATCAAAAAGTTCAGGAAACCCCAAAAAATAAATAAATAAATAAATAAATAAATAAATAAAAGAAATTAAAGATCAAGCATTTCTATCAAGATAATAATGATGCGGAATGGTTCCAACTCTATACCCTTTTTGAAGAAAATTTCAAATCAATCTATTACGCATCAGACACGTGTTTGGAATATCAAATTCTCACCAGTGATGCTTCCAGCCTAAGTGCTTTTCATAAGGCGCCAAAATTTATTTCACTATCGCCATCTGGTTTTATTTTTAGAATTTAAATTTGTGTAATTTACTTTACAGAGAGTACGCGGTTCCAAATTTCCTGTAGGGTCTATAAAGTAAAATATCAAAATAAAATATATCTTCAAAATAGCATTGGAGGAATGGTGCTAAGATGTCAACCTCATTTAATTTCGATAATATTTTTGGATGATATGACAAGTTTCCTAAATAGCAAAATGAAATGTATGATGTTAAATTGATAAGTGCCAAAACAAAGATACTTCCAGGCGACATAGCTGGAAAGAAGTAATTAATACACTTTAAAACATCTAATGTCACAGGGAACGACTTTAATTGCTCCACATTGCAACAAGAAATAATTGTTAATATTAATGATACGGAAGGGTTCCAATTATATACCTTCTTAAAGCAAATTCCAAACGAATTTATTTTGCACAAGACACGTGTTTTAAATATTGAATTCTCATCAGTGATGCTATCAGCCAAAGTGATATTTACAAGCCGCCCGGATTCATTTCACTAGAGCCGCCTGGTATATTCTTAAAAATGTAAAGGTACAAATGGACTCGTCAAGATCAAACCATGAATAAATTATTTTTGTCAAATTTTAACGCAAACGAGTCTATCATGCTTAGAAATTAGAAAATAGCATAACTAAATACAGGTTAATTTTCATTCAGGATTTGGTAAACAAATGCACATGTGTATAGCAGAATACACCTGCCTCCCATTCATACACTATTACACGTTGTTAGTCATTTGAAAGTGTTCGATTATCCACGTTCAAAATGGCGATTTGAATTGAACATGACATCTATACATGATATCAACCTTGTATTTGCAATAAATGAAATATTAATGAGTTAGTTTTTAGAAAGAATTTCAAAAAGACTGTATACGTGATTTATTACATGTTTCGTAGTAATCACACGATGTGAAGTTCATTCAAGCGACTGGCTGATCGAGGTAGCGTGTTCACTTTGACCTTAGTAAACGTGACATATTTCTACATACTGTATATGCAAATCACAATTTCCGAATCTTACCGAAATCTTGTGTAACAAAGAGTAAAAACGTCTATAAAACAAAAATGTGAGAGATATTTTATGTAAGTAATAAATAGATGTTCAAATGGTAGTACTTAAAAGCTATTTAGGGTAAAATTCATTATTGACAGTTTAATCACTGTTAGACTATTTGTACCTTTAAATTTGTGTCTTTACTTTACAGAGAGTACGCGGCTCCAATTTTCCTGTAGGGTCGATTCAGTAGCGTATCTAAATAAAATCTTCCTTCAAAATAGCATTGGAGGAAGAAATGGTGCTAAGATGTTAACCTCGTTTAATTTAAACAATATTTTATATATAAAGTACTGTTTGTAAGGAGGTTTTCTGAAAAGTAGTTCAGGGGTTAAAGAGGGATAGACAGGGAGTCGAGCATCCGTCTGCTAATCGTATTTTTAAAGACCAGTGGCCATCTTATATTATTGATTAAAATATAACTAGAGTAGAGTACTAGCTGCCTATAAGTTTCGTTAACGCGAAAATCGTGAGAGGGGGGAGGTGTTTGGCAATTGTTTCTTGAACCTGCCTACGCCACAGCGTGCCAGTTAGATTTATCTTTGGTTGGCTTAGTGCACACTTGTGATCAACGTGCGCCGGTGACATACGTCGAATGCCCCGGTTTCTTTAGACTAAATACGAAGCAAGTATGTCTTCATTATGCATTTTTCACGACTCGAAACCTCCATGCATCTTCTATTAAATAATTATTTTTTAATATATTTTCCATATAATTTTTTTTCAAAAAGACATTTCAAGTATAACCTAGGATTCAAATAGTTTGATTCAATTTCAGTAGCAATATCGATTTGTGCCACTCAAGGTCACGTGGCGTAATGATCTTGATGTTTACGACGTCATAGCTCATTCGGGCACAGAAACAAGTTTGATGTGAAGCTTAGGTAAATTTTGATTATGAAGTAAGCATACCCGCGAACTAAGTTCAACTAAGGCATTCCGAATGTATCTGTTCTTCGGATGCTATTTATATCCTCCTTTATGCAATAATTCAGGGATCGAGCAAGCTCAAACTACAACGATGTCGTTCTGAGAGCAAGGAGACTAACAGAAAAAAAACTACTGGGTTCATTTTTAAGCATCATCGAAACATTAAACGGTTTACAACTCCTTGTCCTTAATGATATTGTGGGTAAGAACATTCCAAACTACAAAATTTAACAAGTTACCGGATATGACCTTTTTTCTACTCGTGACGGAAGTTGTTATCAAACATGATATGCTTACTCCCCCGTGCACGTCCTTTTAGGAATGGCTTTGATTCTTCGCAGAATTTGTTTGTATTATTCAAAGGGAAAGCAGCCTATTGTTCAGATCTGTACAAGCAACAGAGTATATATTACTTTGGGTGTTACACAACCTGCTATTTAGTATGATATGATAACAAAAGTACATTTCAAAGGTAGACAGCATAACCACTGAAAATGCGACAGAATGATCAAACGCTTTAAATACCGTGAATATGATTCTAATGTCACCAGACGGACACTAGGCACGATGCTTGACCAATCTACAGTCGTGTATCAGCGCAATCGTGAGACTTGAATTCTGACTGGTTGTGACTACGGAACTCCATTACGGACCCTGTCCAAACATCTTCAGAAATGACAAGGCCCCGACCACCTGTCCTCTCTGAATGTCATTCGGATTCCTCGGGTAATAACATGAATGAGCTTGCTTCAGCCAACAGAGCAAGGCCTGTATTACGTACGCCCCCTTCCCCCTTTTGTATGGTTAGGCCCCTGTGTTTTAATTTTTTGTTTGTGTGGTCATCTAACAATAGGTTGTTTCATTCTACAATTGTGCGTTCTGCGAGACCTTTATGCTAACCGGAAAAGTTGAGGGGGGGGGGGGTTGTGCGCACGTAATCCGTATCATTACAAAATTTTCTACTTGTGTAACAATTGGCCGTCCTTAGTCGCAACGGTTGCCCATCGGTCTCGTTGGATTATATGTAGTCTTTTGTGTTTGTTGTTTCTGTGTCATATGTCTCTTTTTCGTCTCTTATTGTGCTCGTCTTTGTGTTGTCTTTGTGTTTTTGAGATCCCCTCATTTCCGCATCGGGTGTTTTGCTGTTTTTACTGCAAGCCGATTTTAAATGATAAAGCCACGAAAGGATCCGATAGGCTTGTTATATAATAAAAGCATTTAATATCTTCTCTGCTGTTGATGCACAGAATTTGATGAATTATCATTAAGCCTTACAAGAAAAATGCACAAAGTACCCTCCACTTGGTCTCTTTTTAGCCAGTCGGTCAACAAATATAGCCGTAAAGGGCTTTCATTTAATGACGCATTTTCTACATCGCTTAAACTGCAGCACACAATTTCATAAAATTTTGCTGTGAGCAAGAACTCAAGGTTCTCTATAAGATTTTAGCAAATAGGACTGTAAGGAGGTTTTGTTACACCACTATTGTGCTTCCATTGAGACTTCTGGGTAATCGGGAAAATATAAGGGTTGTGCGCACATTTTCAGGATCACCAAACCATTTCCTACTGCTGTGGCAGATATCGAATTCGGCACCGATTATCCATTGATGTTGTTGATTTATATGTAGATGTTTGTGTTAAATGATTATATGTTGCGTTTGATGTTTCTTTTACGTTTCTTCCGGTTGCTGTCTGCTCTTAGTTTTTACATGGGTGTCTTGCTGTGAGAGCTGTGACCGAGTTTTATGGGAGATCCCCTCCTTTCTGTGATTAGAAGAAGCTTTTTTCGACATCTCCGCTGAAGTTGCTGCACAGGATTTAATGAATCTATACAAGACACATTCTCAATCTTATTGCAAGCGCATCAGTTCATTTTCTCTTACAGGAAGCAAGGCTGCAAGGTATTCTTCCCAGTTTGTGTTTTTCGAGCTAAGAAATGTTTGAAAAATGTATTTTTCGTAGTCATGGTATACGAAAATACAACATACCAGATATTTCATGTAATAGTTAACACACATTTTAGCACATTATGTTTCATTATTATCGAGATCGAAAAATATGAAATTTAAAATGGAAGTATGAAAAAATTAATAATAAATATGACATGATATATTAGGGTAAAGAAAGAATTTATAATGAAATTTCCCTTAGTTTTCGGATAGTTTACAAAATTATGACAAATGAGAGAACTGTTCTGAGTCTGCTGAGGACATATGGATTTTCTAAAGACGAAATTTGCAAGATATTGGGGACGAAATCCATTATAACTAACAGCACATTGACAAAAGAGCGATAGAAGTTTTGATTATTAAAAGGAACATCAAACATAGACCAAAAAGCGTAGTCAGACGTACCTTTGTATGCAAAATCGTCCACATCGTTTTCTCAAAAAGAAAAATAATAATAAAATAGGGTGAATATTTTCGTAAGCAAAATGGAAAGAGGTTTTGTGGAGCACCTGGGCGAACATGCAATGAATCGGTGTTTGTAAGGATTTTTGTGCATTTTGTGCATCTTTTTTTTATCCAGTAGATATAAGGTAGTTCAAGATCAGAGTCATAAATATGAACACCGAATGAGCCAAACGATTCTTGTTTGTCACGTATTTCAGGGACAGATATGTTTGTAAGTGTGTATGTTGGATTTCTAGGTGCTGAAGGTAATCCTAATTCCTCTCTCAGGCATAGTATGACTTTTTTACCCACCGTCTAGCGTACTTCACACATGCATCCATGACTATTTCAAAGTTTTCCGCAATGTGAAAGAACGGGATTTTCTGTATTTTGGACCAGTAATGAGATAATTTCTAAGTTTACTTTTATCGACGATATTAAGGTCACCAGCGATCACATGGTTGGTAGATGACAGCAGATGATGAACATGTGTATTGTATGGGGTTTTGTGAAAGTTGGTGTTTTTCTAGACATGTAAAAGTTTGTTTATAATCAAATATTTTGGCAGCCACGGATTGTGTATACATGTAGGAAATGCAATGCGCCTACTGATATTTGAAATAAGGAGGGATTTTATATTAACAAAACTGTTATTTAGAATGTTGCTTTAACGCAGAGCATCGATCCCTTTTATTGCAAATTTGATTTTAATGAGAGGACGATTTCACTGCTAACAGGTATGTCAGATATGACGGCCTTAAAATTCTATTTGATGTTCATAATAATATACTGGTCAAAATTTCTAACTGAACACTTTTTAAATTTTCATAGTTTTATGAAGAAAAACTTTTTATTAGTGAAAAGTTTATATAAATTTAATAATTCTTATTTCATTTTTTCCCAATTTTGGTTTAACATAAGGTAAAATTTCTGGAGCGTGACAAATTTGTCAAAAATAAATCCAGGTGTAATATAAATTTTCTTTCGATTTTTGAAAATGATGAATGTAAAAAAACACATTAATATTCTTTTCCGATTTAAGCAAATTAAAAAAGCCTTAATATTACGCAGAAGTTTAAATCAAATCACAAATGCACAAATTCAACAGGAATTTATTTCTACCGGAAGTGCTGTTTGTGTCACTGTTTTTGTCATATCGATGACTTGAATCCTCGGGAATTACAAATTGATAAAAAAAAAGATAATTTTTTTATAAGCACAAGATCTGCAAAGAAGTCAGTATGGTAAGCAAACGTTTCTTTCAATCTAATGCTGAACCGGTGTCGGTAAAATGTAAGATCATTGATGATTCGTACAAATCATGCAATTTTTTTAAAGGAAGGGAGTATGTAGGTATTGTAGCATCATATCCCACCAATCCTGCTACGTCTTTCGATACATTTTTGGACATCATAATTTTCATACTCTTTGGCCATATTACATTGTTTAGATTAAGGATCACTAACGAGGGTTAAGTATCCGAAACGTGCATGTATGGTCCATGCTGCAAATTCATCTGTTCTTGTATGATGCTATTGAATTTGAAGACGTTTAACATTTGAACTACTTGGTGAGTGTCACTGCTGCTTGGACCAGGAGTCCCCGAGGGCACATGTAGCCAAGTTCGATCAACTTCGGTTGATCGGTGTCTCTTCAACGCATTCCAAAATTATTTCTGTTACCAAATTTCTTGAAATTTCTAAAACGTGGGGCTTAGAGAATGTTTTAAACGTCCCCAAACCCAACAAGACCACGTATGACCCGACAAACCAACAGCACGGACCAGACATGCAAGCCTCGGGCACTCAACTCCCGTCAGTGATCCTCAGTTTAAACAATGTAAAATGGCCAAAAAGTATGAAAATTATTATGTCCAAAAATGTACCAAAAGACGTAGCACAATGGTTGGCTACGACTCCACAGGGCCCATGTTAAAGAAATTTCAAGAAATTTTGTAACAGAACATTTCAAATGCATTACAAATACAGACGATCAACCGAAGTTGATCGAACTTGGCTACATGTGCCCTCGGGGACTCTTGGTCCACCAGCAGTGACACTGAAACGTGCATGTCTGGTCCATGCTGCAAATTCATCTGTTCTTCAATTATGCTATTGGATTTGAAGACGAGTAACATTCGTACGAATATGATGAAGACCTAACTGTTGGTTGACAAATGGCCAAAGACCTTCGAACATAATGAAGTAGGTACTAAATACACTGTTAATTCCATTTCAGATGTATGTGACATGCTCCCGTTTTACAACACGGCTTATGATGGTGAACTTAGGTGGTCATATGTTTCCGACAAAGATTATTGTATTTATTCCTACTTTCAAAAATGTGGAAGAAGTGAGAACACCTTTGCAACACGCGAAGACTGTGAAAGAACTTGTAAAGGAGGAAAAAAGGAAGGTATTTCGTTTTTAATGATTTTTTCAAGAAAAAAAAATCACCAAGTACAAAAATGTATAAATCTATCTATCTATCTATCTATCTATCTATCTATCTATCTATCTATCTATCTATCTATCTATCTATCTATCTATCTATCTATCTATTTATATATATATATGTATATATATAGACAGCACAAAAGAGGTGAAAACAACCACGTTCACTATTCAGACAATGTCGAATCAGCCCAACAAAGGGCAAATGCACGTTGCTTGGGAAAAAAAGATATAAAAGTACAAAAAAGGTACAAGCGACCACGACACTAAACGTGTTTAAACCCAGCGGAAGGGACAGTACATCCCTTGAACCCTCTTGATACACGAATATGTACTTGTCCAGACGGAACAAGGGACAGTACTTCCCTTATTCCGTTCGGACACAAGTACATAAAAAAACCATACATACACTCTCATGCTAGTCAGAACCTGTACTATACTGAAGCTCGAAAGGCTATAACTAGTACCCAGGTAGGTAATATTCTCAATTCATGAACCAAAGCAGACCACGCGAGGGGTGAGACCAGGTGCCTAGGTAGAGTCAGCGTCTCCTGTTTGCATGCAACACCCGCTGCCAAAAAGTATAGACGGACTGATCGATAGAAACACGTCCAAGACTTTTATAGGTTCAAAATAAAAAAAAAGTTGAAAAGATGCTCCCTGATTGATTAAGTAACATATTATCAAGTGAGTGAAATCAAACAAAATACCGCCTCCCCCCACTCTAGATAATCGTCCATATTGAGGAAAGGGACTCAATTGACTAAGTAAAATGAAATGAAAAATCGCCCAATTAAAAACACGTCCGTCCTGAAGAGAGATACTCACTGAACTGACAACTCGCGGGTCAGTGTGAATAGAAAGTCATATCACGAGAGGCCTACATAAAGGAGGTTAAAATACAAACTGTAAAAATTAAAATAAATAGGCCGTGTTAAGAATAGTACCCGTGAGGGAATATCGAGCAGAACCTATCTCATAAACATAGCAAGTAAGGACTCTAAAAATAGACAGGAGTCTGAAACTCCTTGAAAGCACTCAAAACCCGACATCCCCATGTTCAACGGCGACCCGAAATTTCATATTATTTAAAGTTGTCAGTTCAGTGAGTATCTCTCTTCAGGACGGACGTGTTTTCAATTGGGCGATTTTTCGTTTCATTTTACTTAGTCAATCGAGTCCCTTTCCTCAATATGGACGATTATCTAGAATGGAAGGAGGCGGTATTTTGTTTGATTTCACTCACTTGATAATATATTACTTAATCAATCAGGAAGCATCTTTTCAACTTTTTTTTAATTTTGAACCTATAGAAGTCTTGGACGTGTTCTATCGATCAGTCCGTCTATACTTTTTGGCAGCGGGTATTGCATGCAAACAGGAGACGCTGACTCTACCTAGGCACCTAGTCTCGCCCCTCACGGGGTCTGCTTTGGTTCATGAATTGAGAATATTACCTACCTGGGTACTAGTTATAGCCTTTCGAGCTTCAGTATAGTACAGGTTCTGACTAGCATGAGAGTGTATGTATGGTTTTTTTATGTACTTGTGTCCGAACGGAATAAGGGACGTATTGTCCCTTGTTCCGTTTGGATTCAAGTACATATTCGTGTATCAAGAGGGTTCAAGGGATGTACTGTCCCTTCCGCTCGGTTTAAACACGTTTAGTGTCGTGGTCGCTTGTACCTTTTTTTGTACTTTCATATGTATATATATATATATATATATATACTGAGCAAAAAAACAGTTAAGGATATTTATTTAGAGTTTGCATTGTACTACCATTGTGATATGGACTTTGCTTTATTTGTATGGTTCTATTGTCATACCTGAGATAAACATCAATTTTCAAGTGAGTTGCCAGTATTTGTACAACTCTTGGGTACAAAAAAGTCAACAGAGCCAAGTGTCTATCTCCTACTAATTTCTCTGAAAATGCGAATTTCAGAAAAATAGAATTTTAACCCAAATTCTACATGGAATGAATGATTCATAATTAATCTGTATGAATTGCGAGTCTTATCCAAACTACACAAAGATATAGTTTTGAAAATCCGGTATTCAAAATGAACTCATCTCTGTAAACGAAAATCTGACATAACCCTAGCAATTTTTGAAAACGTAAGAAAAAGAGGGAGAAAAAATCTTACACTAAAAGGAGGGGTTTAAAACTGAACAATATTTCTCAGTTAAATGATATTCATGAGTTCAAAGAATCTGAAAGTTTTATTTAGTAAGAGTAACTAAAAATATTTAAAAGAGAAAAAAAATATGATTTTTGGCAAAATAAGCATTTTATTCAAAATTGAAAATGGAGAAAATTAAAAAGAATATTTACCAAAAATGAAAACAATGAACAGACATAATGTTTGATCGGTTCTTTTTGTAATATTGTCTCTATCTTAGATCCAGTATTTTGATGAAAATTGATCCGTAACTTTTTTGTCCAGTATATATAAAAACTATAAGCCTGAACTTTTAGCAAAGAAGCTTTTGGCCGTTCCACCGGCCTCCTTCAGCTCATTTATTTACGAGTGACAATTGTTGTATGGCAAACAGAAAGCATGACGTCATAAACATGAATATAATGTTGCGTGCTCTTACTCACTGCACCACAAATATGTAAACAATTACAGTAAATTCTTAACTTTCCCGCAAGTTTATTCCATACGGATTACAAATGTCTTTTTCCACAAATTTTCCCTATTTCTTCTGTACAGATATCCTTATATAGTTTTTCAATCCCGATGATGGAAAAAATGTTCCAAAGAATGATTGTCATTGCAGAAATGGACGGCTACGGGATCGGATTCCTTTCTTCGAATAAACGACAAGTTCAATATGTGTCTTTGATTTAAAGTCACGCCAGTTTCCCCTACATATACTATATTTATGCCCCCGGAATCAAAGATTCGGGGCATATAGTTTTTTGCCTGTCCGTCTGTTTGTCTGTATGTCTGTCCGAAAAAATTTAACATTGGACATAACTTTTGAATGGGAAGTGATAGGGCTTTCATATTTCACATGTGTATTCCTTGTTACAAGACCTTTCTATTGATAAAAAAATTTTTGACATTGTGACCTTGACCTTTGACCTACTTTTCAAAAACTTCAACATTGGGCATAACTTTTGATAGGTAAGTGATAGGGCTTTCGTATGTGTATTCCTTGTAACAAGACCTTTAAATTTCCATTGATAACAACATTTTTTACCATATTGACCTCGACCTTGACCTTTGACCTACTTTTCAAAAACTTTAACATTGGTCATAACTTTTTATAGGTAAGTTATAGGGCTTTCAGTTTTTGGCATGTCCGTCTGCTTGTCTGTCTGTCTGTCTGTCTGTTTGACCGAAAAACTTTAACATTGGACATAACTTTTGAATGGGAAGTGATACACTGTGTAGCATTACGTGACATAAATTGGTGAAACCACGAACACAAAATGGAGGCATACCGCTCGTTTGGAGGAAAGAAAACAGGTACTGTGATGATTGTTTTGATTTAATTTTATCTTTTCATGGCCGATGTCCTTGTAAAAAATGATATTTTTATGATTCCCTGTTTGTCAATCGAGAAAACATTGTAGTTTTTTTCAAACATTCTGACAAAAGGAACGCCGTGGTCGAAATATGATAAAAACAATGGTGTGGTGGTTTCCACGCAAATATCTACAGCTTTTGTCACAATGTTTGTAAAAACAGCGGCGTTTTACTTACTAACTAGTCCATGACTGTATAAGTATCAGTTAAGAAAAGGATATAAGCTATGAAAAGAAAAAAAATAATCATAGCAATTATTGCAGTCCCTGTTTTCTTTCTCCCAACTGAGCTTAAAGCCTTTTTACTTGATGCTACACAGTGTGATAGGGCTTTCATATTTCATATACGTATTCCTTGTGACATGAACTTTCCATTGATACCAAAAGTTTTGACCTCGCGACCTTGACCTTTGACCTATCTTTCAAAAACTTTAACATGGGACATAACTTTTGAATCGTAAGTGATAGGGCTTTCATATTGAACATGTGTGTTCCTGTGGAGCTCGTCAAAAAGTTCCCCGCGAGGGGTTTGACAGTAAGTGTTTTAAATACTTTCCCTGACATTGTCGCCATAGCACTTTCTATATAGAAATGTCCTCAGACAGTGCAGTTCATGCTTTTCATATGTTTTCATTTTCGTGCATGATCATCGACGGCGGGTGTGGCTAGCCAACAGGGGATGCTTCTCCTCCCGGGCACCTGGTCCCACCTCTAGCTTGCTTAGGGTCCGTCGATGCTCAATTTAGTGCTCTATTGTGAGTGCTGTTGAGATTATCGTCAGGATCTTCTTTAACTCATTTGTGACAAAACCTTTCGATTGATACTTAAATTTTGACCTTGTGACCATTGCCTTTATCTATGATCTATCATTCAAAATCTTTAACATTGGGCATAACTTTTAAATGGTAAGTTATAGGGCTTTAATATTTTACATGTGTATTTGTTATGTTAAAACCTTTCTATTGATACCAAAATTTTTTAGCTTGACATTGACCTTTGACCTACTTTACAAAACTTTCAAATGGTGTTGATACTAACAAAGATGCCACCGGGGGCATTCGGGTTTCACAAACACAGGCTTTATCTGACATTTTTCAAAATGAACTGCATAGACAACATTGGTAGATTTACAATTAACATAATTTCTAACATAATAAACTTTCCCGTTTGAATCTTTAAAAGTACTTGTTGTCTTAAAATATTTGCATATAGCACATTTTCTAGCCCCACATGGTTCACATTTGTTACAGTTATTGAAGAACATATTGTTGTGTTTCTCATGCACTAAAATGTCTTGTAAATGTTTATCTCTTCTATATGCTATTATCGGCTGTTTCGGGAAAAAATCGCTAAGTCTGTCTAAATTGAGTAAAGTTTGCTGCCTGTTGCGTAAAATTATGTTGATATATGGTAATCCCCGTGTAAATGTTAGTACAATCGGTACCCGGTCATTCCCTTCGTTATTTTTGTTTTTGTATTTCAATCAATCTTGTCGGCTAAAATTGTCTACACGTGATAATTCATCCTCAACCTCCTTATCATCATATCCTCTTTTCATTAAATGTTGCTTAATCTCTGTTCTACGATTTTTGAAATGGCCTGTATATGAACATATTCTTTTGGCGCGATTTCCGAGTCAGTAAGGGTTGGCCTTTTTGGTCTTTTCCGGGTGAAATTCTGTTAAGGTACATACGCTTACCCTTAGGCTTTGCATATATGTCTGTAGTAGTGATGAACCAATTTTCGCCGACAATCGATTGTCGATCGTTAAAACTCTTTCGATTCCGATTATCGATTTCATTTTCGTACAATCGATTGGCGCTGAAAGAAGGGTATTTTGTGTAAAGGTATTTATTTTCCTCTTTTTACATGTAACATAAACCGTTACTTGTTGTCTTGCATGTAAACAGGCAGACACTTTGAAATTGAATGCTTTATAATTTGTTTTCAGCAAAGTTTTCTGAATTTTATTCAGAAAAATACATTTTTTCTATCTTTAATGTTCTATTTTCATGGACTTTTGTATTCCGATTTAAATCGATAATCATTGACTTCTGATAAGGTCTAGTCGACGTGACTATACAGACATGGTCATGTATTGGTTGACCGAGGCCGAAGGCCGAGGTAACGCAATGCCTGACCAGGTCTGTATAGTCACGAGTAGACCGAAATCAAAAGGCAATAACTGCTTTATTGAAATATCAGAATTGCATTATAATGATACGCGAAGTCAGAGATCTAACACTACAAAAATCAACGCACGTACACTTCGTGGTTATTATTACGTCACTGAATCCCGATTGGACTGCTTTCAAGCGTTAACGGTCAGCTCACTCTGGGGTTCACTCGATCAAACTACGTTTCAGCCAAACAGAAATAAGCGAATTCGGCAATAACTTATAATCATTTAATAATGATGGATATCAACATGTTATTGAAAATAAATTAATTTTGGCATACACTATTGACATACGTTGGCAATATTTTACATATGGATTGTACATGTGTATATAATGCATTTTGTTTCAGAAATAAACAATTGAAGTTCAAAATAATGATGTCCATGAGATCATGTACAGTCCAATTACCCCGTGACTAGCAATAATGATCGTGTGATTGAAATGTCTATAACAGCTGACAAATAAAACAATAATTAACAAAAGAATAATAATATCAATAAATAAAATCTTGGTTTGAGAACACGTTTTAAGTAAAAATTAACAGAATGCATAAACATATGACAATTATTTATACCTATATAAGCAATAATTATAGCAATTATGTTTAGGAATAAAATCTCTAAGATTGCCTCAAGTATAAAAACCTACGTGACAGTTTTTTTTTAAATATCGTATACATGTTTAACAGGAGCCTGGGATATTTCACAGTTATATTGAATTCGCCGTCAAATTTCATGAAATAAATTGGAACCCAGATGTATAAACAAAGATGCCTAAACTTAGAACAAATCTTCGCTATTTTGATTATTGCACCGGAAAGTTGACAAACGAGCGACTTTAGCTTCTGTTGCTGTCAATTGACCTATGGACACCTCGAATTGACAGACGTAGGATTACACACTTGCTGTATTGACAATCGTTTCTATTTCATCAGTTAAGCACATGATCGTAAAGGTAACGTTTGAAAATTAGAGTTATCTTCTCCTAGACATTTGTACGATTGGAAATTTCCCATATACAAAATGAATAATCATTAATTAAAGATAAACATAACGAATTTGCATAATTATTGTAGGGGAGAGGTCATATGGTTACACCTTGTCAGTGATCCTCATTTTAAACAATGAAATATGGCCAAAGACTATAAAAGTTATGTCCAAAAATACCAGAAGACGTACAATGGTACCAGGATTGGTGGGATATATTGCTAAAGAACTTACTTTTAAGGACTTTCGAGAAATGTTTGTGAACAATAATTTTCGGATGCGTTTGAAGAAACGATCAACTGAAGCTGATCGGACCTTGCCACATGTACCCTCGGGGACTCCTGGTTCACCAACAATGACACTGACAAGTGGTATAAATGCTACAAGTCTTCAAATTCATACCATCATTAAATGTAACGGACATTCACGTTTCGGGAACTAAAACTCGTCACTGATTCTCAGTTTAAACAATTGAATATAGCAAAAGACTATGCAAACTATGTCAAAAAATACAGAAAGACGTAACAGGTTGGATGAGATATTTTGCTTAATAACCCACCTTACGAGAAATGTTTGCTAACAGTTATTTTCGGATGTGTTTGAAGGAAAGATCTACAGGAGGGGGCGACCCCCTACCGTACCCTCTCCCGATCGACACTTCGTGTCTTGAATCGGTAAGCCCCCGCTCACGATTCTGGTTCTGCCTAGTTTAATTCTGTACATCCATAGAGTTGACACAGTCCTTTGTGCAGCCCCCATCCCCAATCTCGGGACTCGGGGACCGCATTGATTTATACGATATACCTAGGATTCCACCGTTTCCTCTCTTATTCAATTTGAAGACGTTCAACATTTATTCCATTGGTGAGTGTCACTGCTGATGGACCAGGAGTCGCCGATGGCACATGTATTCATGTTCGATCAATTTCGGTTGATCGTTTCTACAACGAATTCTAAAATTTCTGTTATCAAAAAGTTTCTAAAAAGTGGGTCCTGCAGCACCATAAACCACACATACTGCTATGTCTTTCGGTACGCTTTTTCGAAATAGTAACTTTCATATTTTTTGGGCATATTACATTGTTTAGATTTAAAGATCACTGACGAGGGTTTAGTACCCAAAATGTGCATGTCTGATCCATGCTGCCAATTTATCTGTTCTTAACGTATCCAGTGTACAAATGGAGATCTCGCGGACGTCTCGTCATTTTAAACAGTGTTAAAATTATCTCGGTAATCTTCGGCAGTGTCTCGATGGTTTCCGTAAATTGAGCGAAGGTTAGCATGTTGACCTTTGATGATAGAAACCATTTTTTTTTATGTTGTATAAGGTATATTTAGGTAAAAATATTCATTGATTCTAACTACGTAATACACTTGATATTTATTTGTACAACGGATACCTTAAATGATACTATTCAATTTGAAGACGTCTGATGTTAATGAGGTGGATTTCTCTTCATTTGATCTAATCATTCCCTACCATTGTATTCCAAATAGTATCAGTCCAGTTGCCGAATGGCTATTTTGGGGTGTACCCCAAAAAAATGTTACGCACAAAATGTTTTTGCATGAAAGTGATGTTAATACACACTACTTTGATAATCCGGTGGATGCCATTCTGGCATCCTTTTGCATTTCGACATTTTCGGGAAAAAGTGTGATTTAAAAAAAAAAACTGTTGAAAATTGGAAAAACGCAATTACTTAGTCTATGTTTTAGCTATGACAACATATTTGGTATCAAAAGAACATAAATGCCATTGTCATTTAAGTCTCAAGCTCAGTTTTTCAATTTACTCGTCCATAAAATGGGGAAAACTACAGATTTTCGATGAAAAACCGTTGAAAATAGGGAAAATGTCATATCTTTTTTCATACTGTAGATACAATAACACTTTTACAATACT
Organism: Pinctada imbricata; assembly: GCA_033119305.1. Taxonomy (NCBI): domain Eukaryota; kingdom Metazoa; phylum Mollusca; class Bivalvia; order Pterioida; family Pteriidae; genus Pinctada; species Pinctada imbricata. The sequence goes on from VSWD01000014.1 coordinate 46,177,746, forward strand.
GCAACCCACTTGTTTGACAATTCTATCCTATCCTATCCACCATCCTACATCCTACATCCACCTCCTATCCACTCTATCCTATCCTATCCTATCCCATTCTATCCTATCCACCTTATTCAAATTTATCTTTATCCAATCCTATCCTACATCCTATCCTATCCTACATCCTATCCTACATCCTATCGTATCCTAACCACCTTTATCTACTTCTCATCACCTTTAGCGATATTATGATTAAAACTTAATGACTTGATACAAAGTCATGCATAAGTAGTAAATTATCTGTAATTATTGCTGTTTTTTTGATTTTATAAAAATGAAAACTATTTAGATAATTGAATACCATTTTTGCATTTGCTGTGAAAGAAACAAAATTATAACATTAAAACCTCCATGTTTGTTTTTATTGAAATATACTTTATATTACTCATTAAGTCAAGTGAAATTTTTCAATGGGAATTTTCGAATTTAATCAAATAAGTATGTTTGTCTCCTAATAACTTTAAAATTAAGAAAAAAATATTATATTGAAAAACGAGGTGGATAGGATGTAGGATAGGATAGGATGTAGGTAGGATAGGATGTAGGATAGGATGTAGGAAAGGATAGGATGTAGGAAAGGATAGGATGTAGGATAGGATGGGATAGAAATGGTTAGGATTTAGGTGGATAGGATTGAGGTGGATAGGATAGGATAGGATAGGATTGGATAGGATTGGATAGGATAGGATTGGATAGGATAGGATAGGATAAGATTCTATCCACTTTCTATCCTACATCCTGCATCCTACATCCTATCCTATCCACTTTTTTGTCAAACAAGTGGATTGCAGGACTGTAGTACCAAACGCACAATAAATGTATTGCCTTTCATTTTAAATATTAGATTAGCAATTTGCAAGTACGAAAATGGGGAAAAGAATGATGAAAAATCGCTGATATTGCAATGCTTTTTCATGCTGTATTTCACGCAACATTTCATGAAAAGAATGTTCCATTTTAATGGCATAATTCATACATTGCTTGATTGATGTTTGATGTCGTGTTTGCTGTTCCCTGCCTGTTTGGTTTCTCTTGCTGTATGTGTCTTCTCTGTTTTTTTACTTGAGGTGTTTCGATGTGTTGATATTGGTGCTGCAACCCAGTTTTGTTGGATATCACCTCCTTTCTAATTGCCTTGTTGTTTCATCAACATGCAATTGTAATTCTTGTGTGCAACTACTTCTAACAACAAAGAACCCCTCTTATATGGTTGATCAAGATGCCTCCTTTGCATCGTACTATGACAATTTTATAATCCAAAACATTGAAAGAATTAAAGAAATGTGAGCACAGAATTTGTCACATCTGTTTGTTACACAATAGAGGTTCAGACGCGATTTGCAAAATATTATCACAATAGGACTCAACATTTTTTAAAATTTAATCCTTCAGCAGATCTAGGTTTAATTGAACTGCATCTTAAGAATATTTCCTTATCCATGGCTTAAAATATTTCGTTTTTCTTGACATTTTATCGAAATTCTTCAATTAACTGTGGATGGTAATGGTCATCCAAGAGTTTTGAACTCTTATAACCTATTTCATTCAATCGTACACTGGACCTGACATCAGATATACTGTCTAGATTCTCTAAACCATAGTAATTCTTTATAAATACTATGGCATCAGTCCCCATCTTTTCAATATCTGAATTAACTTATCTGAACTTTGACACGGAACACCACTTCTAAAGCTTCCCACAGAACAACATTTGTCTCTCCAATACCATCATATGTTGATAATATATCCATTATCATGATCTGTATAGAATGCGAGTTCTTAATCAATCGGATTGCTTTCTCGATCAACTGATTGCATGTACATGTAATATCAATCAGTTGTACTTCATTTCCTGAGATGAAGCTTTCCTGACTGAATCTTTTATGTCATTGTGAACGTAAGTAGGGGTCAATAGAATGTAATTTAAATTTGCTCTGTGCAAAGTAATAGCAATTTTAAGTTTAGAAAATAAGACCAGGGGAGCTTCTCGAGAGGATTTTGGCTGTGCCATGAAGTCACTTTAATTGAAAGCATCACTGATGAGGATTGTTCTATCCGAAACAAATGTCTGGTGCATTAAGATTCAATTTGGTTTAAAACTTTCTTCAAGAAGGTAGATAGCTGGAACACTTATTATTGAACATCTGAAGTGTTTTTAGTTATTTTTAGAAATATACGACCAGAAACAATCAAGGTATTAATTCTGCCATATAATGGTAAGTTGAATAACCAGAGCCCTGCATACATCAATCGATCATCAGCTCCTAGGCATTCTTGTCGAATGAATAACCTTGAGCTTATTTAAGAACATATTTCGAAGTTGCAAAACTGAAGTCATCTTTTAAACATTGACGTAGGGACTAGATCAATGTCACGACTAAGCCGGTCTTTAAGAACCACTTCAATAATTGAAAATAACTACACAATTCTGGCAGAAACCATCTATGTGTAACGTCTTCAAATTCATTAGCATCATTTAAAAGCAGATTTATGAACAGCGGGGACCAGACATGCACGTTATTAAAACCTCGTCATTGATCCTCAATCCAAACAATGAAATATGGCCAAAATGTGTGATAATTATGTCCAAAATATAAGACGTAGCAAGATGACTGGGATATGATGCTACAGGACCCAGGTTTCAGAAATTTGTGACAATTTTGTAAACAGAAACGATCAACCGAAATTGATCAATGACAAATATGGATAATGACCATATCCCTGTTTACAGCACAAAATCGATAACCCAGAAAATCAGAAACCGAAGGCATACAAAATCAGGATAAAACAGAAACCAAAGCAAACAAACAAAAACATCCACCATATGAAAAGAAGCGAACTCCCGATATGAGAGTGAGACCAGGTGCCCAGGAAGAGTAAGCATCTCCTGCTTGCATACAACACCCGTCGCTTCAATTCGGTAGAACTATCACATCCGGTTACTTCCATTTTGGAAGATATAGAGTACAGTCTTTGGTTGGATGGTTTATGACAGAATATCATCCACCATTCTGGAAAGTGGGACATCATAATGTATGACGAGTTCCCCATATCGACCGTAGAACTTCCTCGGTGACGATGTTAGTCGGTCACAAACATGTCCCTGACTGAGAAGCTTATCTGAAAGATGCCTAGCTCTCAGAACAAAATCCGTATATTTGGTACTTGCTCTGGCATAGCACATCAACTGGGATATGAACACGCCATAAGCAGGCGATGAAGGGATGTTGCTACTCAGAAAAGGAAAGTTTGTAATGCTGAAATTGAAGTCGTCACGTTTGTCATAGAGTGAGGTGTTCATGTGGCCATCAGTGTCGTAGGACAACATTATGTACAAATAGGATGCTGAATTATTTGTCTCTGTAGTTTCTTTGACTTCAAGCTCCGAAGGATAGATGCTGCTCAGGTAATCCGCGAATTTTGGATTATTGATGGACAACACATCGTCTATGTATCTGTAAGTGAAGTTGAAGTCAGAAGCTAAGTATCTTTTCCCTTCAGAGACCAAAGATTGAATGAATTCAGCTTCGTACGAGTAAAGGAAAATGTCGGCAAGGAGTGGGGCACAATTGGTCCCCATTGGAATTCCGACAATTTGCTGGAAGACCTTTCCTCCAAACACCACAAAAACGATGTCGGTCAGAAAGTTTAACATCTGGATTATGTCTGTTTCAGTGTACTTATTTTCAGAATCGGACTTTTCTTTTACAAAGTAGGTTTTGTCATAGTTTACAACAATAAATTTGTATTTGCGATTACCATTCTTACTTGTAAACGCATTACTTATAAAAACTTGTTCTTACTTGTAAAAACTTACTTATATAATGTTCTTACTTATAATAACTTGTTCTTACTTACAAAAACTTGAACTTACTTGTAAACGCATTACTTAAAAACTTTGCTACACGGGCCCTGGGGGACTCCTGGTCCACCAGCAGTGACACTCAGCAAGTGTTACAAATAATTCATTAGCATCCTTTAAAAGCAGATTAATTTAAAGCGTGCACTAGAGATGCACGTTGTATATTATAGATAGTAGCAGCTTCCTTTTGAACAATGTCTCTTATTTCAACCACGTCATTCAAAAGCTCTCTACAAGACTCCATGTACCAGTAAATTGTTTTTTAAACTGTTGACTTGAATGCACATATCTGTCTTCTAGATTTTCTTTAAACGTTTTGCATTATTCAAAAAAAAAACCTTCAGAAATCAAAGTTTTCTCCCTCATTGTTCTTCTCCATTTTATTTTATGAGGAAGTTGAATGATAAATATGGATAATGACCATATCCATGTATACAGCACAAAATCGATAATTCAGAAAATCACAAACCGAAGGCATACAAAATCAGGATAAAACAGGAACCAAAGCAAACAAACAAAAAACCTCCACCACATGAAAAGAAGCGAACTCCCAATATGGGAGTGAGACCAGGTGCCCAGGAAGAGTAAGCATCTCCTGCTTGCATGCAACACCCGCCGCTTCCATTTGATAGAAATGTCACATCCGGTTACTTCCATTTCGGAAGACATAGAGTACAATCTTAGGTTGGGTCTTACAATTCGTTCCAAAATGTCTTCTTCTTCAATTTATCAAAAAAAATTCCCAATATAGTCTAGGTGCTATTCATGAAACCAAACAATTTGTTACGCACAATTTTTTTTGCATGAAAGTGTCGAAATGTTGAGGTAAAATGGAACTTTTCGAAGAAAATCCGTTGAAAATATGAAAAATTCAATTAGTTTTTCCATGCTGCAGCTAGATCAATAAAATTGGTACCAAAAGAACGACAATTGAATTGTCTTTATGTCTCAAGCTCAATTTACCAATTTACTTATCAATAAATTAGGGAAAATATGGCTATACGATTAGAAATCGTTGAAAATTGGGAAAATACCATATATGTTTTTATTCTGTAGATTAATTAACAATTTTGGTACCAAAACGCACAATAATTTATTGCCTTTCATTTCAAATATGTATTCAGAATATAAGACAATAAAAAAACTTTCTTTTGGTACCATAATTGCAGTACCTCATACAAACTACAGTTTGAAAAATTCATTGCATTTTGCAGATTTTCAGCGAATTTTTCATCCAAGAAAATTCTGACTTATGTATTATTTGAAATGAAAGGCAATAAATTATTGTGCGTTTTGGTACCAAAATTGTTAATTAATCTACAGAATAAAAACATATATGGTATTTTCCCAATTTTCAACGATTTCTAATCGTATAGCCATATTTTCCCTAATTTATTGACAAGTTAATTGGTAAATTGAGCTTGAGACATAAAGACAATTCAATTGTCGTTTTTTTGGTGCCAATTTTATTGATCTAGCTGCAGCATGGAAAAACTAATTGAATTTTTCATATTTTCAACGGATTTTCTTCGAAAAGTTCCATTTTACCTCAACATTTCGACACTTTCATGCAAAAAAAATTGTGCGTAACAAATTGTTTGGTTTCATGAATAGCACCTAGACTATATTGGGAATTTTTTTTTTATAAATTGAAGAAGAAGACATTTTGGAACGAATTGTAAGATGACGAAGTCAAACTAAAGAAAAAGGAAAGCATTGACAAAAATTAGCCTAGCCTGCTAGTATTCTTGATATGAAATTTTACAAACTGACCATCGTATTTTTAATAAACCTAATTATGGATGCAATTGCTAAGTAATAGCTGCATATATTTAAAGTTGCATATACAATGTAGGCAGCTCGAATTTCTTTTTACATGACACATAGAACAGTGGTTTTACAATGTTAAATCTCTTCGAATTCAATAGCATTCAATATCATGTATTTCACATCCTATATGTGCATTAAGTGTCACATTTTTTCGCATTTAATAACCGTGTTAAGTGTTACAGGTCATGAAAGAATTGTATCATAATGATATTGTTGCCTTCATTGCTTATCGATACGTTCTCGCATAACGTGCTGAAAGCCTACCTGCAGGGTACAAAATTCTTCTCTTCATATCAGGACTGCAACGATACACTATACTCATGATATGATATGAACAGCAATATTTGCTATCAAGTAATTGATTTCTCACCTAAAAGGTAAAATCACACTCAATAGTGTGTTCCCGTGATGGTGTCATACCTCCAAAGTAACCGCCATGTCGGATTACAACTCTAGGACTTTATCCATTTCTACCATGCAAAACGTTGAAATAGAAATTTCATAAATGACAATAAGGACTATGACCATATCCAAATACACCGTACAAAATCTATAATTCAAGAAATCGCAAACCGAAGGCATACAAAGTCAGGATGAAAAAGAAACAAAAGGAAACAAACAAAAACATCCACAACATGAAAAGAAGCGAACTCCAAATATAGGAAGATTCAGCATCTCCTGCTTACATACAACACCCGTCGCTTCACTTCGGCAGAACTATCACATCCGGTTGCTTCCATTTCGGATCATACAAGTGTAGTCTGTGAATGGCTCCAATATACAGTTTTCGCGCACTGTTCCGAAAGCGCAAAAAGTATGCGCGTCATGCGAAAGTTGAAGTCATTAGACTTTTAAAGTAGTCTACATAACTTTATCAACCAGCCCTTAGTACAATCAATACATCTAGACCTAAAAAAAACATGTGAAAATCATTGCATCCACATTTACCGTTTAATCGTTCATCCGTATCGAACGATGAGAAAATGGCAGTCAAGCGCTTGCGTTCAATGGATGCAGTAGCCCAAGTAGTGAGGTCAATTCAGCATTGTTCTCAAATTATTATCTACATCATTTAATACTGAATTGAAAGAGAACATAAATAGCTTTTATCATGAAAAATTAATTGAATTTTCAACATCTGGATTTTAAGATATATCCGGAAGAGTGCGATACACCCCTCCAGCACTACCGGCATCAGGAGCCCAGGACGCGCAGTACTTGCTTCGCCTTTGTCTCCTATCGCTGTTTACTATATGGACCAATGGCTAAAATTTATGTCCAGTTCTCTTACTCATATCCTTCAAAACTCATATAACCCAAAAATTCCAAGTTTTTAATTAACTGTGACTACTACAAAAAAAAAATCAAGTCTCAACACTTAGAAATAAAAAATCGTGCCTGGCCATTTCTTTGGATACGAAACTAACACTGTATATTGAAACTTTTAGGTTCCAATATACAGTTTTCGCGCACTGTTCCGAAGGCGCAAAAAGTATGCGGGTCATGCTAAAGTTGACGTCATTAGACTTATAAACTAGTTGACATACCTTCATGAACCAGACCTTAGTACAATCAATACATCTAGACTTACAAAACATGTGAAAATCAGTGCAGCCAGATTTACCGTTTAATCGTTAATCAGTATCGAGCGATGTGAAAATGGTAGTCGAGCGCATGCGTTCAATGGATGCAGTAGCCCACGTAGCGAGGTAAATAAAGCATTGTTCTCAAATTATTATCTACATCATTTAATATTGAATTAAAAGAAAACATCGGTAGTTTTTATCATGAAAAATTATTTGAATTTTCAACATCTGGTTTTTAAGATATATCCGGAAGAGTGCGAAGTACCCCTCCGGCACTACCGGCATCAGGAACCTAGGACGCGCGATACTCGCTTCGCCTTCATCTCCTATCACTGTTTACTATATGGACCAATGGCTAAAATTTATGTCCAGTTCTCTTTTTCACATCATTCAAAACTCATATAAACCCCAAGATTCCAAGTTTTTTCATTAACTGTGCCTACTACAAAAAAATTAAGTCTCAACACTTAGAATAGAAAAGTTGTCCCTGGCCATTTCGTTGGATACGAAACTAAAACTGTATATTGGAACTAATGGATGGTTCAGATGGTCTAAGACAGAATATCATTCACCATTCTGGACAATGGGACATCATCATGTATGACGAGTTCCCCGTATCGACCGTCGAACTTCCTAAGTGACGATGTTAGTCGATCACATGTCCCTGACTGGGAAGCTAATCCGAAAGACGCCAAGCTCTCAGAACAAACTCTATATAATTGCTACTTGCTCCGGCATAACGTATCAAATGGGATAAGAACACCCCATAAGCAGGCGATGAAGGGATGTTGCTACCCAGAAAACGGAAGTTTGTAATGCTGGAACTAAAGTCGTCACGTTTGTCATAGAGTGAGGTGTTCATGTGACCATCAGTGTCGTAGGACATTATTTCCAAATATGATTCAGAATTATTTGTCTCTGCAGTTTCCCTCTTTTTATATCCATTTACATATTCATCTGTGTCTATGGGGCCTCTGCGTTTCGCGGTCTTGTTTGTGTGATGCCATCTTACAGTGAGGAGGTTGTTTTACACCACAATTGTACGTTTTTCGATACCTCTGGGTAATTGGAGAAGTGAGAGGGTTGTGCGCACGTAATCCAGGATAACCACACCATTTGCTACTTGCGTGACAGATGGCCGTCCAAAGTCGGCACAGGTTACCCATTGGTCTCGTCGGTTTATGTGTAGTCTTTTGTGTTTGATGTTTACATGTCGTGTGTCTCTTTTCCGTCTCATGCTGTACTCGTCTTTTGTGTTTTTGCATCGGGTGTTTTGGTGTTTTACTGTTGATGCTGCAACGGGGTCTTGTTGGAGATCTCCTCCCTTCTTTTGACTAAAAGCTCCGACGGATAGACACTGCTCAGGTAATCCACGAATTTTGGAATATTGATGGACAACACGTCGTCTATGTATCCGTAAGTGAAGTAAAAGTCAGAAGCTAAGTATCCTTTCCCTTCAGAGACCAAAGATTGAATGAATTCAGCTTCATGCGTATAAAGAAAAATATCGGCAAGAAGTTGGGCACAATTTGTCCCCATTGGAATTTCGACAATTTGCTGGAAGACCTTTCCTACAAACACCACAAAAATGCTGTCGATCAGAAAGTTTAACATCTGAATAATATCTGTTTCAGTGTACTTATTTTCAGAATCAGACAATTTTTTACAAATTAGGTTTTGTCATGATTAACAACAATACATTTGTATTTGCGATTGCTGTTCTTACTTGTAAACGCATAACTTATAATTTTTTCGAGTCTTTCTTTCAATTTAGAACGTGGAATTGTAGTGTAAAGTGCACGTGTCGAAAAATCAAAGGCTTTGATCGAATGGACTCTACTCATCAAACGCCTTTTATACCGTGGATATGATCCTATTGTCACCAGACGGACACTAGGCTTGGTACTTGACCAATCTACAGGCTTGTACAAGCGCATCCTTGAGACCTGCACTCTGGCTGACTGTGACGACGGGACTCCATGACGGGCCCTGTCCAAACCTCTTTAGAGAAGACGGGGCCCCGATCACCTGTCCTCTCTGAATGCCAGTCGGACTTCTCGGGTGATTACATACATGAGCACGCTACAGCCGGCAGAGCACGGACTGTATTACAAATTCCCTCTTTTTATATCCATTTATATATTCATCTGTGTTTCTAGGGCCTCTAGGTTTCACGGTCTTGTTTGTGTGAGGTCATCTTACAGTGAGGAGGTTGTTTTAAACCACAATTGTACGTTCTTCGAGACCTCTGGGTAATTGGAGAAGTGAGAGGGTTGTGCGCACGTAATCCAGGATAACCACATCATTTGCTACTTACGCGACAAATGGCCGTCCAAAGTCGGCACCGGTTACATATTTGTCTCGTCGGTTTATGTGTAGTCTTTTGTGTTTGATGTTTACATGTCGTGTGTCTCTTTTCCGTCTCGTGCTGTACTCGTCTTTTGTGTATTTGCATCGGGTTTTGGTGTTTTGCTATTGATGCTGCAACGGGGTCTTTTTGGAGATCTCCTCCCTTCTACTAAAAAGAGCGGATTTCAGATGCCATAAAAGTTCCTTCGAATTCTTTAAAATGCACATCTGGTTGATACCACTGCGAGAATATACTGTATATACTGTACATGTATACTATACTGAACAAAATTCTTGAAGCCCAGATTTGATTTTAGATAAAACTTTGGTGAGAAAGATCGATACAGATTTGGTAGAACATTTTGAGAAACCAGCGATGAAACGTTGTTTGTACGTGTTCTTATGCATTTTAGGTATGCAGTATAAGTATGGTAAATCCAAATCTAAATCGACTGTGTCAAAGCCAAAGGAAACAAGAGCTGATTTGTGGTTATCTATTATATCAGAGTCAGAAAGGGTTAATGGGATGTTAGTGGGATTTCCATGTGTCGAATTTAAACCCAACAAAACTAGACTGTCGAAATAGTACTTTTTGCAAGTACACGTGCAATTATCTGAGGCTTTATCTGCTTGTGTGATGACATAATGTTCTTGGAGGTATGCAAGCTCTGTGATAACATCAGGGTATCTAAAGATAGACTCGAATCTGGTTTTCACAGTTGATTTTAATCGGTAAATTCTAGATAAGAGTAACCAACCCTCTGATGGATTTTATCCATTCAGAAAGGGTGTCGAGCTGTGCATCCTCTTTCTTTGCCCAACGTCTTGCATATTCCTCACAAGCGACCGTGATAATTTTGACATTTTTATTCCATGTAAAGGACATACTTTCTCTGTATTTGGGACCCTCTTTAGCTCACCTGAGCCAAAGGCTCAAGTGAGCTATTGTCATAGTGTTGTGTCTGGCGTCCGTCGTCGTCGTCGTCGTCGTAAACTTTTCACATTTTAAACTTCTTCTCCAGAATGGCTGAAGGGATTTTGATTAAACTTGGTAGGTATGAAGTACTCATGGTCCCCTACAAGTGCTGTTTTTCGTCCGAATTCGTCAACAGGTGGCACCACTACAGCCAAAAGTAGGTCACGGGGGTACCCTCATTTGACAAACTTCTTCCTAAGAACCGAAACATATATCGACAAACGAAAGCATCAGAATGATCTAGAGAGATGTCTAAAGAAGTGTTGTTATTTTTGGTTTCATCTCGAAGTCACATTTTTGACTCGTTTTGACGTCTTTTCGGGCTTAGTCAGAAATGCATATATTTGCACTATTTCTTTCAATAATTCAATAAGTGTATGCTTTTAAACACGCAATTCCTGCATATCTATCATATTTACCTTAATTAATGCTTTGATATGTATTTTATACTTAAATTTTATTTTTTGTTTTTTTTTTATGAATTTTTTTCTTATGTAAAAAGGAAGGGGGTTGATTTTCATACATTTTCTGCTTCTTTTCTATAAACACTCTTCAGATTGTCATGAAATTTTGTAGATATTAGGTACTCATGGTTCCCTACGTTCCCTACAAGTGAAAGAATGTTGTCAAGATATCCACTTTTGGAATTTAAAGGAATGTTTTTCAGATTGTACATAGATATAATGTATGTTTTCCATGCCCAATGGAAACATGGGGAGTGGGTTCAAACCCCGCGGAACCCAAACAATTTTTCCCTTTTTCAGTTTTTATCAGCTCACCTGAGCCAAAGGCTCAAGTGAACTATTGTTATGGTGTTGCTTCTGGCGTCCGTCGTCCGGCGTCCGTCGTCGTCGTCGTAAATTTTTCACATTTTAAACTTCATCTCCAGAATGGCTGAAGGGCCCCTACAAGTGTTGTTATTTTTCGTCCGGATCCGTCATTAGGTGGCGCCACCACAGCCAAAAGTAGGTCACGGGGGTACCCTCATTTGACAAACTTCTTCTTCAGAACCGAAGCATGTATCAACAAACCGAAAGCATCAGGATGATCTAGAGAGCTGTCTAAAGAAGTGTTGTTATTTTTGGTTCAACTTCGAAGTCAAATTTTTGACTACTTTTTGACGTCTTTTCGGACTTAGTCAGAAATGCACATTTTGCACTATTTCTTTAAATAACTCAATAAGTGTATGATTTTACACACTCATTTACTGCGTATTTATCATATTTAACTTTTTCTTTTTTTTTAATGATTTTTATTCTTATTTAAAAAGGTTGATTTTCATACATTTTCTGCTTCTTTTCTATAAACACACTTCAGATTGTCATAAAATTGTGTATGTATGAGGTACTGAGCATATGGTTCCCTACAAGTGAAAGAATTTTGTTAAAATATCCACTTTTTGATTTTTAAGGAAATCAATGTTTTTCAGATTGTACATAGGTATAATGTATGTTTTCCATGCCCAATGGACACTTTGGGAGTGGGTTCAAACCCAGGCGGGACCCCGACAAATGTTTTCCCCTTTGCCAGTTTTTATTTTTTCATTTTCTTTTTTAATTCATTATACAAATGAAACTGTATAAGAATTTTGTCAAAATATCAACCTTTAGAATTTTAATGATTTTTTTAAGAGACAAGCTAGCTTGGCTTTGTGTACTTATTTTCATAGGTCGAAATAACTTTGCCACATACGCTATCAAATATATTCTGAATTTATTTTGAAGATGTTGACTTTTTCCATACATGCATATTTCATAACAATTTCCCTATTTAATGATCATTTTCTCTGTTTTATTTCTGTATCTATGGTAAACAAAGTCGCCATATATCTTGTGTTACATATTTGTTTGGTTCAATAGTCCTATTGCACACTTTGACGTCATGCCGTGTTAAAGATCAGTCGGGGATAAAATTCACATCCGGTCTGTTACGTAATAGTAAACACAGCGCTCACAGTGTAGAATCCTTACATATAGAAGGTTAATAACACAAATTTAAATAGCATGAACGAAAATTATTTCATGTTTATATAGTAAGTTTATGATATAAAGACTGATGATAATCAATAAGGCGCTTTCATTCAGAAATTTCTCTGTATAGCTAACCAAACTTGGCACCCGGTTTCGGATCATTCATTCCTAGAGAGGTCAGGGCATAATTTAAACAGTCGTAAATACTCGTCAAATTGAGACAAATGTTGGATTATTTACTTATTTATTTTGGATATTAGTCCCATTAGTAAAATGATGTAAAGATGGTAAAGGAAATGTTATAATTTTAAAATATTACAATGGTAAAAAGTAAATGAAAAGGTTCAGAGGGATGGACAGAAAAGGTGGGCTGTTAAGCTTTTTGAGGATAAAAGAGTAGTAAGATATATATTTAATCATTATTGAAGCATGTATACCTGAACTTAAACAAACTATCCCCCTGTCATGGAAGAATCCAGAATGTGATGTTTGGTGCAAAGGGAAACTGTTTAAGTTGGACGAAACCCCCCCCCCTTTCCTATTTCATGCATACGTAACCTCTTTTTTTACTTTTTGGGGAAGGGGGTCAGGTTACGTATGGTCAGTCAGAAAATCTTAAACTTTGGTTGAAACTTTTGAATGGTAAGTGATAGGGCTTTCATATTTATGTCTTCCCCCAAGGGGAGAAGACATATTGTTTTTGCCTTTGCCTTTGCATCCGTCTGTCCGTCTGTCACAAATCGTGTCGCCATATCTCTTGAACCGTTCAAGAAATCACTTTTATAGTTTAATATGTTGTTGCTTATGACCCAAAAGTTCCACATCACCTTGATCCAAGGTCATGTGATCAATGTCAAGGTCACTTAGTACATTTTTAATGTGGGGGCGGACATTCGTTTTTTTTTTCCAAAAACAATTTTATATTTCACATGCGTATTCCTTGTAACAAAACCTTTCCATTGGTACCAAAACACTTTGATTTCGTGACCATAACCTTAAAGTTTGATTTACTTATTAACTCTACTGGTCAAAGACCAGTCGAGCGTATGCGATACCATGTTTTCTGGCGTCCGTCCGTCCGTCTGTCTGTCTGTCTATCTGTCTGTAAACAATTTTTGTGAAAGCAACTCCTCTGAAACCATAAATGATGGGAACCTAAATCTTTTTGCATTTAGTTTGGTCTATGGTGTAGTTGTGCACCTGATATTTTTTTTAGACAATCTTTAAAAGTACAAAAAAAAGAAAAAAAATAGTCACATTTCAAAACAATAACTTTTTTACTAATTTGTAAAGACGGATATAGTGGTCCAGAGTCATATGCCCAGCTAGTATAGTGCAATTATGCAACATCAAAAATGAAATCATATTGTAAAATTCCATATTAATGTGCAGCAGAAAAAGAATAAAACAATGACATGATTTCATAAATTAAGTTTATTTAAAATTGAACACCAAACCTTTCATTATTGATAGCTAGCATGCCAGAAATTATAAAGCCTGTAAAAATTGTTGGGGTCCCGCCGGGGTTTGAAGCCACTCCCCATGGGTCCATTGGGCATGGAAAACATACATTATACCTATGTACAATCTTAAAAAATATTCCTTAAAAATGCAAAAGTGGATATCTTGACAAAATTCTTTCACTTGTAGGGTACCATGCATGAGTACCTCATACTTACAAATTGCCATGACAGTCTGAAGAGTGGTTATAGAAAAGAAGCAGAAAATGTATGAATATCACCCGCCTTCCTTTTTACATAAGAAAACAAGAGCCCCAGGGGGGCACAACGCTCACCTGATACCCATGCACGCCCTAATTGACATACTGACATTGAATACTGATAGTGCCAGTACCAGGATTTTAGCCCACAACCTTTCTAAAAAGATTATTGCCGGATGCAGAGAAGTTTTTTTTTCAGACAGCCTTTAAAAGTACAAAAAAGAAAAAATAGTCACATTTCAAAACAATAACTTTTTCACTGATTTGAAAAGACGGATAAAGTGGTCCAACTTCATATGCCCAGCTAGTATAGTTCAATTATGCAACATCAAAAATAAAATCATATTGTAAAATTCCATATTAATGTGCAGCAGAAAAAGAACATTTCAAAACAATAGGTTTTTTACTGATTTGAAAAGACGGATAAAGTGGTACAACGTCATATGCCCAGCTAGTATAGTTCAATTATGCAGCATCAAAAATAAAATCATATTGTAAAATTCCACATTAATGTGCAGCAGAAAAAGAATAAAACAATGAAATGATTTCATAAATTAAGTTTATTTAAAATTGAACACCAAACCTTTCATTATTGATAGCTAGCATGCCAGAAATTATAAAGCCTGTGTTTGAGAAAAGAGAATGCCCCCGGCAGCATCTTTTCTGTTAAGTATGTGAGAGGTCAGGGTCAGCGTAATATTGGTATAGACAAACAGACAGACGGACAGGCCAAAAACTATATGCTCCCGAATCTTTTATTCCAGGGCCATAAAAATCAAAGATCTATCGGTTTTGCCTTCATTCATATTAAAGCATACTGAAATCAATGAATGCTTTTGAATAGTATTGATTTCATCTCAAATACATGAAACGTACAGTTAAAATCGTTTTAATCCAATATTTATCAATTCAAGTGAGTTTTGCAGAAATCGGGCCAATTTGTTATCCAAAAAGCAGTGTTCGGTGTATCAAACCTCATGGCCCAGTGAAGCCACTTGAACAAATAATTTTCATTCTGTCTTTTTATGACGTTGGAACTGAGCAATATTTATTGACTGCAAATAATTTTCAGTAAATATGCTGAAATGCGGCGCTTCTTGCCTATGCATATTTCAACAGGCGGGAAGGAGCGTCGCATTTCAGCATACGCTGTTGAACAACTCAAGTGGTTTCGCTAGGTATCGCAGTTTGTAACAAATTAAAAGGTCCATGAAGTTGTTAAGCTTGTCTAGCTAGCAGACCTACGACGTCGTTATTTACTGTTAACTAATTGTTTTACCTCATCATAGGTCTGTTACACGGACAAATTGTTAGCGAAGAGAGTTCATGAAAGGTATACACAACTTTTTTTTCAAAATGACGTCATAGATGACGGGCGCGACCATTGAAAATCACGTGATCACGCCGCCATTAAGACCGTGAATAAATTCATGGCTGTTATGGAAGCGCATAGCAAATACGCGTATAGAAAGGACTGAAGGGAGGGAGAGGGGAGAGCGTGGGCAAGTTTGAGGATATAGCAATGACAGAGAGAATATTTACAAGTGTAAAACATTTATTCTTAACATTTCCTAGATGACAAGGGGGGGGGGGGTGACGACATAGTCAAAGATCTGATTCGCTTGCCGCCGAGTGTGGAAGGGTACGGTTGCATGTTTTTTCAACATCATGTGCATAACATGTTTATATATAAAAAAACAATAGCATCTATTAACCTCCCGTACAATAAGTTTCTGGTAATTTGATTAAAGCGATTCCGTCTTTAAAAAAAAAGTCAAAAACCGATTCACATATTTCGCTAAAACATCGGGAAATTTTATTAAAGATTGTTTAATTAGTGCTAGTTTGGCAGTTTCTATTCTATATAAGTTCTCATCAACCATGCAAAAATAAGATATTGCTAAATCATAAGAAGAAGAAGAAGAAAAAAGAAGAAGAAGAGGGATTGAAAGGGATCAGGAAGTGGGGCGCGAAGGAGAGACAGATATGACCACCAATATATCTATTTTTAAATCAAAATTGAACTCCTAGACTAAATAAATTTAGACAAGATAATGTTTTCCTGAAGTTTTATGAATTATCGGTTACGCTCGCCGGTATACATATAGCATACATAGTCTATATATATGGCATACATATGGCATATAAAAGTCTTGACCAATATTGACATCGGTCCGCCGGTCCTGACAGACAAAATTAAGTACGGAACTACCTTTTCCTTTTGATTGCTGGAGGGACATGACACATGCTAGCGAGTCTGTTCGAATATGTAATAGATAATACGCCAATCTTTACGAATTAAAGAACAGTAAACAATTAAAAACAAACAAATCGGCCCGTGGATGACAATGCGTGTCAAGCATGTCCTCGTTAAAACCAACACGGTACTTAAAAGGTTCGAAGGTAGCATTAACGATTCATTATATATTATAACGACAATTATATTCTTTTTTATAAAATCAATAAAATACACAAATATTGTATGTATTTCCAATTTGTGCAATATATATGTATGGATCCATTGTCGTTTTTAAAAATCCATATAAAAAGGCAGTGTATCGTTGACGACAACTTTCCTGACCGTGCGCGTTTCAGACGATAGTAATTTCCCGACCAGAAAAATATCGTAACTCGCACGGATAAATCGCGGCTCCGATGGGTCTTAATCGTCCTACTGTTTACAATGAAAATAAATAAATAGATCAATAAAAACAATAATAATAAAATACCATAAAGTAACAAATAATTAGATTAAAAAAAAAACGAAAAATGTGTGAAAACATCTTTTTAGAATATAGTTTTTATATGTATGATTTTTCTGATTTTTACTTTCGGATTGATCTTATTTGTTTCGGACAGTGTCACTTTACCACATACATGTAGGTCCTATTGACGTATGGGGACTGAAAGTTATTGGCCAAGACTAATATTGGGTATGTTAATAGAAATTTGAATGATTCCTGTCAAATATGCATTCAAACTCCCGTTTGAAAAACCTTTGATCCGCCTAAGCCCACTGAGTTTAAAGTTTAGCACAGGTTTCAGAGGCTGCAGGGTGTCTACATCAGGGTCTGGTCAGGTGAATGGTAGAGAAAGTGGCATGACCCCCCCCCCTCCCCCCAAAAAAAATTGAGACAGGAAAATTTAAGAGGGAGAGGCTAATAGTAAAGAGTTCTCTGTCTTTCTATATTGCGCGATTCATCAAACAATGAGTAATTAGGAAAGAAGGGGTTTGGAGATATGAAAAGTATTAAATATTAAAAGAGAAGTTATATTCTAAGGATTTACGGACATTATTTCCGATGTACTATTTGAATTAGTTTGCTTGCCGGTTTATACGACAAAAAATATTTTTTCTACTCAAATACTGGGCCGAGTACACGTCTAAATAACACAATGTAGATCTATGTTATATACTTCATTTCTTAAAATTTTCTGGGTCACTGCTTCCCCTTTGGAAGCCTTTTCCAACGGTTACTGCCAAATTGGCTATGCATGTATGTATACCTTTCTATAAAGACACGATGCATAAGGACACATTGTACGTACCAAGTATCGAATAGAAATTATTTCTGCGGAGGGAGAAAAAAATGTGGGAAGGGAAGAAAGGGACAGTCGGGTCGGATGAGAGAGTAGTGATTGGATGAAAGGTGGAGGAAGTTAAGAGGCTACCCCTGCATCCCCCCCCCCCCGCCAAAATTCTTCAGGAAATTACCGGGCTTTTGAACTCAGCAAAATGAGGGCACTGGGAATTAAAAGATACATTCATGTATCCAAACATTCACTATTGAAATAGGTAAAACTACCCATTTCCTTGTAGTTTTTTTTTATCCTTTCCTCTATCAAACCCCCGATTTGAACGATGCATGTGTCGGGCCTTTCGCGAATATCGTCTACTCACTCACTCAGTTTATGCCTGAGAAGTATTTATTGATGGATATAGAACATTCATGATCATTGCTATAATTTATATACTTCGATATTTCCATTCAAACAGTTTATTTAGTTTATTTCGATTTTAAACTTCCCCGCTGCGTAAGCTTCAACACTGTTATTGTTTACGCGTAGCGTCACAGTTGTGATGGCGCCGCGATGTAAGCGCCATCTGTCGGCAGGAAGAAATAACAGGGACGATAACTGAAAAAAGTTGTTTATCGGTTGCATCGGATTTGCCGACAAAAAGTTATTTGGTCCGATAAAAATTCATGTTGTATCTATTATTTGAACAGATAAAAATCCAAAATGTCTTACCACAGGAACCTGTCGTTTTATGAGGGAAAATGTTTTATTATTCACAACCTCAGGCCTCTGTGTTCCTCTTAGAAATATCATACAAGATGTCGAACACAGTGGCTTAAGGTTGTGAATAATAATTTATTTTCTCTATTAAAACAACAACTTTCTGTGGTCCAACATTTCATCGGAAGATTTCAGGAACTCTGAACTGAATTATTTATTTTCAAGAATTTCAGATATTAAATGTCCTATGCATTCTCAAAATCCAGAGGAAGAGATTACTCATTAGACGTGTTTTCAAGAAATCAGTCCGTAAATTACTTCATCTAAGAGAGTCTAAGACAGAGGAAATTCGAGCAAACTTTATACATGATAACAAGTATGAATGATAACCATTATGAAAGTGTTCCAAGTATAATGCACATTAAATAAAAATCTATTCCGTTTAACTCATTCTCAAATAGAAACAGAAATTCTTATTTTCTGTTTTTGGAATTTTACATCATGTTTTGACAGAAATCTAGACAAAATGCAATGTTTTAGTAAAAATACTTTATTTACTGAACACAGTGTCAACAAAACAGCTCTCTTTCGAGTTTATACATAAATACAAGGGATTTCTCATTATCTTTTTTTCTTGGTAACAATTAGACTCAGTTGAATATTTTGGAGTAAATTTACTCAGAAATGTAGAATCTATTACACTGGCCCTCATCTAGATTAAACAATATTCAGAGTAAATTTACTCTGAAATATTCAAAATTGTAGTATTTCATTTCAATCTATTGCAACCTGAAAATTGCATTGAATGGATCATTGGAAAAAAAGACAGCAAAATTATGTTTACAATTGAATCTAGAAATCTAATTGTTTGTTCAATTCAAAATTGAGCAAGAATATCAATTTTTATTTGTTTTCTTTTTCAGTTACTCCGAAATTTAAAGTTTATAACATTCGCCTTTATCCAGAATGAACCATTTCAGAGTAAATTTACTTTGAAATTATGAAATCCTTGAATCCATATTTACCATTCATATTAAAGATAAGCTGTTCAGAGTAAATTTACCCCGAAATTTTGAGTTTATTTTACTGGTTTTTATCCAGAATGAATCTTTTCAGGGTAAATTTACTCTGTAATATTCAGAATTGTTTTTGTTCATATCAACATTATTAGTTACATTGGAACAAATGAAAAAATGATGTCACAGCTTTAAAAAATGCATTTTGAGAAAAAAAATAAATTCAAGAGAAAATTTACTTTGAAATGTTGAAAGCATCGAATTCATATTTACCATACACATTATAATTAAGCTGTTCAGAGTAAATTTACTCCGAAATTAAGTGTTCATTACACTGGCCTTTATCCAGACTGAATCATTTCAGAGTAAATTTACTCTGTAAAATGCAAAATTGCCATAGTTCAAATTAATATTAATTTTATTTCAATTCAAAAATGGTACAAGACTAAAATTCGAATAGATTCTTACAAAATAAAGTTGGTGTAATTTACTCCAAAATGTATAAAAAATATATTTAGGATTCAAGTATCCAACTTTAAGGTATATATAACAAAACATTTTATGATGGATGGTACTACTACTAGTACCAGTACAATCAGTAGATGCACAGCTTTGAAAATATAAGCACCAATTTAAAGATATGAAACCAGAGGCAAATGCTATGTACATTACAAATGAACGAAAAGAATATTTTAGCTTGGAAAGTAACACCCTTTTCATCATTGAAGAAATGAGAATATTTTAGATTATTCTTTAGACAATTTTTAAATACAAATTGAAAATATTTAAAAGTCTAAAAATAATTCTGACATCTATTGCCTTTGATCCCTTCCTCTCAAATAAAATACCTAATTTTCCTTCTAATATTCTATTGTTCTGCAAACCTAAAATGAATATTTTCCTCCATTGATACACACACTCGTAAATCTATATGAATTAAACAATATATCATTCTAAGTCATGCTAAATACAAAAATCTTATTTCATAATGAGCAATAGGCCAAAGATACAGTTTATAATCAACAAGATATGCCAAAGATACAGTTTATAATCAACAAGAAGGCAAGTTTACAGTTTAACAAGAGTCGAAATCTATAGTTTATAATCAACAAGAGGCGAAGTTGAAAATTAATTATCAACAAGGGGCCAGACAGATATATGATCAACAAGAGGTCAAGTTTATAGCTTATAATCAACAAGAGGCCAAGTTTAAAGCTTATAATCAACAAGAGGCCATGTTTAGTTTTATGATCAACAAGAGGCCAAGTTTATAGCGTATAATCAACAAGAAGCCAAGTTTACAGCTTATCATCAACAAGAGGCCAATTTTACAGCTTATCATTGACAAGTGGCCAAATTTATAGCTCATCAATAAGAGGCCATGTTTACAATTTATGATCAACAAGAGGCGATGTTGATAGCTTATAATCAATAAGAGGCCATGTTTGTAATTTATGATCAACAAGAGGCCAAGTTGATAGCTTTTAATCAATACGATGCCATGTTTACAACTTATGATCAGCAAGAGGCCAAGTTGATAGCTTATGACAAATAAGAGGCCATGTGTACAAGAGGCCAAGTTTACAGTTAACAGTCAACAAGAGGCCATGTTTACAGCTTATAATTAACAAGAGGCCATGTAAATAATATATGATCAACAAGAGACCAATTTATAGCTTATAATCAACAAGAGACCATGTTTACAGCTTATAATCAACAAGAGGCCATGTTAACAGCTTATAATCAACAAGAGGACATGTTTACAGTTTATGATCGACAAGAGGTCAAGTTTATAGCTTATAATCAACAAGAGGTCAAGTTTAAAGCTTATAACCAAAAAGAGGCCATGTTTAATTTTATGATCAACAAGAGGCCAAGTTTTTAGCGTATAATCAACAAGAAGCCAAATTTACAGCTTATCATCAACAAGAGGCCAATTTTACAGCTTATCATTGACAAGTGGCCAAATTAATAGCTTATCAAACAGAGGCCATGTTTACAATTTATGATCAACAAGAGGCGATGTTGATAGCTTATAATAAACAAGAGGCCATGTGTACAATTTATGATCGACAAGAGGCCAAGTTTACAGTTAATTATCAACAAGAGGCCATGTTTACAGCTTATAATCAACAAGAAGCCAAATAAATAATATATGATCAACAAGAGGCCAATTTATAGCTTAAAATCAACAAGAGGCTATGTTTAAGTTTATGATCAACAAGAGGCCATGTTTACAGTTTATGATCGACAAGAGGTCAAGTTTATAGCTTATAATCAACAAGAGGTCAAGTTTATAGCTAATATCAACAAGAGGTCAAGTTTATAGCTTATAATCAACAAGAGGCAATGTAAACAGCTTATCATCAACAAGAGGCCATGTTTACAGTTTATGATCAACAAGAGGTTAAGTTGATAGCTTATAACCAAGAAGAGGTCAAATTTACAGCATATAATTAACAAGAGGCCAAGTTAACAGCGTATGATAAACAAATGGCCAAGTTTATAGCTTATAATCAACAAGAGGTCATGTTAACAGCTTATGATCAACAAGAGACCAATTTATAGGTTATAATCAAAAAGAGGCCATGTTTACAGTTTATGATCAACAAGAGGTCAAGTTAACAGTACAAAGGTGGCTTAGAGCCAATATTGTATCACTAAGCGAAATGAAATTCATTTATCTTCTATTCCATTGTCATGTGTTTTCTTCTTACTGTGTTCCATTCCTCTGCCATTTATTTTGAAGACAAACGGAAATGTCTTTACTGCTGATCAACAGTTTTATTCCATTTTTCTCCAACACACCATTTTCTTAAGCACTGAAGATATAACAAACACAAATCCAATCAAGTTCTTCAAAACTGCCACTTTGCTTGAACTCCATAACCGCATTTTATATCTTTTTGAACAGTTTGAGTGAATGCCTAATGATAATCTACTCCCATCCGAGATTCTCTCTCTTGGCATTATGTTTTCTAAATAAAAACAAATCGGAACATTATATTGGTTGAATGTTTCATATATTTAAACAAGAGTTATGATCATGATGATAAACCAAAATGCAACATATGTCAATTAATTAAATTTTTCCTTTATCAATTTCACTTGCATATGTATAAATTTTGTGCAAAGGTCGAAACACTTGAAACTTCATTATTAAAATAGATATTTGCCATAAATATACCTCGTGCTGCCTCCATTTCATGTCATCGAATCACAGTTTGAAGATCAGTTTTTGAAGAAAAAAACATCTCCACAGTGTTAATTAAAAGGAAGACGGGAAGGATTTTTGATGCAATCGCTTTCATCTCATCATTTCTCTTATCAGCACATTGTCGTATGTGTTTTAGTGGAATTAGCCTCTGAAGTTAGAAACAAAGGTTGTTTATTAATGCCATATCAATCAATCAGCTGTAAATAAAGTTATCCAGAATCCATTACCTACGTGTATATTGACTTGGCAGGTTATGTAAATTATGTAATAATCCGTCAAAATAAAATTGACCATGAAAAAGTCTTTTTACCTTGTTTAAATAAAATAATCCTTATCTGGTTATAAACTATTGTTAAAGCAATATTAGCTGTCAGCAGTTGCATTTATATTTATTTGCTCATTTTCACGTATGTTATTACTCATAGAAAATGATGAGGGTTTGATAAATAGGTTGATTTAAAAAAAACATCGGATTAACGCCTTTCTGTAAAAGAATAGCAGTTTTTTTTAATTCTTACAGCCCCAACAAAAATTCAACGTAAAGCCCGCCCATATTCATGTGCCCTTACGTTGACCTTTCTCAGCTTGCTTTCTGCCCATGCGCAAGCTAAATTTGGTCAGTGAACATTACCGATTGAATATTTGTAAAGGAAAGAAAGTATTCTTTTATTGATTAAGAGGTTAAGATGGCAAAATAAGGACGTTCTATAGTCCCATTACACAAGATTTTATATTGCAGATCATATAGAGCTCAATTTTCAAAGATAAAAGTCGTTAATAAGCTTTTCATGTCTCCGCAGGATTTGACCTGATTTATCTCAAACATAGCACATGTGGTCACTCGGCGGAGATTATGACGCACTTAGTTGCCGAAGGCATCGTAGTACAGACAGCTCTGTAGACTGGTAGACGTATATGTTTTCATGCTGAGTTTCGTTGTGTAACACGTTTATTTTAACTCGGATGACTTGTGTATCATCTTTTAATAACAATTAGAAGGTATTAAGAGATTTTTTGCAAGAAAATAATTTTTAGCCTCTGACTGCTAATATTGCTTTAAATCATCCCGAACATTCACATCATTGTAGTGCGCATGCCTAATCTTACCGCGCGTACATAAACATATCTTTCAAATCTATTCACAATTTCAGTTTTCCGAACCGCTAAATTAGTCACAACATGTACTTTAATATTAAGCTAAGAAAGGTCTTTATTACAAATGAGACACAAGTACGAAAATATAGATATATATATATACAAAGAAAGAAAAGTCTTACCGGTCCACAATTTGAATAACTATTGATTGTTAAGATCTCCTTTTGATCACCTCTTCGTATAATTCCTTGACGAATTCATACAAGCTCAAATATATAATCTCTGAGACACAAAATTTTATTTTTAACATGTTGTAATCTACAAGCGTGTGTTTTCGCATATATCCAAATCACTCTCCTGAGATAAACTTGGTCAGTCTGCATCGCGCCCACATCTGTTTATTATCAAGAAAGCCTGGGAACAATCGGGTTGGGGAACAACGGGGAATCTTTCAAGTTTCTCCCAAAATTAAATGTTACAAAGAAAAACCAAGTGTTTTAATTAATTTATTTTCATAGAAATTTTATCAATCGTGAAATGTTCCCTTCGACTACTCATCCCATCATTTGGGGGTTCTTATACTTTTAATTTTGGGAGTAGTACACTTCTACCCCATGAGGTACCTTGTATTCCACGTTAAATCACCAGAGGTTTAGATTCATTCAATAGCTACATCTGATTGTAGAATCCATGTACCCACAAAGTATTGAAATCGTTTCAAGCGCGGATTCAAAGGGAGGGGGGGGGGGGGTAAGGGGGGGGGGGGGGGTCGGACTTCCCTGAATTTTCGAAGCATAGTTACTATTTCATAAATATACATAAGTCATAAGATTAAGTCCCGACTACTTTTTTGTTTTCATGATATTTGAAAAATAAAACATGAATTTGTATTGGAAATCTTTCATTATGAACTTCTCTGGCTCGTTTCCGCTTGCCAGAATTTTATCACATACATGTACGTTATTTTCAAATGATGCTGCGCCTCCCTATATACAACGTGTACACCTTGGTCAACGAACAGGTGCACTTAGAGTAATGAAAATGAAGTAATGAAAAGACGGAAATATTGCTATCGCTCGCCATTTATTTTATTTGCTTATTATAACTGACAATCAAAAATCAAGTACTACGATGTGAAAATTCAAGATTTTAAGCTTTTTGCTCGCTATGCGAGTCATCTGTTTTAATTAGAAACAAAACTGACAATCATTAATCAAGGACTATATTTCAAGCCGTGTTTTTTTTTTTTTTTTTTTTTTGCTCTTCAAATTTTTTTTCATTGAATAACAAATATTGTTAACGGGAGAAAAGGGTCCCCCTTCCTTTTCATAAAGATATGTTTGCACCTAGCTTTCCGTAGAGAATGCATACTTGTCTATTTATTTGCAACATTCTTTTGAATCATTTTTGGATATTAATATAATATACCGTTTCTGTGGTACTTTAACATTTTTTGATTATTACTATTCTTTACGTTGGATTCTTTTGAATCATTTTTGGATATTTGCAACATATATAATGTAAAATATGTTCCATGTTTGGAATTCGATCCTGCCACAGAAATCTTGTAGAAGTATAATCCTGATATTATCATATTCAAATTTAAAGTAAAAGATCGGATATGATAAATAATTGAAGAGAACATTTCACCATGAATAAAAATTCAATGAAAATAAACATAAACACTTGGTTTTCGTCGTCGCTTTTAAAGTTTTGGAGAAATTGGATAGATTACCCGTAGCTCCCCAGGTCGGATGTTCCCCGGTGTGATTGATGATAAACAGATGTGAGTGCTAAGCAGACTGACCAAGTTTATCTTAGCTTTCCTTAGAGCATGCATACTTGTCTATTTATTTGCAACATATAAAATGTAAAATACGTTCCATGTTTTGAATGAAGTATTATCCTGACACAGATATTTTCTAAGCATTTATATCCAGCTACGATTCAGCCTGGAAGCAACACCCCCCATTTTCACTGACTGCAGGACTTTTGAAATTCTTTGATGGTGTGGGAAGGGGGTGCTTCGGTTTTTATGGGGGGGGGGGGGGGGGGAAGGGGCCAGATTTTTTATGCCCCGGGCCGGAGGAAAATTGATCTTGCAAAGTTGGAGCACAGAAGTATGGCAAGCAAATGTAGACAAAAATAGGAATTATCTAATATTAGAAATTCCTTTTCTAATATTAGAAATTCATTTTCTAACATTAGAAATTCATTTTCTAATATTTGAAATTCATTTTCTACTATTTGAAATTCATTTTCTAATATTGGAAATTCGATCATTTTCTAACATTAGAAATTCATTTTCAAGCATTAGAAATTCATTTTCTAATATTAGAAATTCATTTTCTAATATTAGAAATTCATTTTCTAATATTAGAAATTCATTTTCTAATATTAGAAATTCATTTTCTAATATTAGAAATTCATTTTCTAATATAAGAAATTCGTTTTCTAATATTTGAAATTATTTTCTAATATAAGAAATTAATTTCTAATATTATCAAAAATTCATTTTCTAATATTAGAAATTCATTTTGTTTTCGCATATATCCAAATCACTCTCCTGAGATAAACTTGGTCAGTCTGCATCGCGCCCACATCTGTTTATTATCAAGAAAGCCTGGGAACAATCGGGTTGGGGAACAACGGGGAATCTTTCAAGTTTCTCCCAAAATTAAATGTTACAAAGAAAAACCAAGTGTTTTAATTAATTTATTTTCATAGAAATTTTATCAATCGTGAAATGTTCCCTTCGACTACTCATCCCATCATTTGGGGGTTCTTATACTTTTAATTTTGGGAGTAGTACACTTCTACCCCATGAGGTACCTTGTATTCCACGTTAAATCACCAGAGGTTTAGATTCATTCAATAGCTACATCTGATTGTAGAATCCATGTACCCACAAAGTATTGAAATCGTTTCAAGCGCGGATTCAAAGGGAGGGGGGGGGGGTAAGGGGGGGGGGGTCGGACTTCCCTGAATTTTCGAAGCATAGTTACTATTTCATAAATATACATAAGTCATAAGATTAAGTCCCGACTACTTTTTTGTTTTCATGATATTTGAAAAATAAAACATGAATTTGTATTGGAAATCTTTCATTATGAACTTCTCTGGCTCGTTTCCGCTTGCCAGAATTTTATCACATACATGTACGTTATTTTCAAATGATGCTGCGCCTCCCTATATACAACGTGTACACCTTGGTCAACGAACAGGTGCACTTAGAGTAATGAAAATGAAGTAATGAAAAGACGGAAATATTGCTATCGCTCGCCATTTATTTTATTTGCTTATTATAACTGACAATCAAAAATCAAGTACTACGATGTGAAAATTCAAGATTTTAAGCTTTTTGCTCGCTATGCGAGTCATCTGTTTTAATTAGAAACAAAACTGACAATCATTAATCAAGGACTATATTTCAAGCCGTGTTTTTTTTTTTTTTTTTTTTTTGCTCTTCAAATTTTTTTTCATTGAATAACAAATATTGTTAACGGGAGAAAAGGGTCCCCCTTCCTTTTCATAAAGATATGTTTGCACCTAGCTTTCCGTAGAGAATGCATACTTGTCTATTTATTTGCAACATTCTTTTGAATCATTTTTGGATATTAATATAATATACCGTTTCTGTGGTACTTTAACATTTTTTGATTATTACTATTCTTTACGTTGGATTCTTTTGAATCATTTTTGGATATTTGCAACATATATAATGTAAAATATGTTCCATGTTTGGAATTCGATCCTGCCACAGAAATCTTGTAGAAGTATAATCCTGATATTATCATATTCAAATTTAAAGTAAAAGATCGGATATGATAAATAATTGAAGAGAACATTTCACCATGAATAAAAATTCAATGAAAATAAACATAAACACTTGGTTTTCGTCGTCGCTTTTAAAGTTTTGGAGAAATTGGATAGATTACCCGTAGCTCCCCAGGTCGGATGTTCCCCGGTGTGATTGATGATAAACAGATGTGAGTGCTAAGCAGACTGACCAAGTTTATCTTAGCTTTCCTTAGAGCATGCATACTTGTCTATTTATTTGCAACATATAAAATGTAAAATACGTTCCATGTTTTGAATGAAGTATTATCCTGACACAGATATTTTCTAAGCATTTATATCCAGCTACGATTCAGCCTGGAAGCAACACCCCCCATTTTCACTGACTGCAGGACTTTTGAAATTCTTTGATGGTGTGGGAAGGGGGTGCTTCGGTTTTTATGGGGGGGGGGGGGGAAGGGGCCAGATTTTTTATGCCCCGGTCCGGAGGAAAATTGATCTTGCAAAGTTGGAGCACAGAAGTATGGCAAGCAAATGTAGACAAAAATAGGAATTATCTAATATTAGAAATTCCTTTTCTAATATTAGAAATTCATTTTCTAACATTAGAAATTCATTTTCTAATATTTGAAATTCATTTTCTACTATTTGAAATTCATTTTCTAATATTGGAAATTCGATCATTTTCTAACATTAGAAATTCATTTTCAAGCATTAGAAATTCATTTTCTAATATTAGAAATTCATTTTCTAATATTAGAAATTCATTTTCTAATATTAGAAATTCATTTTCTAATATTAGAAATTCATTTTCTAATATTAGAAATTCATTTTCTAATATAAGAAATTCGTTTTCTAATATTTGAAATTATTTTCTAATATAAGAAATTAATTTCTAATATTATCAAAAATTCATTTTCTAATATTAGAAATTCATTTTCTAATATTAGAAATTCATTTTCTAATATTAGAAATTCATTTTCTAATATTTGAAATTATTTTCTAATATAAGAAATTAATTTCTAATATTATCAAAAATTCATTTTCTAATATTAGAAATTCATTTTCTAATATTAGAAATTCATTTTCTAATATTGGAAATTCGTTTTCTAATATTAGAAATTCATTTTCTAATATTTTGAAATTCCTTTTCTAATATTAGAAATTCATTTTCTAACATTAGAAATTCATTTTCTAATATTTGAAATTCGTTTTCTAATATTTGAAATTCATTTTCTAACATTAGAAATTCATTTTCTAACATTAGAAATTCATTTTCTAACATTAGAAATTCATTTTCTAATATTAGAAATTCATTTTCTAATATAAGAAAATCATTTTCTAACATTAGAAATTCATTTTGTTATGTAGGGAAATCATTTTCAAATATTAGAAAATCATTTTCAAATATTAGAAAATATACTGAATTTCTTATATTAGAAAATGAATTTCTTACGTTAGAAAATGAATTTCTTATATAAGAAAATGATTTTCTAATATTAGAAAATCATTTTCTTATATAATATATTACCTTGATTTTCTAATTTTAGAAATTAATTTTCTAATAGTAGAAAATATACACCTTTTTCTAATATTAGAAATTCATTTTCTAATATTTGAAAATCATTTTCTAATATTAGGAAATAATTTTCTAATATTAGAAAATCAATATCTAATGTTAGAATATCAGTTTCAAATATTAGAAAATGAATTTCAAATCTTAAAAAATGAATTTCTAGTATCAGTGATTTTCTTATATAAGAATTTTAATTTCAAATATTAGAATTTAATTTCTAATATTAGATATTCTTTTTCTTTTATTAAAAATTCATTTTCTAATATTTGAAATTCATTTTCTAATATTTGATAATAGAAGGATTTTTTAATATTAGAAAATGAATTTCAAATATTTGAAAATTAATTTCAAATATTAGAAAATGAGTTTCAATTAGAAAATGAATTTCTTATAAAAGAATATGAATTTCTAATATTAGAAAATACCTATTTGTGTCCACATTGTAGGAGTAATGGGATTTAGAACGTAAAATTAAAGAATATAGCGACAAAGACACAGACAAACAACGCAATGCATCTAGTTTTTTTTTTAATCCTCGAAATATTGCTTACATATTGTTCCATACAACGTAATTAGTAAAAAGAATTACCTATAAATTATTCATGAGAAATATTTACAATATTGATAGGAACCATCATGTTTTCTTGTTCAACTTTTCTAAGCAGCGGTATGACATTGAACACAATTAAGGCACCTCATGGGATAGAATGTGCTTTCTTCCGAAATTTAAGGTAAAAGAATCCCAACGTGATCGGATATGATAAATAGTTGAAGAGAACATTTCACAATGAATAAAATTCAAAAAAAAAAAAAAAAACACTTGGTTAATTTTCGTGGTCGCTTTTAAGTTTTGGAGAAAATTTATAGATTCCCCGTTGCTCCCCAGGCCGGATGTTCCCCAGTGTGGTTGATGATAAACAGATGTGAGCGCTATGCAGACTGACCAAGTTTATCTTAGAAGAGTACGAAGACGCACGCTTGTAAATTACAACAGTGTAAAGTGTCTCAGAGATGATGTATACACGGGATTTGAGCTTGTGTAAATCTAAGGAATAACATATTATGACTAATATTTTTACGGTGTCCTTTTACTCCAATGTTGTAATTATTTTACCACTCCGAAGTTTACAGAGTCACACTAATTTTGCGTCTTAATCGCAGAATGAGTGTGGTCTGCGGTTTCGCTGCCACCACCGTAATTATTATATGAATTACGGAAACACGTAACTAAACGATAAAGTTCTAAGTTTCTACAATTTATTCTAATTCTCGATTCCACAATATAGATGCGGCTACTCCACGCACTTACGCTATAAAAATCTACTAAATAACTACGATTCCGAAACAAAATGCACGTAAAAGAGTACGCTAAAAAGATCCGTCTAAAAGTAAAAGTGAATCTAAACGAAGTCCTAAAAGAAGTAACTCTAAAAAAGTAGAGGCGAAAAGTAGTCTAAGTGCCGAAATTTGACGTGATCCCCCTTTTTATACTGGCCCTAAATTTAGAAGAAGCTACGCCCTTGATTCCAATGATCACGCCTTGATTCGAAAGATATCCCCCTTTTTGCTTGTCAATAATTTCCCAGTTCCTGAAAACCCTCCCCGGAAATACCAAATAGAGAGCGACCTGCGCGGGCGTTAAGAGGATTAACTCGTCACTCTCCCCTGTCCGATTAACCCGATAAATGTGTCCATTTTTACTAAGAATAGAACTTATCCAAACAGAAGCAGTGGGCTCGACTGCCATGCCTAACACTTATCTAGGTACTTAATCTCTTAATCCCCCAAAACAATAACAATAAAACATGCTGGAGTAGCCGTTTTCTCATGACAATGAACAACAATAGATTATTATCAAATAAAAGTAATATTTCGAATAGAATTTAAATGTATTACAAATTAACCAAAATTTAGCATTTTTGACCCCCAAAAATCGTTACACTATCTCCCACCAAGGAACAAACTCCTGGTTGTTCACAAATGAAATATCAGACTAAAATAAAATAGGAATATTAAGGAGTAGAATTATGCATAATGATCATATATAGTTATCACAAGATTAAAGTTTGTATGGTATACGCTCTCACTTTCAATTGTCCACTTTAAATGCAAAATAAAAACTTTAAATTCCATAAGAGAAAAAAAAAACATTACAGTTTGTTGCACTTAAATACACTTCGTTATGTTCAGTTTTTTTCTGTTGAGGTTCCACGAAACATTGTCCAAATTTTGTATTGTCCAAAGCACAAATGGAATGGCGACCTCGCTGGTAACACAGAAAACCAGGTCAACGGCCGGGTCAAGCCAAAAGGTGTGGCGACCCAAACCTGGTGAACAAGACAGGTGCCAGATTATCTTGATCACCAGTATAGTCGTCCCTTTTCTGCCGACCTACCCTCAAACGGATGCGCATGTTTGGGGTCTAAGGCCAGGTCTGATCAGCCCCTCATGTCCAAGAGACTGGTCATAGACCCGCTTTCCCGATTAAATCAAAATGATTTATACCGGTATGTCCATTGGCGTTGATATATTCCCAAATGATTAAATCCAAAATTGAAACGTCATTTTCAAATATAAAATCCAAAAATTTAAAATTGAACTTTTTGATATATAATCCAAAATAATCCGATAAGATAATTCCGCTATTTTTCCAAGGATTCACACATCGCACGAAACATTCTTAGGAAATGTTCGTTTCTTGGAACTTGCTGCAAACAATCTTCATTCTTTTTCATAATTTCTTCAACTTTTAAAAGGAGCGAATGAACGTACAGGTTACTTTCCAAATGTGATGCTCTAATAATATTACTAAGGACTTCAGTCTGTGCCAAAAGAGCTGCCTGAAGCTCCGATACCTGGATCCGTAACTGACTCAATTGCGCACTCAATGAGTCGTGTTCCCTTAAGACTATTGGATCCGTTCTCCAGTTTGCGGGTGTGGGCAGAACAGAGACACTCCTGTTCTGCGCACTTTCTTCGCAACCCGCCTCTGAAATAGGAGAATGCGGGCACTCATCCCTCACTGGTGTTTGGCTTCTTTCTTCTGACATCTTTAATTCAAACTTGATTTAATTCCTATTTTAAGATAATTCCTCTTTTTTAAATTCCAAAAGAGCTGCTAAAGGAGACAAATCTTACACAAACTTAGAATACTGTAGCTGGAGCAAAATAATTCCTTTAATATAAACACACTAAATCACGAACTAAAATCACTATGGAACATTAATCCTAAGAAGTTGCTTAAATACTGAAATTACTCCCCAAATCGCTGCGGTGGTCTTCGGTGTCTGGTCCCTCTCCGCGGTTCCTGTCTGTCAGACTGAGTCTTCTTCCTTTTATAGCGATCCAACTTTTCTGTCTGGATGTTTGACATGGTCTTCTTCTCCCTTGTCAGATTTCCCTTGGCACTGGCAACCCACTCTGGCACGCTGACACTCGTGTAGGGCTTCAGCCTCTCGTAGTGCATAACCTTAGGTGCTTTCTTCGGAGAAAATCTGACAAGGTACAGGAGATCGTTGATCTTATCTTCCACCAGCAGTGGTCCCTTCCACCTCGCAGACTTTAGCTTGGGGCTCTTTCCAATAATCCGAGTAGAATCCAAACAGTAAACAAGATCACCTGGCGAGTATGAATGTCGCGTTACTCTAGAATCGTGATCTTTCGTTTGCCTAATAAAGTTACTATTCAAATTTTCTCGAACTCCAGAATAAATGCTCATTAACTTTTCCTGTAAATTTTTAACATATTCAACTTCATTACAGGAGTCCGAATGAAATTTCACACCCATTTCAAGCGAAATCGGTAAATTTACTTCCCTGCCGAACATTAACATATTTGGAGAAAACCCGGTACTGTCATGGCAACAAGAACGATATGCAGAAGTGACAAAGTTTAGATACTTGTCCCAATTATTCTGTTCGTTGTTGACATAAGTAGCTATCATATTCACGAGAGTTTGATTGAACCTTTCAACCATTCCGTTTGAAGCAGGATGAAAGGGCGCTGTACGTGTCTTGTGTATTTCAAGAAGTCGACACACTTCTTGAAATAGCCGCGATTCAAAATTACTTCCTTGGTCCGAATGTAATTCAAGTGGAACTCCATATCTTGATATAAAATCGAACACAATCTTATTTGCCACTGTCTCCGCCGTTTGATCGGGTATGGCATACGCTTCTACAAATTTCGTAAATTGGTCCATAACAACAAGGACATATTTATTTCCACTCTCCGTCACAGGAAATGGCCCTAGGATATCTGTCGCGATCCTATCTAGAGGCGCTCCGGCCACATATTTACGTAACTTTCCATAAGGCTTTTGAGAAGGTCGTTTTCTTCCCCCGCAAAATTCACACTGCCTTATCCAATTTGTTACGTCTGCTTTTAATCCGTACCAGTAAAAATACGCCTCAATTTTACTGATAGTTTTCTTCACTCCTAAATGTGCAGACATCAACGAATTATGACTGGCTTTAACTACCCGAGGAATAAGAACCGACGGAAGCACCAGCTGTAACTTTTCTAACTGGTTTCCAATATTCCTCTTCACGTAGAGAACACCATCACAAACAACAAGAGACTGCCACATTAACCAAAGATTCCTAGTTGCAGGACTCGCTCCTACAATTTCCTCCCTTTTTGGCCTGTTGTTCCCCTCTGATTTCGAACGGAGAATTAATCCTATGTTTGGATCTTCGAGTTGTCGCTTTGCCATTTGACTTGGAGTATAACCACCAATCCAATCAGATCTCACTTTCAAGGAAGTTTCATTTTGCTCTTTGACCTTGTCAGGACGAATTCGCGATCTCCCACCAAGATCAAGCTGTGTTTCTTTCTGAAATTCACCTGCTGAAATTTCCTCGACTTCTTTTGTTCGTAATCTCCGTAATCTCATTTTAGGTAATCCGCTAATACACTTACTAAGTTTTAATCCTACATCCAAAACAGCACTAATTCCTAATACAAACAAAATGTATCTAAGAAAAACTACAATTCTGTTTTCATTGCGGGCTGTTGTCGTTGACACCTTGTTAATCCGTGCATGAATAGGATATACGTCACTTTCCTCGAAAAATGACGACCACTGTTCATGTTTTCTTTTACAGCCGTTACATCCTCCACACGGTAAATTCTCTAAAATTGTTGTTTGTTCGTAGCAATCACAAGTAAGCGGATCACATGGCACCCGAGACAAGGCATCTGCGTTACCATGTTTAACACCTTGTCTATGCTCAATTTTGAAATTGAACCTGGATAAGATCTCTAACCAGCGGGCGGTCTGTTCTGTTGGCTCCTTAAAAGACATAATCCAACGCAAAGAACTGTGATCACTACGGACAATAAACTCTCTGCCCAAAAGAAAATGCTTAAATTGTTGAATAAACACTACTACAGCTAACAATTCCCTTCTAGTTGTACAATATCTACGCTGAATATTTGTCAAAGATTTGCTCGCATAAAATACAGGGCGCTCAACTTCCTTCCCGGCTTTTTCACACCATTGCATTTGTGAAAGAACAGCACCTACTGCGGTGTTTGATGCATCGGTATCAAGTATGAACATTCCTGTATCATTAGGATATGCCATTACTTCCTTTCCGGTCAAAACATTTTTCATTTCTATGAAGGCACTTTCACACTCGTCCGTCCAAGAAAAAGCTCGTCCGGCCTCTAACAAGCGATTTAATGGCGAAGCGCGCTTTGAAAAATCTTTGATGAAACGCCTGTAATACGAGCACAATCCCAAAAATGATCGCACATCTGTGACATTTCGCGGAGTCGGCCAATTCTTGATATTCTCCACTTTACTGGGATCAGGACTAACTCCTTGATTTGACACAATAAATCCGAGAAATGGAACCTTTGAACAAAATAATTCGCATTTGCTAGGCTTCAATTTTAATCCCACTTTTGAGAATCGTTGAAACACTTCTTCTAGCTGCTGAATATGAGATTCAAAAGAATCACTGAACAAAATTATATCATCCAAGTATATAAGAAGACTTTTCCACTGAAGTCCCCTCAAAACTAATTCCATACAACGTTGAAATGTACTCGGAGCGTTACATAATCCGAATGGCATCGTTTTATATTCGAATAGTCCCCTTCGTGTGACAAATGCAGTTTTCGGGCGATCCTCGGGACGGATAGCTATTTGCCAGTAACCTGACTGTAAATCCAAAGTAGAGAAATATTTCGAATTTTGTAAGCAATCCAAACAATCATTTATTCGAGGTAGCGGGTACGCGTCCTTAACGGTGACATCATTTAATTTTCTAAAATCAACACATGGTCGCGTTTCACCTGATTTCTTTTTCACATAAACAAGTGGCGATGCCCACGGGGAACTTGATTCTTGGATTATGTTTGCTTTCAGCTGAGCGTCGATAATCCGATCTTCTTCTTCAATGAAAGCCCTAGGCGGTCTACGGGGCGCTTGCTTAATCGGATTAGCACCTCTAGTATCAATGCTATGCTGGACGATTGAAGTAAATCCGATATCTTCAGAATTTTTCGCGAATACATTCACATGTTTACTTAACAGACTTCTAAGAGTCGCATGGTTTTCGTTCGGTAAATTTTTACACGCAACTTGATATAATCCCGCTAAATCTTCGGACCAATCATCACTTGCACACCTTCTAATCCGATGTAACTGATTTCCGTTATTTGGTTTCTCAATAGACTCTGTTTCCTCCATATCAGCTATCACTTGACCAGGATAAATGGTGATATCTTCATTTTCTAAATTTATAACCGGAATCGGAACACGTCCATTTTTAGCAGTGACTAATGCATTTCCTACGACTAGATCTGTTTTATTTGTAAAATCCTGAAAATAACGATGAGGACCAACCACAGCGCTTTTGTTTTCATCAAGAGATGTATTTCCATAAACAATACATTGTGAATTTTTCGGAATAATTGTTTTTGTTTCACAAGTTACGCGACTTATTCCAAATGGAGCTATTTGAATTTGTGAGGGGTATTTTCTACCATTTAAGCGGAAACCATTCTTCGTACCAATGGTAAAATTGTGGTAGTACAAGAAATCAAGCCCTAATAGGCCATCTTCTCTAATTGGAGCAACATATATATCCCACTTAAATGTATCATTTCTTATTTTGAAAGTAAACGTTGCTATTCCATTTACATCGAGTAATCCGTCGTTAGCCACTTCAAATTTCATATTTGACTCCAAATCTTTTAATTCCGGTCTTTCACTAGATGGCAAGCTGTAGTAAAATCCAAGTGACATAATCGTAACGGCTGCTCCAGTATCCACCACAAATGAACCATTAACTCCACAAAAATTTAATTTCAAAAACATTGAATAACCATCCCTCACATTATTCACACTATTTCCACTTTTAAATTCATTCCTGACCGAAACAGGGCCGTTTGCCTCGGTCCGTTTTAGTTTTCCTGATGGCGCCGCCTGTCGCGTCCTCTCCTATCATCCTGTTGAGCATTTTCGGCCGTGCAATCACGTGCAAAATGACCCATCTCATGACACCGATAGCATTCAATATGTGAGAGATTTCTCTGTTGAGATCCGTGTGAGAAATTTCTCTGTTGAGATCCGTGTGAGAAATTTCTCTGTTGAGATCCTTGCATATTTTGTGCGCGTTGCCCTCTGTTTTGCTGATCATATCTTCCTGTGCTGCGATTATTTCTAAATGAAGTCGTAAGCGACTCGAATTTGGAGTCGAGGGATTTCATTAAATCACTGCTTATTTGCTTCAACTCGCCCTTTGTTACATAAGGGTTAGCATCCTCCTGTTTCACATTTTTCGTATCCTGATGGGACACGGCCCTTATCTTGGATTTTGCAACTTCATCTTGCAAACTTTTGTATGTTTCTAGCGCCTTCTTAGCCTCTTCGATTGTTTTGGGATCTTTCATTCCAACTGCGACTGCCATATTCTGGTCGCTTAATCCCTTAAGGAAGTACCTGAGATTTATTGTTTCCCTTGTTTCAATATTTGCAGAAGGAAATCCTTTTAACACCAATTTCTGAATATCGGCGACATATTCGGACAGTTTCTCCTTTTGTCCTAATTTTCTATTTTCCAGATCGGCAAGATAAGATGCGATCGTCCTTTGCTCCTTAAATCGGGTTTCTAGAGCTTTTTCAAGCTTTTCATACGACTCGATTTCACTGGTATTTAGTTGCGTAAAAGCAAACTCCGACGCGTCACCTCGCAAGGCGTTTGTTAGCCTAAAGTGCTTTTCCTTATCATCCCAGCCACATGCTGATGCAAGCGATCGGAACGGTCGAATAAATCCTTCCCAAGAACCTTTTCCATCAAACACACTGCACCTGGGCATAGGCACATCGTATTGCGACGTAACCGTATATTCTTTCTTCTTTGATTCCTGTGTACTAAATACTTTACTGATTACTGCAGGCGTGGTTACAGCTACATCCTTGTTTAAATCACTTGACTGCTGAAGCTGTGATTTCAAGCGAGAATTTTCATCCTTAGCCTTCTTTATTTCGTCTTCTTTTTCCTCGTTCCTTGACCTTTCCTGTTGCATGGAAGTTGCGAGCTTTTCATTTTCTTTACGGAGAATATCCATTTCTGTCGCATAATAACTTGCCTCTTTCTTTGAACGAAAAACATCCAATCGTAACTCCATTATTTCTTCTCTCAACTTTTCCAGTTCCGTCCTCTCGTTAACTCTCTCCATGTTAAACACTACTTCGTCATCTCCCGCTACTTCAATAGTTGAAGCTTCCTGATAATCTCCGGTACTTGTCGACATTTTAATTGATTCCAAAACTAATATGAAAAATTTGCATTAAGTTCCGATTTTTACTTAGAATTTATTAGTTGTATCTGCTTTAACAATCCCATTTGAATAATGTTATTCACCAACAAACTCTTTACCTTCTACATCGTTATTAAATTCCAAAGCATTAATGAAAAACTAAATCACGGCGTGTGTAAGTTCGTATCCCTCCGCTGTACACCAATATGACTAATATTTTTACGGTGTCCTTTTACTCCAATGTTGTAATTATTTTACCACTCCGAAGTTTACAGAGTCACACTAATTTTGCGTCTTAATCGCAGAATGAGTGTGGTCTGCGGTTTCGCTGCCACCACCGTAATTATTATATGAATTACGGAAACACGTAACTAAACGATAAAGTTCTAAGTTTCTACAATTTATTCTAATTCTCGATTCCACAATATAGATGCGGCTACTCCACGCACTTACGCTATAAAAATCTACTAAATAACTACGATTCCGAAACAAAATGTACGTAAAAGAGTACGCTAAAAAGATCCGTCTAAAAGTAAAAGTGAATCTAAACGAAGTCCTAAAAGAAGTAACTCTAAAAAGTAGAGGCGAAAAGTAGTCTAAGTGCCGAAATTTGACGTGATCCCCCTTTTTATACTGGCCCTAAATTTAGAAGAAGCTACGCCCTTGATTCCAATGATCACGCCTTGATTCGAAAGATATCCCCCTTTTTGCTTGTCAATAATTTCCCAGTTCCTGAAAACCCTCCCCGGAAATACCAAATAGAGAGCGACCTGCGCGGGCGTTAAGAGGATTAACTCGTCACTCTCCCCTGTCCGATTAACCCGATAAATGTGTCCATTTTTACTAAGAATAGAACTTATCCAAACAGAAGCAGTGGGCTCGACTGCCATGCCTAACACTTATCTAGGTACTTAATCTCTTAATCCCCCAAAACAATAACAATAAAACATGCTGGAGTAGCCGTTTTCTCATGACAATGAACAACAATAGATTATTATCAAATAAAAGTAATATTTCGAATAGAATTTAAATGTATTACAAATTAACCAAAATTTAGCATTTTTGACCCCCAAAAATCGTTACAATATGAAGAGGTGAGTAGAAAGAGACATAAACAATCAGCATGCAGATTTTTAGAAATTTTGGACCCGCAAGTATTTTGTTTTAGATGTTTATCTGTATTTTCGTAAATATATATTTGTCATTCGTACTTGTATCTTACATAAAATGAAGACTTTTTGGCTTCATTATGAGGTACATGTTGTGTAAGTTGACGGATTTAGCCATTTTTGGAACTACGGAAATCAATAAAATAAAACTGGAAATCGTAAAATAATTTGAAAGAAATGTACTAGAGTAAAATGACGCATGCGCACGGCAATTTATATGACTGGACGGGATGATGGTAGTAATCCCTCGAGTTCTATGGAGAGGGGTTATCCCGATTTGGCCTCCATAACTCAGTAAACAAAGTTGATTTGAAAAATATGCTAATCTTCATGACAGAGGCTAATAAAGTATCTTACATTTGACCAAAACAAAATTTGGGGTTTATCGTTGCTTTTCTCCCTTCAACTTAATTCTCATTTAAAAAAAACAGGAGATGAAGTGAATATTCAATCTAAAATAAATAACCCCCCCTCCCCCCCAATTGTGCACCCCTTAATATTTCTACCAAAATTGAATTTCATGAAAATGTTTAGGCAAACGGGGGATATAACAAACGACCGAGTAGGAACAATTTGCCCAACATCAGACTAGATGGACTAAAAATGTTGTACATGCAATGAGAGTCTACAAGCAGTACTTTTCTTTCATATCTGTATTATTGAATATTATCCGATCACAGAAGCGCTATCTTTTACTCCTTGTCAAACTTTGATGGCCCAAGAAGGGAAGCGACTCGTTCGAAATAATAACTACCTGTATATGATTTACAATGTCAGGTATTGTTTTGAATGATTATGACATAACCTGCCATGTCAATATACATGTAGCTAATGAAATTTGGATAACTGATTGATTGATTGATTGATTGATTGATTGATTGATTGATTGATTGATTGATTGATTGATTGATTGATATGACATTAATATACAAGGTTACATTTATCTCCTTGCTTCTAACTTCAGAGGCTGATTCCACTAAAACACATCAGACAGTGTGCAGATAAGAGGAATGATGAGATAAAAACGATTGTATAAAAAAGACTTTCCTGTGAAGACAATTTTTCTTCAAAAACTGATCTTCAAACGGGACCTCGATGACATGAAATGGAGGGTAGTACGAGGTATATTTATGACAAATATCTATCTTTAATATTGTATTTTCAAGTGTTTGTCATTTGTACAAAATTTAAACATAAAAAAGTAAAATTAATAAAGCAAAATTAATTGACATATATTGCATTATGGTTAATCATAACATTAAACAGGGTTCCTGTAAAGTGCGAAACGAAACAAAAATGTCGCCGAGTATGCTATCACTCTGCTTATGAGTTTATACGCGAACGGCAGCTATGCCACTTATTCTTCAATGTTCGAAGTGCGAAGTACGAAGTTCGAAGCGCGAAGTTCGTCACGATGAAAATTGTCTATTAGAGAACATAAAACTTGGGGCACATTTCAGGAAAAAAAATCTAATCCCTTTTCAAACGAAATGTGCCCCCCCCTCAGTATTTGATCTGATAAAATTTTCAAACACACAGTTCCCTTTCCTCTGTACTAGACTCCTCCCTGTTAAATGATATTAATCCCTCCCACCCTCTTTCAATCCTCTAAAATGCAATTGTGCTATTTACCGTGGTTTAATCGTCAACTTTGACCCTAAAAAGTCCCTCCAGCCACAAGAACTTACGACTGAAGGCAATAATACATAAAAATATTGACCTTTCGTGCTATTTCTCTGCATTTACATCATTTCTTAAAGATTTATGTTTTGTTTCGTTTCGATCTGTTTCGTTTCTTTTCGATTTGTTTCGTTTTTGTTTCGTTGCGCACTTTTCAGGGACCCCATTAAACATTCAGCCATCTTATATTCCGATTTGTTTTTCTTTTAGAAAACATAATACCAAGAGAGTGAATCTCGGATGGGAGTTAAGATAATCATTAGGCATTTGCTCAAACCGTTCAAAAAGATAGACAATGCGGTTATGGAGTTCAAGCAAAGTTGAAGTTTTGAAGAAACAGTGACTGTTTTAAAAACTTGCTTCAATATTTGTGTGGCATATTGGCAATGCTTAAGAAAATGGTGTGTTTGAGAAAAATGGAATAAAACTGTTGATCAGCAGTAAAGACATTTCCGATTGTCTTCAAAATAAATGGCAGAGGAATGGAAAGCAGTAAAAAGAAAACAAATGACAATGGAATAGAAGATAAATTTATTTCATTTCACTTAGTGATACCATATTGGCTCTCAGCCAATTTTGCACTGTAAACTTGACCTCTTCTTGATAAATAACTGTCGAAATGGCGTCTTGTTGATTATAAGCTGTAAACATGGCCTCTTGTTGATTATAAGTTGTAAACTTGGCCTCTTGTTGATCATCAAACAGTACAAATGACCTCATGTTGATTATAAGCTATACACTTGGCCTCTTATTGATAATAAATTATTAAAATGTCCTCTTGTAGGTTACAAACTACAGACTTCGACTCTTGTTTATCATAAACTGTGAACTTGCCTTCTTGTTGATTATAAACTGTATCTTTGGCCTCTATAACTATAGATTTCAACTCTCGTTGATTATAAGCTCTAAACTTTGCCTCTTGTTGATAATTCTTATTTGTAAATTTGGCCTCTCGTTCACTATAAACTTTAAATACGACTTCCTGTAATAAGAACCTGTAAACTTTACCTCTTGTCAATTATAACAGTAAAATTTGTTTCTTCTTCATGGTAATTTGTAAATTTGCCCCCCTTGTTGATTATAAACAGTAAACTTGCCTTCTTGTAGATTTTAAACTGTAAATGTTGCCCCTTATCGATTACAAACTGTACGCTTGGCCTCTTGTTTATCATATACTGTGAATTTGCCTTCAAAAACTGTAAAATTGGCCTCTTGTTGATTTTAAACCATTAACATGGCCTCTTGTTGATAAGAAACTGTAAACATGGCCTCTTGTTGATATGAAACTTTAAGCATGGCTTATTGTCAAGTATTACAGTAAACTTGGCACATTGGTAAACTTGGTTTCTTCTTGATTATAATCTGTAAAATTGTCCTTTTGTTGATTATAAACCATTATTTTGGCCTCTTATTGGTTATAGACTGTGCACATGACCTACTGTAAATGATAAATTGAAAAGTTGGCCTCTAAAATGTCAATTATAAAAGTAAACTTGGCCTACTGTTGATCATAAACTGTAAGTCTACTCTCATGGTGATTATAAGCTGTAAACTTCCGTTTATCGTTTATTATAGACTGTGAACATGGTGAACATATAAACCCTCTGTAAATCATACATTGAAAACTCATAACAGTAAACCTTGCCTCTTGTTGATACTAGACTGCAAATTTTGCTTCCTGTTGATCCGAAATTGTAAACATGGCCTCTTGTTGATTAGAAACTGTAAATTTGCCCTCTCCTTGATCCTAAACTGTAAATTTGCCTTCTTGTTGATTATAAACTGTATCTTTGGCATATCTTGTTGATTATAAACTGTATATTTGACATCTTGTTCATTATGAAATAAGATTTTTGTATTTAGCATGACTTAGAATGATATATTGTTTAATTCATATTGATTAACCTGTGTGTATAATGATGGAGAAATTGTTCATTTTTACATTTGGTTTGCAGAACAGTAGGGTATTGGTAGTAAAATTAGGTATTTTATTTGAGAGGAAGGGATCAAAGGCACTAGATGTCAGAATTATTTTTAGACTTTTAAATATTTTCAATTTGTATTTAAAAATTGTCTAAAGAATAATCTAAAATATTCTCATTTCTTCAATGATGAAAAGGGTGTTACTTTCCAAGCTAAAATATTCTTTTCGTTCATTTGTAATGTACATAGCATTTGCCTCTGGTTTCATATCTTTAAATTGGTGCCTATATTTTTAAAGTTGTGCATCTACTGATTGTACTGGTACTAGTAGTAGTACCATCCATCATAAAATGTTTTGTTATATATACCTTAAAGTTGGATACTTGAATCATAAATATATTTTTTATACATTTTGGAATAATTAACACCAACTTCATTTTGTAGAAATCAATTCGAATTTTAGTCTTGTACCATTTTTGAATTGAAACAAATTGATATTAATATGAACTACGACAATTTTGCACATTACAGAGTAAATTTACTCTGAAATGATTCAGTCTGGATAACGGCCAGTGTTATGGACTGTTAATTTCAGAGTAAATTTACTTTGAACAACTCAATCATAATATGTATGGTTAAAATGAATTCGATTATTTCAAAACTTCAAAGTAAATTTACTCTTGAATTCATTTTTTCCTCAAAATTCATTTTTAAAGCTGTGCCATCTTTTTCATTTGTTCCAATGTAATTTACAAATCATTTTCAAATGAACTACTACAATTTTGAAAATTACAGAGTAATTTTACTCTGAAAAGATTCATTCTGGATAGAGGCCAGTAATTCGGAGTAAATTTACTCTGAACAGCTTATCTATAATATGAATGGTAAATATGGATTCAATGATTTCAAAATATCAAAGTAAATTTACTCTGAAATGATTCCTTCTGGATAAAGGCCAGTATAAAAAACTCAAAATTTCGGAGTAAATTTACTCGGAACAGCTTATC
This sequence comes from Pinctada imbricata, assembly GCA_033119305.1. Lineage (NCBI taxonomy): Eukaryota > Metazoa > Mollusca > Bivalvia > Pterioida > Pteriidae > Pinctada > Pinctada imbricata. The sequence continues at coordinate 46,221,576 of VSWD01000014.1, forward strand.
TGTAATAAGTATGGTAAATATGAATTCATTGATTTCAATACTTCATGATTTCAAAATTTCAAAGAACATTTACTCTGAAATGATTTATTCTGGATAAAGGCCAATGCTATAAACTCTAAACTTCGGAGTAAATTCCAATTTTTTTTTTCAGGAAAAAGAAATTAAAGACTCATATTCTTGCACAACTTTGAATTGAAAAAAAAAGATTTCTAGATTCATTCTATGATCCATTCAATGTAATTTTCAGGTTGCAATAGATTGAAATGAAATACTACAATTTTGAACATTTCAAAGTAAATTTACTCTGAATATTGTTTAACCTGGATAAGGGCCAGTGTAATAGATTCTACATTTCTGAGTAAATTTACTCCGAAATATTCAACTGAGTCTAATTGTTACTAAGAAAACAATTACTGAGAAATCCCTTGTATTTATGTATAAACTCGAAAAAGAGCTGTTTTGTTGATACTGTGTTCAGTAAATAAAGTATTTTTACTAAAATATTGCATTTTGTCTAGATTTCTGTCAAAACATGATGTAAAAATCCAAAAACAGAAAATAAGAATTTCTGTTTCTATTTGAGAATGAGTTGTTTGCACTGTATCTTCTGAAATGTATCGCAGTACTAAAGGGTTGTGAGGGAATTGAACCGATCAAATCTAAAGTACGGCGAATTTGTTTACAGTTACAGTTGTAGGTGTAACTACAGGTATCACAGTACTAAATGGGGAATTCCCTTCTGTTTACAGTTACAGTTGTATGTGTAACTACATGTATCACAGTACTAAATGGGGAATCCCCTTCGGGTACACAGCAAAACATGGGTGATATTGAAATCTTGATCCCGACTTTAAAAATAAAATTCTAAATAAACATAAAGAATTGAAATAATCTAATCATATATCACATAAAAGGTCTATCAATAAGAATTTAAAGCACGGACCATTTGTGAAATTATCAACTGGAGCTATGGATGAAAGATCGATCTAAAAGAAGTCCTGTGAATTCAAAAATCGCATTTTAGATTTAAATGCAAAAAATGGACCTAAATCTCTCGTGATCTTTCTAAACGCTGTGGTCACTTTTTCTATAGATGTCATTTTTAAGTATCTCAAACCTTCGTGTACAAAACTTATAGGGTGAATCATTTGGGTGAATGTTGTGAGAGACGTAGGATGCAATTGAACAGAGGTGGGTGCTCCAAAGACTTCAATGGAAAAGGCATTTAGTACTGTGATACCTTCATGAAATCATTTTAACAGGGAATCCCTTCCCTTTTGCCTGGTGAACCGGGCTGAATAAAAAGTGTCACCTCATTGGTCATAACTATTGAAAATTTAAAAATTTATAGCACATTAAATCGATGTATGATTCCCTGCTGTCTGTAGAAATTGAGATTTGAACATGATTTAGCCTTTTATGTAATCAATAAATCGATTTGAAATTGTATAAGAATTAGCAAATTTTCAATTCGGAAGGAGGGGTCATGTAAAAAAGTGAACATTGCAGAAAAAAGAGGTATGCATTACCCTCCTTTTTCTTTCGTTTTTATCCGTGCCAATAGCATTTGAAGTCACCGAAATCGAGCAAAATGATTAATCATACAAAGAAGGTTTTTTTTCAATAGTTACATCTGTAACATTGGGCATGGAAAACATTCATTATACCTATGTACAATCTTAAAAAATATTCCTTAAAAATCCAAAAGTGGATATCTTGACAAAATTCTTTCACTTGAAGGGTACCATGCATGAGTACTTCATACCTACAAAATGTCATGACAATCTGAAGAGTGGTTATAGAAAAGAAGCAGAAAATGTATGAAAATCACCCCCCCCCCCCTTCCTTTTTTCATGAGAAAAAAAATCATAAAAAACCAAAAAAAGTAAAATTTAAGCTTAAAATACATATCAAAGCATTAAGTAAGTTAAATTTGATAAATATGCAGTAAATGAGTGCGTAAAATCATACACTTATTGAGTTATTTAAAGAAAAGGTCACATTTCTGACTAAGTCCGAAAAGACGTCAAAAACGCGTCAAAAATTTGACTTCGAATCGGAACCAAAAATAACAACACTTCTTAAGACATCTCTTTAGATCACCCTGATGCTTTCGGTTTGTCAATACATGCTTCGGTTCTGAAGAAGAAGTTTGTCAAAGAAGGGCACCCCAAGACTTATTTTTGCCTGTGGTGGCGCCACCTATTGAGGGATCTGGACGAAAAACAACAACACTTGTAGGGGACCATTAGCACTTCATGCCTACAAAGTATGATCCAAATCCCTTCGGTGGTTCTGGAGAAGAAGTTGAAAATGTGAAAAGTTTTCGACGACGACGGACGACAGACGGATTGCAATGACAATAGCTCACTTTGGCTCAGGTGAGCTTAAAAGGGCGTGGTCATTTTGTGTGTAAGTTTTCCATACAGAGAAAAACATATCTATTTATTTTAAGGCCAAGGTCTCATTTTGTAATAATAGGAAAAACTAGTGGACACTCTAGAGGTCACATGTTACTTCTGATCTTCACCAAACGTTGCATGTAAGTTTTCCATGATGAGAAAATGACACCTATTGAATTTCAAGGTCAGAGATCAAAGCCACAATGGATGATCATTTAAAAAGCTTGTTGACACCTCTGGAGGTCTCAGTTTACTTCCAATCTGCTACTGATTTTCAAAATCAAAGTTAGACATAAACAGGAAAACCTGTTCATATACAAACACTGATTGGTAGAATAAACATTGCAGTTGGTTTTTTTTTAAATTGAATGCATCTTGCAGTGGAGCATCATAGTGATAATTTACAGATAAACTTCAATTCTATAGTAGTTGACCTACATTTAAAAAAAATGTTACTCTTTGAAAAAATATTTTCTCTGTATTTGAATGAAACTTGCTGTGCAGTTTCAAACTAATAGTTATACAGATGTGGTTGATGTTGACGTCGATGTTGATGTTGAAACTTATAATTATACAGATGTGGTTGATGTTGACCTACAATAGATCTAATAAAGGAGTCATTTACCTTCGTTCATTGTAATAGGTCATTATTATACACAATATACCTTTACAATGACACTGAAACTTCATACTTACTCACCTGATTCTAATATATTTAAGGATGTTTAAACTAAAGTGCAAACTTTCCACATTTTAAAAGTTCATAAATTTAGCATCTTAGGCAATCCAGTGCATTATTTGATACACTTAAAATAAAGTTCTTTATCTGCTGCAAGTACTTCATTTGCTATCAAAAGTTAAAAAATGCCTCAATCTTGTTTGATATCCTTAAAGTGAATATGGCTCTCAGGTGAGCGATGTGGCCCTCTTGGGCCTCTTGTTTAACATTTCTCTCAACTTCTCGTTCTCGACTATACTAAGGTCACCAGTTATAAAGTACACGACATTTTACTATAATACATATGTAGTGAAGTGTTGTAAAGTATACTTTAATATGCTATAGCAGCTGAATTCATTCAATCTTTTGTCTATGAAGGGAAAGTATATTTAGCTTCTGACTCTAACTACACTTACAGCTATATAGCCTATGTGGTGTTCATCAATAATCCAAAATTCAAACACGAAGCTGAATTCATTCAATCTTTTGTCTCTGAGGGAAAAATTAATTAGCTTCTGAATTCAACTTCACTTACAGATACATACACGATGTGTTGTCAATCAATAATCCAAAATTGGCGGATTACGTCAGCAGAATCTATTCGTCGGAGCTTGAAGTCAAAGAAACTACAAAGACAAATAATTCAGCATCCTCTTTGGACATAATGCTGTCCTACGACATTGATGGTCACATGAACACCTCACTCTAGGACAAACGTCACGACTTCAGTTTCAGTATTACAAACTTTCCTTTTCTGTGTAACAACATCCCTTCATCGCCTGAATATGGCGTATTCATATCTCAATTGATACGTTTTGCCAGAGCAAGTACCAAAACAACAGTTTTTGTTCTGAGAGCTAGGCGTCTTTCAGACAAGCTTCTCGGTGAGGGATACATTTGTGATATACCTACATTATCACTTGGGAAGTTCTACGGTCGATATGGGGAACTGTCATACACTATCATGTCCCATTCTCCAGCTAGGTGGATGACCTTCTTTCTTTAGTCTATTTGTACCATCCAACCACAGAATATAGTCTTGTATCTTCCAAAATGGAAGTAACCGAATATGACATTTCTGGCGAATTGGAGCGATAGGTACTGCATGCAAGCAGGAGATGCTGACTCTTCCTTGGCACCTGGTCTCACTCTCATATTGGGAGTTCGCTTCTTTTCGTATGGTGGACGTTTTCGTTTGCTGTGGTTCCTTTTTCATCCTGACTTTTTATTACTTCGGTTCAAGATTTTCTGAATTATCGATTTTGTACTTTGTATTGGGATATGGTCATTATCCATATTTGCCATTTTTACCACGATTCATTTGTCATTGCTGGTGGACAATTCGTGTATTGGGATATGGTCATTGTCCATATTGTCATATAGTACTTCTCCGTTTCATTTCCTTATAATTTTTGGATTGTTGTAGTTCAAAATTTACATGCTGGAAATCAAATGAATAAAAACACAAACACTCCTTCGTTGTAAATGCTTACGTTAGTCTATGACTTCATAATATTCGCGGCACATGTATGCGTTTCGCGTTATCCGTATATAAGGCTATGACGTCACAATATTCGCGGCATCCGACTATACTACCAGACCATTTGCAATGAACGCTAGGGATGCAAGGATGGATTTTTCTTATAATTATGATAGATCGTCGTTTAAACACTTGATAACAGGTCAAGGGGCCGAAAATTTGCGCATTTGAGTGTTCGTGGTTTTTTTTTTTTTTTTTTTCTTTTTTTTTGTATCATCCCTTCCCTTTGGAAGAAATATTTCAATCTACTGCATATTAAATGTATTGCAGATTGCTCCATTCAACTTCATTTAAAATTTGAAACAATTATTTGACTCTCACCTCCCCAACAATTTACAGTACAAGTGTAACCGTGCCCTCAAGTTTGTCATTTAAAATAGCAGAAAAATACGCTGGCTAATAATAAATAATGGAAAGGTTATCTACATTATAGCATTTTGTTTCTATTTAGTTCAAACGTTTTCAGGGGGAGCTACCCCGAAATGATTTTGGCCCAATATACCAACGAATATGGGTGATCAAAGGGCAAGGGGGGTAAGGTGGTTTCTAGGCCCAAGATCGTTGCTAATTCCAAAGATTTAAAAATATTGAAATTGATACTAAAATTGGTAAAAGGATGCTTGTCTTTAATAGATTCAACATGAAAAATGATTAATTTCATTTTTTTGTTAGAGTAATCCCCTCTTGAAATCACCCTTGAAACCGGAAATGAATGAAAAAGAAAACAATATATATTCACATGTGATAGCAAAATTAGACTTGGCCACATCAAAACAACAAGTTCATATCATTTTCTGTATATCCGTTTAAGTATTTTGTAAATGCTGTGAGAGTATGAATCTGTTGTTTTCATGTTGCCACATAGAAAACGGAATTTAAACAATGACTGTTACCATGCGAGCGGGTCGTTTTTGAAACAGAAAACACCTTTTAACTTCTATAATACAAGAATTATTTGAGTAAAATCGAGACAATTAAATAGATTTTGTTCTGTCGTTATTGAAAATTTATTCCCACATGCCCGAAATCAAATAATACAGACAAAAATGTCTTTCAAATGTTTATTATCCTCGTAACGTAACGGATATTCAGGACGACAGAATGACGTCATATATGTTCGCGACTTTGATATTGCTTGTATTTTGCGAAAAAAGGTCAAATAAATCATTTCATATGCATATTGAATCGAAATGACAGAGTATCTAAAAGGGTACAGTCGACATTTATAAGAAAAAATGTCAAACTTTAAGCCAGAATCAACGAACTTAAAAATAAAAAAACCCTGAACAAACGAACAAGAAACAAGATAAAAGGAGAAAAACTAAACAAACAACACCCCAAGCACACAAAAAATCAACCAAAAAAACTATTATATTACATGAAGATGTGAGATATAACCGTCAGTTCAAACGCGGTTTTACACAATTTCTGATGCGACAAACTAAAGTTCATACTCCAATAAACTGTCGAAATTAAACAGTCAATTCTTATATGAACGTGTATTTTGGACAAATCAAAATGCGTAGATTCGTGTAAACAAGTATATTTGGAAATTATATCAAATTGAGAAATGAAGGCCGTGTAGCATAGACACTACCGCGTATGATTTGCCGTCCACGATATGTACTTATTTTTTGCAAATTCAGGGGGGAAATATCTGCCGTGTCTCATTTTCGACTGAGAAAAATCTTTTTGCTTTGTTGAAAATGTTTTATAGAAAATATATTGTCAATGTTAACGAAAATTGTATGTTAAACAATACTCGCAGAGTGTCCGTTACTGCGGAATTTTCGTTAATATTGACAAGATATTTTCTATAAAACATTTTCAATAAAATAAAAAAAATATTGAATCATCATCTTAATTTGGGGAGAGTTTGATTTAACATCTAGAAATCAATGAGTGCTGAACTTGAAGGTATTATAGGTAGCGCTATTATAAACAATTTTATTATATCAATCCCTCAACGCGTGTAATAATATAACCATGCGGTGGCGGATATTGGCTCTCAGAGAAAGGGGGCCGATAAGACAAGTTTTAAAGAAAATTGTCCATAGAAAAAAGGGAGATAAAAATCAAGAAGTCTTACTGAGCGATACTATAGCCAACGCATAATTGAATTATTTATTTATTTCAATATTTCATTAATTTATTTTTTTATGTTTTGATAAGAGGTGCATCAAAAGGTTGTGTTGAAATTGAGACATGCGAGGTAATTCTTGAAACTGGCGAGCGGTAGCTAACCAGCGAATTTTTTCAAATAGAAAGAAAAAAAGATTTCAATTGGCAAAGACAATGTTGACCACCACACAGAGGCGATCGGGGCGCACTCATACATCTACCCCTCTATTCGCAATACAATTACATTAGCAAAGACATCAGAATTCAAAGGAAGCTGAAAAAGTATCAAATAGTGCTGAACAATTCTGAATCAATGTCTTTGTGCGAAGGAGGGGGGTCGTTTTTTTTGTGTGTGTTTTTTTTTTGTTTTGGCTTCATCTGGGCTGGTCGTCTGGGGATGAATCGGTCGAGAAAAAATTCAGCCGGAAAAGGGGGGTTGAAATAGGGTCTGCTGGGTTACCGGAAATACAGATACTTTTTAAGGCCTTGTTGAAAAGTATCATTATAACATTATTACAAATATGGAAAGCACGAAGTGCTTTTCATGAATTTTGTTTCCATTCCCTACTGCCAATACACAACGATAAAGCGCAAAATCTGAAACAATCCTTATATTTACATTTTACGTGTTAATTAAGTTGTTTCTGTCCCTCTTCATACCGTTTCTTTATGTTTGAAATGTCACTGCGGAGGGAGAACGTCACTTGACGTAACAGCAAACGAACGTTCGGCGTTTTTTCTAGCTTCGAAGTAGTACCTTCTGTACGGAAACATTGTAGAAAAATAAGAAATGGAATTGTGTTTATGGTTATATTTTGAACATTTCTATCAAAACTGAATAAAAAATGAATCGTACAAAATCGCGATTTTTGTCCCTCATGATTAAGACCAAGCGGATGGTCAGTCTGGAGAAATGTCACGGATATTGAAAGGAAAACATTTGAAAACTGACTGGTACACACTGTTAATTTGTTTATAAACCTATGAATTCAATCGGTACCATTATTTAAACTTCTGTAAAATTACTCTGTTTCTTCTGGAAGTATTTAGAATAATGCAAAATTCGAGTACAGCCGTGCAAAACGATACAAATACACGAAACTTTCATGACCTTACCTCAACATGGCACAACATTCGCTGATACGAAATATTTCTGATCTGTATAATTCCATAAGAAGCAAAAATAAATTCACCGTTGATAAATGGCACAAGTGGAGCAAATCCACATCATAAGTATTGAATACTTGATCCACTAATGTCTGAATTCGCTCATCCAAACATTGCATCATTCCGTAGACGACAGAGCCGGTCGTCCTTGAATTTCGTCTGGTGTGACGCGTGATCGACTTACTACGTCACACTTCTTGGAAGTGTACATGTGGGTGACCTAGATTTTGACCCATTTAATCACTGGGGTAGACGGCATCGATTGATATTGGAATTTTGAACCTGTGTTGAAGCAGTAAATAGAATGGGCATTTGATGGGAAATTAATCCACTTTTGTTCAAATGTCACGTGATAGGCTCTTGCGATTATCGAAAAATGCAGTGCAGTTGGTTTGGTACCTTCATATAAGGGAAACGCAGTAGGAATGTAAATATATCGTGATATTGATAGTATATTTACACAATTAAAAGCATAAATAGTATTAGAATATAGTAGCAAGTTATCTACAGATAGCGTTACATTACGATGTGCTCGTAACGTCATATGACGCCAAAATCAGTGTAAAATATAGCTGACCATGCTGTCTTCAAATTAGTGTAGAATCGCAACGGGATGTCCGATTCTCAAAATTTAAATTGATTTATACTCTGTAAATCCTGTTTTGTCATTGAGCAATGTTTGTCCTACTTTTGACATTGGGCCGATGTTGGCCCTAACCGCCCGTTGCCCTTTATAACGTTTTGCATTTATAGGTGCTGAGAATTATTCCATTTCATAGCAGTTTTTATCAACATGAATAAAATCTAATATATCTAAGTTTTTGTCATAAAATCTTTCTCTGTGTAATGTAATATTTTGCTTACAGTATAATAACATTCCTATGTTTTAATAGTATGATCTCCTCATTTGTTTACTTGATATTTATAGACAGGTTTTATTGAAATATTTCTCTCTAAAGAAATCCAGAAGATCTTCACATTATGTCCAACTGCAAAAATTCGAGTTCCTGATTACAAAATTCAAAATATGGGTTGTTCTTTATTTTTATGCAGTTGCATATATGTATATGTTGCTAAAATTGTGTGTATTAGTCTGTGTTAAAAATGTTATATATTTTGCTTAGGTCTTAATTTTAGTATATGTTATACGATAGTCAGTACAAGCATGTAATCAAAATATATAGAACAGTGGGCAAAGTAATCATAAATTTTCACGCTAGTTCATTTTTAACCCGTCCACCCTTGGAGATACTATAAAACCAATTCTGCCATCAAGTAGGGGGTACCAAACTTAGTCAGAGTCCAAACTGTTTTACCTGGTACACACCTGGTTTCTGAGATATTCACCATTAATTAATAAAAATTCTGCAGGATTCTTTTATCTTCACGCAGGAAAAACTATTTCCCACAGGTATGATTTTTTGCAGAATATTCCTGCAGGAAAATAAAAATTCCTGCTAGAAATTATTTTTCCTGTGGAAATTGAAAAAAATCCTGCAGGAAATTTTTAAAAAATCCTGCAGGAAATTGAAATTAATTAAAGGTGAATATCTCAGGTACCAGGTAAAACATTTTGGATTCTGACTTAGTTTGGTACCACCGGTACCTACCTGATGGCAGTGCTGGTTTTATAGTATCTCCAAGTGTGGATGGGTGCAAATATGAACTAGCGTGCAATTTCATAATTATTTAGCCCACTGTTATAGACCAAATAAGTTCTATACGGGACATTTCAAATACTTATCATTCCCATGACGTCGTAACGCTGTCCGTAGCATCAACGTTACATTCGGCGACGTCGCGAAGAAATTTATGTTTGAAAATACCCCGTCTAAAAAGCATTTTGTCTCTTAAATATAAATTCATAAACCCACAACAATATATCATTATGGATGGTTTCGCTTCCATCAACATTTTGGCTTGACAAAGTATTCAAATTCACGTTAATACAGTTTCCAAAATGAGCCTCGCGGACAGTAATAAAAATTATTTCAATAACATATATGTCACGTTGATGCTTCCACAAATGTTTGGATGTAAATAATGTCGAAAGGTTCCAACTCTCTACCTTCTCGAAGAAAATTCCAAACCAATTTACATGCACCAGACACGTGTTCCGAATATAAATTCTTATCAGTGATACTTTCATCGGAGCCACCAAAAATAATTTCAGTAGCGCCCTCTTCAAATTGCTACATTTCTAGGGAAAAAGTCAGAAGGGTTGTGAAAGAAGTTCAGCATGCCTCATACCTTTTTGACTACTTCATTTACCATTTATGTCACTAAGCTAGAAAAAAATCATTTCTTGTCAGATTAGATTAGTTTGGTTTATTTCAAAACAAATTTTGGTATGAGGAAAACATTTTTACTTTTAGCGTTATCTTAATCCTCTTACGCATAAACACTCAGAAAACCAATAACTTGAGTCATCAATCCATATACTGAGCACAAAAAGGAGAAAACAGTTCTGTTTTGTATTTTTTCCAAATTCCGTAAGCATTTCGATTCTGGTTTTAGTAATCTGGTTATTGTTTTTGTGTTTGACTTTCATTCACCGATTGATACCATCGTGTCTATTTTTGTTGGTTTTTAAGGGTGTTGATGTTAAACAAATTTTATCAATTTATTTTTTTTTGGGGGGGGGGGGGGGGGGCTTCGGACTTTTCGATGTGATTTTGTAAATCTATTGATTGTTTTACTTTTAGTATTTGAATTCTGAATTTTAACTTTCATTCCCCTATTTGTATGTTCATTGACTGTGATTCTTGAATTCTAGTTTAGGTTGTGTGATTGGCAATTATTTGCTTTCGCTTCCATATTAATACAATAATATTTTCTTCTTCTTAAACTAAAGCAATATCAGTTGGTACATATCCAACTGCTGACATAAAATCAAGCTCTGTCACTGTAACTAGAGGAGAGACAGTGAGAGTTGTTTGTGAAGTTACTGGATTCCCCTTGCCTTGCATAGAATGGGAGATATACGACTTCCAGAATAATTCAAGATTTGAAGTAAGTAACGTCCTCGTTGGGTAAAAACAGTTCTCCAATAATTTTGAAAAATGTATAAATAGAAATACATGTAACATTGTTCTTAATATTTGCTCAAAAGAAGATCAGAATGCCGCTTATATTTTCTTCTATCCAATTTTCCTTCTTTTCAGTACAATTATTCTTATCTAAGTAGTTTACTTCTTGTGATTGCTTTGATTATAATTAACTCAAGCAATTTCCACAATAATCAATATGTTACGTTACATTTTCAAATTCATAGCATCATTTATGAATAGATGCATTTGCAGCATTGACCAGACATGCACGTTCCGAGTACTTAACCCTTTATGTGTGGGTAAGAGTTCATATGCTAACAACCTCCCAAATCCACAGCATTTTAAATTTGTTTAATTATACAATTGATAGCACGTGTAAAGAGACATATTGGTAGAGGTACATGTACTAACAATAAAAGTAAAACACGGAACTCTAAATTAGATTCAAAAAGAAGGGAGGAGATCTCCAACAAGACCCCGTTGCAGCATCAACAGTAAAACACCATAACACCCGATGCAAAAACACCAAAGACGAGTACAGCACGAGACGGAAAAGAGAAACACGACATGTAAACATCAAACACAAAAGACTACACATAAACCGACGAGACCAATGGGTAACCGGTGCCGACTTTGGACGGCCATCTGTCACGCAAGTAGCAAATGGTGTGGTTATCCTGGATTACGTGCGCACAACCCTCTCACTTCTCCAATTACCCAGAGGTCTCGAAGAACGTACAATTGTGGTGTAAAACAACCTCCTCACTGTAAGATGACATCACACAAACAAGACCGCAAAACGAAACATTATCAATAGGCTGTCAAATAACATACATAGCTTTCTCTCGAGAAAAGAAAATAGGACAAACAGAGACATAGAGAGGTTTAGTTACACGTGAACGTAAACGATTGACCTTCATGTAAACGGCATCGCTTGACGTTACAATCCGAAGATGTCGTTTAGTTATACGTACGAATAGGAGCAAGTCTAGGTAAAGCTTTGTAGTAAGGTGTACGTGTAGCTTTCTTCTTTTCAATCAGTTTAATCTGAGAGTAATGTATATCGAAATTCATAAAACCTGGAAGGAAAAATGTCAAAAACCTAAACGAGCTATACAATAGAGAAAGGGGAATTCTATCGATGATAAAGTTGGAAATTTTCTATGAAGTAACCCGTTCTGCCATTGTGTGTAGAGCGCCCCTTGCAGGTCCATAACGTGTAGCTATACGTCACGTAATGAACGTCATCTGATTAAAGATCGCTGGAATTGATGTCATCATACGTACAAGTTGCGCTAAAACTTGAACCTACGTAAGCCCTCTTTTATATCCATTTGCACATTCATCAGTGTTGCCTGGGCCCCTACGTTTTGCGGTCTTGTTTTTGTGTGGTCTTCTAACAGGTAGGAGGTTGTTTACAACCCAACTGTCATCCTTCGAGACCTCTGGTTAATCGGAATAATGGGAGGGTTGTGTGCAAGTAATCCAGAAAAACCACACCGTCTGCTACTGACGTAAAAGATGGGCGTCCTAAGTCGGCACCGATTGTCCACTGGTCTCGTTGGTTTCTGTTGTATTTGATGTTTATCTGTGATTTGGCGTTCCATGTACCATTTGCGCCTCTTTCTGTTTGTGTCTGTATTGTGTTTTACAGTGGATGTTTTTGGGGTTTTCTGTTGGTGCTGCAAAAAGGTGTTGTTGGATATCCCCTCATTTCATTCATGTATGGCAGGCTTGTTGTATTATAAGCGAATCTTGGATACTCGGGTTAGATTTCCATGTGCCGTTTCTAATTGCATATGGCGATGAATCCTTTGAATTTAATGAACGGTTGCAAACCCCGGAATAAACAACATTACGAAGTGAGACCAGGTGCCCGGGGAAGGTCAACGTCTCCTGATTGCATGCAACACCCGTCGTAACAGTTTCATGGAAACCTGTCAAATTCGGTAATTGTCTCGATACATTTTTGATGTACAGATCAGGAAAGTATGTTTTGTTTGGTGATGGCGACAGCCATTTAATTACAATGTAGAATGTCACTGATCATTCTGGAAAGGGGGATCTGAAATACTTTTATCATATCCCCGTAGCGACCGAAGAACTTCCGCAATTATGATTTCAGTCGTTTTGTGATATAACCCCGAACAAGAAGCTTATTTGCTAGCCATCTGGCTCTAATGATGAAATCTTCATATTTGGAACATGCCCTGGTGTACCATATCAGCTGAGAAACAAAAACGCCATATAAGCAGGAGAAGACGGAATGTTGCTACTCATGAAAGGGAAGAGAGTTATGAGGAAACTGAAATCGTCGCGCTTGTCATAAAGTGAGGTGTTCAAATAGCCGTTTGCGTCGAGAGATAGAAGTATATCCAAGTACGAAACGGATATGTCGCTCTCTGTTGTTTCATGAGGATGGATTTCATGAAGATTGTCCTTTAAATTTCGGATTTTTGATGGACAACACATAATCTATGTATCCGAAGGTAAAATTGAACTGAGATGCGAGGTGCTTTCGCCCAGTCGAGAGCAAAGTCTTGATGAAGTCAGTTTCTTATGAATATAAAAATAGAACACATATTTCAATATTGACAATTTAAACCACTAAGCTGGTGGACTGTAAGTCCCCTAGGATACCGCTCACATAGTTTTGCATTTCGATTGAAATACATTTTAAATTTCATGACATCAAATTATACCTAAAGTTCTAAATCTAAGGGGTATCGCCCTCATTGCATAGCTCTGTCATTAGCTGGGGTATCGGCATATTTTTTCGCTCACGTTTAGAATTAAGCTCCTTGCGCCTATCCTCCGACGATTTTTGGCCATATCGTTCAGACACTTAAATACGCTTCTGAATCAAATCTACACAAAATTTGGAGCCGCTTATTTTGGCAAGAGGAAATTAAAACTCTGTTTTGTAGATGGCGCCTGGAAAATTCACTTCGGATTTGTTAAACTGCTTGGCATGAAGTACTACTGGCGAGGATTCAAATATTCAAAACAAGTGTCTAGTACAATAAAATTGGTACTCTAGAACATATATTTCAATATTGACAATACCTAATATTTCCGTCGATGACTTGGTTCCATTTTTGAATGAGCCTCTAGGTCTACACCACATTCGTACCAAATTGTACTGTGTCCCGTTACAGAAATTACACGACATGTACGAATATACACAGGACCTCACAATTACCGAATAAACAGACTACAAGGTTTAATCTTGGACATTTCTACTTTTCGTTTATTTCAAACAGTAAGATCAGATAAATCAGAGACGAAAACAAAACGCCCTTTCATTAATGCAAGATTTGCAAACAAAGGAATTGATAAATTAAATATGTGCCTTATTTTGAATCACAAATCTCTCACAGAAAAGATCCCACCGTATTTCAAAAGAAAAAAAAACACCTTGTATTTACTACAGCTACACACCAACAGTTGCATCTAAAATGTACAATTACAAACGATTCCTGCAGTGTATTGATTTAAGTAATACCTCACTACATCCATTATTTTGCGAATGTTCTTCATCGGATTTCAACTACTTTCTTTGCGGACACGTCGTTACTGGTGACCTTAGTATAGTCAAGAACGAAAATTTGAGAGAATTGTTAAAAGAGGGTCCCAAATACAGAAAAATTAAATCCTTTACATGGAATAAAAATTTCAAGATTGTCATGGACTCATGTGAGGAATATGAAAGACGTTGGACAAAAAAAGAGGATGTACAATTCGACACCCTTTCCGAATGGATAAAATGCATCAGAGGGTTACTTTTAGCTAGAATTTAAAACTTGCAAGCAACCGTGAACACCAGATTCGGGTCTGTCTTTATGACCCTATTGTTATCACAGAGCTGACCTACCTCCAAGAGCATTACGTCATCACACCAGCAGACAGAGCCTCAAATAATTACACATTTACATGCAGCCTTTGCAGCCTTGCTAAAAATTTTGGTTTTGATTCGACACTAGAAATCCCTACTTACACTCCAATAAACCTTTCTGCGTCAGAAATAATAGACAACCACAAATCAGCTCTCGCTTTCTTTGTCTTTGACACAAAGAATTTAGATTAAGATTTACCATACTTAAATTGCATAACTAAAATGCATAAAAATCCGTACAAACAACGTTTCAACGCAGGTTCCTCAAAATGTTCAACTTAATTGTATCGATCTCACTCACCAAAGTTTTAATTGAAATCAAATCTGGACTTCCAAAAAATATTGTTCTACTGTATATTCTCGAAGCGGTATAAACCAGATGTGGATTTTAAAGAATTCAAAGGAACTTTTAGAACATCTGAAATCCACTCGTTTCAATAGAGTCTATTCGATCAAAGCCTTTGATTTTTCGATACTTTACGCAACAATCCCACATTCTAAATTGAAAGAAAGACCCGCAAAAGTTATAAGTAATGCAGTTACAAGCAAGAACGGCAATCGCAAATATGAATTTATTGTTAAATAACAGAACCTACTTTGTTACAGAAAAGTCCAAATCTAAAACTAAGTACACTGAAGCAGATATTAATCAGTTGTAAAATTCTGATCAACAATATTTTTGTAGTGTTGCAAATTGTCGGAATTCCAATGGGAACCAATTGTGCTCCACTCCTTGCCAACAATTTTCTTTACTTGTACGAAGCTGAATTCCTTCAATCTTTGGTCTCTATAGGGAACAGATACGTAGCTACTAACTTTAACTTCACTTACAGATACATAGACGATTTGTTGTCCATCAATAATCCAAAATTCACGATAACCTCATCAGAATCTATCCTTCGGAGCTTGAAGTCAAAGAAACTACAGAGACAAATAATTCAGCATCTTATATGGACATAATGTTGTCCTACGGCACTGATGGTTACTTGAACACCTCACTCTATGACAAACGTGACGACATCAATTTCAACATTCCAAACTTTCCTTTTCTGAGTAGCAACATCCCTTCATCGCCAGCTTATGGCGTATTTATATCTCAGTTGATACGCTATGCCAGAGCAAGTGCCAAATATACAGATTTTGTTCTGAGACCTAGGCGTCTTTCAGATAAGCTTCTCAGTCAGGGATACGTTTGTGACCGACTAACCTCGTCACTGAGGAAGTTCTATGGTCGATATTGTGATCTCGTCATACATTATGATGTCCCACTATTCAGATTGGTGAATTATATTCTGTCTTAGACCACTTTAACCATCCAATCATCGTATATACTGGTATCTTCCGAAATGGAAGTAACCGGATATGAAAATTCTACTGAATTGAAGTGACGGGAGTTGCATGTAAGCAGGAGATACATGCTTTTTCTGGGCACCTGGTCTCACTCCCATTTTGGGAGTTCACTTCTTTTCATATGGTGGAGGTTTTTCTTTCTTTACTTTGGTTCCTGTTTTATCCTGATTTTGTATGCATTTGCTTTATGATTGTCTGAATTATCGATTTTGTACTGTGTATTGGGATATGGTCATTATCCATATTTGTCATCCATGTCTATTAACTGCTCCACACTGCAACAGGAAATGATATTAATAATACGGAAATGACCCAACTCTATACCTTGATGAAGAAAATTTCAAACCACTTTATTATGCTATTGATATTAAATCCTCATCAGTGACGCTGCCAGTCAAAGTGCTTTATGCACAATGTAAAAGATTATGGCACACATAAATGGAATGACAGACCAAATCTGTATTGCTCTAAATGTTTGTATCCGTGGCATGAAAATATAATTTGAGGCAAAACTTTTTTTCGATATTCGACTGCAGCGACCAATAAAATGTTTTCTTTTCTATAAGAATTAACCACCAATCTTCAAAATGCTAGTATGCTGTGAGTTTTCATAGAGATAGGTTACATAATACAAGAATGGAGGAAATCTCCAACAGCACTCGGTTTTAGCTACCACAGCAAAACCCCAAAACTACAATGAAAAACACAAAACAAACACCCTCAGAAAAAGACGCAAAAATGGACGAGGAACACCAACTCACAACATACAAATATGAAACACAAAAGACCACACATAAACCAACGAGACCTATGGGCAAAAGGTGCCGACCTAGGACGGCCATCTGCCAAACATCAGTCGGTATGGTCACATCGGCGCTATATTTTGAAATATTTTCTTGGATAAAACCGTGACTTCTATATAGAAAGTGCTATGGCGACAATGTCAGGGAAAAATATTCAAACACTTAATGTCAAACCCCTCGCGGGGAACTTTTTTACGAGCTCCATACGGCAAAGGGCTCTAGCTTGCTAGGGGTCCGTCGATGCTCAGTTTGGTGCTTTATTGTGAGTGCTGTTGAGATTATCGTCAGGATCTTCTTTAACTCATAGCCTAGTCAAAATAAACTTTAACCTAAAAGAAATTGCAACAAAGCAAGTTTTAGTTTCTATGAGTTCTATGTATCAAAGTAAGATGTTCCAAGAAGTTTCTATAAAAATCTACCCCGTACATGTGCCTTAAAATTAGGAAATAAATTAATTAGAATCTAAAAATAGAACACCGTGAAATATCGCCGTTTACACTGAGCATGTTATTTCCAGTGCTGCGTTGACTTATTTTCCGATTTCATTCTAACAGTTTCTGTTGTTGTTGCACTAAATCTGACGGGTTGCTTTATGTAAATGAAATACACGAAACAAATTGATTTTTAGAAATTCCGTCTACATCGACTCCTTTTCCTTGTTTGTACGAATGTCCTCTGCGTCATGACGTCATTTGCTAGCTAGAGTTGTCCTTCATGTCAATACTGATCACTGTTTTATTTTCGAAGTAAATGACCCTGTAAATTATCAAAAAATTATAGAAAACACTCTTTTATTTAGATATGAAAAATATTGCCGACAAGGAGAATACCTATGAAAAGCTACTTAGCGGTACAAGGTCCACCTAACGTCTGAAAAGGGGAGGAGGTGACGGGGGAGGGGGGCGGGCTGAATATATTGACCAGTGACACAGCAGCTAAAAAGATATATACGGGCGATATCTTACCTTTTTATTTATCTATTCATCATTTAATATTTCATTTATTTATTTATTTATTTATTTATTTATTTATTTATTTATTTATTTATTTGTCTTTATTTGTGAAAAAGCCATATTTAAATCTGTTCATTTATTTATCCGTAAGGGAAATATTAATTTTAGAATTTGATTTTTAATTTACCGATTTTTTGTTAAAATCATTACATTATTTTCTCAGTCTTGCGATTTGGTTAAATATTGGGAATTATTTTCATAATATTTGTGATCTATATACATGTGCATGTAAAGTCATTGTGTGTTACCAACTGGGAAGCTCGTAACTACCGTGGGTTCACATGATGATAATTATTTTTTAAAAAAAGTACCATCCCATGGAAGGTTGTTTTCAATCGATATATTGTGGCGGACGGAGGAGCTTTTCTGTTCTAAAATCTCTTCCTAAGGCTGATAAGTTTTAAATACATTTTTCGTATAAAAAAAAAAAAACTCATAAAAGAATTTATATCAGATAGCAGATTTTGAGAATGTGTCCGCCGTACATACAACATCATTGGAAAAATCACTTTTTACTTTTGGGGTGTATTATACGCAGGACAAAATGAACAACGTCTTACATCAATTAGGACTCGTGTCATACAATGCAGTATCCTGTCAGCTTATGTACAGATAAATAGAAATTTTCAATCTATGTAAATAACCACCCAGTGGAAATTAAAAATATATATATTTTTCCAAAACATCGGAAATAATTGATTATAAATTATGTATCATTGTCCATTCATTTGAGAGTAGTACAATTGCCTGGATAAAACATTGCCATTCATGCCATTGAATTATGTTTTCTTTTTGCATGTTGAACACTGATATTATGACACTGTGTACAGATTCTAAATTGGAAATGCATGATGTGAACATACACTTTTTGTCAGAAGGAATATACGTGTTAGTTGTTTGGGAATTCTATAATAATTTGATTAATTAAATATTCATTCCACACATTCACATATCTATAAAAGATAAAAGTCATCTTCACAAATCGCGGCTCTGATACGTCTAATTTTATCTGTCCCGCTCTATAGAGTGGAACGGTTAGGACGTATCAGAGCCGCGGTAAATGAAGTTCAAGAATTCTTCTGAATTTAGTCAAATATAAGTGAAAATTAAGTCTTTAAAATAATTTTCCAAAAATTATTAGACGGCGTCTCATCCCCATCCCTAACGTACGCGTATTTGGGTAAAATGTCATACCACCCTTTTGGAAAAAAAAATCTACATTCGCGCATATAAAGCAATTGCCGTGGATATGATATTTCATTGACAATGTATAGTGATATACACTTATTGAAATACAGCTATTATGTATGACCTTTCTTTGTCCATGATCCTGTTCTCTTTTCAACATAAAAAAGCGTATATATATTCCATGGTCACTGTTGATAGATCTATGATACATTTCTCATGAGAAAAAGAAACTTAATGGGCGTTTTTGAGGGGAGTTTAGGGGTTAAGCCTTGTGTCAAACAAAAACCACCTTCACCTGTCAGTGGCATCCTTTGCCCCCCCCCCCCCCCCTTCCCCTTTTGCATCATGAATAACATTCACTAGTTGTGGACCAACTCGTGGCAAGTACGGCACTGAAATAAACATATATTTAATAATGTAAAGTATTTTAGAATTAAAATCCCTTTGTTTTTGTTAAGTGCCCTGTGGACTCTGAAATAAGCAGATTTTGCTATATTCACTATTCAATCTTTAACCATGGACGTATTTTAGCAATTCTTCTTAAAGTTAAAATTTCGCTCTTTCACTGTCAATGGCCAATTTGATTTTATAACAGTGCTCTTGATGTTACGATATGTGAGTATGTACACTTCTCAATAAATTTACAAGAAGAAAATACATTTTTATTGAAAAATCTATTAGCTTTACTGTTTTCCCCATTTTCAGAATTTTTTCTTTAGTTTTTTCCCCAAAATTCACAGTTTGTACTGATTATATGATTGTAACATTAATTATATGTTAGCTGGTATACTAAATAACACTTACAAAGAAAAAATAATTTTTTTGAGTATAACGTCTTTCAAATAGTCAATTTTCCCAGTTTTCTGTGCTTTTTTTAAGGTTTTATCCCAAAAATGGTACTTAGACACCGTGTGATATCTTAGCCGACATATAGTAGGACGTGTTGAGGCGAAAAAAGCTTTTGTTGCATTTTCTTTGAGGTTAGGCTAAAATTAAGGCTATTTTGACTAGACTATCATTTGTGTCACACTTATGTCCTTTGCCGTGTGGAGCTCGTAAAAACGTTCCCTGCGAGGGGTTTGACATTAAGTGTCTGAATATTTTCCCTGACATTGTCGCCACAGCACTTTCTATATAGACGGCCTCAGACAGCGCATGCATTTTAGATATTTCCATTTTGAATTCGTGCATGAACATCGACGGCGGATGCGGCTAGCCAACAGGGGATGCTCACTCCTCCCGGGCACCTGATCCAACCTCTAGCTTGCTAAGGGTCCGTGGATGCTCAATTTGGTGCTTTATTCTGAGTGGTGTTGAGATTATCGTCAGGATCTTCTTTAACTCATTTGTGTCACACTTATGCCCTTTGCCGTGTGGAGATCGTAAAAAAGTTCCCCGCGAGGGGTTTGACATTAAGTGTTTGAATATTTTTCCCTGACATTGTCGCCATAGCACTTTCTATATAGACGGCCTCAGGCAGCGCATGCATTTTATATATTTCCATTTGGAATTCGTGTATAAACATCGACGGCGGATGCGGCTAGCCAACAGGGGATGCTCACTCCTCCCGGGCACCTGATCCAACCTCTAGCTTGCTAGGGGTCCGTGGATGCTCAATTTGGTGCTTTATTCTGAGTGTTGTTGAGATTATCGTCAGGATCTTCTTTAACTCATTTGTGTCACACCTATGCCCTTTGCCGTGTGGAGCTCGTCAAAAAGTTCCCCGCGAGGTGTTTGACATTAAGTGTTTGAATATTTTTCCCTGACATTGTCGTCATAGCACTTTCTATATAGACGGCCTCAGACAGCGCATGCATTTTATATATTTCCATTTGGAATTCGTGCATGAACATCGACGGCGGGTGCGGCTAGCCAACAGGGGATGCTCACTCCTCCCGGGCACCTGATCCAACCTCTAGCTTGCTAGGGGTCCGTGGATGCTCAATTTGGTGCTTTATTCTGAGTGCTGTTGAGATTATCGTCAGAATCTTCTTTAACTCATTCATAACAACATAAACAATTGAAACAACTTAATTTGAAAAACAATTACTACGTGACATTAAAGTAAAAGAATTCCATCATAACTTTCTTTGTAGGGAAGCCCTTTCTATTATGTGTGAATGTGAAAGGAATTCTAGTTTGCCCTCTAATGGTCATTTATAAGGGTGTTATTTTGCATTCAAATTAGTATTCTGTATTGATTTTATTTACCACGAATTCTGTTTTAAGTCTTATGCTTTTTGTTGTTTAAGGATGAAAACGGTACGCTCGTGATAAGGAATATTCAGGGTGAGGATAAAGGACGCTATATGTGTTCAGGAAAAAACTACTTTGGAATCGCCAGAGATATAATCTTTATCGATGTTATTAAAGAAAGAAACATCGTCATGTCTGGATGACAAACAGTTTACCTGGAAAATGATTACAAGAAACTCTTTCGTTATATTTTCTTCATAGAAAATGAATAAATTAAATAAAGCTGATGAATCTGAGCACGTATTCCTTACTCCTTGTTACTTATAACTCAAATGTAGACCTCGTAGTCAATACAGATTATTTTTCACTTGACTGGTTACTAAGACTTCTCG
Organism: Pinctada imbricata; assembly: GCA_033119305.1. NCBI lineage: Eukaryota > Metazoa > Mollusca > Bivalvia > Pterioida > Pteriidae > Pinctada > Pinctada imbricata. Next base: position 46,243,411 of record VSWD01000014.1, read on the forward strand.
AGTGATTGATCTTGAGCTCGCTTCAGCTAGCAGAGCACAGCCTGTTACACGCATGCCATAGAATAGTTTAGATCCATTTACATAGAATTTGTGTTACAAGAGGCCGCTGCGTTTAACTATCTTGTTTGTGATGTCACCTTACAGTGAGAAGTTTTATGTTATACAACAATTGTGTCTATGGAGAGCTCTGTGTGTCCGGATGGCTGTGAGGGTTGTGCCAACGTAGTCCGGATAACTACACCGTTTGCTTAAAGCAGATGGCCGTCCAGGGTCGGCGCCAGATGCATATTGGTCTCCTTCATTCTATGTGTTGTGGTCGATGTTTGATGTATCTGTGCGTCTGTTGCGATTGTCTTGTATGATGTTCTAGTGAATATTGTTGTCTTTTTGCGATATGGAGTTTGTATAATGTCATTTGTGTGTCGCTTTCTTGTGAGTTTGATTCTCTGGGTGAGTGCGTGATGGTCATACTGGGGATCATTCCCTTTTCTAGCAGAAAATAAACCAAGGCTTAGATATTCTGACTTATATTATTTTAGACATAAAACAAAACTTTCACTGGATGCTTCAACCGAGACTTTTCGGAGATCCCTTCCTTTATTTTACCTCTGAGCGATATTCGTCCTCCTACTGTATTAAGTCTTTTTTCCATTCATTTCCACAAAATGAATCTGAGATTTGAGTTGTATGATACTTACAGTATTTGTAGATATACCAATTCACGCTGATCTACATACAGACGTCTTCCCAGACAAGGAAACATGCTCTCTAACACAAATCTGAGCAGCAAAAGTTTATTTCAATATCTAAATATGTAACGTTACCCTAACGAAAAAGTACTATAGTATACTATAGTATACTTTACTACACAAAACTTTACTATACTATACTATACAAAACTTTACTATACTACACAAAACTTAACTATACTACACTATACCACACAAAACTTTACTATACTACACGAAACTTTACTATACTACAGGAAACTTTACTATACTACACGAAACTTTACTATACTACACAAAACTTTACTATACTACACGAAACTTTGCTATACTAGACGGAACTTTACTATACTACTCGAAACTTTACTATACTACATGAAACTTTACTATAATACACAAAACTTTACTACACAAAACTTTACTACATGAAACTTTACTATACTACACGAAATGGTAAACGTCTTTAAATTCAATAGCATCAATACTTACAGTCTCTTATCGACCTTGGCTACATGTGCCCTCGGGGACTCTTGGTCCACCAGCAGTGACACTCACCAAGTAGTTCAAATGGTAAACGTCTTTAAATTCAATAGCATCATTTTAAACCTGATAAATTTGCAGCATGGACCAGACATGCACGTTTCGGGTACTAAACCCTCGTCAGTGATCCTAAGTCTAAACAATGTTATATGGTCAAAAAGTATGAAAATTATTATGTCCAAAAATGTACCAAAAGACGTAGCAGAATGAGTGGGATATGATGCTACAGGACCCATGTTTTAGAAAATTCAAGCAATTTTTTAACAGAAAATTTCAAATGCGTTGAAGAGAAAGACGATCAACCGAAGTTGATCGAACTTGGCTACATGTGCCCTCGGGGACTCTTGGTCCATCAGCAGTGACACTCACCAAGTAGTTCAAATGGTAAATGTCTTTAAATTCAATAGCATCATTTTAAACCTGATAAATTTACAGCATGGACCAGACATGCACGTTTCGGGTACTAAACCCTCGTCAGTGATCCTAAGTCTAAACAATGTAATATGGTCAAAAAGTATGAAAATTATTATGTCCAAAAATGTACCAAAAGACGTAGCAGAATGAGTGGGATATGATGCTACAGGACCCATGTTTTAGAAAATTCAAGCAATTTTGTAACAGAAAATTTCAAATGCGTTGAAGAGAAAGACGATCAACCGAAGTTGATCGAACTTGGCTACATGTGCCCTCGGGGACTCTTGGTCCATCAGCAGTGACACTCACCAAGTAGTTCAAATGGTAAACGTCTTTAAATTCAATAGCATCATTTTAAACCTGATAAATTTGCAGCATGGACCAGACATGCACGTTTCGGGTACTAAACCCTCGTCAGTGATCCTAAGTCTAAAAAATGTAATATGGTCAAAAAGTATGAAAATTATTATGTCCAAAAATGTACCAAAAGACGTAGCAGAATGAGTGGGATATGATGCTACAGGACCCACGTTTTAGAAATTTCAAGCAATCTTGTAACAGAAAATTTAAAATGCGTTGAAGAGAAAGACGATCAACCGAAGTTGATCAGGTGGATCTATAATAATGCTTGACCAGGGACATTTACATTGATCATTTACTTTTTGAAAACATATTATTTTGTAAACGTGTACATGTATATTTTCATTTCATTTCGTCGTTAATGACGGGAAAAAATCAAGAGTAATAAGTGATTACAGAATCACGAGCGCATTCTTCCTTGTACCGCATGCTAGGCGGAAAGAAGATAAAAATCTTCTTTTTTTACTTACAGTCTCTTATCGAACTTGGCTACATGTGCCCTCGGGGACTCTTGGTCCACCAGCAGTGACACTCACCAAGTAGTTCAAATGGTAAACGTCTTTAAATTCAATAGCATCATTTTAAACCTGATAAATTTGCAGCATGGACCAGACATGCACGTTTCGGGTACTAAACCCTCGTCAGTGATCATAAGTCTAAACAATGTAATATGGTCAAAAAGCATGAAAATTATTATGTCCAAAAATGTACCAAAAGACGTAGCAGAATGAGTGGGATATGATGCTACAGGACCCACGTTTTAGAAATTTCAAGCAATTTTGTAACAGAAAATTTCTACTATACTGCACGAAACTCTACTATACTGCACGAAACTCTACTATACTATACGAAACTTTATGAAACTTAACTATACTACACAAAACTTTCTGAAGCTTAGTTACACTACGGGAAACTTTATAACATAAAATGTAACGGCATGGACAATCAGGATGTTTTTTTTTATAATGCCTTGTTCACACGAATGCGCATTAGATTTTCGTACATTTGCATTGATAGTCATATATAGTTATAACAGAAATAAAGCCTACGCTCACGCAGCAAGATACGCCCTTTGGGATTTTTTGGGACATTTGTGTAACTCCATAAGGACAAATTGGATGAACCTGAAAAACGAAAGGCGGCTTGTTCTTCAAAGTCTGATCACAATAAACAAATATCATGAAAATCTGTTGACGCATATTCAAGTAATTGCGTTCCATGCACCTACATTTTGCCCTTAGCTTAACATGTATGTGCATATAACCCCCCCCCCCCCAGTACAAATAATTTCTGGATAATGTGAAAAAGATTTAAAAAAAAATAAATTTAAGAACCCGTTATATATGTGAAAGAACATCCTTTCTACTTGAAGTATACAACATTTCAAAACATTTCGACCAGAAATAGATTTTTAAAGAATTTTGAACTATTTTAGTATATTTTCATTGTATTTAAAATATCTAAGTCCCATAACTCTGTAACGACAAATCGGATGAACCTGAAAATCGAAAGGCAGCTTCTTCTTCAAAGTCTGATCACAATGTAGAAATATCCTGTAAATCCGATGACGCATATTCAAGTTATTGCATTCCATGCACCTATATTTTGCCCTTAGCTTAACATGTATGTGCATATAACCCCCCTCCCATTAAACATAATATCTCGGTTATTTGACCAAAAAATTTTAAAAATTCGTTACATATGTCAAAGAGAATCCTTTCAACCTTAAGTATACAAAATTTCAAAACATTTCGACCAGAAATAGATTTTTAAAATATTTTTTTTAATATTTTAGTATATTTTCACTGTATTTTAAAATATCTAAGTCCCATAACTCTGTAACGACATATCAGATGAACCTGAAAATCGAAAGGCGGCTTCCTCTCCACAGTCAAATCATAAGTTATGAATATCATGAAATTCTGTTGACGCATATTGAAGTTATTGCGTTCCATGCTCCTATGTTTTGCCCTTAGCTTAACATGTATGTGCATATAACCCACCCCCACCCCCTTCCCATTACACACAGTATCTCGGTTATGCGACAAAAAAAATTAAAAACTCGTTACATATGTCAAAGAACATCCTTTCTATTTGAAGTATACAAAATTTCAAAACATTCCGATCAAAAATAGATTTTTAAATAATTAAGGAATCCGACTATTCCGTCGGAATCCTTTCTGTTATTGTATTACCTTTTCTTTATTCTTATTATTATTCTTATTTAGGATTCCGACTATTCCGTCGGAATCCTTTCTGTTATTGTATTTTCTTTTCTTTATTCTTATTATTACTCTTCTTCTTCTTATTATTATTACAAGCTAATCGGTTCCATAATGATAATATGGTGATTGAAAAAAATCTAGCTTAAAAGTATCTGAAACCTGGAAACAATGACATCCCCTAAAATGCCTATATTTCATTTTAGTGGTTTATACTTTTATACTTTGTTGGAGATCTCATCCCTTCTTTTTCCATCGTATGATCCATGGTGATTATGGTTTAAACTTTTCTATCTCGAATTACCATATCATTAATTATGGAACCAATTAAGTTGCGGTACATGTAATATTAGTACATATATACTTCATAGGTAATACATGTATGTTATTTCAGTATTTTCAAAGTAATGCACCGGCATCATCCAAATGGAGTATGAGGTCAGAGTCAAGCAAAATCTAATCTCTGACCTTTCCCAATAAACAATTGTGGGATACATGATGAAATACTCATAAGCAGCCTATATATATACATTCATCTGAAGATATGTGTAACAACCATCCCCTCCCCCTTTGGCACAGAATTTCTCATCAACTCAATGAAAAATCTCAAAAGAGATCCCTTCATCGCCTGCTTATGGCGTGTTCATATCTCAGTTGATTCGCTATGCCAGAGCAAGTACCAAATATACGGATTTTGTTCTGAGAGCTAGGCGTCTTTCAGATAAACTTTTCAGTCAGGGATATGTTTGTGACCGACTAACATCGTCACTGAGGAAGTTCTACGGTCGATACGGGGAACTCGTCATTCACTATGATGTCCCACTCTCCAGAATGGTGGGTGATATTATGTCATGGACCATTTGAACCATCCAACAAAAGATTGTACGTATGTCTTCCGAAATGGAAGTTACCGGATGTGACAGTTCTACCGAATTGAAGCGGCGGGTGTTGCATGCAAGCAGGAGATACTTACTCTTCCTGGGCACCTGGTCTCACTCCCATATCGGGAGTTCGCTTCTTTTCATATGGTGGAGGTTTTCGTTTGTTTGCTTTGGTTCCTGTTTTGTCCTGATTTTGTATGCCTTCGGTTTCTGATTTTTGAATTATCGATTTTGTGCTGTATACAGGGATATGGTCATTATCCATATTTGTCATTCTAGTATACATTTTTCTATCATTATTCAAAATTTTAGATCATTTGGACAACACCCTGATTTTTAATGAATTTAAAAGTTTATATTGCACAAGAAATATACTTTCACAAAAAATATACTTTTTTAGCCCGTAATAACCTTGACCTTTGATAATTGACCTTAAGTACCTTTGCCTCAGAGGATCTATCCTAATGAACATTAATATTAGATATGAACAAATTCTGATGTAGGGTTTAGAAGATATGAGCTTAGACAGACAGACAGAAAGGTGAAAGGTTTTCTATCTGGTCATCATACAGTCAATGAACATGGTAAATTGAAGAAATTTCTATAGGGCTAGGTGTTTGGTCAGTATCTTTTCAGCTGTGGCACACAGAAGAGGAGGTGGACACAAACAAAAAACACAGATACAAACATCCAGATACTGTGATATTTATGTCTAAATATTGGAGTGTCATATACTTAGTGATAAATCAGATTTCGTTTTTCAAAACTGTCACATTTAAATCAATGTGCAATGAAGTGCAATGAAGTGAAATGAATTTCAAACCGATTCTGAGTGAATATGTTCAGATAATGGAATACCTGTTAAGAATGTTTTGTTTTCCACTAAGCCAAGAATAGTGAAGGAAATCAGACAACATGAACAACATGTATAATTTGTTATGGCCTGGCCTTGAACTTCACTTACCTTCATTTAGCAGCACAGTCACATTAAATTTGATGAAATTATCTATCATATCAAATAGGTAACAAATGCTGATTTTGAGAATTTTCATCAATCAGACAAATGTTGCCCTTCATTATTTCACTTGACATGAAAGAAAAATTCAACAACAGGTTGCATCTGTTGAGTCACATTTGGAAATTGTGAGTGGAAGTGCATCAAATGTCATTCAGTTTCCAAGTATACTGAAAATAGAAAAAATATGTATATGATAAAAGAAGGGATGAGTTCAGAAAGTCAACTCAGAAGGGAATACTTGATGTATAGGTTAATACCGACTCATTGATTTTAAACGTGTGCACATATTATTAAGTCATATGAAGCACAGGTATATGACACATGCCTTATGAACCAATAAATGTCTCCATCATTTCGAATAAAGCCTATTCTAACACAGTAAATTATGCCTGTCAGAATTGATTTTCACAAACCAAACAAATTTAAGAGCCATATCTCTGTAACACCATATTAGGTGAACATGAAAATAGAAAGGCAGCATCCTCTCTACATTCTGATCACCATGATCACTGCAGTGTATAAATCAATATCAGGCATATTCAAAAATGTTATGACCGCTGAGCGATTTTAGTCCCTTACCACCGGCATAAATTTATGTCCTGCAACTCTAAAAACTCTTCAATTAAACATAAATAATTCGAGTCAAACTTGCTCTGTAACTATCCAAGGTCAAGCTATGTGTTGCAGAAAGATATCTGGAAAACTTATTTATTTATTTATTTTTTGTTTTTGTTTTGGTTTTTTGGTTTAGGGAGCATAACTTCTCGAAAAAGGTAATGCGTGACCTAAAGTCAAACTTACTCTGTACATGTAACTATCCAAGACAAAGGTACATACAAATTTCACCTGAATATCTTATTTGTTGCAGAACAAAAGTCAGGAAAACTGAAATTTGCAAGTCATGAATTTTGCAATTCATCAAGGGGCGGCATAACTCCTTGGAAAATTGGTCAAGAGTAACCAAAGTTGAACTTGCTCTGTAACTATCCAAGCTGTGTATCAAATTTCACTTAAAAATCTGTTTGTTGCAGAAAAATCTGGCAAACTGACAAGAACTGAATTTTGCAAGTCATCAAGAGGCATAACGTCTCGAAAAATAGGTCAAGCGTGAGGAAAGTTGAACTTGCACTGTAACTATCCAAGACTAAGCTGTGTATCAAATTTCAACTGAATATCTCTATTTGTTGCAGAAAAAAGTCCGTTAAACTGAAAGAAAAAAACCAACTGAATTTTGCAAGTCACCAAGGGGCATAACTCCTCTTAAAATATGTCAAAAATATGTAATGTATCTGGGTAACGTTTAAGTACATGTACTTGTACATTTGTGACTGCAAGTTAGAAATAAAACATTCTGATTTTTAATTCATTATTTAAACGTCTACACAGTTTAATTTTAATTAGTAGCTCTACAGTTACTGGACATTCAAAATATTATCTATCGCGGACTTAAATTGGTTTCAAAAAATACTGTTGACATTGTAAACATATACGAGTCATGATAATCAATCGATTGTTGATATTGTTTGTCCGTTCCTGGTACAATATTATTCGTCACTTTGTCCGATCTATACAGAATTCTAACATGGCTTGAGATTTTCTCCCAATATGTACTATAATACTCGCCTGGTGTACTTCCAGTTCGCTAATCTTTGCCCCTTCACGTGCTATAAAGTTTGTGCAGAACAATATTTGAATAGAAATAACAACTAGCAAGCTGTGATTTGTTGTCTAGTATTTCCCTTGTCACATGAACCAATCAAATTATCAACTCGCCAGAGATTAATCTACAATTTGATCTAAATGGGTCCTTTGGACCCAATGAAATTTGACCAATGGGTCAGCAGAATTTTATGGGTCCCAAGTACTAAAGCCTACGCTCACGCAGCAAGATACGCCTGTTGGGATTTTTTTCACAACATCAAAATATCTAAGTCCCATAACTCCATAAGGACAAATCGTTGTATATTAAAATGGAAAGGCGGCTTCCTCTTCAAAGTCTGATCACAATGTACAAATATCATGAAAATCTGTTGATGCATATTCAATTTATTGCGTTCCATGCACCTATATTTTGCCCTTAGCTTAACATGTATGTGCATATAATCCCCCCCCCCCATTACACATAATTTCCCAGTTATGCGACAAAAAAATTAAAACCCGTTACAAATGTCAAAGAACGGGTACCTGTAAAGTGCGAAACGAAACAAAAACGAAACGAAACGAAACAAATCGAAACGAAACGAAACAAATCGAAACGAAACGAAACAAATCGAAACGAAACGAAACAGATCGAAACAAAACGAAACGAAACAGATCGAAACGAAACGAAATAGACCGAAACGAAACGGAACAAAACATAAAACTTAAAGAAAATGAGACAAAGAAGAAAAATCGCCGAAAACGAATATTTCAAGACAAGATCTTTTAAGGGTCAGGGGGTATCACTCTCCTCCTACCGCCTCCCCCATCCCCGTGGGGGGAGGGGGTCTTGGGCAGTCAAGACAAATATTTGAACTTTAAAGTGTAAATTGGAGCAATAGTGAAGTTATTTTTGTTATTTCCTTTTTAAACCTTGAAAAAAGAAATAGACCTGTTTAGATGAAAAACTAAGGTGAGCGAAGCTAGCCTGAAGTATTTGAAAAATGAATTGAAAATTGCGGCGAGCGAAGCGATCGGGAAAAATTTTTAAGGTATATATAGATTAATTTCGTGGTAATTTTTAAAACTGAGATTATGTACATGAACGCATTAGAGCAAGATTATTTATATTAAAAGTAATTTCCTAATTTTTTTTGGTTACTGTTACCCTCCCAATCAGCTGTCCCCCTTTCCTCTCCTCCCGGCCCCTTCTTCCCTCCTCCCGCCCCTTTCTCTCCCCTCCCTTTGTCCCTGTCCACCCCCTCATTATTGCCTTCAACCGTTAGTTCTTGTGGCTGGAGGGTTTTTTAAAGAATCAAAGTTGACGATTAAAACATAATATATACGGTATATAGCACAATCGCATTTTAAAGGAGAGTGAATGGGATGAATAACCTCGTCATAGACGGAAAAATATTATTTAGCAGGGAGGAGTCTATCGCAGAGGAAACGGAACTGTTCCGTTATGTGTATTTGAAAATTTCATCAGAAAATGAGACCAATTGAAAAACTGGGGGGGGGGGGGCACAATTTGTTTGAAAAGGGATCAGATTTTTTTTCCCTTAAATGTGCCCCCATCCCGTTTTATGATCTCATTACGGTGTCATAGCGTGGTTTTCTATCCCCTCCCTTTTATTCCTCTTAAATACATGAATGGCATTTGACATTTACTTTTTCTAATTGTCATTTTGACTCTTTCAAGAAACCCTCTCAGCACTAGTTACAAATGTAGAACTCTTGGATAAAGGCAATATTACATGCTGATCTTGTCTTGAAATATTCGTTTTCGGCGATTTTTCCTCTTTTTCTTTTAGTTTTATGTTTTGTTTCGTTTCGTTTCGATCTGTTTCGTTTTGTTTCGATCTGTTTCGTTTCGTTTTGTTTCGTTTCGTTTCGATCTGTTTCGTTTCGTTTCGATTTGTTTCGTTTCGTTTCGATTTGTTTCGTTTCGTTTCGATTTGTTTTGTTTCATTTCGTTTCGTTTTTGTTTCGTTTCGCACTTTACAGGGACCCTCAAAGAACATTCTTTGTACTTGAAGTTTACAAAATTTCAAAACATTTTGACCAGAAATAGATTTTTAAAGAATTTTAAACTAATTTCGTATTTTTTTCACTTTATTTTAGTAATCTAAGTCCCATAACTCTGTAACAACAAATTGGATGAACCTGAAAATCAAAAGGCGGCTTCCTCTCCTCAATCCAATCATAATGTATGAACATCGTGAAAATCCATTGACGCATATTCAAGTTATTGCGTTCCATGCGCCTATATTTTGCCTTTAGCTTAACATCTTTATGCATATACCCACCCCCTCCCATCACACATTACACATGATATCTCGCGTTATGCGACAAAAAAAAAATAAAAACCTGTTACATATGTCAAAGAACATCCTTTCTACTTGAAGTATACAAAATTTCAAAAGATTTCGACCAAAATAGATTTTTAAAGAATTTTTAACTATTTTAGTATATTTTCACAGTATGTTAAAATTCTAAGTCCCATAACTCCATAACGACAAATTAGATGAACCTAAAAATCGAAAGGCGGCTTCCTCTCCATAGTCTGATCACAATATACAAATATCATAAAAATCTGTTGACGCATATTCAATTAATTGCGTTCCTTAAGCGGACGGACAGACGGACTTACTTCGCCATACCATAATACGTCCCGTCAAATGGCGGGCGTATAATAAAGGGTCTTTTTCTTTGCTGCGTCTTTAGCTCGAGAATAGAAGTGATATGAATGGCTTGCGGTGTTTTATGTCCGCGAGATCATTATATTCCAGAAAAAATAGAAATAAAACAATGTATCTCACAAAATTCCATCTAAAAGTAAAATTTGTTTATAAAAAAGTTATTCATTTAGTTGCTTTATTTACGCATGTGAGGCTTCGTACATGTGTATAGTTCATAACTTTTATATCCAAACATTTTGATGCGCAACAATGTCTCTTACAATACCATGGACATGACCAACCTTCTGTAAGGTTTAAATGACCAGACAAAATATAAACACGAGACAGTAATTTTACAGAAAACTCTCAATGTCGAGAACGATGAATTAAAGGGGACACACTGTACAAAAATGAATAATGCTTACGGTGGGACGCACGATCTGGAATCAATGGGTCCTGGGGAATTTTTATGCGTCAGTAATGCAGGACGCAGAAGTAGATTAATCCCTGGCCTCGCGGCTCGGTGATCATTTGTTTGGTTCATGAAACTAGGGGAATTACTGGACAACAAACCATGGCTAGCTAGTTGTTATTTCTTAAGCAATAGCTTCATTTTGGCAGATGCAATATGCATTTATCGGCCATTCCATAATTTTTCTCGAATTTCAATCAAGTATGTACTGATTTCAATGCCTAATAATCATAACAATGTACATGTTCTGAATATATAATTACATAATATATTCATCATAAAATATCTTGATAATTTCAAGCAGTCTTTCCAATAACTCAGTAGCCCAACTCCAGTCTCAGTTCATAAAATGTATCGGTTTAATCGGATTTGCCGATAAAAAATGATTTGGTCCGATAAAAACTCACATTGTTTCTAAAAGTTATTTGAACCGATAAAAACCTCATTTTCTATTCATTATTTGGACCGTTAAAAACTCTAAAATATCTGACATTTCAATATGGGAAGATTTCAAGAACTCTGTGATGCCCGAGGCTACAATTTTTTTCTGGGCTAGTAGAAATTCATTAAGAAACTATACAAAAAACTAGTAAAATTTATCTTCGGGCTTGAGGCTGAAAAAAGTTTTTGGAGAGACTGAATGATTTCAAGTCACTTATTTGAAAAAAAATAATTTTGGTCAATTTATCAAGAGAAAATAGCAGATAATTGGCTAATAATGTGATAAAGAAAACACGGAAATCGAACCACAAAATCAATTTCTTGATTAAAAAAATCAATTATAAAGGGTAATAAAAACATCAAGTTGCGGTATTGCGAGTGAGTAACTTGGTTGTGTTATATTTAGCAAACGCATATTTTTCTGAGGATGCCATTCATACAGACTGAGATTATACATGATCGATGCAGACTTATTATAAATTGACCCTTTCGAACGCAGGAAAAATTTGAAAAATTCCATGAAGTCACAATGCAATTTCGATGTTTGACCGAGATTCAAAGCTTGTTTGCACGAAGTAAAAGCATTGTGACGTCACAAAAATGTGCATTTTTTCCGCAATCGGAAGGATCAATAAGCCTTTTTCACGTAACTGCATGACTAGCATTTTGTGGACGGCAAGTACCGACTTTCGTTACGTCACAGTTAAAGATTGATTGTCCTCGACGTCAATTTGCGGGAAAAGTAGTTATTTTGCCGTCCAAAATAACTGGACCGCAGTTTTGCGAAAAAGGCTAATTAAGACAGGCACTGGCACCTTCCCCAAAATAATAAAGAAAAATACCTGTTAATCAATATAATTGTCAAACGCTTCAATCAATTTCTGCATGCCGTGCAATAACAATACAGCATGAGAAAATATCAAAACTTTTCAAAAATACTGTAGTAAACTGGCGCTTGTACTGGATGGGCCAGTGGGACGTCTCTTTGGCTCATTTGGTAGAGCGTCGGACTTACATGAGTTAAAGAAGATCCTGACGATAATCTCAACAGCACTCACAATAGAGTTCAAAATTAAGCATCGACGGACCCCTAGCAAACTAGAGGTGGGACCAGATCCCCGGGAGGAGTAAGCATCTCCTGTTGGCTAGCCGCACCAGCCGTCGGTGTTTAAGCACGAAAATGAAAACAATATATAAACTTCATGCATTGTCTGACGTTATGTCTATATAGAAAGTGCTATTGTAACAATGTCAGGGAAGTATATTCAAAACACTTACTGTCAAACCCCTCGCGGGGAACTTTTTTACGAGCTCCACACGGCAAGGCGCATAAGTGTGACACAAATGAGTTAATATAACATCAGAAGGTTGCGAGTTCGATCCCAGGTGGGGGTAGTCTTGTGTTTTCTACAAGGCAGTGGCTCCAGATACGAACGTTCGTATCTTCAGACCTATGTCTTGGGGTACGAACACAAATCGTACTGAGTTACTGGGTATATATTTCAATTTCGTTCGGTTTTTCTTTCAAGGCTTCTTGTGTTCAAATTGTAACTTTTTTGTGACATATTCAGTTCTGAAAAGTGAATTAAGTAAAAAGCAACGAGTTGCATCTACATGTACGTATTTGTTATCGTCTCAAAACTCTCAAAAACTTCAACTTCCGCTGGAGCGAGGTAATGTCAGTACATGCTGACAAGTGCACGTCTATTACTGATCAGTGATCGCTATAATGATTGAAAGCATAGAAAAATATTAGCCTCTTGTCCCGGTTGCTAAATTACAGATTATGCAGAATAAACTCGTATACCTTTATATGGTTATAAAAATCAACTTTTTATTTTGTTATGGACACATGGCCTGAGTCACGTGACAGTTACAGACCAATCAGAAACATGTTTGTATGCCGAGACATAGGTCTAAAGATACGAACGTTCGTATCCGGAGACACTGCCTTTCTACAATGGCACCCAACATAACTCCCATGGAGAGATGGTGGGTAGGAGGGTCGTCGAGGAGGGATAGGGAGGCCCAAAATTGAAAGGGGAGAGTAGTGTAGTAAACTGGCACTTGTACTAGACTGGGCCAGTGGGATATCTCTTTGGCTCATTTGGTAGAGCGTCTGACTTAACATCAAAACATTGCAAGTTCGATCCCAGGTGGGGGTAGTCTCGTGCTTTCTACAAAACTCCCAACTCGGCCCTTTGGGCCTCGCAAGTGTTTCCAATCAAAAATTGTATGTTCCCCGTGCAGTTGGGGGCCCCTGAGCAAATATTAGTAGCCCGAGGAAATTTTTGGTAGCCAGGGCAGTTGGGCTAGTGAGTTTTCGCGATGACTGTGAAAACTTTTACTCGCACCTAGCACCTGTCAGCCTGCAGACGATCATTGACTTTGACCCGGTATGTCTTGGACCGTCTCCCTCGGCTTACAATTTCTGTTAAGCTCCAATGAAATCAAATAAATAACTTCCCTTGAAGTAGATTAAGTAATTGAAATGAATTAAATCAGCATGAGAAGGTTATATTCAGCTCCATTTTCAGCGTCGCGCGGAAAATGCAACCTCGGCGTCCATCTTGTTTTCCTTGGAGATTAAGCTCGCCTGGCTCGCTTGGGTTCGCGAATTTCTTCTACGTAGTTGAAAATGAATTTCTAGATTTCAACATATGCTATTTTCTACTATCTCAGATGAGATTTATTTTGGGTTTAAGTATGGATTTCCTTTACATTATGACGGTCCTAGAAAACCAATTCTATGTCCAAATTTAAAATCTATTCAAGGGAAAGAGAATATTGCTTTTGACATAGCATACGGCATTTACATATCACAGCTCATCCGGTACGCTAGAACATGTACTGATATTTTTGGATTTTCACAGTAGAAATTTACAAATTACCCAAAAACTTTTAGATCAAGGTTTCCGCTTTCATAAACTAGTTAAGACTTTCTGGAAATTTTACAAAAATTACAGCCAACTTCTTTTAAAATTCGGATCTATACATGCAACAGAGTACATTACTATGGGTATTACACAACCTGTCTTTTATGGTGATATGATAAACAAAATAAAAAAAGGATCAAAGGTAGGCAGCATAACCATCGAAAATGCGTCAGAATCATCAAACGCCTTTTATACCGTAGATATTATAATCCTAATGTCACCAGACGGACACTTGGCTTGGTACTTGACCAATCTACAGTCTTGTACAAGCGCATCCTTGGGACTTGCACTCTGACTGACTGTGACGACGGGACTCCATAACGGGCCCTATCCAAACCTATTTAGAGAAGACAGGGCCCCGACCACCTGTCCTATCTGAATGTCAGTCGGACTCCTCGGGTGATTAAATACATGAGCTCGCTACAGCCGGCAGAGCACGGGCTGTATTACGCATGCCCTCTTTTTAAATCCATTGACATATTCATCTGTGTCTCTGGGGCCTCTACGTTTCGCGGTCTTGTTTGTGTGATGTCATCTTACAGTGAGGAGGTTGTTTTACACCACAATTGTACGTTCTTCGAGACCTCTGGGTAATTGGAGAAGTGAGAGGGCTGTGCGCACGTAATCTAGGATAACCACACCATTTGCTACTTGCGTGACAAATGGCCGTCCAAAGTCGGCACCGGTTGCCCATCGGTCTCGTCGGTTTATGTGTAGTCTTTTGTGTTTGATGTTTACATGTCGTGTGTCTCTTTTCCGTCTCGTGCTGTACTCGTCTTTTGTGTTTTTGCATCGGGTGTTTTGATGTTTTGCCGTCGACGCTGCAACGGGGTCTTGTTGGAGATCTCCTCCCTTCTTTTATTCTTCTTGGTTACCTTAGGTATGACTTCTGCTTCTTTCAAGAATGTTATGGCTGTTTTGTTTGGATCTGTATCTTCATGTGTGATGTACTTATTGGGCTTTGTGTTTAAATTTGATTATCATTTCAATGTAAAACTCTAGCACAAAACCCGAAATCAAATTGTGAAAATTACAATAAAAGGTGTACACATTTTTCTCACGAGAAAAGTAAGAAGGACTAACGGATGGAGTGATTTAAGATCAGAATTCCTTGTGGGGGGCGTTGTGTACAGCTAAAACATATTCATATCACTGGGCGAAAAAACAGATTTACGCAACTGCGTAAACTTGCGTAAACTTGATATTTTCAGGTTTCCACAAGTTTCCGCAATGCGTAAACTGGCAAATAGTTTCCGCAAGTTTACGCAATGTTTTCGCTGATGAAACTTGATAAATTTTCCTTGATAAAGTTTCCGCAATGTAAACTTGGAACAAATGGTTTACGCAGTTGCGGAATCCTGATGAAACCTGTTAAATTTCTTTCCGTTTTATTTCAACAAGTTTCCGCAATGTAAACTTGGAACAAATGGTTTACGCAGTTGCGGAATCCTGATGAAACCTTTTGAATTTGTTTACGCAGCTGCAGAAACCTAATTAAACTTTTCAAATAGTTTACGCAGTTGCGGAAACCTCATAAAGTTTTTATCATTACTTTCTTTTTTTTATTTTAATTTCTTCATTAATTTATTTGTTTTATTAATATATTTAGTTTATTTATTTACTTTCTTAATTAATTTCATTAATTAATTTATTTTATTAATATATTTATTTTATCAATTAATTAATTTTATTAATTAATTTATTTCATTAATTAATTTATTTTATTAATTAATTTATTTTATTAATTAATTAATTTTATTAATTTATTTATTTTATTAATTTATTTATTTTATTGATTGATTTATTTTTTAATACTTTATTTATTTTATTTATTCTATCAATTTATTTTATTCATTCATTTAATTATAATTAATTTTTTTATCAATTAATTTATTTATTAATTTATTTCATTAATTAATTTATTTTCTCAATTTTATTTATTTTCTCAATTTCATTGATTTTATTTATTATATTATTTTATTGATTTCATCAATTTATTTATTTCATTTATTTATTTATTTCATTTATTTATTTATTTTATTGGTGTATTTATTTAATTTAATTATTTCATTTTACTAATTAATTAATTTTATTTATTTATTCATCGCATTAATTTATTGATTTTACTATTTAATTTATTTTACTTCAATTTCTTGAATCTATTCTTTTTTATTTATTTATTTTATTAATTTTATTATTTTTATCAAATTATTTACTTTGTTAGTTAATTTATTTTATTAGTTTATTTTTTTTTTTTGATTTATTTATTTTATTCATTTATTTATTTAATAAATTTATGTATTTATTAATTAATTTATTTTATTGATATATTTTTTAATTTATTAATTATATCAACGTATTCTACTAATTTATTTATTATCAATTTATTAATCATCTTATTTATTTATATATTTTTTTTATCTGTTTAATTTTTTTTTCATTAATTTGTTTATTTTCATCATTTTTTTTTTCATTTAATTATTTCATATCTATTTACATGTGAATTTATTTAATTTACTTTGATTAATTACTTTTGGAAATCTACCTATTTTTCATTATTAAACTGAGATAACGTCATTGGCTTGGTTTTCAAATACCTTGTCACTTCATGAGTGCAGTAGATTTGATTGGCGTGATAATAGCGGCGTTCAAATGATTTCAGCAGTGTATGACATAAAAACACAGTACGTAATCCTAATTATGCAAATGAGTTACCACTACATCACCCATAACCTGTCAATCAATTATGCTAATGAGCTACTCCTACCTCACCTAGCTATTTCTGTCAATCAAATTTGAGGGATATAAAGGTCGTAGCAATGACCAATCGAATTCGATAAATATGGTAACGTTCAAAATTATAATGACAAAATTTTACCTGCCTATAACATAATCCAAAGGTCTTCTGTGTCATATATTGATAAATTGTAAAACTTGTGCTTATGATTCCTCATTTTATTTATTTATTTATTTATTTATTTATTTATCTAAATACAATAAAACACTATATTATTGTATTTATATAAAAAACGACTGTGTTTTATTTATTCACTTTTTTGTTTATTTATTTATTTATTTATTTATTTATTTATTTATTTATTTATTTATTTATTTATTCATCTATTTATTTATTTATTTATTTATCTATCTAAATACAATAAAACCACTATATTATTGCATTTATATAAGAAACGACTGTGTTTTATTTAATTATTTATTTATTTATTTAAATAAAATAATAACACTATATTATTGCATTTATATAAGAAACGACTGTGTTTTATTAATTAATTAATTAATTTATTTATTTATTTATTTATTTATTTATTTATTTATTTATTTATTTATTTATTTATTTATTCATTCATTTATTTATTTATCTATTTATTTATTTATTTATCTTTTTATTTATTTATTTATTTAGATAGTTATACAATTAGTTTATAAATTTCTAGACTAAGACGCATATTGTTTTTAAGAAAATATACATTGAGAAACTGTTTATTTACCATTATGGGTTATTAAAATTCTCTCTCTCTCTCTGGGGGTGTGTGTGTGTGTGTGTGTGAATATGGTAACTGATGCATGCATGGTATGTTTCCTTTTTCAATATTTTAGATATAATACATTTTTCCTTTCTTCATATTTAATCGTTTTTCAACTTATTATTTAGAAATATGCAAGTATATTAAATTACAATATAAATAACTTTATTTCAAAAAATCATTTTTTATCAGCTGATTTTACTCTTGAATTCTTCTTGTCCATTTTTTTCTTTTGTTAAATTGAAACATGTAAGTGTCCAATTCTGTGCAAAGAGGTATCCGGACATTTGAACATTTTGACAGTTTGACAAGTACACAATCACTAACCCGTTTAATTTGCATCCGCGTGTCAGTTACTTTTACATCATAAAAGAGGCGATTTTATTCATCAATTCTTTTTGTCCGTTTTTTTTTCTTCTGTTCCTTCAATTATTTATAATCAGCATATCATTTTTATGATTTTATTTTATTTTATTTTATTTCATTTTATTTTAAGGTCTGCTTTGAAAAATGTAAGTGTCCAGTTCTGTGCTTAGAGGTATCCAGACAATTGAATATTTTGACAGTTTGACAAGTACACAATCACTAACCCGTGTAATTTGCATCCGCATGTCAGTTACTTTTACACGAGAATACAAGACTATATATCGATATGTTTTAGTAATAAGCGAGTGCCATTTTTTAAGAATTTCGTCGAGTTGTTCTATATATCACACCCTTTCCCATTTGTGTTGATAAATGGCCCCTAGCAAAATATCAAATGCAGATAAAAATGACAACTGAACTTTATATGATGTTCTTGTAGTTGAATGGATGGTTTCAATCCCGAGTGTCTTAAATTTATACCCTATAAACTCCCCCCCCCCTTAAAAATTTCAAATATTTTTTTTTAAAAAAAAGCTTAAAGCAGCATTAAAATTAATGAAGTCCAAAATCCTGTGACCTATAAGGGTTCACGCTGCGTACCCATGGATATGAGAGTCGCACGGAGGGGGGGGGGGGGGGGGGGGCGTAGGGGCACTTTTAAATCATGTCCAACTTGAAGATATTTGCGCGCCCTCATGACAGCATGTTTTGGATCGGCACCCGAGTGTGCATTTCCTCAAAACTTTTTTTTCTGTGAACTTTTACAGGGAAAGATAAAGAAATAAATTAATTGAAGCTCAAAATAATTATGTATATGTAATCAACAATTATTTGTCAAACTTACAGTGATGGGGTTTTGTTTTGTTTTGTTTTGTTCTGTTTTTTTTTTTTTTTTTTTTTTTTTTGATCGCTCATGAACCTAAGGATCCGCTGCTGACATTAATATCTGCTGTACATATTTTATTTCATAATAACATGAAATAGGATGGGGCAAAAGTTATAACAACATTACATAAGCCCTCTCCTTATCATATACAACATATAAATATCAAAATGGCAACTTAAAAAAATATGTAGATGTACTAGTTAAAAAAATACGAAGAACGTCCATCCACGGCACTGACTCCAAATTTTCAAATAACCAGGTATATTTTGGTCCATTTACAGAAAAAAAACAACAGACAAAATCGGCAAAATTCGCCCCTTGATCCCCCAGCAAAAGGAGCGCTTGATCCGCTACTGATATTCGATCAATATTAATTGTCTGGATCTCCGAGCTGGAAACACAAAATCACCTGCTAATCACCTCTAGGCCTAGTGAATATTTACTTTCTTTTCGAGGTTTAAAATAAAATTATTCATTATGGAAAAATATATGTATATGAAATAAAAAACAGAACAATCAAAAAAAAAAAAAAAAGAGAAAGAAAGAAAAAGAAAAGAAAAGAAAGAAAAGAGAGAGTGAAAAAACGCCGAAAATACAGCGGGCTCTGTGTTCGCGCCAGCACAATTTCAAATCAAATATTGACCAATCAGAGGCGAGCATTTTATTTGTATACAGAGGAAACTCAGAAGCGGGTTGGAAGTTGTTTTCCCACGAAGAAACTAAACAAAACATGTTTATTTGGTAATCCCATTGCGATAAATGGTAAGATGCATTTCTAAGTCATTAATATTTACTTTTTAACGAGCATTTCCCAAAATAAAGACGCCGGCTTGGTCAGTTCGACCCACGCGCTGATTTTTCTTGTTCTTGCTTTTATTTCACGGCGATCCTGTGGACTATTGGATCACTTTTTATATATTTAGACACATATTTGTATGATTACTTCCTCCTAAAAAGGAACATGTACCAGGTAAAATCTTTGTTTACTTTTTTACAAGCTAACCCCCCCCCCTTCCCTTTCAGCCTTTGCCATGGAAAGGATTGGGTAAACTTAAAGATACATGTTCTTCAGGGTGTCAGGATTTTCATACTGATGTCTTTTCTAGTGTTGTAATGATAGTCGCTGAATCTTGAAAAGTGCTGACTATCGATGACGATAATGATTTTGAAAATTGATCGTCGCTGTTGAAGTTACACGAAATGATCTCAGTGCGAAAAGTCTTTGCTATAATTCAAAACTAAAAACTAGACGCGATCGCTTTGGCAAAGTTACCAGTTGAGGAGGAGCAGATTTATCCATAGGTTCCACTCCACCATTTCGTATAAAATTAGGGGTACTGAATATTAATGTAAAAGGCTATCAGGGCATATACCCCTGAATAAGGCAGCTTATATAAAGCAAGGATGAAAAGTAATGAAATGGTTGAAAAGTGTTAGGTAATATGTTTGTAACAGGACACTGAAAATTTTTGAATCCTTAGTTTCGTATCCTATATAAACATTGCAACGTGCGATGGACCATGTGAATTTTGGCGGAATTTCCTCGCGTCAAAATTCATACAAGTTGGTTCGACAGTGGTTTCGGGCAAACGAGCCGCAAGGACCTCCTGATTTTTCCATATGATTTAGAGTAAGAATATATCTTTCAGACTGTTGATTGAAATATCTGAGAAAAATGACGCAACTTTGTGAAATTTTGCCCTTAACACTGCCCAATATGGTACTTTTTGCACAAAATTTCACCCCATTTTCATGTCATTTCAGCACAGATAATGTGGTTCTTGTATTAAATTTTATTGTTAAATTGTCTATAAATTAAAAATTTAAAATTTTCTGAATCTATTGATACCAAATACATAGTATGACATCACATTAGGTAGTCCATAATGAGTAATATAAGAGGTGGGGGTCTGCGATAATGCGAAATGTCAAAATAATGGTGGAGGGCAACCATATTGACCATATAGCTTCCTAGGTTCAAATTTCAAAATTGGTTGCCATGGTAACAACCCAACTCACATAAAGGTCATGACCCTGCTGTATCATAATAAACCAATAATTGTTGGATTCTTTCAAATTTGAAAATTTTTTGATTGTTATGAAAATTGATGCTGACTCTATTTTAGCACTATTTTTGGAGAAAAAGGCAGTACAAGCTATGCACTCATGCTTTATTTGGCACACCAAAGAGACAAAAGTATTAGGTTTAACACATAATGACAGGTATCAACACATTAAGAAAATGTCAAATTTATGTAAATAAGCTAAAATTTGAAAAATAATGGTTACCATAGCAACCAAATTGACCTGAAAACACAAATGATGCATATAACCATTTCCAATACTGGCCTTATTGCGGAATCGAATAACTGGTTCCGAAGCAACAAAATTTTGTCGTTGCCATAGCAACCATCCTCAAAAGTGAAATTTGGGCTTTCTTTCATCTTTTTCCTAAATGATGAATCAAAGTAAATACAAAAAGACACTATGGTGTCTCTACCTGAACATTAATATATACATGTCTGTCTATGTAAGCCTCATCATGGTCATGAAGGGGTACTTGGATGGGCGCGTCACGCGCCCTTCGGTACTGTGTAGCGACAAAAGTATAAGGTGTAGCGCTATAACTATGGTACCGTTAGATGCGAAAAAACTTAAATTTTCAAATAAACACAAATTTATATCTTTGATGGGAAAAAAAATTCCCCTTATGGTTCCACTCCACCATTTCGTATAAAATTAGGGGTACTGAATATTAATGTAAAAGGCTATCAGGGCATATACCCCTGAATAAGGCAGCTTATATAAAGCAAGGATGAAAAGTAATGAAATGGTTGAAAAGTGTTAGGTAATATGTTTGTAACAGGACACTGAAAATTTTTGAATCCTTAGTTTCGTATCCTATATAAACATTGCAACGTGCGATGGACCATGTGAATTTTGGCGGAATTTCCTCGCGTCAAAATTCATACAAGTTGGTTCGACAGTGGTTTCGGGCAAACGAGCCGTAAGGACCTCCTGATTTTTCCATATGATTTAGAGTAAGAATATATCTTTCAGACTGTTGATTGAAATATCTGAGAAAAATGACGCAACTTTGTGAAATTTTGCCCTTAACACTGCCCAATATGGTACTTTTTGCACAAAATTTCACCCCATTTTCATGTCATTTCAGCACAGATAATGTGGTTCTTGTATTAAATTTTATTGTTAAATTGTCTATAAATTAAAAATTTAAAATTTTCTGAATCTATTGATACCAAATACATAGTATGACATCACATTAGGTAGTCCATAATGAGTAATATAAGAGGTGGGGGTCTGCGATAATGCGAAATGTCAAAATAATGGTGGAGGGCAACCATATCCCAGCAGTACTAAGTCCGCAGCATGGGACTGTTTTGGCTTTAATATAGATAGAAAAAGGAAGGCCCCCTTCTATCATGTCTAAAGCAAACCTCGAGATAAATACCGTTGTTTGCAAGATCTACTTGCATACGTACGCCCTGAGTATTCTCCTTCTGAAGATACAAAACATACAACAATTTTAAAGTAAAAAAGTCTGATTCTGATATCGATGTACTCCTCCAATAGTTTCCGATAATTGATAGTCAAATTTTTTTTCTGATTTTACAACTCTAGTCTTTTCGTATTGAGTTCTTTTGTACTTTTCGTTCCAATACGGAAGATCGCAAATACTTCTAACCAAGACTATACGAATGTTCTCGCGCACTCTTCGATTGTTCTCCATTGTAATGACGTCATCAATTTACTTGGGCAGAAAAGGTGCCCAAGTTTTGAACAATGGTTTAGGTAGGTGACTAAATGAAAAATCAGAACGGACACGCTGTATTTGCGATCTTGCGTATTATCAGGATTTTTCGTACCAATAGATGATTTTCCAATAAACTCGTGAGACAGTCAAACACCATCGTCGGAAACCCACGTTCGGTCACGCAAGCTCTCCTGTGGGTCATATCGGCAGAATTATCGCTGGATAGCATTACATAAATCTAATGCGATTACTTGTCCATGTTGTCAGTGAATTAGCCATTTAAAGCCACTATGTAAGCAATATTGTTTTGTAACTCCTAAAATTAACAAATATTAATCACTGTCAACATTATTTAGGGCATCTAATTTGTTGATGGAAAAATAAAATAGATGATATTTTGCTATCGATAACAAATTAACCAACAAGTACTCGCATTAGATTTTTGTAATGCTATCAAGCAAAAATTCTGTCGTTATAACCCACGGGAGGTGAGCTTGCGTGACCAAGCGGGGGTTTCCAACAATGGTCAAACACCAGACACAAGTACAAAGGTCCCACTATCAAATTTTGAGGAGCTCAAGCAAATCAGCTCTATATAGCAGAAACATAATTTTTTTTCTGCAATATGTACGAAAGATCTCAGTAACCATGGTAACAGGTGCGAAAGATCCCGTACGAAAAATCTCGGAACAAACAGGAATAGGCACGAACATGACGAAAGATCCTGGAACCATTCATCAGGGGCGGATACAGGATATGATTTGAGTTTGGGGGGGGGGGCGTGAAAAATTTGAAAAACGGATAGGGTCTTTAGGGCCACCTAGCATTTTCATAGCTGCACAGTGCTCCAAGTAGCATTCAAGATTAGGTTGCCAAAAAGCGACCTTGCTTAAATTTCGGTCGCCATATCCAAAATTTGGTCACAATAAGCAAATTTTTGGTCGCTATTTGTGTATAAAAGACTTTCCAGAACCAAAAAATCTGTATTTCCTCATAAATAACTTTTTAAGTCTATACAGGGAAAGCCTCGCTAGAGAACACTTTGACATAATCAGTTTAATCCCTGCATCGTCAGGACTCACGCAAGCTATCTTTCTCCAGTAGCAAACAAAGTTTTAAAACGAAGAAAGAAAATTGTACTTGACGAAAGTCTTACATGTACTTACAAATCACAGACATTCTAAAGTGTATACGTGTATGAAGCCATTCATTGTACGTTAAAAATAATTGCATTCATCGCTAAATAGATAACTGGATTGCCGGGGTAGACGTTGCCGTGGTAAACATTGTTAATTAGTGTACAACATGTACGTATATGTGTCAGTGGTCTTCTTTTATCGATTTTAGAAAGGTACTTTACATTTTACTTCACGTCTGTAATTCATAACTGGATTGCCGGGGTAGACGTTGCCGTGGTAAACATTGTTAATTAGTGTACAACATGTACGTATATGTGTCAGTAGTCTTCTTTTATCGATTTTAGAAAGGTACTTTACATTTTACTTCATGTCTGTAATTCATGTGCATCTGAAAGATTTTTTTTATTATCGTAAATCGAAGAACGGTCGAAAAAGAATGAACGTACATTTCTGAGAAAAAAATTTCTAATTTAAAACTGACAAACACCCCTATTCAAACATTATGAAAATAATGTCCACGTAGTTTACGCCTATCGTACTTCTATATAAGATCGAAGGTTAGCAGTCAATTGCATATGACTGAGTAGTTTTACCGACAAAATACCGGTTTCAACATCTTTTAAAAGATATCACGTTCCCGCTCGTAGTCTCTCCTCGGCGATTGTTTATCTATTTTCATATATTTACTACGTAAATAGCGTTTATTGGGGTTAAATTTTAATTCTTACACATAAGTACAAAACTTGTTTAACTCGGCGCCCGATTTTTTTTATGGTAGCGATTTTGCAAGTTCATTTAAATTAAGGTCGCAAAAACTAATTTTCAGTCGCAAATGCAACCAATTTAGTCGCAACTTGGAGCACTGCTGCATACCAAAAGAAATTGTTCATGATTTTATTTCTTAGCTTTTTTAGGTATTATAGGTAGGGCTTGGCCGATCCCATGATGGGTTGATCCAATGCGTATTGCGATATCAATCTCTTCAAAACAAGCGTACATAATTTGCTCCCCCTTGTTGGATCTCAAATCAAAAATTTTATATTTCCCACAATTCTCTGAGCGCCATCTAGCATGTCAAGTGAGCATTCAAAATTTGTGTCTCTTGAGAGTTTGTCATCACTAGCCAATTAATCAGCACACTAGATTGTGCTACATAATCAAGTAACTGACATATCTATGAAACATAAGAAAGGTATTGCTAAATATTTTACGCCAGCGTCTTCGGCAGATTTCTGTGGGCATGTCCGCTTCGTATGCTAATCAGGACACTTAAGGTCAATTCTCATTGGTCCAGTGGTTTTGTACATTTGTCTTGAGAAGATGCATGATATCTTACCCTTCCTTATCATAATAAGTGTTGTTTTGAATATTTTGACGTGTCAGCACTTCAGAGAATGACTATTCATCACCAATTGCTTGAATAAATCGCGTCATCATTTTTTTTAATAACAAGGGGCGTGTCTTTATTCAAGAACACGAACAGTTAGCATGGCTAGTTCCGAAGAGTCCAATGGGGTTGTAGTTCGATGTGTTCAAGGAGGGAGATAACTCTAGCCAATTTGGAGGAAATATTGTTATGTGGGAACATTCAGACTGATTATATAAAAAATTTAGATCTGAAACATTGAAATTTAATTTTGGATGCCTCTTTGTAGCGTTGACGGATCTACACCTTACTACATGTACACGATGATGCTCAGTGGTCACTGGTATGTCACTGGTATGTTGGACTTTGGCTTCTAAAAGGATGCCCTTTCTGTAAAAGATGCTGCACAATATACATGAAGGATGGTATGCCAATATTATTCTTATTAATTGGTAAACAGATTCTCTTTCTTCTGTGTACATGAGATTTGTATATACATGTACTTGTCTGTCCTACAAAATTGATGTCAAAACACACGTATACAATCCCTCCCCCTTGTGACATGATAAAATGCAATAATAATATTAAACCAATATTTTCAATATTATACTTTCCAATCATAAAAATCAGTCTGTTCTTTGAAATCTACACTTGTATGCACACCAACTTAATAATTACTTATAGATTCAGGTAGGTCTAATCTTTCTAGAATGTGACAAAGTATTTAAGCTTGAAATCTGATTTTATTTACATTTTACAGGTCATCATTTTGCTGTCACTAGGTAGAGGATGACTGGCATGAACCTTTGCCGTGTTTGCAATGAATATGTTATCTAGTTTAAGATAGCAGTAAGTACATTACATTACGTACATGATACTTTGATGGGTTTTCGTAAGGGCTGTCACGGTTAACTGAAAATTCGGTTACCCTCGGTTCACGCTTGGTCGGTTCGATTTGAATAGTACTTTACAGAGTTCGCTTTTGGTCTGTCTGTATGTCTGACTGTTTGTCCGCAAAAACTTTAACCTTGGGCATAACTTTTGAATGGTAAGTGATAGGGTTTTCATATTTCACATGTGCATTTCTTGTGACAAGACCTTTCCATGGATACCAAAATTTTTGACCTTGTGACCTTGACCTTTGAGTTTGACCTACTTTTGAAAAACTTTAATCTTGGGCATAGCTTTTGAATGGTAAGTGATAGGGCTTTCATATTTCACATATGAATTCCATGTGACAAGACTTTTCCATGGATACTTAATTGGGTACCTGTAAAGTGCGAAACGAAACAAAAACGAAACGAAACGAAACGAAACAAATCGAAACGAAACGAAACAAATCGAAACGAAACGAAACAAATCGAAACGAAACGAAACAGATCGAAACGAAACGAAACAAAACGAAACGAAACAGATCGAAACGAAACGAAACAGATCGAAACGAAACGAAACAGAACATAAAACTTAAAGAAAATGAGAAAAAGAGGAAAAATCGCCGAAAACGAACATTTCAAGACAAGATCAGCATGTAATATTGCCTTAATCCAAGAATTCTACATTTGTAACTAGTGCCGAGAGGGTTTCTTGAAAGAGTCAAAGTTGACAATTAAAAAAAGCAAATGTCAAATGCCATTCATGTATTTAAGAGGAATAAAAGGGAGGGGATAGAAAACCACGCTATGACACCGTAATGAGATCATAAAACGGGGTGGGGGCACATTTCAGGAAAAAAAAATCTTATCCTTTTTCAAACGAAATGTGCCCCCCCCCAGTTTTTAATTGTTCTCATTTTTCTGATAAAATTTTCAAATACCACATAACGGAACAGTTCCGTTTCCTCTGCGCTAGACTCCTCCCTGCTAAATAATATTTTTCCGTCTGTGACGAGATTATTCATCCCAATCACTCTCCTTTAAGGCACGGTCCATTTGATATTCGGGGGGGGGGGGGGGGGGGTGGGGCTTGGGTTTTTTATCAGAGCAAGATTATTTTTTTCGCCCCGGACCGGGGCAAAATTATTTTTTTCTTGCAAACTTGGAGCAAGGAAATTTTTTTTATACAAATTGATCTGAATATTAAGAATGTTTGTGTTTTTTTCAATAGAATTTTTCTTTTTTTAGGCCATACCAAATTAAACAGCTTCCAATTTGATTTGACCAATTCCATATGGTCAAATCGCTTTGTGTGTTGTTAACAGCCTTTATCTAAACAAATTTATCAATGATTTAGATTTCTAATCTTTTATTTCAGCACACATGTATTACACTGCAAAAACAAAGAAAAAGGATTCCATACAAAATCAGTTATAAATTTCAGAATCAAAGTTCCTAACAACTGGTTGTCAAGATAGACTACATTCAGTGCTTCACAAGTACATGTACCTAAAAGCTTCATTTTAAATGCACCACAATGAGATTCAGTTTGTATCACTAACAACTGGTTGTTAAGATAGCAATGTGTTGTGTTTCGACTATCATGACTATAGAACTACATGCTAGGTACATGAGATAAACTTCTTGACAATCAGTTGTTAAAGTTAATCATAAGATGCTAACAAGCGATTTTTTCTTAACAACTGGTTGTTAAGAAATCTATTTTATTTCAGAGAAGGTTTACTTCCCTAACAACTGGTTGCTAACTTGACAACTGTTTGTTAAGACAAATTGTGCAATGACTTCCATTTCATACTTTAAATTTGTATTTTCAGTACACATTTTAGTAATTTAGCATATTTGACCAGTAGATAAGTACGTAAGTGTCCTAATGTCACATTCTGAATTTTTTTATCTCCTTATTAGGAGATGCTATCACCTAATTCAGACTTAGCTATCACCTAATAAGGACATACTATCACCTAAGACATAATATCACCTAATTAGGAGATAATATCACCTAATAAGGAAATACTATCACCTAATTAGGAGATACTATCACCTTATTAGGACTTAGATATCACCTAATTAGGTGATAGCATAGTTCAAATTAGGTGATAGCTAAGTCCAAGCTAGGTGATAGTATCTCCTAATTAGGTGATATTATGTCCTAATAAGGTGATAGCTAAGTCCTAATAAGGTGATAGCTAAGTCCTAATTAGGTAAAAGTATCTCCTTATTAGGTGATAGATTAGTCCTAATTTGGCGATGGCTAAGTCCTAATTAGGTAACATTATTGCCTAATTAAGTGATATTATCTCCTAACAAGGTGATAATATCTCCCAATAAGGTGATGTTATCTCCTTATAATGTGAATGTATCTCCTTATAAGGTGATAGTATTGCCTAATTAGGAGGTAGATAAGTCCTTATTAGGTGATAGCTTAGTCCTAATTAGGTGATAGCTAAGTCCAAATAAGGTGATAGAATGTCCTAATTAGGTGATAGTATGTCCTAATTAGGTGATAGTTAAGTCCTAAAAACGTGAATGTACCTCCTAATTAGATGATAGCTAAGTCCTTACAAGGTGTTTGTATCGCTTAATTGGGTGATAGTTAAGTCCTAATTAGGTGATAGTATATCCTTATTAGGTGATTAGGTGATATTATCTCCTAATAAGGTGATAGTATCTCCTAATAAGGTAAAAGTATCTCCTACTTAGGAGATAGCTAAGTCCTAATTAGGTGATAGTATATCCAAATTAGGTGATAACTAAGTCCTAATTAGGCGATAGCTAAGTCCTAATTAGGTGTTATTTAACTCATTTGTGTCACACTTATGCCCTTTGCCGTGTGGAGCTCGTAAAAAAGTTCCCCGCGAAGGGTTTGACAGTAAGTGTTTTGAATATATTTCCCTGACGTTGTCGCCATAGCACTTTCTATATAGACATAAAGTCAGACAGTGCATGGATGTGCTATATTGTTTTTATTTTCGTGCTTAAACATCGACGGCGGGTGCGGCTAGCCAACAGGGGATGCTTACTCCTCCCGGGCACCTGGTCCCACCTCTAGCTTGCTAGGGGTCCGTCGATGCTTAATTTTGTGCTCTATTGTGAGTGCTTTTGAGATTATCGTCAGGATCTTCTTTAACTCATTAGTATCTCCTAATAAGATGATAGCTAAGTCCTAATTAGGAGATAGTATTATCTCATTAGGTAATAGTATATCCTAATTAGGTGATAGTATCTCCTAATGAGGTGACAGTTTGTCCTAATTAGATGAAAGTTCAGTCCTTATTAGGTGATAGTATCTCCTTATTAGGAGTAAAAATTTAGAATGTGGCATTAGGACGCTTCCGGAGATAATTAGTGACATTTATAAAACAAATACAAAGAATCTCCTACATTGAGTTATGATATGTAACGCTGATTGCCTTCTCCTTACGATATTCTGTCCAAAGCAAGTGTCCTGAACAATATGTTAAAGAAATGTTTCTCATTATGATGTCTTGCCATCGTAATTTTCCTCACACACACGGATTTTTTTAATGGTTCTTGGCATCCATTTTATATATATATATATATATTATTTTGTGAATTTCAGCTCATCTGATGTCCTATGTGTCTTCACTTTTGGGCCTCTTTCATTACTGCTGAGACACTATTTGTTGAAATGCCTATATCAATCACGAATACATCATGAATGTATTATTGTTGCATTATTCTTTAGAACTACTTATTTGGTACTCCAGGTGTTTGTACCTTAACTCCTTTCTTTTTGCCTCCAATTATGTTCACACATCCAGGTAATATTTAGTTGATAAATCCAGTGCTTACAATGTGTAGATATTTAAGTATTCATTAAGGTACTATGTTCAATCCATTATTCTGAAGACTTTCGCAAAATTCAAACGGTCTCCTCAAAGAATTAGAAGTGAACTGCAGATGTACTCCATAATCGTCTCTCCAGTTGTTGTTCTCCTGAAACATTTAGTTTAATCATAATATATTGAAAATTAAAGCATCTGTTGGAAATTTGTTGTCAATAAATATTTAGTAAAATCTTCATGTTTTGTTATCGCATACTCATATATTTAACATTATTCTCATTTTATAAAGATACCAATAGTACGGAAGCGTATCACTGCCATGTTGATTCTCTTTTTTAATTTGTTTTTTTTTTTTTACATATAAAAGTGTACATTTTACACTTTTTTGTGTAAATCTTGCGCTTTTTTCTGTAAAATTTACATGGTCAAGAGTAAAGTTTACACTTTTCCTGTAAATTATGCACTTTCGTCTGTAAATTTGACACTTTTTCTGTAAATATTACATATTTAACTCTTAAATTTACATTTTTTTCTGTAAAGTAGGTCAAAGGTCAATGCCAAGGTCATTAGATCAAAAGTCATGATATAAGATGAAAGGTCTGGTCATGAGGATTTTACAACTGAAATATGATATCAAATTAAAGTTCTGGTCATGAGGAATCTATATGTGAAATATCAAAACCCTACCTCTTATAATTCAAAAGCAGGTCAAAGTCAAGTTTCAATTTGCTTCTCCAACTATTTTTCTCTCAACGGACTTAAACGCAACACTTTAACCAAAATGTTGACGGACTGACGGACAGACAGACAGACAGACCTCGCCATTTCATAGACCGGATTTTGCTTCGCAATTCGGCCAAAAATCTAGGCTCTATCCATTACAGCTCATGAAATACATGTATACTTAAAGTACATGTAGGTCAAAGGTCAAAAGTCTTGGCATGAAAGCTTTGGTCATGAGGAATCAACATGTGAAATATCAAATTCCTTTCCATCTATAGGCTTTGGTCTTGATTCTAATGAAAGCATTTTGAGTCCTACATCTAATTAAATGCAATTATGACATCATACATTGCCATATAATTTTTCGCTGCTACACTCAAAATTGTGTCACATGTATCTTACCTAAAAGTGTGTCGTAATTCATTTATATTCTCCTGTACATGTACTATTCATCCAGGCAAGGAAGATTCTGTTTCAAAAGAAAAAAAGATAAGTAAGGAAAACTCTATGACGATTTCTGACATGACAGTAAGACTATTTGCTTCATCATATTTTTCACTCTACCAATCAATGCACTTGTACTGCTATCAAACATTGTAGAATTTTACGTGTGCATTTTCAGTTACAAAGAGCAACATAGCAAATTCTGTATATGGCCAAACTATTAAAATGCTGATAATATTCCATTTAGAATATGAATTTAAAATCACTTACTTCTTTCACATGCTATCAAGAGGTTATAGTAAATAATGCTTTTGTTTTAATCTGCAGTGAAGGATTTTGAATGATTTATAAGGCTTTTAAACGAGCCTAATGAATGTATCATAGAGATGTATCATAGATAGAGAAGACACTGTGCAGGAATACGGGGCTATGTCATCCCCCCTTTCCCACACTGCCCGACCTCTACCTGATGAATAATACATTATTGCAAAGTTTAAATGAACTTCGCTCAATGTTTTCATAAATATATTTCATTTCGCCCTAGTATCCTTGTATTATCGTAAACTATTTTTTTGATAAATCTATTTCACTTCGCAAAGTACAAAAGAATATTTGATATCCCATCTCAGGCTATTTTGTTGTTGTTGCTAAAGTCTTCCTTATTCATATGAATCCATTTTATAACATCCCCCTTCCGCATTCGTATTCTATGATTATGCGTAAAATTCATTTCTTTAACAATCTTGCCATGACACATTATCGCGATTACGAGGAAAATCAATCATTAATATATCGAAAATTGTCGATCGTGGTGTCTTCAGATTCCCGCTAAATCACCCTTGTGTTAAAGATTTATAATGCATGTATTCCCTAAGTGGCATATTGAAGTTCCTCTCCGTTATCGTCCCATGGGTGAAGCGGAGATCTATTACACGTGCTGTTTTCCATCATCGTTATTTGCATTACGCATAGATAATATTCCTTTTACTAAACTAAAATTTCTGCATATATAAATAAATGAATGAAATTAATAAATGAATATATAAGAATGAAAAAAGTATTTTGAATTACATATTGCGAAAATGGGGTTCTGACTGCAAAAAAAAAAAAAATCCGGAAAAAATTATTTAGCAAGCAATAAAGCGGCTGCAGTAACCGTTACGTAAACATATTTAGCAACCAATAAAGCGGTTACTTTAACCGTTACGTAAACGTATATAGGTTCATGTAATAACTAGGATTCGTTATACGTTTTGTATATCTCCGCCCATAAATAGAGGTTCACAGAAGGGCTTCTTAACGTGTATAAAAATACCGATTTCCTGCTGGAACAGTTTTATTTGACTCGAAACTCCAAAACAGTTCGATGCAAAGTATATGATGATTTTCAAAAAGAAATTAAAGGTAGTAAGAAACACAAAACTCAAAGTATGACACGATGAAACTTTCTTATTCATATAAAGATTGTAACATTTTGTTAGGATGATTCTAATGTATTTAAAGTAAATGCACGATATACACCGTATGTCTTTGATTATTGGCCAATTGCTTTGAATTTTCCACGATAAGAATACACATTCTTTGGGAATAAATTGGATTTTAAACAAAATGTCTGACGATAATGATATAACTCCGTCTACGAATGTATCGAAAAACCTACTATTATAGATTATAAATATCATTTTCAATGTTAAAGAATATCATCCCGGAAAATGTTTTACTTATCTGAAAACATCACAGGTGAAATCTAAAGATATTCCCTACACAAGCTTCAATTACAATCAATAGCGAAGGATTTAAGCCGGATTCAAAGCGCTATCAATCAAAAAAGAAATCACCGCAATACTCCATTGTCATTATTATTTCAATTCAATCATAAAGATGTAGAAAATTTCTTACCTCCTCCCTGCATCGATCCGAGCTGCTTTCCGTTTTAGACATTTTGGTTCAGAAGAAATTGCTTTGAAATGATTGGCTGGAAATGGTAACCGGAAGTCATGGTAAGCTAATGAAATTTCATCTTTGAATTTGAATGAGCAATGGACATGGTACTAATGGAGGATGAGTTGTGATATTCGAAACGTTTTCCTTTCGTCAAAAAGGCAAGCACCAAAACGAAAAAAAAAATGAATGAATAAATAAAGAAAAGGAAAAGTATTGTAAACAGCAGAAATTCAAACAAGGAAACGATGTCTGCAGAGAACTCGGTAAGTCTCTTAATTCGTTGATTATTGTAGCAGATCATTTACAGTTATAAAATGTAACATATGTGCCATAAAATATCACTATTGCCGAACGATGCTTCGTTAGTGACAGTGGAAACGTTGAAAAGAAATGTGCGAGTTGTTAACATGGTAAATTGGGGGGGGGACAACATTCAGAAATATGCTGAGCAATATATTTTTTAAAAAATCATCCCGTATAGAAGCAGGCGTAGGGTAAGTCAAAGCTGTCGTGGATGTAGGTTCCAACCGATTATTTTGATAAAAGTTAATATACATATACTAAGTAAGAATCGGCATTTTTGCTTAGAAAGGGAGGGAGTGTCCTGACTCTCTCTGCTGGGAATGGCGCTTGCATCCATTATGACCGTATGTTCAAAGACGCCACAATAGGTCGCTGCATAATTAATTGTGCAATTAAGTGTTGATTGGTTGCAACGTTAACCGGCTGCCTGGATGGGAAATGAGAAATTATCACAGGAGGAATACCGTGGAGGGGTTGTTGATGGGGTCCTAACCTCACCCTCTTTTTTTCGAAACGTGGCGAGAGAGAGAGAGAGAGAGAGAGAGAGAGAGAGAGAGAGAGAGAGAGCAATATAATGTTTAATCATGTTAATATTCATATTTTGATAAACGTTACACATATACTCGGGAAAAGTATGCATTTTTGCTTTAAAGTCCGAGCTTGGGGTATAAAAAGCAGCCAACCAGGTAAATGGTGGCGAATATGAAATTTCTAGACACGTTCAGATTGCAGAGGAAAATTTTATATTATCTCATGAAACAGACAATATTTTCATATGAAATTCGTTATGCATCTGAACACGACGTTCAACCGTTTATGTATGTAATTAGTAGATATTATATTGAGATTCAAGCGAGTATTTTCACTCCAAATGATGGAAGCTGGACAAATTTTCAAATCAAATTCAGAAGACTGACATGCGGTAGGCGTTTCTAACTCTGTTATTGTTTTTACCGGATGATGAGTCATACCGATAGCGCGTTTTCTATTATCCTAGATTCTGAACATGCAACATGCGCGCTTACACACGTAAACAATTCTTACCTCATTTCTTCACATTTTTTTTTCATTTGATGAAAATATTGAATCCAAAAACTCATTACATGTAATAATGTATGTTATGAGTTTTCAGGGACAACGTGACTAATTAAAGTATAATCCAATATGCCTTTGTCGTGTTTATGCGAAAATTTTTATTTGCAGAAAAATATGTATACACGTACTTTTTTCAGTAAAATAATTTCTCTGTCGTTTTCACTGCTACTAGTGCATCCATTCGTAAACATTCCTATATCGTTGCTGCAATATGTGGAAAGTCCTAAGTTTTATCTTTTAAAGATGATATCCTCGGTATATAGTCAAATATATCCGTTTTATGTTCAGTGACGCAACTAATACACTTTTCACAATGTGTAATTTTACTTTATTTAACCAGATTTTCACGATCTTCTCTTAGGAGAAACATACTGTATAACGCCGGCCATTGTCTACTCTAATTTATGCAGATCCGCGCAAAAGTACCCGCCAAAAACGAGAGGTTTACTTAGGGACGGGCAGATTTATGAAAGTTATCATATTCCTTGTAATTTTATTTCAAAGGAAAGTGAAGATATACAATTCCAAAACATGTTAAAACAAAATGGAAAAAAATTAATCTTAATTCTACATCATAGCGATACTCATGACGAGATGACCCTTTGCAGCCTCTCCTGCCCAATCCTAATTTCCAGCTTCCATAATAGATATGAACATGTACATGTAGTTCATGCATGTATATGTGTAAAACTGATCAAAACCTGTCTTTCTAGACATAAAATCATAAATGACATTTATAAGACGGCTACGAGTTTTATAATATTATACATTCAATATATTGTACTCTGACTCAAGACTTTAATAAGTAAATCATGAATTTTGTGTAAAAGAGTCGTCTGCTACAATTACACGTGCACCGCTCTGCCGCAGCACGCTGTTTGCTATTTTCATCGACGCTGTGAGATAAGAACCGCCCAATGCCCCATATACTCATCGGTCAATTCGGCCTAAAAATTTAAGAATACAGTGTCCCTGAGAATAGATTTCGCTGAAAACGTGAAATGTATTCCATGGGCGGATCCAGGAATTTTTTTCAGGGGGGGGGGGGGTCCTAAAGTCCGAAATTTTTGAAGAGCAAAAAAAAAAAAAAAAAAAAAACAAACAAACAAACAAACAAACAAAAAAAAAAAACAAAAAAAAAAAAACATGCGCAAGAAAATAAATTTTATTTCAGTTCTGTTTCTAATTATTAATAAAAAAGGTAACTGGAAGGCAATCTTGAATTTTCACATCATAGTACTTGGTTATTGATTGTCCGGTCTAATATGTAGATACAACAAATGGCGAGCGAAAGCGAGCCAGCGAATTTTTTTCCGAGAATTGGAATAAAATCCAATATTTGTCTCTGTATCAGTTTCTTTTCGTTGTCTTAGTACCCTTGTTTGTTGACATAGGTGTAATGTACGTATGTGTTGTACAAAGGAAAGCGCAGCATCATTTGAAAATAACGCACGTAAAATTAATTTTGGCGAGCGGTAGCGAGCCATTTAAAATTTTGAAATGCTGACGTCAAAATATTATCAAAATGAAAGATTTCTAATACCAATTCATGATATTTTTTTCAAATATGGGACTTAATCTTATGAAATATGTATATTGATAAAAAAATTAAGCTATGCTTCGAAAATTCTAGGGGGGGGGGGTCCGGACCCCCCCCCCCCCCCCCCCTCTGGATCCGCGCTTGTATTCCGAAGGGTCTTGATTGAGGAAAAAAGTAGCCATAAAAAGTTTTATTTGAAAATATGCAGTAACGACCATAATATTGTCGAATTTGTATAATTAAATCTTCATAAACCTCTATACATTGTAGGTGGCGCCAGTGAAATGAATTAGAGCTGCGCACCCCAAATTCAAAATTACATTTTCAAAGGCTATAATTGCGAATGTATTTAGATTCGCCTGAAAATTTGAATTTATACAAATGAGAATGTAATCTTTCATATGAAAAGAAAGATTTTGCATTATAAAATTTTATAAAATTAATAAATTTTCAGGGACGCCGTGCCTTTAAAAAAAATGGGGGGGGGTGCTGAGTCCCAAAGTTTTTGATTGTATTTGAAAGAAATTAGCTCTTATTGATTTGATTAAAGCCAAGAAAAATTAAATAAAAAAATGTGAGTGTTAGATAGAACAAGTTGATACGGGGTCATCCTCCTCATCCTGGTTTTTTTTTAATTCCTGGATCCGCCCATGACTTATTACTTACCATCCATAGATGGAAATAAACGGAGAAGAAAGTGCTAAATTTTATCAGAAACAGAAATATAAATAAATAAATGTGGATGTATGTAACGAATTTTATAAATAAACAAACAAAAATAAATAAAGAGGGTCTCGCGGTTCAAGTGTACTCTCCCCCCCCCGGCCTCTTATATTAATTTGATTGGACCAAAAAATAATATGGTAAATGAGAGATATCTGAAGACGTCAGCTACAGAAACACCTCTCTCC
Organism: Pinctada imbricata; assembly: GCA_033119305.1. Lineage (NCBI taxonomy): Eukaryota > Metazoa > Mollusca > Bivalvia > Pterioida > Pteriidae > Pinctada > Pinctada imbricata. The sequence continues at coordinate 46,280,478 of VSWD01000014.1, forward strand.
GTCACCACCGGATCCTCTTTTAAGATTAGATAAGGAAGGGGGGGGGTGAGATTTTATACATCGGTAACCCATGCGCGCTCTTTCGCACTTCGTTTTGCGCAATCGATCATGGGTTTTTGAGGTTGGTTTTATACAGAAATCATCTTCCTAGGAATTAGGAATTAAAATTATATTAAAAACATATAAATATTTAATGCATAATTGACGATGTTGCAACTAAATACTGGCATATCAAAGGTGCATCAAGCATTGTTCATGCAAGTCAATTCCCCGTCTTTATTTGTATAGCAATACAAACCACATATTTTTTATCTATTAATTTAGCATATTTCATATTAATTCAAAGCTACATACATTATTCTACTGAAATTGAACTACACATGATTTTTCCTTGTAGAAATAGTATATCGTATACACATTAAACAAACGAAAAAAAAAAAAAAAAGAAGAAAAGAAAACAGATATTTATTTTCGGATATCTATCATTCATTCAATTAAAAAGAAAATAGTCAATGCATTCAATCCGTTTCATGTAAATATATTTTGCCCACTTGACCAAAATTTGATCTTTAACTGAAAGATCCTGGAAACTTGGGCGAGGGGAGGTTGGGGAATATCTGAAGTATAAATATCCGCGGCAAATGGCCGATTTTCTACGCCGTTTTAAAGATATTGTTAGAGTCACTGTTGATTGTTCCAACTAAATTGAAGAGATAAAATATTTATTTCGCCGAAAGCATGGCTGAGCCCTTTAGATGTTAATCTCCGATCATACGGCCTCGATCAGTGTCCGCGGCGATATTTTTTTTATCCGTTTATCACTATTAGACTATTTTAAATATTAATTCAAATCACAGTAAATTAAAAATTAGTAAGGGTTTTCTTTTTCTAAGTTTGATAAGAGATTTTACTTTTTTTGTGAAACTACAAACCGAGCATAGCCCGGGGAACGGTTGATGGCCGCGGCACCCGGGCGCGATGAGCGTTCTACTAAGCTTGCCGGGATGATCTTATTCATATTTGTCATATTCTTTGTTCAATATATCAGAGTAAGGCGAAAATGAACTTATAGCGTAATACTAAATGTATATCAATAATAGAGCGACTCCTCCAGATTCTCTTCCGGGACCCCCGGCCCCTTTTTTTCCCTCCGTATCATCCGTGTGGGATATAGGACTTTTTAAAAATACTAGAATTTTATGGACATTTAACAATTCTATGAACATCACATCATCGTATGAACTTTAATTTCTCCGATTTAGGACGGCATTTATATAGATTGATATTAATTTAATCAAAATATGCCCTAAATTTAGTAGCGGTAACCTTTTTGCGCCTTCTTACATGAGAGTTTCGACATCTAGGAAACGGCGTATTGCTAACAATGAAATTCTTGTAAATAACGTATATTACAAGTATTATACCGATGACATAATCATTTTTGCAATCCATACCTAATCTTCCGAATTCTGAATCTCTGAATTACAATTATATATACCTTGTCATGTTTTATTCTGAAACAATCACCGATAAATATTTCATTAATTGTATGTTACCATATAAAAACATTTCAATCATTCATTTTCTCTTGAGGCCATAATTTAACAATTAATGTTTCTTTCCCCTCGCCCCAACCGGGTCAAGAAAAACGTCGCCGAGTCGAATTTTTTTTTTGTAGCCAAAAAATCCAATTTTTTTTACAGAAACGAATCACGACCATGTCCGTTTCGTTTTCTAACATTCAATCCACATAGATTGTGAATTAACTCAATACATTTCGATTATAAGTTTCGCGTTGTCTGAAGATGTGTAACTTAAGCCGCGTTTACACTATCAAAGTTTTCTTGGTCAAAGTCCATCAAAGAAAACTTGGTCAAAGTTTTCTTGGACAAAGTCGTCCGTTTACACTATCAAAGTTCTTTGAGCGACTTGTACAAGAAAACAGGGGAAATGTGCACGAAAATAAAGAAGAATCCCTTAAATCTAGTGAATATTTGTCAGAACAACTTAAAAGGAATTTCGTTATGCATTTAATATATCAGTATTATAAGATGTCGGTCAATTTCATGAGTAATTTCATCATTTGTCAAAGTTGATTTTCTAGCGACCTATTTTTGACCAACGGGAGCAATCTTTCCTAAATTCCCGGAATTTTCCCTGATATCACAACATGCTTTTTATATAAGAAGAGCTTGCATGATTTTGAATCTCTATTCTGATTGGTCGATTCCCGTCAAAGTCCGTCAAAGTTTCAAGAAAAATAGGATGGAGTTCTATTCCGTCAAAGTCCATCCAAGTTCTTTGACGGACTTTGATCAAAGTTTTCTTGGATCGTTTACACTGTCAAAGTTTGCGTCAAAAACTTTGACCAAGTTTTCTTGTACAAGAAAACTTTGATAGTGTAAACGGGGCTTTACTTGAACTCTTGGGTTTGCAGATAGATACGCATGATAACGATTACATCCCATTAATCAAAGGTTCATTCTCACACGGTGAACGCTGGGCAGTTGAATAATTTAATTTACCCACTGTAGATATAAATTACATGTAATAGGGCTCACTGATAAGGCCGCTTACAAAGTTGACAAAAAGGGGAAACGTCCACTGGCAGATCAAGAGGAAGCGGGGAGGGTATGAAGAAGTCATGAGGATCCCTCCTTACGTATAGGTCTCTCTTGTGTATTTTTTGCAAGAATTAAAAAAAAATCTAATTCTAGCTGGTCGCTACCGCTTGCCAGCTTTTACTGAACGCTTACATTACAACAATTTGACTTCAGGAGACTCAAAATGAATTCATACATGTATGATTGTCTGATAAATATATTCCAACTTTTTAATTTCATGTCATGATTAATCAAGGACTCTTGCATTGGTGTGAGAAATAAGAATAACGTCCATGTACATTGTATTATCTTTTTTTGCGTCCTTCATAGTTCTGAACAATCCCTCCCTTTTGTCTGCCTGATAGTCATGATACACGCACATCTATCAAACATGCATCAAGACATGACATAAGTTGCACCACCTATATAAATTTTATTTTTACACATCAGATGATATTAAAAAAGATATTATCGTTACCCATTGTTTCTACTATGGGTACATTAATTCCATCCGGAGAGGGGGGAGGTTGCATGTATTTCTTTCATATTTAATGAGAAAAAAATTTTATTTGTCAGACTTAAGCAACGTTTGCATTATGCATCAATCTGATTAAAACCAGATCTATACATGCTCCCGATTTTGTTATGTCGCGTACGCATAATGTATCCACCAGAAGCCATAATTGGATCTAAGATCCCGGGTAAAAACTGAAATATTTTTTATACGTATATGAACAATTCGAACAAAAATTGGTGAAATAAAAATGAATACTGTACTTGACAAAGACAAGTACCTGACAGGTGGCCAGACATATCGTGTAAGGAGGTAATAAATGTATCTGCTGCAGAAGATGCATGTACATAAATCAAATGAGTAATTGATAACAATTGTCTGACCAGGTGCAGGTTATGAACTTTTAATTATACCACCTGGAAGACCAATAATCTCTCAAATCGGAACATTAGCGGAAAGAATCGATCATTATTGTTTCCTAATGCAATATACGTACATAAAAGACAAATCAGACTTCATATATAAAATTGAAATTTCAATCAGAGCCGATGATAGCTTACAAAAAGCAAAACAATCTCGGAGACATACTTATTTCTTCAATTGTCAAATAATGAATAATTAGTTAATAATAAGGTCTGAACACTGATGCATGGGATATGATCTTGTTGATAATTAAAAACAGTAATTCAGAAGTTGAAAATCTAACTTTTTGTTCCAAATTAATGTACAATTTTTCAAAATTTCAATTAAGATGAAATAATATCGATATTGTCTTGACATTGATTAATTCCATACTATCTTTAATTCTTTTAATTTTTTATGTAAATTAAAAAGTATTCATTTGGATAGTAATGTCCACATAGGCGGATAGAGCCAGATGGATTGCAACCCCCCCCCCCCACATATTACGTGGCAGCTGTACTTTAACAGATTAATGTAAAAAGGTGTTCAACAGTATACTAAGAGACGTAATCAGGATCTAGGCAAATGGAGATACACCCCTTATGTTTTAAGGGGGGGTTGACAAAATTGAAGATTTGAAAGGGAAAGAACTAACGACCCCCTCCCAAACAAAAAGAAATAGATAAGCTAGAAAAAAGAATACTAAATTTCAAACTTCAAATAATAAATTTGAATATCTGTGATAGCGAGTATGGCATAAACATTTAACGTGTAGACAATGAAAACTGACAGAATGACTCTCGACTTTCATTTTCTTTACATTTCTCAATTACCTGTTATCTAATACAGATTGCTTGAACCGCCTCTCAGAGCATCACTTGGTCAGTATCATGCGTTTGCAGATGGAAAATTGACATTCCCATAAATTAAAGATGGACACTGGTCATTACTTGAATTAACTAAATCAAAAGCCGCTAAATTGTTTACCCAATGGGGATATAAACTGATAAGGCACACTGGTCAGGTCCCCATAGAAAATTAGGTGGTACGGAGTTCCGAGGCCATCCCGTGTTTTGTTCTGTTATCTATTTCTATTTTATTATGATATTCTGGCTCATTCCGGATCTAGAATTTTTTTTCATGGGGAGGGGGGAGGGGGACAAGCCATCTTGGAGGGGATTCTACCCTATGGTTTTGAAAACTTAAGCACTGTGACATGCTTGAATCAGGCCGTGTTCATGCTGTTATTTTTATTACAAATCACGTATACAAAATCGGGAGCATGTAAAGATCTGGTTTTAATCAGATTGAAGTATACTTGATGTTACCGAAAAGCAACGCAATGCCTTAGAAATTCGGGAAGGGGGGGGGGGGCGTTTTCCGATTTTTTACAACATACATTGATCAAAATTTATTAACTTGAAGTTTATAAGGAGAAATGTTCAAAGTTCAAGGTCACTGACAAGATTTAGCAAAATTCATTAGGTAGACTTTTAGATCACATTCAACAGAAAATATACCAAGTCTCGATGTTTCTTGTGTTATGAAAAATCGTAAGAATGCTCTAATTTAAAGGTCAAAGTGAAATATGGGTGGTGTTTTATGGCTTCAAGCTAACAAGCCAAGAGTATTAAAAGTCAAATATTGGAATTTATCAGAAACCTTTTCAAATTAATTTTGTCCACTCTATATGGTACAATTTTAGCCAGATCGTCATCAATATGACCTAATATTTTGAATGTTAATAAACAGTTGGACGTTTACTTTTAAGCTCACCTCACGAAGTGAGAGGGAGCTAATGCTATAACCCTGTCGTCGGCGTCAGCGTCCGCGTCCGCACTAGTATGTAAAGAAATTCTATTCTCTATTATAAGTGCTAGGAAGTTCAAACTTGCACAGATGATGCGTCTTTAAGAGTAGACCACAAATCTTTGTTCAAATGTAGGTCATGACCTATATTTTCCGCTTGAGTGCACATGTTAGGAAGATTTGAGAATCAATGTTAAGAATGACTTAAAGAAGATCATGACGATAATCTCAACAGCACTCACAATAGAGTACGAAATTAAGCATCGACGGACCCCCAGCAAGCTAGGGGTGGGACCAGGTGCCCGGGAGGAGTAAGCATCCCCTGTTGGCTAGCCGCACCCACCGTCAATGTTTAAGCACGAAAATGAAAACAATATATAAAACTTCATGCACTGTCTGACGTTATGTCTATATAGAAAGTGCTATGGCGACAATGTCAGGGAAATATATTCAAAACACTTACTGTCAAACCCCTCGCGGGGAACTTTTTTTACGAGCTCCACACGGCAAAGGGCATTAGTGTGACACAAATTTGAAGTTTTATTTCTCTATTATAAGTGTTAGGAAGTTTAGACTTGCACAAGTGATGCGTCTTTAAGAGTAGATCACAAATCTACATTCAAATGTAGTTCATGACCTACATTTTCCGCTTGAGTGCACATGTTAGGAAGATTTGGGTATCAATGTTAAGAAGATTTGTTTAGAAGTCCTAGGAAGGCTAAACTTGCACAGTTTATGCGTCTTCATGAGTAGATCACAAATCTACGTTCAAATGTATGTCATTATCTTTATTTTCATCTTGAGTGCATATGTTAGGGAGATTTGGGTATCAATAGAGTACACCAATTCATGCAAAATTTGGGCCAATAAATGAAATGATCTACTTCCCTTTTCTATTTTGTGTGGTATAATTTTTGTTGCTTCTCAGTAATACTTTTCATCAAATCTTTGGCTCCTTTCTGTTTGCTGTCATGATAGAATGTTGCCATGAGGTGAGCTTTGTGATCTTTGATTACACTATGTTTGCTAATTGGTGTAGGATGCTTCAAATACTTATCATCTACTTCTTTACACTATTATACGGAAGCGTATTACTGCCAGATTGATACTCTTTTTATAATTCATTTTTTACACATAAAAGTGTTAGATTTACACTTTTTTCTGTAAAATGTACAGAAAAAAAATGTAAAATTTACAGTTAAATATGTACAGAAAAAAGTGAAAAATGTACAGACAAAAGTATATAATTTACAGGAAAGGTGTAAAATTTACACTTAAATATGTAAAAATTTACAGAAAAAAGTGTAAGATTTACACAAAAAAGTGTAAAATGTACACTTTTATGTGTAAAAAAAAAATAAATTTAAAAAGAGTATCAAAATGGCACTAATACGCTTCCGTAGTATTAGTATCTTTATGTCATGAGAATAATGTTTCATATACAAGAGTACACGATAACAAAACATGAAGATTTTGGTAAATATTTATTTAAAACCACTTTGTAACAGATGCTTTATTTTTCAATATATTATTATTAAACTAAATTTTCAGGAGAACAACAACTGGAGAGACGATTATGGAGTACATCTGCAGTTCACATCAAGTTCTTTGGGGAGACCGTTTTTATTTTGCGAAAGTCTTCAGAATAATGGATTGAACATAGTACCTTAATGAGTACTTTAATATCTACACATTGTAAGCACTGGATTTATCAACTTAAATATTACCTGGATGATTTTATCTTGTGTGAACATAATTGGAGGCAAAAAGAAAGGAGTCAAGGTACAAACACCTGGAGTACCAAACAAGTAGTTCTAAAGAATAATGTAACAATAATACCTAATGAATATAGGCATTTCAACAATTAGTGTCTCAGCAGTAATGAAAGTTGCCCAAAAATGAAGATACATAGGACATCAGATGAGCTGAAATTTACGAAATGATATATATATAATGGATGTCAAGGATCATTGACAAAATCCGTGTGGGTAAGGAAAATTACGATGGCAAGACATCATAATGAGGAATTGGAAACCTTTTTTTAACATATTGTACAAAACACTAGCTTTGGACAGAATAGAGTAAGGAGAAGGGATTTCCAAAAATTTCAATTATTATATGATAAAATAAAGAAGATGGCATCCATGCAGCATATGTAAATGTATAGTTAAAAGACAACTCTGAACGATGGCCGTAAATACATATCTTTTTTGGTGCATAATTTGATTTTACCAGTAAGTAAATTGTCTAGTAATTATTATACTTCGATGTTTTACCATAATTACATTTACATGTAGTGCTCACCGGGACATTCATAAAGTATGCAAAGGTACATGACACGTATTCTAGAGTTTTGAAAGATCACTGATTCAAATATCAAGATTACTTACACTGAGGAAGTTCTATAGTCGATATAGGGAAATGGAAGCACACTTTAACGTCCCCTTGTCCAGAGTCATAAATGATATTCTGACGTCGACCTTTTGTGCCATGACTTACCAATTTATACGTTTGTCTTACTTTGTGGGAGTTACCGATTGTGACCTTTTACCGAATTGAGGTGGCGGGTGTTGCTCAGTTTTCCTGTGCACCTTATCTCAGTCCTCTGGAAGGAGTTCACTTCTCTTCATATGGTAGATTTTTTTATTGTTTTTTATTTCTGTTCCTTTGTCTTAGTTCTGGTTTTATCCTGGTTTTGATGCCCTTGGTTAGATGATTTTTCGATTAACGATTTTGTTCTTCTTAATAGGAATATGTTTTTTTTCCATATTTGTCATTACTCACATTTTAACAGCCAGTAGTTACTGACATCAGATATTATGTTGAATTGGCCGATTCTTAACAACTGGTTGTCAAGAAAATCAAAAGTGTTACATATCATAACTCAAAAAATATCATATCTATATATTACATGAATATATCTTTTGTATCATAGCTCAATGTAGGAAATTCTTTCTATTTGTTCTATAAATGTCATTAATTATCTACGGAAGCGTCATAATACCACATTCGCATTCTTTTATCTCCTAATTAGGAGATACTTTCGCCTAATTAGGAGATACAATCATCTAAATAGGAGATAATATCTCCTAATTAGGACTTACCTTTCATCTATCACATAATAAGAATATAATATCACCTGATTAGGACTTGGCTATCACCTATTAGGGGAAACTAACACCTAATTAGGACTTAGTTTTCATCTAATTTGGACATAATATCACCTAATAAGGAGATACTTTCAACTAATCAGGACTTAGCTGTCACCTAATTTGGAGATACTCACACCTAATTAGGACTTAGCTTTCGCCTTTTCACCTTATTAGGAGATAATATCACCTATTTAGGAGATAATATCACCTAATTAGGAGATAACATCACCTAGTTAGGAGATAACATCACCTAATTGGGACTTAGCTATCACCTAATTAGGAGATACTTGCACCTAGTAAGGAGTTAGGCATCACCTAATTAGGACTAAGCTATCACCTAAATAGGACATACTTTCACCTTATTTGGACTTATTTGTCACCTTATTAGGAAATACTTTCAACTTATTAGGACAAACTATCACCTAATTAGGTAATAGCTAAGTCCTAATTAGGTTATAGCTAAGTCTATGTTAGGTTGTAGCTAAGTCCATGTTAGGTAATAGCTAAGTTGTAATTAGGTGATAGCTAAGTCCTAATTAGATGATAGTATGTCCTACATGTAATTAGATGATAGTATGTCATAATTAGGTAATAGTATGTCCTGATTAGGTGAAAGCTAAATCCTAATAAGGTGATAATATCTCCTAATTAGGTGATATTATCTCCTAATTAGGAAATAAAAAAATTCAGAATGTGGCATTGGGACGTTTCCGTATTTATCTACTTGTCAAATATGCTACATTACTACAATACATACTTTAAATGCAAATTTAAAGTATGAAATGGAAGTCATAGCACAATTTGTCTTAACAAACAGTTGTCAAGTTAGCAACCCGTTGTTAGGAAAGTACTCCTTGTCTGAAATAAGATAGATTTCTTAACAACCAGTTGTTAAGAAAACATTGCTTGTTAGCTTCTAAACTTTAACAACTGATTGTCAAGAAGCTTACCTATCATGTAGTTCTAAAGTCGAAACTCATTGCTATCTTAACAAGAAGTTGTTAGTGATACAAACTGAATCTCATAGGGATGCATTTAAAATGAAGCTTTTAGGTACATGTACTTGTGAAGCACTGTATATAGTCTATCTTAACAACCAGCTGTTAGGAACTTTGATTCTGAAATGTATAACTAATTATGTATGGAATCCTTTTTCTTTGTTTTTGCATTGTAATACATGTACTGAAATAAAGAATAAGAAATCTGAATTATTGATCATTTAGTTTAGATAAAGGCTGTTAACAACACTCAAAGCAATTTGACCATATGGAATTGGTCAAATCAAATTGGAAGCTGTTATTAATTAAATGTTCTTTGGATTTTCTTGTGAAAAAAAGGGTGCGAGGGAGCGAAAATATAATTATTTTTTTAAGTATTGCAGCTTTTAAGGGAAGAGCGAGTGAAATAATATACATCTTCCATACTCACAAAGGAATCCCCATAGGAATCTGGTGACAAGGAAGCCTGGCACACATAGCAATACGGAAAAGATTTTCGAACATTCCCCCTCCTTTACTTTCAGTGTCATGTATATGGGACAACAAATTTGCTCCCAACGAAATTTTTCAGACACAAAAAGTATCATTTTCTTCGGAATTTGCACAATCTGAGACTTCTAGAAGCTTTTAAATTTGCAGAAATCAGAACCGACCCTTAAATATTCTTGAGCCAGAAATTTATTGGTGCGGGCGAGCATTTTATTTTTATAGTATTATTTTTTGAATTTTGAAAAATATGGTGCGGGAAATCCAAAGAACATTTAATTTATTTGATATGGCCTTACTTAAATTACTCCAAACATTATTTTTATGTAAAACTTGTATTCACTTCTAAACTGAGAGAGATGAAAGATTTTTACAATATGCGATATATAATTTTCAGTAAACAAAATGTATATAAGGTCATGTAACATGTAAGAGGGCCTGATGCAAGTTTTTACATGTAGAAATGAAAATTATTTAAATAGTTATTTAAATTCTCCTTCCAAGCTTGTATATAAAATTAGACACTATGGTGATACTGGTAATTAATAGTAATAAATTATAGTAATAATGTATTTAAGCATTTTAATTATTTCCATCACATGCATTCTTTTGATATTTTCAAATATGAACTTGCCATAACAGAAGAAAACTATGGCGAGCGAAGCGAGCCAAATTTTGTTTATAGGAAATAATAACTTAGGCGAGCGAAGCGAGCCGAACAATTTTCAGGAATTTTAAGCGAATTTTATGGTTATTCTTTAAATTCAGATTACTTGTAAGAGCAAGATTATTTTTTTCTGTCACACCATAAGCAAATTTATTTTTTTTCATCAAAATTCAGAGCAAAATTATTTTTTTCGAAAAAAACCCAAGCCCCCCCCCCCCCAGAATATCAAATGGACCGTGCCTAAAATGCTATTATGCTATATACCGTATATATTATGTTTTAATCGTCAACTTTGATTCTTTAAAAAACCCTCCAGCCACAAGAACTAACGGTTGAAGGCAATAATGAGGGGGTGGACAGGGACAAAGGGAGGGGAGAGAAATGGGGTGGGAGGAGGGAAGAAGGGGGCGGGAGGAGAGGAAAGGGGATGAGAGGAAGGACATTTGATTGGGAGGGTAACAGTAACCCCCCCCCAAAAAAAAAAATAGGAAATTACTTATTATATAAATAATCTTTCTCTTATGCGTTCATGTACATAATCTCAATTTTAAAAATTACCACGAAAGTCATCTATATATACCTTAAAAAATTTTCCCGATCGCTTCGCTCGCCGCAATTTCAGTTCATTTTTCAAATACCTCAGGCTCGCTTCGCTCACCTTAGTCTTGAAATATTCGTTTTCGGCGATTTTTCCTCTTTTTCTCATTTTCTTTAAGTTATGTTTTGTTTCGTTTCGTTTCGATCTGTTTCGTTTCGTTTCGATCTGTTTCGTTTCGTTTTGTTTCGTTTCGTTTCGATCTGTTTCGTTTCGTTTCGATTTGTTTCGTTTCGTTTCGATTTGTTTCGTTTCGTTTCGATTTGTTTCGTTTCGTTTCGTTTCGTTTTTGTTTCGTTTCGCACTTTACAGGTACCCTACTTAATTTGACCTTGTGACCTTTACCTCAAATGTGAAACTACTTATCATCAGTTTTATGGGGCATTCGTGTTTCACAAACACAGGTTTTATTTATTATTTTGTTTGTTGGTTATAAATGTATCAAGTTGTAATTAATAAATAACAATTAGGGCTCACGATATGATATGTATTGCAACATTTACTCACGATATGATTGAAATCACGGTACAACATTTTTAGCTTGCTGGGATGAAAAAGTCCGGAGAGCTAATGCCATACCCTCATTGTTGTCATCGTTCGTAGACAAAACTTTAACCTGGGCTATATCTCTTGAACTATAAGGGGTAGGGCTTTGATATTTCACATGTAGATACCTTGTGAGAAGACCTTTCATTTGAGACCATGACCTAGTGACCCTGACCTTTGATCTTAACCATTTACCAACTTTTTAATTACTCATACTTTGGCAATATCTTTAGCTCTCTCAGAGATAAGACTAATTTGAATTAAGATGAATAGAATCCTCATAACAATACTTTTTGTATTTTGGAAGTTATTTGATTTTTTACAAAAACCTGCTACCGCAAGCTATGTAATCTTTGATTACCCTATGTTTAATGTAGATATGAAGGTATTTCTGTAATTCGTCAGATATTTTATTAAAACAACAACAAATTAAGATCATTTTTAATTTGAATGATTCGTGAAGTATGGTATTGACTTGAAAAAGCAAAAACAAAACTCAGAGATAATCTTTGACGACTCGGCTTTGAGCATTGCCATGTTGATTTTTTAAAGATAAAACTGAATGCCGAAAACGAGCCATAAGTCAACCATACGGCCTCTTCTTGTATTGTGTATCAAACCGTCGTCAAGAACCACAGTGAATCAATAATCACGGTGAATCGAGAACCGCAGTGAATCGTCACAGCCCTAATAACAATGAACACTCTATATCCACAAATTTTCGGCCACTTGGCCTTTATCAAGTGGAAAAGCACGAATATAAAAGAATTCTACGTAATATCCATAACTGCTGTAACTGAAAGATAATTGTTTTCTCATTATTCATAGTCTTTGATCGACTGTCCTGTTCACTAAATCCAGAGCACCCTGTTTTGGCGATTCTCTCTGAAGTATAATGTTGTCAACTTAAAAATTGATATCCAGTCTATCGAACTCTTTTAGTTTAACAGAAAATGCCTCCTTTTTGGTTGTGCATTGCTTAGTTAAAAATACGACGGAAAATATAATGTCTATGTGAATTTTCTATAGTAAAAACAACTAAAATGCATGATGCCGGACACCATGACGTCAATGTTTACCATTGTTTGTACAGAGAACAATATGGCGGCAGGCTGAAATTAACATGGGAATTTCCCGTAGACATTTTATTTTTCGTATGGCAGGCTAAATACCTACCAAACTCTATGAGCACCAATTCTCAGAAAGTATAATTAGTAGAGACTAGAGAGTAATTCTTTTCCATTACATCAATCATTTTCTGGTCTTGTATTTTGCTTTAGACCCTGATCCCCAGGGTCCTGGAAAATGGGTGTCACTTCGATTTATAAAAGCAAACAACCAGGAGAGCTTCAGTCTCATAAGAGACTTCTGGTATTTAATGATTATTGTTCTCTTGTATTGTTGCATGTATTTATAAATTGTTACTTTGCATTTATTTTCAGCATCTAAAGAAGATTCATGAGCTGATGCAGTTAATTCAGGGAAATTTAACCTCAGCACAATTTGTGTGGCTAGCAGACCAATATCATCAATAGTGACAAACTTTTGAAATGGTTACAAATTTGTAACATACTGACATTATGTGGATTTTTTACTTTGAAGTTGTCAAATCAATTTTCAACACATGCATAATATAATCAATGTTGTTAAGGGACATATATCACATGTAAATATAATTTAAGGAATTATAGCTTGATTAATAGGAATTACCCGGTCTGTTGTCCATCTATCATACAATCATTTATGTTTTATAACTTTCTTAAATGATGCTATTCAATTTGAAGACGTTTACATTTATACCACTTGGTGAGTGTCACTGCTGGTGGACCAGGAGTCCCCGAGGGCACATGTAGCCAAGTTCGATCAATTTCGGTTGATCATTTCTTCAACGCAATCTAAATTTCTGTTATCAAAATTTCTTGAAATTTCTAAAAAGTGGGTCCTGTAGCATCATATCCCACCCATCCTGCTACGTCTTTCGGTACCCTTTTTCGACATAGTAACTTTCATACTTTTTGACATATTACATTGTTTAGATTTAGGATTTAGGATCACTGATGAGGGTTAAGTACCCGAAACGTGCATGTCTGGTCCACATTGCCAATTTTTTTGTTCTTAAATGATGCTATTCAATTTGAAGACGTTTACATTTATACCACTTGGTGAGTGTCACTGCTGGTGGACCAGGAGTCCCCGAGGGCACATGTAGCCAAGTTCGATCAATTTCGGTTGATCATTTCTTCAACGCAATCTAAATTTCTGTTATCAAAATTTCTTGAAATTTCTAAAAAGTGGGTCCTGTAGCATCATATCCCACCCATCCTGCTACGTCTTTCGGTACCCTTTTTCGACATAGTAACTTTCATACTTTTTGACATATTACATTGTTTAGATTTAGGATTTAGGATCACTGATGAGGGTTAAGTACCCGAAACGTGCATGTCTGGTCCACATTGCCAATTTATTTGTTCTTAAATGATGCTATTCAATTTGAAGACGTTTACATTTATACCACTTGGTGAGTGTCACTGCTGGTGGACCAGGAGTCCCCGAGGGCACATGTAGCCAAGTTCGATCAATTTCGGTTGATCATTTCTTCAACGCAATCTAAATTTCTGTTATCAAAATTTCTTGAAATTTCTAAAAAGTGGGTCCTGTAGCATCATATCCCACCCATCCTGCTACGTCTTTCGGTACCCTTTTTCGACATAGTAACTTTCATACTTTTTGACATATTACATTGTTTAGATTTAGGATTTAGGATCACTGATGAGGGTTAAGTACCCGAAACGTGCATGTCTGGTCCACATTGCCAATTTATTTGTTCTTAAATGATGCTATTCAATTTGAAGACGTTTACATTTATACCACTTGGTGAGTGTCACTGCTGGTGGACCAGGAGTCCCCGAGGGCACATGTAGCCAAGTTCGATCAATTTCGGTTTATCATTTCTTCAACGCAATCTAAATTTCTGTTATCAAAATTTCTTGAAATTTCTAAAAAGTGGGTCCTGTAGCATCATATCCCACCCATCCTGCTACGTCTTTCGGTAACCTTTTTCGACATAGTAACTTTCATACTTTTTGACATATTACATTGTTTAGATTTAGGATTTAGGATCACTGATGAGGGTTAAGTACCCGAAACGTGCATGTCTGGTCCACATTGCCAATTTATTTGTTCTTAAATGATGCTATTCAATTTGAAGACGTTTACATTTTAATCCCTTTCATAAATTTAGATAATACATGTATGGTCACAAAGTTGATGCCCAGAACCCAAGGATGTGTCATGTTCATATCTGGAAGGCCAAATTGAAGAGAAATGTTGAAATCTTGTCTCATTACTCTCTGATATCAAAATTTTGGCCTCGACTTTAGAGTTTGACCACCTTCTTTTTAAAACTAACCTTGGACATAACTTTTGAATGATAAGTTACAGGGCTTTCATAGTTCATTTGACAGTGTATTTCTAGAGATAAGACCATTCTAAAAATTCCTAGTGATACCAATTGTCTTGACCTAGTGACCTTTGCCTGGAAGTTTTGCATACTTTTCAGACTACAGCTATTATTGTAGATGACAGAAGTACATTAATGTTTTATAAACATTTATTGTTTTTCCTCTTCATGATTTTTGAAATTATGTCCAAGAATATTGTCTTTTATTTTACTCAGATTTTGAAAATAGTTTTCACATCTAGACAAAATAGAAAATAGGAAAATGCTGTTAGGCTACTCTTTTCCTTTGTATGTGTTTCTTGCTACATTTTGATATATAAATTTATTACATGATTATTAATATAAAAATTAAATACTTGTTTCATTCTACATTATTTGGTCTTTTTTCAGTAACATAAGGCAATGTAGATGAAAAATAATTTGCTGATATCTAGATATTCTTGCTATTTGGGGATGCATTGAAAACTCGTTAACTTTTGAGTTCCTACATCAGTTTATGGTTTTCAAAACCTTCTGCTGGTTTATTCTGTAATCACACTTGAAGCATTAGTTCCTCACAATTTACACACTATGTAAACTTTAGAACATCAAGGTTACAAATAGTTTACGCTAGTTTCAGCAAGATTACACATTTGGA
This sequence comes from Pinctada imbricata, assembly GCA_033119305.1. NCBI lineage: Eukaryota > Metazoa > Mollusca > Bivalvia > Pterioida > Pteriidae > Pinctada > Pinctada imbricata. The sequence continues at coordinate 46,296,347 of VSWD01000014.1, forward strand.
AACTTTTATACACATGGTTTCCAAATAGTTTACGCAAGTCTAAACATGATATTGTAAGATTCCAAATGGCTTACGCAAGTCTGAACTTGATATTGTAAGATTCCAAATGGTTTACGCAAGACTGAACTTGATATTGTAAGATTCCAAATGGTTTACGCAAGACTCGAGTAAGATTCCAAATGGTTTACACAAGTCTGTACTTGATATTGTAAGATTCCAAATGGTTTACGCAAGTCTGAACTTGATATTGTAAGATTCCAAATGGTTTACGCAAGACTGAACTTGATATTGTAAGATTCCAAATGGTTTACGCAAGACTGAACCTTATATTGTAAGATTCCAAATGGTTTACGCAAGACTCAAGTAAGATTCCAAATGGTTTACGCAAGTCTGAACTTGATATTGTAAGATTCCAAATGGTTTACGCAAGACTGAACTTGATATTGTAAGATTCCAAATGGTTTACGCAAGACTGAACCTTATATTGTAAGATTCCAAATGGTTTACGCAAGACTCAAGTAAGATTCCAAATGGTTTACGCAAGACTGAACTTGATATAGTAAGATTCCAAATGGTTTACACACTGCATAAACCAGTGTTTATTCAGATTCCAAATGGTTTACGCAAGTTTCAACAAGATTACACATTTGAAAACTTTTATAACGTCAGTTTCTATATGTTTTACGCTTGCCTGAACTTGGTCTTGAAAGATTCCAAATGGTTTACGCAATGCGTAAACTTGTGTTGATTCAGATTCCAAATAGTTTACGCATGTTTCCATATGGTTTACGCAAGCAGAACCTTTATATCATAAAACGGCAATCAAGTTTACGCAAGGTAAACTTTGCGTAAACTATCTGGAATCCTGAAGTTTCAATTGATTACGCAAGTTGGTGCCTTTAAGTTTCAGTTGCGGAAACTTGATGGAAACTACAAGATTACGCTTGTGTAAACCATTTGGAATTTGAGCGGGTAGTCGGGTTACGCAAAGCGTAAACTTGAGTTTCAGCGACGGAATCCTTGCGTAAACTATATGGAAACTTCATGTTTCCGCAAAGTTTCCATATAGTTTACGCATTGCGTAAACTTGTTTTTTCACCCAGTGTGTATATCATTTTTTACACATCGTCTCGAGACAAGTGCACGTTATATCTTACTCCTCCTTGTCGGATTTATCAAAATTGTAATGGAGACGGAGAAATCAAAATATTACCCGCGATTTTCTGAGCGCCGTCTCGCATTCATTATTCATGTCCCTTGAGAGTTCATCATAGCTTGCAAATTAGCACAAATATTTCGATAGTTTCCATGTGGGTACAAAACCAAATACGTGACATAACTATCAAAAATAAAAATCATATCGCTGAAGTCTATACACCTGTCCATTTTGTCTAATTCACACTGGCGATGTACCAGAGGTCTATATATGTAGTCTATAGTGTCTAATATTGTTATATCCCATGTCTAATTTTCCTCTCTTTCTTTAATAGGTTGTCTACGCTGTGTTTCTGCATCAGGTGTTTTGGTGTCTTGCTGTTCGTTCTACAACCGAGACTGGTGTGAAATCCCTTCATTTCTTTCATTTCAATCTGTGAGTTATATATTATATGTTTTACTGCCTTCAATATTGTTTAATTATAAAAGTCGAGTGCCAAATATAAAATCCAAGCACTCACCATAAAATCCAATCGCACAATACAATTCTAAACTCGTATTTAAGATTTGAGCACTTAATTGAAATTTTGAATGCTCAATCTACATTTCCCGAGTGCTCTTTCAAATTTTTGGTACGACTGCAAAGGAAAATCCCGTTTATTAAATTGCAAACCGGACTGTCCGTCCGTCAGTTCCTTTGGGGGAGATAAATGTTATCAGCGGCATGTTTTCAAACGTTACGGATGATACGAATGAAACACAGGAATAATTTTTTTTTTTGACTTTGTGCAAGAAAATTAAGAAGATTTATTTCAGCAACTAGGGAGAAAATCATACGGAGTATTGACACGTAACATTACATCAAGACGACCCATGACCAAGTTGACCCTGTAAACTAATTATTTTTGTGCCTCAGCCGTTAATTACTTGTAACCTTCACCTTAAATTAAAACTTACTTTAGACATCAATTCTCTAAATGCATCAACCGACGGTTGACCATATTAGATTTGGGTTTTTTGTGTTTTCACTGTATTTATCCTTTTAAATACGATTTCTACTTACTACTTCTCTAATATGTATATCACGCTTCAAGAGAAAATAAACGATCAATTGATTAAACTCATTGAATTGTATTCTAATAGAGAGCGAAAAACTTACATTTGTACATCTGAATCAAAGCATTTCCGGACTGTATTACGTATGTCCTTTTTTTATATTTATTTACATATTCATCTGTGTTGCTTGGGCCCATGGCTTTTGCGGTCTTTATGTGTGTGGTCATCTAACAGTGAGGAGGTTGTTTTACACCACATTTGTACATTCTTCGAGAACTCTGGGTAATCGTAAAAGTGGGAGGAATGATCGCACGTAACACAGGAAAACCACACCATTTGATACTTGTCCTTCCGCATTATTGAGTAGAAGATGGCCGTCCCAAGTCGGAAAGGGTTGCTCTTTAGTCTCATTGGTTTATGTGTGCTGAATGTTTCTAGGTCTTGTGTCTGTTTTTCTTCTCTTGTTATACTCATCTTCTCTCTACAATCTCCTCTGTCTTTTCGCTTCGGATGCTTTGGTGTTTTATCGTTGGTGCTGTAACCAGGTCTGATTGGAGATCCCCTCCCGTCTTTTGTATGAGAGAAAAACAAACACTCAATTTAACGAATTTTTCTATCCTTGGCTGTTATCCACTACAAATAAGTAGTATCATATATCATACAGTTGATAAAGTCAAGGACAAAACTTAAATAAAATTTTACTCTTTCATTAGAATGATAAACTTTAAAGGAGTAGGGCCACGAGACCCCTAAATCGGCCCTCGATTTTTCTCAAGAAATAAATTTCATGGGAAATACTTCATTTCTCTCATGAAAATACACGAATTGTGTTTTGCATCGAGTGTTTTGGCGTTTTGCTGTTGGAGATCTCCTCCCTTCTTTAATGAAAAGAAAAATATCACCAAACAAAGCGTTATTTAACGGTCATGACGTCATGAAGTGACGTCATTTGTATTTTTTGAGAAAATATTGCACAAATTGCTCGGAATTTTCTCTTTTGTGGAAGAATTCAATGTGGCTGCTTGCGTTAACTGAGATAAAACGTTTATGACAAAAGGATATAATGATAATCTTTCACATATAAATTTTCATCTTAGTTAATGCATGTGGCCATTGCTAATTTAATAGAAATATGTAGTTTTTGCATCAATTTCGCGGAATAAGGCCTAATTTGGTATATTCAAAGGGATAAAATCTAATGATAAAAGCAATGTTCACAAAAGATAGATTCGTGATTCAGTAGAGAACGTTTCAAAATGTCAAATCACAGTTAAAAATTCTATGAAGTACAATGTTCAAAATTAGGGCCAATATTGGGCTTCGTAGCCCTACCCCTTTATTAAAATTGTTGTTGAATATATTTGAGATACGACATTTTTATAGAAGCTAAATCAGTTTTCATATTTTGATTTTTTTTTCCGAAATGAACAAATTCGTAGATTCGTTTACAGTCTGTGATCTAATCACAAATACTTCATGTTTTTTTGGTACTAGGCTCAGGCGGTTGACGGGTGTTGTTCTCCGGTTTCTCTGGTAGAGGAGCAGGCTTCTCCTCATCATTGGTTGTCCCCGGATTTTTATCGCCTCCTCCATAATATCCTGAAAAAGATATAATTCGCATATACATCTTAGACTGCGATTACCGATATCAGTCTACATATATTGTCAATGCAAGGTCCGGTCCATTTGAAATTCTGGCGGTGGCTTTGAAAAACAATGTTTACTGTGAATATTGAAAACAAATTGCTCCTTATATGATCTTGCTCTTATGAGTACGAGTCCATGCATATAATATGATTTGTAGAATTACCACCAAATTCAGCTTCATCATCCTGAATTTTTTTTTAATCTGTCTTAAACTTTTCGGCCTGCTTCGCTCATTATACTTTTCTATCGACATATGATAATGAAAAAAAAAATAGAATACCACAAAAACGATATATCATATTCACTTTTTATTTATACACGTGTTTTGGCTGTATCAATAGCCTCTTCAGACGAACAAAGTATTGGTTCTTGCAATATATCGATGTAAAAGCATGATAAGGTATAAGATTAAGTACTGTGCACTCTTAGGCAACGTATGCTTACCTCAAGGGGAAAGTAAATAAATGATACTTTCAGTTTTACCTGAAGTGGCCTAAATCAGATAAATTGGTCAAGTGAGCATGTTTTAAAGAATGTGGGCGTACATTATCATGTTCTGTTTAACACAGGTTTATATATATCAATAAAGATCTGTTCCTTAGTTGTGACCATAGAGTAATCATCTGTTTGATAAATTGGCATAACTTTAAAATTTCTCTTTGCTACATTCAAATACGTTTTGATACAAAAAGAATCCTTTTTTTAGGAAGTTTAATATTACTTTTATGAACGGAAATGCGTTGATTTAACTGTTTGGTGGAACCTATGTATTCTTCCTTGCATTTATCACATAGTAAAACATAAATGAGTTATAGAAGATCCTGACGATAAGCTCAACACCACTTTATTTTTATATGTACCTGGTTTTTTTTTCTTATTTCAAAATAAGTACCTGAATGTTAAAACTAAAAATACTTTCCTTCAATTAAGATATCACATATCTTTTGTTTTTACACATATACTTGTCAAAGTTTCTAACTTACCATTCTACGGGCATGAATTTTCGTTATTGTAGAATTGAAATTATTTTAATGATATTTGAATATGAGATACCCATATTTCACTGTTTTAAAATGGAGAAAAACGAAACTTGTGACAAAGACCTGACGAAATTTGAATTTTGAACACTTTTCCCGAGTTTCGCGTATTTTATAAGTAAATTACAATGAAACACCACTTAAAGAATTGTTAGTACCCTGTTTGATCAGAAAACCATAAATTAAATGGAATGCATTTGTTAAAAAACGATAATAAGCAAACAAAACTAAACGAATTTGCCGTAAAATGGCTACTTGCGCATAAATCGTGTGGATGATGCGTAAAATGAGCTTCCATTAACCAAAAATCTTTTTTTTTTAATTTGCATGAATAGTGGCAAAGCGCAGGAAACAATCTTATACCGCATTCGCAGGAAATGCTTCAACACAAATCCCTACCCGGTACATCAATGATAACGAAAGTGTTATCAACTCATAACGAATCAGAAAATGTGCAAGCATATCACGGCGAAACAACATTATCAACCGCCTATATTTCAAAATTAAAAAACGAATAGCACGATAACATAAGAAATTCTCTATTGTAGCTTTTTTTCAGTCAAGAGACAACTTTTTCATACCAAACGGAAATGGACGATTCTTTGCTAAAATGCTGTCGGATTTGAAGATACACATCACAGGATGATCAAATTTTACTCACACTTGAAAAACTTTCGTTATTTTTAAAAATGTAGGTATTGAATAATTGATTTCTACCAATCGTAGAATTCAAGTAAGTCAATAAATGGTAAGTTAGTAAGTCTTTAAATGGTAAGTATTTTTATATTCATTTACATATTCATCTGTGTTGCTTGGGCCCCTGCGTTTTGCGGTCTTTTTTTGTGTGTGGTCATCTAGCTGACAGTGAGGAGGTTGTTTTACACCACAATTGTACGTTCTTCGAGACTTCTGGGTAATCGGAAAAGTGGGAGGGTTGTGCGCACGTAATCCAGGATAACCACACCTTCTGCTATTTCCGTGGCAGATGGGCGTCCTAAGTCGGCACCGGTTGCCCATTGGTCTCGTTGGTTTATGTGTAGTCCTTTGTGTTTGATGTTTCGGTGTTGTGCATTGACGTTCCTTGTCCCTTATGCGTCTCTTTTCGTGCTTGTCTGCTTTGTGTTTTTGCATTGAGTGTTTTGAGGTTTTGCTGTGGGTGCTACAACCTGGTGTTGTGGGAGATCCCCTCCTTCGTTTTAGAAATTTTGACTAGTAAAGAAACACCTTCAGAAACTAAATTGTTTTCTCTTTCAAATTAAGCCCTTGTGAATAACTGTTTCAGATTTTTTGGTTTCCTTTTGCTTTTAATCAGTTTTGTCTCATTTAGTATATTTTCTACTTTTTCACTCATTTTAATTGATTTAGATTTTTGTTTGCTTCGTGAAAAATTTCGGTATTACATTATTGAAATGTTGTAACAAAAAGTAACACATCTTCTGATTTCTTTTCTTTAGTTTTTAATAATTCGGCTAAAGGAATCTTTTTGGCCAAGTCAATCACTTTATGTATAAGGGAATCTCTAATGTTTCCTGATCCTGATGGACTCGTTTTCCGTGTTAACGCAGATATGAACTGCAAATCCACTTACCTCATCTATTGTATCACATGTCCATCGTGCGAGGAAAATTACATCGGTCAAACGGGAAATTCTCTATGCGAACGAGTTAGGGTACACAAACAACAAATACGACACCCTAACTTAAGACAAATCCCGCTTTATTGACACCTGGATGAATATGCAAATGGCATATGCAAAATCTTCCTTTTTTAAAAAACCTAAAAACCGATGCAAGCTACAGAAAAACATTGGAACAAAAGTTCATAAGACAATTCCGGGCCAAATTGAACGTTTTATCAACAAAAAAGAAGCGCTGGAATGAATAATGAACAATCAACAAACAAATGCCGTCACAGTTATGTCGCTAACAATCGCAACTCCCTGAAGATTCCCTGGAGGGATGAAACCATTAGGAGAACATTATAGTGCAAAAATTGCGATGTTCTAACAAAATTGATTTCTAAACTTAATATATTTCCGCTGTTTTGATTTCAATTTTTCAAATATATATATATATATATATATATATATATATATATATATATATATATATATATATATATATATATATATATATATATACGTACTGTCCCTTGTTCCGTCTGGATACAAGTACATATTCGTGTATCCAGAGGGCTCAAGGGATGTACTGTCCCTTCCGCTGGGTTTAAACACGTTTAGTGTCGTGGTCGCTTGTACCTTTTTTTGTGCTTTTATATATATATATATATATATATATATATATATAGATAGATAGATAGCACAAAAGAGGTGAAAACAACCACGTTCACTATTCAGACAATGTCGGATCAGCCCAACAAAGGGCGAATGCACGTCGCTTGGAAAAAAAAGATATAAAAGCACAAAAAAAGGTACAAGCGACCACGACACTAAACGTGTTTAAGCCCAGCGGAAGGGACAGTACATCCCTTGAGCCCTCTGGATACACGAATATGTACTTGTATCCAGACGGAACAAGGGACAGTACGTCCCTCATTCCGTTCGGACACAAGTACATAAAAAAAAAAACATACACACACTCTCATGCTAGTCAGAACCTGTACTATACTGAAGCTCGAAAGGCTATAACTAGTAGCCAGGTACATGTAGGTAAGATGTACTGTCCCTTCCGCTGGGTTTAAACACGTTTAGTGTCGTGGTCGCTTGTACCTTTTTTTGTGCTTTTATATATATATATATATATATATATATATATAAAATATATATATATAAAGAGCACAAAAGTGGTGCGAGAGACTCACGACATTAAATTAATTTACCTCAAATTTTCAGAGCACCTCGGCTCCTTCTTATTTTTTTCCTGTGCTTTATATATATGTATATATATATATATATATATATATAAAAGCACAAAAAAAAAGGTACAAGCGACCACGACACTAAACGTGTTTAAACCCAGCGGAAGGGACAGTACATCCCTTGAGCCCTCTGGATACACGAATATGTACTTGTATCCAGACGGAACAAGGGACAGTACGTCCCTCATTCCGTTCGGACACAAGTACATAAAAAAAAAACATACACACACTCTCATGCTAGTCAGAACCTGTACTATACTGAAGCTCGAAAGGCTATAACTAGTAGACAGGTAGGTAATATTCTCAATTCATGAACCAAAGCAGACCCCGCGAGGGGCGAGACCAGGTGCCTAGGTTGAGTCAGCGTCTCCTGTTTGCATGCAACACCCGCTGCCAAAAAGTCTGGACGGACTGATCGATAGAAACACGTCCAAGACTTCTATAGGTTCAAAAAAAAAAAACACTGAAAAGATGCTGGTCCGGCTGATCCGACATTGTCTGAATGGGCTGATTTGGGCTGAATTGGGCTGATCCGACATTGTCTGAATAGTGAACGTGGTTGTTTTCACCTCTTTTGTGCTGTCTATATATATATATATATATATATATATATATATATATATATATATATATATATATATATATATATATATATAAAAGCACAAAAAAAGGTACAAGCGACCACGACACTAAACGTGTTTAAACCCAGCGGAAGGGACAGTACATCCCTTGAGCTACTAGTTATAGCCTTTCGAGCTTCAGTATAGTACAGGTTCTGACTAGCATGAGAGTGTGTGTATGTTTTTTTTATGTACTTGTGTCCGAACGGAATGAGGGACGTACTGTCCCTTGTTCCGTCTGGATACAAGTACATATTCGTGTATCCAGAGGGCTCAAGGGATGTACTGTCCCTTCCGCTGGGTTTAAACACGTTTAGTGTCGTGGTCGCTTGTACCTTTTTTTGTGCTTTTATATATATATATATATATATATATATATATATATATATATATATATATATATATATATATATATATATATATATATCCAAAATATGATTAAAAAATCCAACGTAAAGAAGAATAAAATAGAAAAAAATGTTAAAGCACCACGTACAATAACGATGTATTATTTTCACCTATTTTATTGTTACACGTGTTTCGGCCGTATCTAAGGCCTCTTCAGACAATAATGTACGAAACAAAGTATTGGTACATGCATTATATTGATGGAAAAGCATGATAAGTAAATACGATTGAGAACTAAGCACTCCTTGGTCACGTATGCTTACTTCAAGGGAAAAGTAAATAAAAGATATTATCAGTTCTACCTATAGAAAGAACTGAATCAGATAAATTGGACAAGTGAACATGTTAAAAGGAAGGATTCCTTTAGCAGAATTAAGAAAAACTAAAGAGACTCATCAGTAGACGTACTGCCATTTGTCACAACATTTAATAAATATAATCCTGAAATTTTTCATGAAGCATACACTAATCTAAACCAATTAAAAATGAGTGAAAAACTAGAAAATATATTAAATGAGACAAAACTGATTAAAAGCAAAAGACAACCAAATAATCTAAAACAGCTACTCACAAGTGCCAAATTTGAAGAAGAAAACAATGTAACTACTCAAGGTGTTTCTAAGTGTAAAAACAAAAGGTGTAAGATATGTGATATCTTAATTGAAGGAAAGTATTTTAAGTTTAAGAATACAGGTACCTATTTTGAAATTAAGAGAAATTTAACATGCACATCAAAAATATTGTTCATGTTTTACAGTGTGATAAATGCAAGGAAGAATACATAGGTTCAACCAAACAGTTAAATCAACGTATTTCCCTTCATAAAAGTAACATTAAGCTCCCTCAAAACAGGATTCTTTTTGTATCAAAACATATGTTTGAATGTAGTAAAGGGAATTTTATTGTTATGCCAATTTATCAAACAGATGATTATTCTATGATAACCATTAAAGAGCAGAGTTTTATTGATAGATTTATACCTATGTTAAACAGAACTTGATAATTTACGCCCGCATTCCTTAAAACATATTCACTTGACCAATTTATCTGATTCAGCACTTCCTATAGGTAGAACTGATAATATCTTTTATTTACTTTTCCCTTGAAGTAAGCATACGTGACCAAGGAGTGCTTAGTTCTCAATCGTATTTACTTATCATGCTTTTCCATCAATATAATGCATGTACCAATACTTTGTTTCGTACATTATTGTCTGAAGAGGCCTTTGATACGGCCGAAACACGTGTAACAATAAAATATGTGAAAATAATACATCGTTTCTGTGGCACTTTAACATTTTTTCTATATAGATATAGACATATATAAAGCACAGGAAAGAAATAAACAACAACGTTAAGTATTCAGAAAATGTCGGATCGGCCCAAAGGCTGATGCATGTCTCTCGTCAAAAAAAGATTTAAAGAGCACAAAAATGGTGCGAGAGACTCACGACATTAGATTAATTTACCTCAAATTTTCAGAGCACCTCGGCTCTTTCAGGAGACAAACAGAACATATATTCAGAACAAATGAAAAGAAGAAAAAAATGATGAAAAAAAGAGTAAGAATTATAGTATTGTGTGGCTATGCTCTGGAAGGCATGTCATAAAACCATGGCAGTCAAAAACTGTAGAGGGACGTTAGAATGTTAGGCAGACAAATAAAAGGGGACGTGGAAACCATCCATTCTGCTTAGACATGATCGCTAGCGAAGGAATCATTGAGTAAAACGAGGGAATGACTGGCAGGAGAAAATGAATGAAAAAGAATGAAATTAGACCGCCATCTAGCGGATAAACGGTATTACTACGAAGATGGAATATTTATTGAAATTATCTTAGTTACTTAAGAAAAATAACGGATACTGGAGAAAATGGGCAAATAAAAGGTGAGATGAATAGAAAAATACACACAACACCTCGACGTCGGGTGTGGCTAGCCAACAGGGGATGCTTACTCCTCCCGGGCACCTGGTCCCACCTCTAGCTTGCTAGGGGTTCGTCGATGCTCAATTTGGTGCTCTATTGTGAGTGCTGTTGAGATTATTGTCAGAATCTTCTTTAACTCATTTTAAATTAAGAAAAACAAGGCAAACACCCCGAAATGAAACATGCATCCATACTGTAGCAAAGTGACCGGTGAACTGACAGTTAAATGACTTATTAAATCGATCGTGTAACTGGTTTGAAAAATTGTCGGTCCAAAATTCGATGGCTTCCTTTTCAAGGTCATGTGGAATATTACTATATAGACTTGTTACGTCAAATGTTGTTGGTATAGTACCTTTAGATACTTAGAACGGAATATTGTTTGAGTTATCGATACCATCTCTAACATAAATTTCTAGGTGTTTAAGAATTGGTTGAAGTAATATATCGACAATATTAATTACTAAGTCTGTGTTTATGACAGGATGGAGCTGCAATTTTCGGTCTGAATTTTAAGTCTTCGGATTGGGATTTTCTATTAAGAATTTTGTAATTTAATTGCTTCCTTAATTTTTTTCGGATTTGTGAATTTTTGAAAGCCCATAGAAATTGCTGGTTTTATAATCAAAATTGATCAAGTATTTTAGTTCTTTTTTTTTTTTTGGTTAGAATTTTATCAAACTCATTGTAGCGTTTATTGATATTTGAAATCATACTTTTGTTCTTATTTGAATCAAGCGCTCTATAATTTGTTTGATCATTAATCATTTCATCAGCTTTATCCTTATAAAGTCTTTGTTCATTAAAACTACAACACTTCCTTTTTCTGCCTCTTTTATAATGATGTCTTTTAAATTTTGTCCGTTTAAAAGATAAGTTTTGGGGTACATGTGAATTTTCAGTGAAATTTGAATTTCACAAATCTAGTAATAATGAGCAGACCTTTAAAGTCGAGATCGAAAACGACATCGATTGATCGTATCAAGATGTCATTTATGTTATAACATGAGACGTTAGGGGATGTGGCGCCCGATATGTTGGAGAAACAAGTCCGGCCTTAAAATCTCGTTTTAGAAGTCATCCGTATCAGATAAGAAACTCACATCACAAAAAGCAAAGAAATTCCCTTTATAATCACTTCGTTAAGTACAACCATTCCATTTCGGATATAACTATTACATCGGTTCAGTCTTTTCCTAAACTTAACAAGAGGCCGAGGGGCCACATCGCTCACCTGAGAACACTGGGTAATGGGTATGTTGAGAGAAGACAATATGTATTAAAAGTTGTCATTTATGAAAACAGGTTAACACAAGACATAAAATAACATATAATTAAACAAAGCACACAAGACTGAACAAAACAACAGTTAGTAATATGACATAAAAAATGCATGCACATAAATTAAGGCAGCATGAGAGAAGAGAATAAGAAAAATATCAGTTTTTGCATAAAAGTAATTAAGGCCATAAAGACGTCAAAATTAGTGATTGGATTTAAACAAAATGAACAAACTTGAATCATACATCCTTCTAGATCACTCAGATACCATTAGTTTTTCAATACATGCAGCGGTTCTGGAGAAGAAGATTTTTAAAGAGGGGTACCATCTGGGACCAATTTGACCTCGCCCTGGATCCACCCCGGTAGGGATCCAATTGAAATGAACAAACTTGGTAGGGGACCTTTAGTACTTCATGCATACCAAGTTTAATAAAAAATCTCCGAGCGGTTTCAGAGGAGAAGATGAAAATGTGAAAAGTTAACGGACGGACGGACGGACGCCGGACGCCGGACAATCCGGTATGACAATAGCTCCCTTTGAGCCTTTGTCTCAAGCTAAAAAGACAATATTTTGTCCGGTTCCTATCTTCTAATTGAAAAAAAATTGACAACAGATGTCGTTATAGAAATTTTGACCCCCCCCCCTGTTTTTATAATCTTTGCAATAAAAGAATTATTATAAATTCAAATTGTACATGTTGTAAATCAAAAATGCTATCACACAAACATTTATTAATTTAATTTTACCTAGAATATAGCTTTTGATATATCAATATGAACCCAAGGGGAATTAATATGGAGATAATGCCAAACTTCATAAAAAATGCCGAAGTAAAAAAAAATGGCCAAATTGGCATTAAAATTATTCAGAAAAGTTAAAAATTGCATTCAAAGCTTAAAAAGTGGAGGAAAAATGAAAAATAATGAAAAAAAAAATTTATGCCCCAGTTGGGATTTGAACTCGCTACCTTGGGACTCATTGACACACTGAAAACATACCTATTTAAAGTAATAAAAAATCATTAAAAATCTAAAAGTGAAGATATTGAAAAAAATTCATCACTGTTACATTCCTTATAATAATTCTGATAAATGTTAGAACAATCATTCATGGGAAGAACCATAAAATGCCAAAAATGATGAAAATGACCATCCCCCCTTCCTTTTTTACAGTGTTAAAAAAATCATTGAAAATTCAAATATAAACTTTTCAGCAAAATTCTTTCACTTAAGCATTCCTCTGCTTAAAAATGGCTAAATCAAACTAAACTAGAGCAGAATTTTTCAGTAAGAAAGAAAATATTAAGAGAAATATCAATTTTTGCATTAAAAATACAATGTCGAAAAAGACGTCAAAAACGCGTCAAAAATTAGTTATCGGATTTTAACGAAATGAACAAACTTGAATCATACATCCTTCTAGATAACATAGATACAATTAGTTTTTCAATCCATTCAGTGGAACTGGAGAAGAAGATTTTTGAAGAGGGGTACCCTCCGGGGCCTATTTGACCCCGCCCCGGATCCATCCCTGAAGGGATCGAGCCGAAATGAACAAACTTGGTAGAGGACCTTTAGTACTTCATGCATACCAAGTTTCATCAAAATCCTCCAAGCGGTTTCAGAGGAGAAGATGAAAATGTGAAAAGTTAACGGACGGACGGACGACGGACGCCGGACAATCCGGTATGACAATAGCTCACTTTGAGCCTTTGGCTCAGGTGAGCTAAAAATCTAGGTAAAACGGAAATCAAAAAACGCCGACTACAAGAGGATTTTGCTTGGATCATGAAACTCCAAACTGCGTACCTCTTGGTTTAAACGATCGAATTTATGGACAAGTAAGCATTTCCTAGACGTCAACTAATATTAATGTATTTTTAATCCGCCAAAACACTAAACGGAAGCATAGGTCTCATGGAAGACGACGAAACCGAAAACTCAGAATAAGATCTAGATTACACCTTACGCTCAACGATCTTCTGACCATTGCACGCAACGGCGGCAGACATGAACTGCTTCATGCTCTCTCATAAGTTTCAGCAGTTTAATTGAAATCTATCTTGGATGAAGCAGAGAATGCATTCTTAAGGAATACTGAATGATTCAGACTAAGTATCATTGTTGCATTCGCACAGAATAAACTTTATCCAGTCGTTAAAAACATCCCCCTAAAAAACTATTCATAAAAATTCCATTTACTAACAAAGGTTTTGATCTTCTAAACATCTCTAATACTTTCGGGATCATCGTGTACAAAGTAAACATCAAAGAAGTACCTATAACTGTTATTCAGTCTCAAAGTCGAGAAGTCAAAGCAAAATCGTAGGAACTCCCATCGAAACGGTTGCGAACTATTCCTAAATATTTTTAGAATTCAGAACCTCCTCTTATTTGTTACAAGTAAAAGAAACAAATTAGAAATCTCGTATTTAACTACAATAAAAGAAGGGAGGAGATCTCCAACAAGACCCCGTTGCAGCATCAACAGCAAAACACCAAAACACCCTATGCAAAACACAAAAGACGAGTACAGCACGAGAAAGAAAAGAGACATACGACATGTAAACATCAAACACAAAAGACTACACATAAACCGACGAGACCAATGGGCAATAGGTGCCGACTTTGGACGGCCGTTTGTCACGTAAGTAGCAAATGGTGTGGTTATCCTGGATTACGTGCGCAAAACCCTCCCACTTTTCCGATTACCCAGAGGTCTCGAAAAACGTACAATTGTGGTGTAAAACAACCTCCTCACTGTCAGATGACCACACACAAACAAGACCGCAAAACGCAGGGGCCCAAGCAACACAGATGAATATGTAAATGGATATAAAAATAGGGCGTACGTAATAAAATCCGTGCTCTGCCGCCGCGAGCTCATATACAAAACACCAATGCAGAATACACAGAACAGACACCCACAGAAAGAGACGCAAAAGGGACAAGGAACACCAACTCACATCATACAAACATTAATCATAAAAGACCACACATAAACCAACGAGACCTATGGGCAACCGGTGCCGACTTAAGTCCTAAGTCGGCACCGGTTGCCCATTGGTCTCGTTGGTTTATGTGTAGTCCTTTGTGTTTGATATTTCTGTGTTGTGCGTTGACGTTCCTTGTCCCTTACGCGTCTCTTTGTGCTTGTCTGCTTTGTATTTTTGCATTGAGTGTTTTGGCGTTTTGCTGTGGGTGCTACAACCTGGTGTTGTTGGAGATCCCCTCCTTTGTTTTATATCTAGACTTATTTCATGTTGCAGTGTGGAGTTGGTAATACAATTCCCCGCGACCCGATGTTTGAAGTGTTTTAATATCTTAACGTTCTCTAACTTGACTCAGTTGTAATGTCTTCTACGCAGGATCATAATTCACCTTTCACCGATCATTTCATCGTGAATTTTTAAGGTCGCCTCGTATCAAATTAACTCCTTTGAGATTACCCTCTATTACTACAGTCACTTTCCCATCATCAACATTTAACAGTAAGAAACTTTTTTCCTCACAAAAAGTACTTCTATCACCTCTATAATTAAAACCCCGTAGACAAATTGCACCCACTTCTCCATCTTCAGGATCTACATTTAACAACAAACATAGAGGGTTCTAAACCATTTGCAGGTGCAACGGGAAAAGATGCGGTATGTGTCCGCTCATCAATTGTAATTCCACAACAATTAGATCTAGTGTTAATGGGCAGACCTTTAAAATCGAGATTGATAAGGACATTGATTGATCGTATCAAGATGTAATCTATGTCATTACATGACACGCCAAGGGATGTGGCGCCAAATATGTAGCGGAAACAGGCCAGGCCTTAAATTCTCGTTTTCGAAGTCATTCGTATCAGATAAGAAACTCGCGTCAGAAAAAAAACAAAGAAATTTCCTATATAATCACTTCGTTAAATACAATCATTCAATTTCGGATATAACAATAACTCCAGTTCAGTCATTCCAAAAACTTAATAATCAAAGTAAAACTGAAATTAAAAAACGCCGCTTACAAGCTGAACTTGCCTGGATAACCAAACTACACACTGCGTACCCCTTTGGTCTAAACGATCAGATCTATGGACAAGGAAACATTTCTTCGACCTTTTCAAATATTAATTTTTTTTTCAATCCGCCCTAACACTAAAAGGAAGCATAGGTCTCACGGTAAAAGGCGAAA
The DNA here is from genome assembly GCA_033119305.1 of Pinctada imbricata. Classification (NCBI taxonomy): domain Eukaryota; kingdom Metazoa; phylum Mollusca; class Bivalvia; order Pterioida; family Pteriidae; genus Pinctada; species Pinctada imbricata. Next base: position 46,312,538 of record VSWD01000014.1, read on the forward strand.
CAAAAGACTCAGAAAAAGAGCTAGAGTAGATCGTACCCTCCAAGATCTACTGAACATTGCACGGAACGGCGGCAGACATGAACTGCTACATGCTCTCTCTTCAGTTCCAGCAGTTCAATTAAAATCTATCTTGGATGAAGCACTGGTTGCATTCTTAAGAAACACTGATTGATTCAGGCTAAATATCATTGTTGCATTCGCACAAAATAAACTATGTCCTTTGGTTAAAAACACCTCCCCTAAAAGACGATTCATAAAAATTCCATTTATTAACAAAGGATTTGATCTTCTGAACATCTCTAATATTTTTCGGGATCATCGCGTACAAAGTGCCATTCCTCAATATTTTGAATATTGAGAACCTCCTCTTATTTGTTACAAATATAAGAGAACTATTCGAAATTTCGTTTATAACTACAACAAAGTTACACAAGATCCTAAAATACTTGAATCATGTCCTGCTTCTTGAGAATGTGCAACGTCTGCATATCGATATAAACCAGCTGGTCATATTAGTACACGTGACTTTTCAATTATCAAAGACAGGCAGCTCCGTGGTCTTCTAAAGAAAGGACCTAAGTATAGAATCCCATCCAAGATAGATTTTATCAAATGTCGCGAAGTGCTAAAGGAAGCTTTAGATAACTATACCAAACGATGGTGTAAATCGGAAGGAGTCGAATCGCATGCTCTGAATGACTGGAAAAACCTCATTTTGGATATTACCGATATTCGAATAGATAACTACATGTACCACACAAATCCTCAACTTTTTGAAAATCCAATTTTTAAATCTGAAAGATATTTCAAATCCAAGTTACGTAGCTTACATGAAAAATATGTCTTCGCGCCTGCAGACAAAGCAGCCGACAACACCATAATTATTTGAAAACGCTACTACATATCAACTTTAGTTTCGGAACTTTCCTCTACTAATACTTATTTCGAAAGCAACGAAAGTGTCCCCAATATTTTGAACAAACATAACAGTGAAATTTCTTCTTTTAACATCCCTATTTCTAAATTGGATCTCCCTACAATATACTGTATACCAAAACTTCACAAGTCTCCTTACAAAGAAGGGAGGATATCTCCAACAAGTTTCGATACATTGCTAATTATAGCAACTGCTCAACAACAATTTTGTCTAGAAATCTGACGTCAGCACTCACGGCTATAAAGGAACACGTGCCAAAATACTGTGAAACTGTCATGAACAGGAATGGCATAAACTTCTTTTGGTCTATTAAAAATTCAGGGGATGTGATTGACAAAATGAAATCAAGAAATTTTGAAGCAAATACGATATCTTCATACGACGTTTCTAATAATTACACCACGCTTCCTCACGACAAAATAAATGATCGACTGTCCAAACTCATTTAATGGTGTTTTGATCGAGAGGGGAAAACTTATTTTTGTACTTCCGAATCGAAGGGTTTCTTTTCCGCCATAGATCACAAATCATACAAATCATGGACATGCGGTGACCTCTGTATTGCCTTGTCCTTCCTTTTGGACAATATTTATGTAAGATTTGGTGAGAAACTCTACAAGCAGGTTGTAGGGATTCCAATGGGTACAAATTGTGCGCCTCTTGTTGCCGATTTATTTTTATACACGTATGAAAAGGACTATATTCAAAATCTTCAAAAACAAAGAAAAAATGATGATGTGAAATGTTTCATTGGTACTTCTAGGTACCTGGATGATATTCTTACCATCGACAATCCTGATTTTGAGAAATATAAAAATGTCATTTATCCACAAGAATTGATTTTAAACAAGGCAAACGTTTCAAACACAGAAACACAATTTTTGGACCTAAATATCAAAATTGTTAATGGAGAGATCCATACATTATGTCAAGTGTGTACGACAAAAGAGATGATTTTGGATTTAACATAGTAAATTTCCCCTGGGTTGACGGTGATGTTCCTAGATTACCGTCCTATGTTATCTATATTTCACAGCTCATCCATCCGGTATGCTAGAGCATGTGCTGATGTTTTGGATTTTCATAGTAGAAATTTACAAATTACAAAGAAACTTTTACGACAAGGTTTTCGCTTTCATAAACAAGTAAAGACTTTCTGGAAATTTTACAAAAAATATTGTCAACTTCTTCTGAAATTCGGACCAATACAGTCAACAGAGTATATTACTTTGGGTATTTCACAACCTGCATTTTATTGTGACATTATTAACAAGATAAGAAGTATCAAATATAGAAAACATCACTATCGAAAATGTGTCAGAATCATCAAACGCCTTTTATACCGTGGGTATGATCCTAATGTCACCAGACGGACACTAGGCTTAGTACAGTCTTGTACATGCGCACTCTTAAAACTTGCACTCTGACTGACTGTGACGACAGGACTTCATGACGGGCCATGTCCAAACCTCTTTAGAGAAGACAGGGCCCCGACCACCTGTCCTCTCTGAATGTCAGTCGGACTCCTCGGGTGATAACATACATGAGCTCGCGGCGGCAGAGCACGGATTGTATTACGTACGCCCTCTTTTTATATCCATTTACATATTCATCTGTGTTGCTTGGGCCCCTGCGTTTTGCGGTCTTGTTTGTGTGTGGTAATCTGACAGTGAGGAGGTTGTTTTACACCACAATTGTACGTTCTTCGAGACCTCTGGGTAATCGGAAAAAGTTGGAGGGTTGTGCGCACGTAATCCAGGATAACCATACCTTCTGCTATTTCCGTGGCAGATGGCCGTCCTAAGTTGGCACCAGTTGGCCATTGGTCTCGTTGGTTTATGTGTAGTCCTTTTTTTATGTTTCTGTGTAATGCGTTTACGTTCCTTTTCCCTTACGCGTTTCTTTGTGCTTGTCTGCTTTGTGTTTTTGCATTGGGTGTTTTGGGGTTTTGCTGTGAGTGCTACAACCTTGTTTTGTTGGAGATCCCCTTCTTTGTTTTGTGGTTAAACTGTGGGTGCTGCAACCTAGTGTTGTTGGAGATCCCATCCTTTCTTCCACAAATTTTTTAAAATATTTATTCAAAATTTTATCCCCACCTTTTTCCTTGTGGAATTTTGATTTATTTTAAGCAACCGATTTATCTTGAAAATGGGTTTTATGGAAAAAAATTCCTTCAGTCGAAATTTTCATTCGAATTCTTTTAAATCTCTTTTTCATTCGGGGATATTAGAGTTCGGAGTTGGCAAAGTTTCAATCCTAATTTTAGGCCTTTGATTTGATCTTTTGAAAGCTTATTAGATGTCATGACAAATTTATGACTTTAAGTTTCAGATCTGTAATGTTAAGGAGGTAGTTTTAATCCCTTTCCTTCCTTGAAAAATATTGGTTTTGATTAACAGTTTCATTTCTTTTTTCTCTTTTTATAGGTCTATTTCGAAATATCTGTCCATTATAGAGAGCTCCATTTCTATTGCCAAAGTTTCGTTCTTTTCTCTGTCTTCCGTCACTATCATATTTGCAAAAAATCATTTCTTGGAAAACCATGTTCGTACTTATTACCGACTATTTCGTGAACTGTCTATTCTTTTCTTTGATGATTGGTGGTGCCTTGGTGACTGGTATCCATTATTTTCTCCGCTTCTCTCGCGATTTGAGTTGAAAGTCTTAATTTCATGCTAACTAATGTTGCTTTTTTCTTCAATTGATTTTGATTTCTGGAGGTTCTTGAGTCTTCCAATCTCATTGTGTCTTCTGTCAGCTCTTCTCTTTTCGTCCTATTTTTCATATTGTGGTCACATGTGTTCAACTCTCGTTTTTGTGTCATTTTTTTTTTACTTTTTCTCCTCCACTTTTATATTCTTGAGCCAAAGATCCCCGAGAATATCAAGCGTATCTGGAGGACATTAATCAGTTATTTCTAAAGAAAGTCCCTCGTCGATTTCCAAGTACATGGTGGTGTAGTGGACGACTTTATCCTCCAAAATTTGAATTTGCGCATTTAGCTGGTGTGATGTCTTCTCCCTTAATTTATTTGGAATGTACATATCCTCTGTTTTGAAAAATTCACTGTAAAATCTGAAGGTACATGTATATGACAGAGGTTCCTTTAAGGCTTAAAGGCCGACGGTGGACTACATAAGGGGACAGGTAAATTTTCTGTCATTTCCTCACTGACCGCTATAGGGTTAACATCTCCTATTGGTATCTGATTGGTTCCCTTTAATCCTTTTACCCCTATCAATTTTTGATTGACAGCTTAAAACATATGAGACTCTGGTATCTCATTAGCATAATAAAGGATTACCTATCGGTTTGTCTTTGATGAAACACGCCGCTCGCAGGCGGCGTTGTCTTCAAAGACGGTATGCCACGCCTATCAAGCTTATGGTATACTTATTAGCGACCGGGTGGTTCCCAACGTCGGCTTTAGATATTATTATAATCAGTATTATATACAGCAATAGATATCACCATAGACTCTGATGTCATGTATAAGCTTTGAAGGAAAAAATAAATGAATAAAAAAGAATTTCAGTTTTGCACCATTTTACACCTTTAAGTTTGAAATGTCGTCTCGATGGCTCTCCAGAACCTCTTATATATTTTGCTATTTTTAGACAAAAATCATATATTTCCAGAAAAATGGGAAACATCATAATTTAGGAAAAAAATATATTTGGGTGTTTTTTTCTTTAATTTCTAATGAAAAGAAGACACTCTTCTTGAAGAAAAAAATATAAGGATCCGATGAAAATTACATTACGCTATCAAAGTTGCAACCTTATAAATTTATTTTTTAGAAAAAATGACAAAATTCGTAAATTCGAATGTTGCTCATTCCGGGGTTAGCAACCGTTTCGATGGAAATTCTCACGATTTTGCATTGCCTTCTCGACTTTGAGACTAAATAACGGTTAGGTACATCTCTGATGTTTATTTCATCTCCATGATGACGTCGTAGCAAGATTTTATATATACATTTCATAGCGTCGAAACATTTCAATAAATGATCATGACGTACATTTCACAGAATCTTATTTATTTTCATTCAAACAAACATGTACTCCTGTTCATGTAGTGAAATTTGTTTAAATATTGGCTCAACACGAAAACTGTGCTCGAATAATCAACGAATGGGCAATGTCGTGTTAGTCCGAGTCAGTTTCGTAAATTGCTATGAAATGGAGCATTACGTTGCATAATTCGCTCAAAATTACCAATTTTACTGACCTATTTCCGATCAGATTGTTAGAGAGATGATGACATATTTCTCTAAAATATGGAGAATACAGACTTCGATTTAGATTTTCTCTAATTTTTTAAATACTATGAATTTTCGCTTGGTGTTCAACAAAGACGAAGACGTCGTATACAGTGAAAGACTAATATTATAAGATTCCTATCAAAACATGAATTGCATTGGTGGTTCTATGATTTGAAAAAGAGGGGTGTTGATATGACCCTAACAGGGTTATGAATGATTGAAATAATAACAGAGCACTTCAGCATGTTCAGGTTCTTTTAACTCATGTAATCAATAGTACAAATCCATCACGTACAAAGATCACGTTTTGGATTATATCAAATATATCAACATCCTTTTTTCTTTAGCAAATTTAAGAATTCATATGATATACTAAGGAAAATAAGAATTATCCATTTCATGAAATGTATTGACATGATTTTATTCTATGTTTGAATTAAATTTTCAGATAGAAACCTTACAGAATTATATATTTTTTACTATTCATGACAAATTAAATCAGTATGACATAAAAGAGTCAACTTAAATAGTTTCTAAAATTCAAAGGCTATCGCCTCTCTATGGTACCTTTACGGAGTGCTATCGGTAAGTCATTTGGTAAGCTAGCTGGTAATGTCAGAGCAATATTGTGCGGAGATGATTGAATGTTCAACAACAAGTACAGTATACTTAGAGTCAAAATTATGAATATCTGGTTGATCATGTATAGACAACGGTTTGTAGTTGTCGTTCGGAACGGGTGGTTCAGAGATTTCCGTAAAAGCCGGAGAATTGTCACGCATTACGGCTTTAACTTTAGTAGGACGGATATGTCGTCCGTTTCTACGGCAATTTACACCATATTCAGATTTGAGAAGATTTATGTTCCCGTTAATGTGCTAGATGACTTTACCAAGAATCCATTTAGAGTTGCTTCGCAGCTCCAAATAAACATTTTGATGTATTTCCAAAGTTGGGTTAGACTTTTCTGTCTTCTCATAGTAGAGTTTGATTGATCCTTTACGACTATAACTTTCATCATCTCTATGCTTTACATTCTGTTTTGCAGTTTGAGGTACTGTTGATCGAGTACTGTGCCCAAATAGCAATTCCTTTGGATTCCATCATTTTCCTGGCGAGGAGTAATCCGTTGCTCCAATAACGCTAGGTATATATATGAATTTCCACGTTCACATTTTAGCATCATGTGTTTCAGGAGGGTTTGAACACCAAGATGGCGGCGGCAATTTTTGTTTTCTCGCTTCATAGGAAAAGTACAGTCTTTACTTCCTTAAAACATTTGATACGCTTATTGATATTCACATTTGAGTATCCTGATGAAGTTTTGATAATTTCCGGTGTCATTTGAAGAAATTATGGCGATTGTCGAAATTGTGGACTTTTGGAGTTTTATCCATGATCAAAAAACGACGTCATTTGGACGTTATCAGGGAAAATGGCATCAAAACCTTCGCATTCAAAATGCAATAAGAACTTTAATATCAAACGTATCGCATTGAAACTTTGCATGTATAAAATATAAAACTCATTCTTCATCACAGTGAATTCGTTGACAAATGAACATGACAGATAAGCAGATGTCCAATTTCGAAAGAAAAATTGGAAAATATAAAGCTTTGTAATATTTTAATCCAAAATTTAATTTTTCTCATTTAATCATGAAATCATCTCTGGACATTGTTGATAATTGTGTTAGTTTTTTGCAAAGATTCATCCACAAAATTCCTAATAATTAATCCATAACTACAGTGAATGGGCTCGAAATTGCAATTTTTTGAGCGACAATGTCATATTTGATTCCAGTATTGTTTGAAACACAAATCATCTCATCTTTTCCACATGTAAGTGTAATACATTTATAAAGATTTTGGATGTTAAATCAAAATTAATTTCCCATAGCTTTACGAGAACTGGAATGACACTTTCTATATTCTGACGTCATCAAGAAATTCACGAAAACGTCGATTAATGCATATTTCAAAGTCTCGTAGAAAATTTTCCTATGGATAGAACCAAATGTAAGTCTGTATATGGACAGACAAGAAATATATTATTTCAGAAATTTGAAAATAAATTGAATTTGGCGTTCAAGTGTTCAAAACCCCCTTAAGGTATCCAATGTACAAATGAAGATCTCGCGGACGTCTCGTCCATTTAAACAGTGTTAAAATGATCTCGGTAATCTTCGGCAGTGTCTCGATAGTTTCCGTGGCTTGAGCGACGGTCGGCATGCTGACCTTTGATGATAGAAACCATTATCTATGTTCTATTGGGTAGATTTAGGTAAAAATATGCCATGATTCTAATTATACAATACACTTGATATTTATTTGTACAACGGATACCTTAACTACCTTAACGGTAGATTCTGCCTTTCCGTTAGCTTTCTGAGGATTCGGCGATGATATTTTATGAATAATACCCCAATCTTTGGTAAACTTATGGATTTCAAATGCAGAAAATTGTGGTCCATTATCGGAGATCATCATAGATTGAATTCCAAATTTTTCAAATTCAAGCTTAAGAAGTGATATCAATAGACTAGAGGTAGTTGATTTAAGTAACTCTACTTCGATGAAACTACTGATTAGAAGTAATCGACGGTTATGAGATAGTTTGGTCTTGATTTGGAACAAATATTTGCAAATTTTGTTCCACGGTGTACGGTGTACTATCACTGTGTTGTATAAGCGGAGTATTGGTTAGCTTATTCTTTATGGCTTGGCACGGATGGCAAGATTCAGCCATTTGCTTGACATCAGAGTTCATGTTTGGCCAATATACTGTGCCATGAGCACAACTGATCATATTCCAGATGTGCAGGATGTTAACGCTTTTTGATATCTGGTATGAGAGATTTTGGAATAACGACTGCTTCTCCCTTGAGAATCAGATCATCAGACACACCCAGCGTGCTTCGGATATCGAAATATGGTTTGGAAGAGTCTTTGATGACAAATATGGATAATGACCATATCCATGTATACAGCACAAAATCGATAATTCAGAAAATCAGAAACCGAAGGCATACAAAATCAGGACAAAACAGGAACCAAAGCAAACAAACAAAAACCTCCACCACATGAAAAGAAGCGAACTCCCGATATGGGAGTGAGACCACGTGTCCAGGAAGAGTAAGCATCTCCTGCTCGCATGCAACACCCGCCGATTCAATTCGGTAGAACTGTCACATCCGGTTACTTCCATTTCGGAAGACACAGTTTTTTGATGGATGGTTCAAATGGTCTATAACAAAATATCATCTACCATTCGGGAGAGTTGGACGTCATAGTGTATGACGAGTTCCCCATATCGACCGTAGAACTTCCTCATTGACGATGTTAATCGGTCACAAACATATCCCTGACTGAGAAGCCTATCTGCAAGACGCCTAGCTCTCAGAACAAAATCCGTAACTTTGGTACTTGCTCTGGCATAGCGTATTAACTGAGATATGAATACGCCATAAGCTGGAGATGAAGGGATGTTGCTACTCAGAAAAAGAAAGTTTGTAATGCTGAAATTGAAGTCGTCACGTTTGTCATAGAGTGAGGTGTTCATGTGACCATCAGTGTCGTAGGACAACATTGTGTCCAAATAGGATGCTGAATTATTTGTCTCTGTAGTTTCTTTGACTTCAAGCTCTGAAGGATAGATACTGCTCAGGTAATCCGCGAATTTTGGATTATTGATGGACAACATATCGTCTATGTATCTGTAAGTGAAGTTGAAGTCAGAAGCTAAGTATCTTTTCCCCGCAGAGACCAAAGATTGAATGAATTCAGCTTCGTACGAGTAAAGGAAAATGTCGGCAAGGAGTGGGGCACAATTGGTCCCCATTGGAATTCCGACAATTTGGTGGAATACCTTTCCTCCAAACACCACAAAAATGATGTCGTTCAAAAAGTTTAACATCTGAATAATATCATTTTCAGTGTACTTATTTTCAGAATCGGACTTTTCTTTTACAAAGTAGGTTTTGTCATAGTTCACAACAATAAATTTGAATTTTCGATTACCGTTCTTACTTGTAAACGCATTACTTATAATTTTTGCGAGTCTTTCTTTCAATTTAGAATGTGGAATTGTAGTGTAAAGTGTCGAAAAATCAAAGGCTTTGAACTTTACGCAAATGAGTGGATTTCAGATGTTCTAAAAGTTCCTTCGAATTCTTTAAAATCCACATCTGGTTGATACCACTGCGAGAATATACTGTCGAACAATATTTTTGAATTGGCTTTTAGAATTCAGCATCCATTTAGAATTACTTCCTTGAGATGCCAAAGATTTTTTAGCTCGAATGGTCTCGGTTCTAATCTCGTCAAGTCGCTTTTCGGGGATAATTAAGAATACGGTATCGCTTGTATTCACTTTCGAACGATAAGCTTGATCGACTAAGAGTGTCTTCAATCACAAGGTCCTTGTCCTTTACATAGCGAAATTTGATATTATATCCGTGCATCTGTATAATGATATCTTGACGTCTACTACATGTAGTGCAAATGACAACGGTTTTTTTTTTCAATATGGCCTTTAATGGCATATGATCGTTCTCAATTATAATTGTGCGTCCATATGTATGTTGATCGAAACGTTGAAATTAAAGAAAATCGAGAGTGCCTTTTTCTCGATTTGTGCCCACTTACGTTGTGACACGGTAAGCAATTTAGACGCATACTCAATTGAACGTCCCTATTGCATAATAACAGCACCAATACGATTTTTGCCACTATCCGTTTGAAGGACTAGCTTATGTTCAGGTTTGAAATATGTAAGTATCGGAGTGGAAGTTAATTTCTGATCAACTTCCATGAACGCATTTTCACATTCCTGCGTCAAAGTAGCATCTTTCCTAGTAAGTGCAAGTTTAGGTTCGAGCATCATTGATAAACTCGGCATCAACTGAGCGCAAGAAATTGCACCATGCCTTAGAAACTTTTAATAGCAATTCTCTGTAAGCATTTGAACAATTTCGGCACACATGGTCTCCGATTTTCATGAAATTTCACTCACAAGTAGGGACCAATGAAAAATGGAAAATTTGACAAAAAATTAATTCTAGGTCATCTGGTTACCATGGCAACAGCCGTTAAAGTTGAAAATTTGGCAAAATTGAGCTAATTTGAAGCTCTTTAATTTGGTCTATATGTGACATCAATGGAAAATTTTTTAAACATCCTAAAGATTAGGACATAAAATTTTAAATAAGCTCACTAGTAGTGTCGGATATCTGGTTACCATGACAACATAATTAGCTAATTTTCATTTATTGATTACAAAATGCTGCTTGTATTTTCCAATTTTTCTTCTCTCTTGATGGGTATATAATAAGGAAATAGGATTTATTTTATTGAATGAGCAAATTCAAGATAAACCCACTTGTTGCTATGTACAAAAGAAACCTTGGCAACGGTAACTATGGTCTTTAATATTACTTATTTCGCAACTTCAGAGTCATTTTTAAAAATTTTGCATCATGATGAACAGATAAAAATTCTTGGGAAATATCCAACACAAAGAGCTCTTTCAAAAACTGTGAAAAAGCTATGGGGAACATATGTTACTATGGCAACCATTTTTTTTATTATTTTCATAAAACAGTAATTATTAATCCCAGGAAATTCAAATTTAATAACAATAAAGATCAAGTAAGCCTCTATCAAAATATAATAAGAAAGTTTCAAATGATTAATGGTTGCTATAGTAATTTAGCCATACATGACAAAAATAAGCCTTTTTGTTGTTTTTCGAAGCCTTCTCCTCAACAAACGAAACAGGCTAACATAACCTTTTTTTACATATTAGATAATTCAAAGTCTAAACTTTATTTTAGATTTAAAAAAAAATTCAGATTATTTACCTTTTGATGTCCGTATCCAAGGACTCAAAGTGGGTCTGTGTGCAATTTTACACAATCGTTTCCATAGCAACGGGCTATTTTCTTAACATTTCTAAAAAATTTTCTTTCGGGCACCTGGTCCCACCTCTAGCTTGCTAGGGGTCCGTCGATGCTTAATTTTGTGCTCTATTGTGAGTGCTGTTGAGATTATTGTCAGGATCTTCTTTAACTCATTTGAATTAAAATTCAATGGCCTAGAAAAAAAAGACTCTAAATATTGTCCAAAATTGCTTTCATTTTTGCGATTTGAGGTCATGTTGCCAAAGGAACGAACAGACACTTTGTCCCAATGTGAATGCTTATGTTTTATTTGCATAAAAAAAACTCAAAAATGTAAGTAATTGATCGTTGAATTTTGAAAAAATGCCAAAAATACTATTTTGATAGGGTACCTGTGTTGTTGCTATGGAAACATATAGATATGACCATAAACCCAACATTATTATTACTAAACACGAAAGAGCAATGATAATTCATTAGTGTTTGTTTAGCTTATGCTGCATGAATTATGTATGTGACTTCAAAAACGCCCACAAATGCATTTTTTCAATATTCAAAGTCCGTTTCCATGGCAACCGGATGTGACATTAAGAAAATTTTTAATAGATTTTTACTTTTGGGTCAGACCCAACCTTATGTACAAATTTTATCAAAATCTGAGACATGCCGCGCAATGCGTCCTTCATAAAAGTGCAAATGCTTACAGAGAATAGCTATTATTTCCTGAGATATCTGTAGGAATTTGCATGTTCAAGATGGCTTTGATTTTATTTTCATCCATCTGATGTAATAGTGTGACCATGAAATGAAATCTCTGATAAACCAAGTTTCATTTTGTCTTTGTTGAGTACGATTATATCTCGTGGCAACGTTGGTAAAGTTGTTCGAGTTTCAAAGAGTAATCTTTCTTTGCATCTTCCTCGCAGTGACTACATCCCGCAATATTGATATAATCTACGTTAGGACAAATTTAAGCGATTCAGTGCGTCCGTAAGTTTTCGCTTGAAAACTTCACTCTACAACACCGGAAGTGGATAATGTTCATGTTGAAGTGTATTGTTTGGTAGTTGCGGATCCAAACAAATACGGAGTTTTCCTTTACTCTTGTGAGCCACGGCCATCTGGCTCACCCACTTAGTAGGTGTCGTAATCGGTACTAGAATACCACGACGAACAAGAACGTCAAGCCCTGATTTGGCTTTATCTCGTAGAGCAGGTGGTATTTTTCGACACGGCAGTGCTCTAGGCTGCACTACTGGATTCACTGTAAGTGTAGCCTCCCCTAAATCACCAAGTGATATCGGCACTTGACACTTTCAATTCGGATATGAACTTTTCGTGGTTCATCGTGAACATTTCCATACGTTGGGAATCTAGACCTAGAATGTTGTTGACTACAATAAAAGCAACATTAAAGGATTCTGACGTTCTCGGATTTCGCCTTTTATCAGGCGGTTTGTCGGACGGTTTTCCTGATTAATGTATTACAGGTTTTCCTTGTTTGTTCACTTTCTGTACTTGATTATCATTAGCGACAGATTCGTCACGCATAGCCTTTGCTGTAGATTTGCTGGTTCGCATGAATGACAAATTCGATAGCCTTAAGGAGGTCAATATTATCTTCCCTTGGGTCCTGTAGCATCACATTCCGGCAATCCTGCTGGCTCTTTCAATATATTTTAGACATCTTACGTGAAAGATGACCTGCCTATTAGTCGGCACCGGTTGTACATTGGTCTCGTTGGTTTATGTGTGGTTTCTTCTTCTTTTTTTTTTTTGTTTCTATGGTGTAAGTTGTTGTGCCTTGTCCCTTTTGCGTCTCTTTCTGTGAATGCCTGCTCTGTGTTTTTGCATTGGGTGTTTCGAAATTTTGCAGTGGCTTTCTTAATTTAAAGAAAGACTCGCAAAAATTTAAGTAATGCGTTTACAAGCAAGAGAGGCAATCGCAAATCTAAATTTATTATTGCTAACTGTGACAAAACCTACTTTGTAAAAGAAAAGTCAGATTCTAAAAATGAGTACATAGAAATAAATATTATTCACATCTTAAATTTTCTGATCGACAACATTTTTGTGGTGTTTTGAGGAAAGGTCTTCCAGCAAATTGTCGGAATTCCGATGAGAACCAATTGTGCCCAACTCCTTGCCGTCATTTTACTTTACTCGTTCGAAGCTGAATTCAGTCAATTTTTGGTTTCTGAAGGGAAAGGATACTTAGCTTATAGATTTAACTTCACTTATAGATGATGTGCTGTCAATCAATAATCCAAAATTCGCAGATTATCAAAGCATAATCTATTCTTTTGAGCTTGAAGTCAAAGAAATTACAGAGACAAATAATTCACCATCCCTTTTTGACATAATGTTGTCCTACGACACTGATTGTCACATGAACATCTCACTCTATGACAAACGTAACGACTTAAATTTCAGCACATCATACTATCATTTTATGAGTAGCAACATCCCTTCCTCGCCTGCTTATGAAGTGTTCATATCTCAATCGATACGCTATCATGGCAGAGCAAGTTCCAAATGTACACATTTTGTTCAGAGAGCTAGGAGTCTTCAAGATAAGCTTCTCAGTTTTACGTTCTGACCGACTAACATCGTCGCTGAGGAAGTTCGACGGTCGATATGGGGAACTCGTCATACACTATAATGTCCCACTGTCAAAAATATTTTGGATGATATTCTGTCTTAGAACATTTGAACCATCCAACCACAGAATGTTCTTTATCTTCCGAAATGGAAGTAAACGGATGTGAAAGATCCATCGAATTGAAGCACAGGTGTTGCATGCAAGCAGGAGATACTGACTCTTCTTGTGCACCTGGTCTCACTCCCATATCGTGAGTTCGCTTCTTTTCATGTTGTGGTGGTTTTTATTTGTTTGCTTTTGTTCCTATTTTATACTGATTTTGTATGCCTGCTATATATAGGGATATGGTCATCATCCATATTTGTTATTTCAATTACCCTTCGACATAATTAATATAAACATTTATTTCACGTTGCAGTGTGGAGCAGTTAAAATCGTTCCCCGTGACCTGATGTTTGTCAAGTGTATAAATTACTTTTTTCCAGCTCTGTCACCTGAAAGAAGCTTTGTTTTGGCCTTTCATCAATATGACATCATATATATTTCTTTGTGCTATTTCGGAAACTATCCATTTCACCGATAAATATCATCGAAATTAAAGGAGTTTAACATCTTAGCAACATCCCTCCAATGCTATTTTGAACATATATTTTATTCGGATATGCTACTGATTCGACCCTACAGGAAATTTGGAGCCGCGCCCTCTCTGTAATTTAAATGTACAAATCTAACTTCAAAAAATTAAAGAGGCGCTACTGAAATTATTTTTGGTGGCTACGCTGGAAGCATCACTGAAGAGAATTAAATATTCGAAACACGTGTCTAGTGCATGGAAATTCGTTTGAAATTTTCGTCAAGAAGGTATAGAGTTGGAACCCTTCTTTTCAATGGTATACCTCCTTATGTAATTTAGCGATGTGAACAATATGCGAACTTAACTTGCATTTCTTGATATAAAAGCTATATCAAAGAAATGAATTGGTTATCTGTAACACATTTCTTTTAAATGTCCGGAAACTCCAAGATAAAAATTATTTCTGAGCATCAAAGGGACATAACCCTGTACGTACTTGAGCAATATGACCCATATTCAATGTTAGCCAGTCCTTTAATTTTGTATGTTAAAGGTTTACCCCCCAACCCCCCTGTTTACACTAGCTTTCCGGTAGCCACGGAAGCAAAGTCCCAAGCCATCGTGGACGAAACGTGGTGTCCGCGAGACAACGTAGGGGAACGGGATCGACAAACATAATTAGCCGTGATTGCCGGGGCTGACGGGGCAAATGTTTAAACACACGGTGCAGATGACCTACTTTAGTACCAGTAGCAAAACGGTTCGAACGCAACGAAACGTGACAGAACGTTACAGATCGTAACAAATTTTTTGGACATTGTCCGTAGAGAAACGGGAAGCAAAAGTTTGACTCGGCAAATTTACCATCATAATGAAGTTGAGTTACGGTCTGCCACGTTTATCTCCCGCTTAGCTGCGGCTGTTTTAGGGCAGATGCGCGTTTTATCCAGGTGTGCCACCATTTCTCGCAGCGAAGTAAGGATGTTGTCAGTCGATCCGTCACGTTCAATCACGGCACGTCCCGGCTTGTTACGGTTTATTTCAAATTTAAAAAAAGGCCTTGCAAGGTACGCAAGGTCACACAAGAAGTATGAGAAACCAAACCTTTTTTGTAGCTTTTTTGTGTCTCCTTTTCCCGGTGGTTAAGGTTAATAGTAGTGGGCCTTAACAGGTAGACGTGACAAACTTGATTGGATCGAAACAAAGCGCGACAGACCTTCATACACCAGTCACGTGTTTCGAAAAGCAAATTCTCATCGGTGATGCTTTCAGCCAAAATGCTTATCATAAGTCGCCCAAATTTATTTCACTAGCGTCCTTTGGTTTTAGTTTTAGAATATAAATTGTATATTTACTTTACAGAGAATGCTCTGCTCCAAATTTATAGTAGGGGCGATTCAGTAGCATATCCAAATAAAATCTATGTTCAAAATAGCATTGGAGAAATGGTGCTAAGATGTTAATCTTCTTCACTTTCGTTGATAATTTTCGATGAAACTTAAAAGATGTAGTTAATATACTTAACAAACATCAATTCACGGGGAAAGATTGTTACTGCTCCACACTGCAACAAGTAATAAGATTGGTGTTTATATCAATGATACGGAAATGGGCTGATGATCTGTAACTGGGTTCCTTTAAATGCCCAGAAAGAGCAAAAAAAAAAAAGATTTTTGTATAAGTTTTAGGGGTCATAACTCTCCTCGTAATTTGAGCGATATGAACCATATTCGAACTTGACCTGTATTTCTTGAGGTAAAAGCCTCATTCGAGAAATGTAATGATTATTTGTAACGGTGTTCCTTAGAATGTCCAGAAACAACACATATTAATAATTTTCTTTTTAGTGTCAAGGGGCATAACTCTCCAAGTAATTGAGCGATATAACCCATCTCGTTGGTTTGTGTGTGGTCTTCTGTGTATCATGTTTTTGAGGTGTCAGTTGGTGTTCCTTGTCCCTTTCGGGTCTTTTCTGTGGATGACAAATATGAATAATGACCATATCCCTGTATACAGCACAAAATAGAAAATTCAGAAATCGAAGGCATACAAAATCAGGATAAAACAGGAACCAAAGCAAACAAACAAAAACCTCCACCATATGAAAAAAAGCGAACTACTGATATGGAAGTGAAACCAGGTGCCCAGGAAGAGTAAGCATCCCCTGCTTGCATGCAACACCCACCGCTTCAATTCGGTAGAACTGTCACATCCGGTAACTTCCATTTCGGAAGATGTCTGTTCTATGGGTGTTTTTTTTTTGTATTGGGTGATTTGGAGTTTTATTATGGATGCTGCAGCCGAGTGTTGTTGGAGATTCCCTCCTTTTCATATAAAATCTTTTTTTCACAATAGCATTGGAGGGATGGTGTTAAGATGTTAACCTCCTATAATTTCGATGATAATTTTCGATGAGATGGCAAGTTACCGAAATAGCCAAAACAAAAAATATGTAATATATTTAGTATTAGTTATAGGATAGTCAGTACACGCAATAAAACTTTACTTTTAGATGGGCCATTTCCCATGCTGCTTTTTTTTCATGATCTAGTGACGCTCTCCATAGGCTCAATGTTAAACTCGGCGACGTTACGCTGAAATTTAACATTCAAAATGCCCCATCTAAAATTAAATTTGCCTGTATAATATGATTGCACAAACCCTTGACCATGTAACATATACC
The DNA here is from genome assembly GCA_033119305.1 of Pinctada imbricata. Classification (NCBI taxonomy): domain Eukaryota; kingdom Metazoa; phylum Mollusca; class Bivalvia; order Pterioida; family Pteriidae; genus Pinctada; species Pinctada imbricata. The sequence goes on from VSWD01000014.1 coordinate 46,329,497, forward strand.
AAACTTTAAGACTAAGGGAGATCTATTAAATGATACAGATTTCATTTTAATTTTTGTATGACAAATATAAAATTGCGTCGATCCAGTTTCCGAAGTGACTCGCGCGGACTGTAAACTTTGCCCTGTGTTTTTCGTCTAAAATAATTTTATGAGAATTATGATTTTCTATATCTAATATTTCATTAGAATATATGCGAATACATTAGGTTCATATTTCAAGTAGTTATAAAGTCACATGCGCAAGATATGACGTAACGTTGTGACGTCATTTCCTTTGGATAACGGAAAATGAAGAAAATACTCGTTCATTAGGCAGAAATCTTTTATGATAACATGGGTGCGCAACCCCAACCAAATAAATATTATATAGATAGAAAGATAAAATTCATATAGCCATCTTAAAGTATAGAAATTATTTTGGTTAAGGTTACGCTCTCTACTTATCTTTCCTACTTAAACAGAATTATCCCGTAAATCTAATTGACGCAGCCAGAAACAGAGCAAAGGGCATACCGCTACCGGAACTTAGAGAGAAAAGCAGACTTAACACAAATAGCCATAAAATCATTCCATTTGTAACAACACACAATCCGAGAAATAAAAACGTATTCAAAACAGCAAAAACTTGTCTTCCAATTCTTCATCAGTCTGACAATTTGAGGAGTCTCGTCAACCAACAGGATATCATTAATAGCAGGAGACAACAACCTAATTTAAAAAAGACTTCTCACCAAAGCCAGATTTACAACCGAAACGGAAAGACACGTCGTTAGTCAATGCCAGGACCCTCTCTGTGGAACATGCCCGTACATTCAAACCGGTCAATTATTTACATTTAAAAATGGAAAAGTATTTCACGTAAACGCAAAAATGAATTGCAAATCCAAAAACTTAATTTACGTGATGACGTGCCCAAACTGCGGCGAAAATTATGTTGGACAAACGGGAAAGAAATTGGCGGACCGTGTACGCGTACACAAACAACAGATCAGGGATCCATCCACTAGAAACACTCCTTGTAGCGGACATTTTGATATGTGTGTTGGGGGAAGTCTTTCTATTTTCCCCTTTTACAAAGTAAAAGAGGACAATAAACAATTACGTAAAGCCAAAGAAGATTATTTCATAGAGATTTTCAAACCTAAATTGAATTGTTAAACTATGATTTCATTTCTTCTTTACAAAAAGCTATTTGTTATTGTTCTTAAAGCATCAATATATGTAAATAATAAGTGCGCCAACGTCTGGGACATTTGTACGTGATGTGCCTAACTGTAACGTTATGATGACGTCATAGACGCTGCCTACCTATTGTTCTTTGTTATTGTTATTGTTTATATTCATTGCAACTCTGAAGAGCCAACAGGCGAAAACGTTTAGTGCAATAAACAAATTTAATCGTCATTATGTCACTTTGATGTTGATTATATATATATAAATAAACTATGATGTCAAATTGATAAAGGGTCAAAACAAAGCGTCTTTCAGGCGACAAAGCTTGAAAGAAGTAATCAATACACTTAACAAACATGACAACATCAAGTCACGGGGAACGATTTTAACTGCTCCACACTGCAACAAGAAATAAGTGTTTATATTTATTATGCCGAAGTGTTATAACTCTATACCTTCTTTAAGAAAATTCAAACCATTTTTTATGCACCAGACACGTATTTCGAATATTAGATTCTCATCAGTGATGCTTACAGCCAAAATGCTAATCATCATATTCATTGTAACGTTGTAGACTGTAAGAGCCAAGAGGCGAAAACGTTCAGTGCCATAAACAAATCAAATTATCATTATGTCACTTTATATTGACCATACCGGAAATGAATATTTATCATTAACTTTACATATGTATATATTGTCTATTTGGAATTTGATTATACATGTAATATCATAACCATCCATGGATCCCGGAATTATGTCACCGATAGTAAAATCTTTATTTTTTTTTTTTTTTTTTGCTTTTGCGGAAAACATTGCCATTTCATTGAAAAATATTATCGAAATTGAAGTAGGTTCGCATCTTAGCACCATCCCATGTTTGAACATACATTTTATTTTGATATGCTATTGAATCGATCATACTGAAAATTTGGAGCCGCACAATCTCTGTGAGGTAAAGGCACAATATAAATTCTGAAAATAAAACCAGAGGGCGCTAGTGAAATGAATTTGGTCGGATTATGAAAAACACTTTGGCTCGATTAATCACTGATGAGGATTTAATATATCAAACGCGTGTCTGGTGCATGAAAATTGGTTTGAATTTTTCTTTCCGTATTATTACCGTATAAGCACATTTCAAAAGACAGTTATAGACTCCTTGCCGACATTTTCCTTTACTCGTACGAAGCTGAATTCATTCAATCTTTGGTCTCTGAAGGGAAAAGATACTTTAAGTTAGCTTCCGACTTCAACCTCACTTACAGATACATAGACGATGTGTTGTCCATCAATAATCCAATATTCGAGGATTACCTGAGCAGTGCCTATCCTTCGGAGCTTGAAGTCAAAGAAACTACGGAGACAAATAATTCAGCATCCTATTTGAACATAATGTTGTCCTACGACACTGATAGTCACTTGAACACCTCACTCTATGACAAACATGACGACTTCAATTTCAACATTACAAACTTTCCTTTTCTGAGTAGCAACATCATTTCATCGCCTGCTTATGGCGTGTTCATATCTCAGTTGATACGCTATGCCAGAGCAAGTACCAAATATACGGATTTTGTTCGGAGAGGTAGGCGTCTTTCAGATAAGCTTCTCAGTCAGGGATATGTATGTGACCGACTAACATCGTCACTGAGGAAGTTCTACGGTCGATATGGGGAACTCGTCATACACTATGATGTCTCACTCTCCAGAATGGTGGATGATATTCTGTCATAGACCATTTGAACCATCCAACCAAAGATTGTACTCTATGTCCTCCGAAATGGAAGTAACCGGATGTGACAGTTCTACCGAACCGTACTGGAGTTGCATGCAAGCAGGGGATGCTTACTCTTCCTGGGTACCTGGTCTCAATCCCATATTGGGGGTTCGCTTCTTCTCATGTGGTGGAGGTTTTTGTTTGTTTGCTTTGGTTCCTGTTTTATCCTGATTTTGTATGCCTTCGGTTTCTGATTTTCTGAATTATCGATTTTGTGCTATATACAGGGATATGGTCATTATCCATATTTGTTATAGAACAAATTGAAAGACAATACTAAAACATAGAAACTACCACACCCACAAAAAGTCAGTATACCTTCTAGTATGACAATTGATCTTTATCTTACCTGTGCGGGGTTCAAATCCTTTACTTTCATCTCGCGGTTGGCTGTGGCTCTCTGAAAAAAAAAGAAACAAGACAATGTTGATAAATAAATACTACTACATTAGATGTTCTTAATAAAATGTTACCAAAAAAAAATTATGAATCGCAAGCGATATAAGGCCCTTACCGGAATTTATCCATGTCCTGCAACTCTGCCTTGAACTTTACTTACACCAAAAGTAAATCCAATATTAAAAGACGTTCAATATGTGTATTAGAAAAAGGTCTGGAAAACAGGAAAAATTGATGAAATTTGCTTTGAGGCCATACCCTATGTAAGAAGAAATAAATCAAATCCAACGTAAACTTATTCTTTATCATACTATAATGTTTCTGTATACCAAAACTAAGCTCAATGTCTACAACAACAGACATGAAAGACTGGAAACTGAGAAGTTCATAAAATTTGCTAAGTTCAGGGGCCATAACTCCTGTAGAAATGGGCCAATCAAATTGAACCACGATCTTGATTTGTATCACACTGAGATATATTCATATACCAAAAATGATTTCAATATCTGCAATACCTTGGAAGAAAAGACCGGAAAACTGAGAATTTCAATGAATTTGCTAAGTCAAAGGGCCATAAAACTTGTAATCGAAACTCGAACTTGATCTGTATAGCACAAAGATGTAATCACATATTTCAATATTTACAACAACAGTCGAGAAAAGTCCGGAAAACTGTGCATTTCATGACATTTGCTAAGTCCAGGGGCCACAACTCTTGTAAAAATAGGTCAATCATAACCAAACTCAAACTTGAGCTGTATAACACTCAAATGTGTTCATATATAAAAGAGTATTTCAATATCGGCAATACCTTGGAAAAAAAACTTCGAAAAAATGAAAATTTCATGAAATTTGCTAAGTCCAAGGGCCATACATTGTAACTCTGTAAAAATAGATGAATCGAAACCAAACTCGAACTTGATTTGTTTAACATTGAGATAAACTCACATGCCAAAAATGAGTTCATTTTATGCAACGACAGCGAACATAAGTTTGGAAAACTAAAGTGTGACGGAAAAACAGACAGACAGACAGACAGACAGACAGACAGACGGACGGACGGACGGACAGACAAACGGAGTGGAAACTATGAGTCCTCTCCGGCGAGCCGGTAGGAGACTAATAAAAGACAAATATATACGATAAATTTCATCGGTGTATTTACGTTACATTTTTAGACATAATAACTTTCACACTATATGGCCATATTACATTATTTACAATGTAGATCACTGACGAGGGTACGGTACCCGAAAGTGCATGTCTGATTCATACTGCAAATCAATCTGTTCTTAAAATGATGCTATATAATTTGAAGACGTTTAATACTCAAATAACTTATATTTTAATTGAAATTCAAATCATTTTGCCTTACCATCTCGTTTGAGAATATATTTAACTGATTGGTACTTCTTCAATGTTCAATTATTAACCATCATATGAAAATGGAATTATTGATATGGAGGTTGACCACGTAAGGATGACAGAAAATAGCGCACCATTCCGTAATTGATCTATAGATTAAAGATATTGGCCTTTTAAAAACATTTTAACAAGCATCCTTTTTATTTAGAGAACGGGTCCATCTTTCCCCATTAATCCGCCCAGTATATTCATCTCCTATAATTGCTGCCAATATAGTAATTTACTAGGCAGAGTATAGAATTGCCCCTTAAAGCTATCAGAATTTTCCATTTGGGAACTTTTCGATTTTATTTTCTTCCAGACTTGGAGGGTTAAATCGACTACGAGGTGCTATAACAGGCCAATTAATAAAAATGAGGTGAAGAAGATCCCAACGATAATCTCAACAGCACTCAGAAATAGAGAACCAAATAGAGCATCGACGGACCCCTAGCAAGCTAGAGGTGAGAACAGGTGCCCGGGAGGAGTAAGTATCCCCTGTTTGGCTAGCGACACTGTCAATGTTCACGCATGAAAACAATATCTACAAAACATGTACTATCTGAGGCTAGTTCTATATAGAAAGTGCCATGGAAAAGATAATTTTGTTTCATAAATTCTATCAAAGAAGAATTTCGGTAACTTGAAAATAGGTTCTTTTTTCAAGTGGTTCACATTTCAGTTATATTCAATATCGAAGAAGTCAAACGTATAGTTGCTTGAAATATTAAATAAACATTTCAATTTTTGGACATTGCACTGAAATATATGGCTACAAACACACCCCAAGTTCGCTAAAGGATGAAAAATGTCAAGAATTCAGCAAATTTGCCGTAAAAATAATTGAAAACAAGTAGAGAGCGTAACCTTAACCAAAATAATTTCTATACTTTAAGATGGCTATATGCATTTTATCTTTCTATCTATATAAAATTTATTTTGGTTCAGGTTGCGCACCCATGTTATCATAAAAGATTTCTGCCTAATGAACGATAAATTTCTTCATTTTCCGTTATTCAAAGGAAATGACGTCACAACGTTACGTCATATCTTAGGCATGTGACTTTATAACTACTTGAAATATGAACCTAATGTATTCGCATATATTCTTATGAAATATTAGAAATAGAAAATCATAATTCTCATAAAATTATTTTAGACGAAAAACACAGGGCAAAGTTTACAGTCCGCGCGAGTCACTTCGGAAACTGGATCGACGCAATTCTGATAAATTTGTCATACAAAAATTAAAATGAAATCTGTATCATTGAATAGATCTCTCTTAGTCTTAAAGTTTGGTATATGTTACATGGTCAAGGGTTTATGCAATCATATTATACATGCAAAATAAATTTTTAGATGGGGCATTTTCAATATTAAATTTCAGCGTAACGTCACCGAGTTTAACATTGAGCCTATGGAGAGCGTCACTGGGTCATGGAAAACAAGAGGCCCAAGGGGGCCACATCGCTCACCTGAGTTGCAGACAAAGGGTTAAAAGTCACAAAAATACTTCTACAGATCGAAGCCCTTGACAGCCATATTTGTTGACCTATCGACAAGAAAAACACAAACTAAATGGCAGAGGACCTTGAGTACTTGCTTGCTGTAAAGTTTCATGAAATTCTGTGCAGCGGTTGCAGAGGAGATTTCAAAAATGTGTCAGCCAATCAGAGTCCTTGGCGGCCATATTTGTTGACCGATCAGCACAAAATACACAATCTTGGTAGAGGACCTGGAGTACTTCCTTCCTTTAAAGTTTCATGAAATTCTGTGCAGTGGTTTTTTTGCAGAGAAGATGTTGAAAATGTGTTAGCCAATCAGAGCCCTCGGCGGCCATATTTGTTGACCGATCAGCTCGAAAAACACAAACTTGTTGGAGGACCTTGAATACTTCCTTCCGTAAAGTTTCATGAAATTCTGTGCAGTGGTTGCAGAGGAGATGTCGAAAATGTGTCAGCCAATCAGAGTCCTTGGCGGCCATATTTGTTGACCAATCGGCACAAAAAACACAAACTTGGTAGAGGACCTTGAGTACTTCCTTCCTGTAAAGTTTCATGAAATTCTGTGCAGCAGTTGCAGAGGAGATGTCGAAAATGTGTCAGCCAATCAGAGCCTTCTGCGGCCATATTTGTTTACTGATCGGCACAAAAAACACAAACTTGGTAGAGGACCATTAGTACTTCCTTCATGTAAAGTTTCATGAAATTCTGTGCAGCGGTTGCAGAGGAGATGTCGAAAATGTGTCAGCCAATTAGAGCCCTCGGCAGCCATATTTGTTGACCAATCGGCACAAAAAACACAAACTTGGTAGAGGACCTTGAGTACTTCCTTCCTGCAAATTTTCATGAAATTCTGTGCAGTGGTTGCAGAGGAGATGTCGAAAATGTTTCGGGCAATCAGAGCCCTCGGCGGCCATATTTGTTGAATGATCGGCACAAAAAACACAAACTTGGTAGAGGACCTTGAGTACTTCCTTCATGTAAAGTTTCATGAAATTCTGTGCAGCGGTTGCAGAGGAGATGTCGAAAATGTATCAGCCAATCAGAGCCCTCGGCGGCCATATTTGTTGACCAATCGGCACTAAAAACACAATCTTGGTAGAGGACCTTGAGTACTTCCTTCCTGTAAAGTTTCATGAAATTCTGTGCAGCGGTTGCAGAGGAGATGTCGAAAATGTGTCAGCCAATCAGAGCCCTCGGTGGCCATATTTGTTGACTGATCGGCACGAAAAACACAAACTTGGTAGAGGACCTTGAGTACTTCCTTCATGTAAAGTGTCATGAAATTCTGTGCAGCGTTTGCAGAGGAGATGTCGAAAATGTGTCAGCCAATCAGAGCCCTCGGCGGCCATATTTGTTGACCGATTGGCACGAAAAACGCAAACTTGGTAGAGGACCTTGAGTACTTTCTTCCTGTAAAGTATCATGAAATTCTGTGCAGCGGTTGCAGAGGAGATGTCGAAAATGTGTCAGCCAATCAGAGCCCTCGGCGGCCATATTTGTTGACCAATCGGCACAAAAAACACAAACTTGGTAGAGGACCTTGAGTACTTCCTTTCTGTAAATTTTCATGAAATTCTGTGCAGCGGTTGCAGAGGAGATGTCGAAAATGTATCAGCCAATCAGAGCCCTCGGCGGCCATATTTGTTGACCAATCGGCACTAAAAACACAATCTTGGTAGAGGACCTTGAGTACTTCCTTCCTGTAAAGTTTCATGAAATTCTGTGCAGCGGTTGCAGAGGAGATGTCGAAAATGTGTCAGCCAATCAGAGCCCTCGGTGGCCATATTTGTTGACTGATCGGCACGAAAAACACAAACTTGGTAGAGGACCTTGAGTACTTCCTTCCTGTAAAGTGTCATGAAATTCTGTGCAGCGTTTGCAGAGGAGATGTCGAAAATGTGTCAGCCAATCAGAGCCCTCGGCGGCCATATTTGTTGACCGATTGGCACGAAAAACGCAAACTTGGTAGAGGACCTTGAGTACTTTCTTCCTGTAAAGTATCATGAAATTCTGTGCAGCGGTTGCAGAGGAGATGTCGAAAATGTGTCAGCCAATCAGAGCCCTCGGCGGCCATATTTGTTGACCAATCGGCACAAAAAACACAAACTTGGTAGATGACCTTGAGTACTTCCTTTCTGTAAATTTTCATGAAATTCTGTGCAGCGGTTGCAGAAGAGATGTCGAAAATGTTAAAAGTTTACGCCAGACGGACGACGACGACGACGACGGACGGACGACGGACGGCGCGCTATGACAATAGCTCACTTGAGCTTCGCTCAGGTGAGCTAAAAACAGCATGGGAAATGGCCCATCTAAAACTAAAGTTTTATTGCGTGCAATGACTATCCTATAACTTATACTAAAATTTACGAGTAAGCGAGATCTATTTGATGGTATCAATTTAATTAATTTTTTTTGCATGATATAGTCATCTTCTCGAGACAAGTGTACGTAATACCTTACTCCCCCTTGTCGGATGTCATACATAAAACTGCGTCTCCGTTGAGTGTCGTAGTGGAGAGTATATACGACAAGATCAGAGTCCATTTTATATTATACTTTCATATAGAAGAAAATTTTGGAGTAAAATCATTCAAACACATAAACACGCGCTTAAATTGCTAGTAATTTATAAGAATGTTTGGCCTGATAAGTCTCCACTACGACACTCACCGGTGAAGCAGTTTTATGTATGACATGCGACAAAGGGGAGTAAGGTATTACGGACACCTGTCTCGAGAAGATGGATAAAGTAGTCAAAATCGTTTTATCCAGTTTCCAAAGTAAGCCGCGCTGACAGTAGGGATAAATGAACCTTCTCCTTTCAGAAATATAATTTTTCTATTGCAATATACTTCAACTATATGGATCAATACTGAATTTTTAACTATGCCCATATCAATTCCAATCTTTAAATTTGCCGACTAAGTAAAGAGAACTAAAATTTTTCGATTTCTAAAGTGAGCTGCGCGGACAGTTTGGGTGGGGGGGGAGGTTGCAAGGGGCAGCTTTTTCTTGATCTTTGCAGAGTGATTCTATTATACAACACCGGACGATCCCCTGTGACGATGTCTCACCCTGAACATTTAACTTGGGTAAGTTAAAAGATTAACAAGAGCACAATTGATGCAAAGCATCGATTAGCCGGGGTAATGAAAAAAATCTGTCAAGTCTTATAGGTATTTAGATGTGAACGTCTTCGAATTGAATAGCACCATTTAAGAACAGATAAATTGGCAACATGGACCAGACATGCACGTTTCGGGTACTTAACCCACGTCAGAGATCCTCAAATTTAAACAATGTAATATGCCAAAAAAGTATGAAAGTTACTATGTCGAAAAAGGATACCGAAAGACGTAGCAGAATGGGTTGGATATGATGCTACAGAAACCAAGTTTTAGACATTTCAAGAAAATTTGATAACAGAAATATTAGAATTCGTTGAAGAAACGATCAACCGAAATTGATCGAACTTGGCTACATGTGCCCTCGGGGACTCCTTGTCCACCAGCAATGACACTCACCAAGTGATAGAATCTAATTTTAACTATTTTGAAATGTACATGACACTCCAATCAAAAATCGTCTTTGAATATATCTCCTGCCCCTTCCTGAAACAATGGTCGCTCTCTGAAAGATTCTTAAGGATTTGCTTAAAGTGGTTAGGGACACATTCCTGTTTCAAAAGGATTTCATCTCATAATGCTTGATGCTTCATTGTTATTTCGTCGATGGGGTCGCTACAACGACTTATTCCTTTCGCTGCCGAAACATGTAGGCTGTATCTATACTCATTATTATTATTGGCTTGATGTCACAATGGAAGACGCATAATTACGACAGTGCATGTACAGTGCCGGCAAACTCAATACAGTGCATTCTCTGCCTATATGCTACAAAATGCTCTATTTAGGGATTTTACCTAAATTCTGTCTTCAAAAACCGTTGCTATGGCAACATTAGACCTTTTTGCTTGTTTCATTTTATTCTTGAAATTGATTTTAATCCTCTTTAAAATAACGTAGGAATGTCAAAATGTATGCATGGATAGATATTACTAAATCCTTTCACCTAATAACAATTAAAATGTTCAAGGTTATTGACTTGATATTCAAGGTCATTTCTTCTTTGAAACTAAAATAATGCAAAATGTCTTGAATTTTTCAATTTTTTGTTATCAATTTTACTGACATTTTATTTGAATATTTTCATAGGTCATATTTTTTATGAAAGCCAATGAATATAAGAAAGAAATATATTATAATTTCTTGTACTGTAATTATTTTATAGGAAATTTTTCTCTGTCAAAAAACAAGAAAATACAGATTTCGTTCCTTTTTTATCAAAATATTCAAGATGTGAAGAAACTTTATCAATAGTTCTAGGAATTAGTGTTAGATTAATCGTTTTATAGCATGTGTCTGTTAAGTTCAATATCTTAAGATTTCTGAAATACTGGCGCCTTCATTTTATGAAAAATCAGGATTTTTCATCAAATCTGGTCACTTAAAGTTTCATGACCTTGGAAATGTAGTGGGTGACCTTGAAATATTTTCATCTTTATATTCAAACGTCTCTGTTAGATGTATACAAGATCTACTGTTCCAATATCATGTGTGGATAGTTTGATAAAGATTGTGTTTAAATTCATCGTATCGAAACCGTTTAGCCTATTGTTGCCATATCAACCAAATTTGAAGTTGTTTTGGATATAAAAGGACAAGTTTACCTAATTAAAATTTTATATTCATGTATAGTACAAAGATGATACGCATTAGAAAGCTAAATTTTGGACTTCAAAAACGGGTGCTTTTATGAAAGGACAAGGGGCGTTTTGGGCTTCAAATGGCCGATGTCGGAAAATTAATGACTTTTATTGTGGGTTTAAAGGACGTCTTCCTCTGTTATTTGGTATATAAATTGTAGGAATCGGACAATGTTTAGATGCCGAATAAAGCGTTCAAAGTACCCCTGGTGTGACGTTGACGTCGCACTTCTGACGCCGTTTTCGCTATTTGACGTAGTCACAAAGCGCTCTCATGTATATAAATTTTCGGCAATGTTTGATAAACCAATACGTATCTTGGGTCTTTGTATTCCTCAATTTTTGTATTACTTGTATCTTCAATCCTTTAATCTTTAATATATCCATACATTCTACATGTACGTTTGTTTTCAATTACTATATATACAATTGCATATTAGCGAATAAAGAAGGGGGCGTGATGGACGCACACTCTTGAGCAGAGAAAGGGTTGTACAAAAAAATGTTGACATTTTGTTCCAACTATTAACGCTGTTCGAACCACGTATTTTGAAACGATTCTAGGGTCTAATAGCAATACTCCAGATTGCTTTTGTTTAAAATCTGAAAAGTGTTTAAATAATTTTCGTAGGGGAGGAGGGATACTGCGCCCCGTGAACCAACTTCGAGATGGCTTCCAGACGCCTAGACGTTTGGTTAATGAGTAACCCTTTCACTGAAAATTCTATATCCGCCCCTCGATGAGGTTGAAGTATCCATTCCTCATGAAATAATATAAAAAAAAATATGCGACCAGGGGGCATACATTTTAAATAAATAAATACGTCATACATGTATAAAAAGTCGTATTTTGAATTTATGATAAGTGTAAGATTGCGTGCACTGGAAAAAAAAAGACATTTGGATGTGACAAATGTTAGAAGCTCACTTGAGTTAAAGGTTCAAATGAGTTTTACGTAGCCAGCCGTCTGTCTGTCCGTCCGTATACATTCTCCATTTTCTTTCGCACAGAATTTCGGGAAACGTTATAGAAACTTAGAAGGTACTAAAGGTCCATTACCAAGTTTGCATTTTCAAATGAGGGCAGTGAACAAAGGATATGATTAACTGTGATAATATTATTTTGATTTTGTTTTCTTTGCACCACAATACAAAAAGCACATACTCACGGTCATCTACATAGTCTACGAAACATTCGATTAAAATGCGAGCAGTGACGGATACAGCCGTGCGCCCGCAGTGCCAAATGACATGCTTTGAAAGCAAACTACTGTTTCCATAAAAAAAAATCTTTGAAAGTACACTCCAGAAACCGCCGATTTGAATAAAATTTCCAAAATCTTCTCAATTTACAGCATTGACACATATCGTACGGTGTTCCGTTGGGTACTTCGCTTCTTCGCGTAAACACATTGTGACGCGAAGTTATACGATGCGAAGAAGCGAAGCTGAGAAGAAGCGAGGCGGAGAAGGAGCGAAGACAAGATGAAGCGAAGTTACGATGCGAAGAAGCGAAGTTACGATGTGAAGATCGTAACTTCGCTTCTTCGCATCATAGCTTCGCTTCTTCGCATCGTGACTTTGCTTCTTCGCGTATCCATTTCAAGCGCAAAGAAGCGATGTCCCTAACGGAACACCGTAAAATATCGGAATGTTAACGTTTCTTGATCTGAGGGATGAATTTTGATGAGCCAGGAATATGACTCAATTCAAGGCATAAACAAGTTCAAACACAGATATTTCTTTACCAAATATTCGATATAAATATCTAGAAAATTGATAAATTTTAAAAATTGTTTAGAATTTGAGGATCGTGAAATATTTTTGAAATAATCAGTTAAAACTGTTTTTGCCAGATTTAGGCAAAACATAATAATATTCCAGTGGAAATTGGGCTGCATTTCGGCAAAAATGCATTGCATGATTAGCAATCCTGGTATACGAAGTCTAGAATCAAGAGAAAGATAAACCGTTTGCCCCAATACAACATTTTTTTCAAAAATGCATGTTTACTGCACTTTAATAATTAAACAGCAGATACAAAAATAACACCTTTCTCGCGTTGTACAAGGAATATCTCATCTACGTATTTTCTTTACATTAAGAAATTAACTAAATGCGCGGATCGAGAGTGAGGTTTAGGGGTTAGGACCCCTTCCCGCCTGGAATTTGCCAAAATTGCTGAAGTTTTACATTTCTTCAAAATCATGGGCTGAAATAAAGCTATATGTGAGTTAGTTCATGAAAGATTAAAAAAATAAGGTAATGAAAAGGCCAGGTGGGTTACAGGAGATGTTATTTCATCAACAGGACTGAATTTTCTACAAAATTTTAATACATGTACTGTTATTGTTCTCTTTGATCCCGATGGTCAAATTCCCGGGGTTTTTTTCCCCTGATTGCCTAACATTCTTTTGAGCTTTTAATGAACAAAATGCTGATCGATAATATTCAACTTGTCGAGGTTATAAAGTTCTATATAGTTGGACCAAAAGAAAGAAAACTGGAGGGCGATTTTAAAATGAAAAATAATGTCATATGCAATTTCAATAAAACAAAAAAGAAAAACAAAAGAAAAACAAAACACACATAACTTTGATAGAATAAATATAAATTGAAATGAAAAATCAGGTTGATTCTTTGAATTGCAATATTCAAACAAACGTCCTGGTTTCTACGATATTTTCTTGGTCATAACACATATATTTTGAAAGAATATTTTATTTTCTCGAAAACTATTTTCTACATTTGCGAAGTTTAAAGTGACGGAGACCATGAAAATTAATTAATTTTACAAAGTTGTACAAATTCAATTTTTCAGGCGAATCAAACGCATACATTCGCAGTTACATTTAAAAACGTCATTTTGAATTTGGGATGCGCAGCTCTAATTCATTCCACTATCGCCATCTACAATGTATTGAGTTTTTACTATAGAGGAATATTGAAATTTAATTATCAAAAAATCGACAATATTAGAGTCTGTACTGCATATTTTCAAATAAGACTTTTTATGGCTCCTGTTTTCCTCTATCTAGACCTTTTGGAGTAAAGTTTACGTTAACTTTCGATAAAACTAATTTTCAGGATCACTGTATATCTTTAATTTTTCATTCAAATTCCTTGTTCGTATCAACGGAAATGTTCTTGTCATGGGCGATACATATATATTTCAGAAATGATACAAAATTCAAAATTGTTCCCGGTCTTTCTATCTCACATAAATCAATTGATATAAGACATATTATAAAGAATTTGATCACTTCAAGTGTTTAATTTCTTTTATTGATACATGTAAGTTACTTAATCAAGGGCGTAGGAGAAGGGGGGGCAGCGGGGGCACATGCCCCCCACTTTGAAAAGTGGGGGGGGGGGGGGGGGGGCACAACCATGTTAGTGCGCCCCCCCCCCCACTTTTCAATCACAAAATTTTACGATGCATTAACATTGTTTAAACTAGCAACATTTTGTCCCATAAGTCTACAATTTTTCGGTCAATTATCAAAATTTTTCTTTGGCTCGCTACCGCTCGCCAGTTCTTATAGTCTTTCAGAATAATTTAGCTATTCTGATCCATCCTTTATATACATATTCCTTTATCAATGTACATAAAGGCATTTAACTCAAACTATATAGAATATTATTGCATGTACTTGTTAATGATAGAGGGTATAGAAAGTATTTTCTGATAAGTCAATATTTTGCTTAAAAAAATTCCTGGCTCGCTACCGCTCATCAGACATTTATTCATGTACTTAAAATTTAAGGAAATTGTTTTAGCAAAATATTGACTTATCAGAAAATACTTTCTATACCCTCTATCATTAACAAGTACATGCAATAATATTCTACATAGTTTGAGTTAAATGCCTTTATGTACATTGATAAAGGAATATGTATATAAAGGATGGATCAGAATAGCTAAATTATTCAGAAAGACTATAAGAACTGGCGAGCGGTAGCGAGCCAAAGAAAAATTTGATAATTGACCGAAAAATTAGTAAAAAGAATGCGCATTCACTTCCTTTATATTGACCTTATATATGGAATAAAATTTTTATGTGACATGAGAAAAGTGATATACGACAAAAATCAACAACAAATATATTTAAAGTTAATACAGAGCGCAGGCGATAACCAACACGATACTTTGCCAGAAGTGAGATCATAAATCAAAGAAATTGTGTGTAAAGTATAAACTTGGTTAATGTGTGACTTCACGTAGAATTTCGTCAAATTCGACTCAAAATCGTATAAAAATCGACAGAATTTCGCAAGCGAATCAACTTTGGCGCCTTTTTATGACGTCATAGACAAAATGACGTCAGGTTTCGGACTCGCTAATATTAATGACAGATCTTAATCTATATATACACAAAACATGAAAACACAATAAAGGCTTATGAAATTGCTGTAAAACCACGGCCAAATAGGGGGCATATCGCCCCTTGTCCTTCTCAATCTTGTAAAATAGTAAGAACATACAAAAAGAGAGCCTTTTGATACCCTGATTTGGCCCAATTTTTCATCTTGAATACACAAGGCATCCGAGATTAATGTAAAAAGCTTTCAAAATATGTAGAATAAAAAGGATATAAAGAAAATAATCAAAGTAAATTCAAATTAAAAATGTGCCCGTTTCCATGGTAACGAAGCCTACAAATATGCCTCGATCTACGATTTTTTCTGATTTTTGAAACTTCAGACACGGATACCATGGCAACGACAACATTTTTTATAAAACTGGGGTTGATTTACATACTAGTACTTCATATTGAACTTTCATACCCAAAATCTTTGACATGCTGTGCAAAAATGTCGTGAAATTCTTTGGCTCTTACAGAGAATTGCTTTTAAGATTAAACAGTATGGGAATGAATCTTACATACAAAATCATGTGAAAAGTCTTTATTAGAGATCGTTCGTCTACGAACGTACGTAACTAAACGAACTTAATGGTACGTATCGACACCTAATAGGAAATAATATGGGGAGCAGTCATTATTTTTTCATCGACATCAGGTACATGTAGTATAGAATAGAAGAAAATTAGTTGTAAACCCTATATTGTACATTGTTATCCACTCGCGCAACTTTGTGGTAATGCCTCCGTTTGTAAGAGGGTGTGTGGGTCCATATAAGCATGTGGACTCTCTAGCGATCGGAGCTCACTTCTAAACATCGCCTAATATTAATTGTTTGTAAGTTATTCATGGCAAGAAGACAATACCTATTGATTTTCGAAGTCAGAGGTCAAAGCCAAGGTCACAATGGATGGTACATGTAATAGAAAAACCTTGTGAACGCTCTCGAGGTCACAGTTGACTTCCTATCTTTATCAAAGTTTGCATGTAACTTGACCGTGGTTAGAAAAAGAGCCTTTAATTAATATTCAAGTTCAGAGTCAAAGATTAAAGTCACAATGGGCAATGACAGGAATCTCATTCGGACAATACTTTCTTGTGGGTTTGTTTCATTGGTTATACTGGAAATCATTCCCTTTCCTTCGATTACACATGTCTACATTACTTTGCAGGGGACCTGCAATTTAAAGTGGTTAGGATTTTTCCATCCGAAATACATGTCAAGTGCATCAAAATTGGTTTAAGATTTTCTTCAATAAGGTAAAAAATAATTATCATTATAATTTCGTCATTAGTTTGCATTGAAATAAGAGAAAGCTCAAGATATATAATGTTCAAAAATGAAAAAATCATGAAAAAGTATTTTTCATATAAGATGTGCTATTGCATCTTGACGCAATAACAGTGCCACTATGGAATTACATTTGTTAATTACCTAGAAATTTTCATGATGAAAAAAAATGAGAAAGATGAATTATTCCGTATATTTCATTTTATCCCAATTTTTGTTCAAACCATTCAAGCCCCCATTTTAGTAGAATGGGCCTGGGCTTAGGTTGTGAACTATTTCACTTTGTATGCCTCGTCGATAGATTGGAAAGATATAGGGGATAAGAGAAAGAAACAAATCACCACCTCCTATTTTTTTTCAGATCTATATTCCGATCATATAGTAGGACCTTCTAAAACATATGACATATTTTACTTGGAGAACATAGTAGATCTATATCTATTCATTTGAACAGTACTTCTATATTACTCATTTATCCATTATACAATATCTTCTATGTGTCTTCTAAAATTAAAGAGGGCACTACTGAAATGAATTCTGGTGGCTCCGCTGGAAGCATCACTGATGAGAATTTAATATTCGAAACACATGTCTGGTGTAGAAAAAAATTGTTTGAAACTTTCTTCATGAAGGTATAGAGTTGGACCAATCCCGTATTATTCTAAAAAGTATTTTGCTTCCCGTTAATACTGTTGGCTTATAACTATCAACCATATGCTGTCATGCGGGATGAGAAAAGCCCACTTTCGGGGTCTGGTTTCTGGTCAGGGAACGAAGCTTCCGGAGTTCCCTCACCAGAAACCAGACCCCGAGGGTTGGCTTTCCTCATCCACCTTGACAAACATATGGTTGATCGTTTTTCTCCCATTTCTAGGGGCCTTTTTAAATTCCATGAAATCATGAAATCGTCAGTTTTATCGAATTCGAAAAATAAAGGAATATTCCTTTTCAACGCCCACAATAATGGTTTATTCTAAAAGAAGAAACCGTATTCCTTAGCCTTAATAGGTTTAATAGGAATTAGAATGTAAAAAAAAGAGTTTTAAAACGACGTTTTTGTTGAGATGTCGCCGCTTTAGGTGCAAAACCATGACGTCACAACGGAAAACAACGATGTCACAATATGGATACGGCCCATACGGCCGACGTCAAAAGTCACGCGAGGTACATGTGGGATACAGTGATCCTCCATGACGCGTCGCTATGGGCAAACTCTATTCCACATGGGGGCAAATGGGAGAAAGGTGCTTCTACTTTTTCATTATTGTTTTTGTTTCAACCTCAGCAATACAGTATATCAGGTAGTTTTCGCGTCGGGTACATTTCGCGAAACTGACCCTAAATGGGTGAGTCTTTTTTTTTTCGCTGAGTCTAACTTATTGCTTATCAAATTAAGATCTGTGTCGTTTTTTTCGCGATTTGATGATGCTCGGGAACTGTAATAGCGAGAAAATAAAAATCCCGATATACGGTATTATCCCCTACATCTTCTCAGCGGAAACTGTGGGATTGATGAGGTTGTAATTCCCTTTATATGTCTCGACTGAGATTGGACAGAGCGATAGAGAGATGGGGAGAGAGAGACAAAGAGAGAGAAAGAGAGAATGTATACAACAGAAGCATAACCTTAAGCTACGTAAAGCCGTCTGGACAGAGCATTATGGGATACTAAGAATTCTACATCTGCCCCTGAAAGAGGTAAAAATACATCCATTTTTCTCAATTCCTTTATGTGTACCTCTTCTTCAGAAAAGTTTTTATATCTGCCGATTATACACTCATAGACGACGGTAGTGCTAGAAATAAAAATCAGACACATATCCTCTTTACTTTGAAATATATATCACTTGAAAAGCAGGAAATCATTTATAATTCCTTTGTTTGACAGTATTTTATTAATGTTTTCTATTTCAATCGTCTAATAATTTTAAAAGTCCCGTATTAAGGTTATGATTTTAATTTTTCTCAGTGTTACTTTGCACACTGCCCCTTTTGATATTCGTTCCCAAACAGATAAATGGATAAAACGTACGAATCTGGTATAAAAAAACTAGGCGGAACCCCTAAATGACGTAGAGAGGACGTCGAAATTGTGTAAAAAAAAAGAATATGTACTATGGTTCATTTGATAGCGAAATAAAAAGGAGGTTCGATAAATGACTTCGAGAAAATTATTGGAATATTAAATTTTAGAATAAGTTCCGGGAGCATCCTTTTTTAGTTCACCTGAGTGAAGCTCAAGTGAGCTATTGTCATAGCGTGCTGTCCGTCGTCCTGCGTAAACTTTTAACATTTTCGACATCTCCTCTGTAACCGCTGCACAGAACTTCACGAAACCTTACACGAATCAAGCGCGTTAGGTCCTCTACCACGATTGTGTATTTCGTGCCGATCGGTCAACAAATATGGCCGTCGAGGGCTCTGATTGATACATACATACGATTTGACACATTTTCGACTTCTCCTCTGCAACTGCTGCAGAAAATTTCACAAAACTTCACGGGAAGCAAGTATTTAAGGTCCTCTACCAAGTCAGGACTTCGATCAGCCTGTTTTGAAGCCCCATTTCCAATGCAAAAAAGTTTTTTTTTCCAATTTCGACCCAAACTTTTCCTATTTGACTCATTGAGAAAAAAGGATTCAAATAAAAAGGTCAAGGAAAATTTTTTAAAAATGACATCGTGACTCGTCGTCAAAGAACATACTTAACCGATCAAGGAAACGTTTACCTTGCTCCCATGGATATGTAAACATCCTACTGATACTGAATATGCTCTCCTTATCGATAAGCTGTTTCGCATGATGTTTATTTCAATATCCAATATTGACGAATGAGCTGTTAACTACGATTAGTTGCTTTATTTCTAATGATGACTAGATATCAATAATTAAAATAAATATCATTTTGGATTAGTCACAACCAAATTATATCAATTTTCTGAGTCTAGTTGAATAGAAACATCGACTATAATATTTTTGAAGAAATGACTTTGGACTTAATAAAACATACATACGATTTGACTAAAAGGTCAATCTGCAAAATGTCGCACAATTCGGAGTATTATAGAAAGAAAGTTCGCGATAAAACGGCAGATAAGAATGGACATACTTTTCAAGCAGCAAAGTCTGAGGTCTAATCGAATGACAAATATGGATAATGACCATAACCCTGTAAACAGCACAAAATCGATGATTCAGAAAATCAGAAACCGAAGGCATACACAATCAGGATAAAACAGAAACCAAAGCAAACAAAGAAAAACCTCCATCACATGAAAAGAAGCGGACTCCCGATATGAGAGTGAGACCAGGTGCCCAGGAATAGTAAGCATCTCCTGCTTGCATGCAACACCCGCACAATTCGGTAGAACTGTCACATCCTGTAACTTCCATTTCGTAAGACATAGAGTACAATATTTGGTTGGATGGTTTAAATGGTCTATGAAAGAATATCATCCGACATTCTGGAGAGTGGGACATCATAGTGTATGACGAGTTCCCCATATCTACCGTACAGATAAGGAATAGTTAATCTTAACAACTCTCACGTTAGTCCTCATTCATTATTTATATGTATTCTTAGTTCACGATTTTTATCGTTTAATTAACCTTAGTTATTGATTTGCTCACGATATTACTAAATAGTCCTTATTCATTTGTATGAATACTGATTGAAAAACGTAGAATGGTTAGCGCTTATCTCGGTCACGTTTGTATTCAATTTTTCTTATTCAAAGCGATAGTATCAAATTATCTGTATTCATTGTATCGTGATAAATGAGTAGCGCTAATTATCCATTCTATCGTGAGCGTACGCGGAAAAAAATTCAATCGTGAGCGTATGCAGAATTAACCGTTAGCGTATGCATAATAAACATTACTATGGAGAATAACGTGAATGAATTAATATTACGACTCATAACTTGCAAAACGAATAAATCTTACTCAGAATCCGAATTTTGTTTATAATCTTATGAAATTTGTACATTTTTATCGGGTTTATCGGATATTTTTTTTATTTGAATTTTTTTTTATGATACGTATTATAAGTATTATACGTACTTTATATTAATCTGAATTCATACAACGATAATATACACGTAATACACATGTATTTCTCTACCAAAGTGGTCTGACCGGGCGGAGATAATTCAATCAAGCAAATTAGACCAATCGATAAAAAAAATAGTTTACACACTGTTACATAGAGTATGAAATGCCTGTTTAATTATAAGACCTGTAATTTTGACATCTTGTATCACCTGCCTATAATGAACTCTTCCGATGACCAGGTAAAACTATGCTTCGCCCTGCCACAACAATACCTGTGTTATTTCAACAATTACCTGTCATGTGACACGAGCTGTTTATCGTGTGTATGACAAATATGGATAATGACCATATCCCTGTCTACAGTACAAAATCGATAATTCAAAAAATCAGAAACCGAAGGCATACAAAATCAGGACAAAACAGGAACCAAAGCAAACAAAAACAAAAACCTCCACCATATGAAAAGAAGCGAACTCCCGATATGAGAGTGAGACCAGGTGCCCAGGAAGAGTAAGCATCTCCTGCTTGCATGCAACACCCGTCGCTTCAATTCGGTAGAACTGTCACATCCGGTTACTTCCATTTTGGAAGATATAGAGTACAATCTTTGGTTGGATGGTTCAAATGGTCTATGACAGAATATCATCCACCATTCTGGATAGTGGGACATCATAGTGTATGACGAGTTCCCCATATCGACCGTAGAACTTCCTCAGTGACGATGTAAGTCGGTCACAAACATATCCCTGACTGAGAAGCTTATCTGAAAGACGCCTAGCTCTCAGAACAAAATCCGTATATTTGGTACTTGCTCTGGCATAGCGTATCAACTGAGATATGAACACGCCATAAGCAGGCGATGAAGGGATGTTGCTACTCAGAAAAGGAAAGTTCGTAATGCTGAAATTGAAGTCGTCACGTTTGTCATAGAGTGAGGTGTTCATGTGACCATCAGTGTCGTAGGACAACATTATGTCCAAATAGGATGCTGAATTATTTGTCTCTGTAGTTTCTTTGACTTCAAGCTCCGAAGGATAGATACTGTTCAGGTAATCCGCGAATTTTGGATTATTGATGGACAACACATCGTCTATGTATCTGTAAGTGAAGTTGAAATCAGAAGCTAAGTATCTTTTCCCTTCAGAGACCAAAGATTGAATGAATTCAGCTTCGTACGAGTAAAGGAAAATGTCGGCAAGGAGTGGGGCACAATTGGTACCCATTGGAATTCCGACAATTTGCTGGAAGACCTTTCCTCCAAACACCACAAAAATGTTGTCGATCAGAAAGTTTAACATCTGAATAATGTCTGTTTCAGTGTACTTATTTTCAGAATCTGACTTTTCTTTTACAAAGTAGGTTTTGTCATTGTTAACAACAATAAATTTGTATTTGCGATTACCGTTCTTACTTGTAAACGCATTACTTATAATTTTTGCGAGTCTTTCTTTCAATTTAGAATGTGGAATTGTAGTGTAAAGTGTCGAAAAATCAAAGGCTTTGATCGAATGGACTCTACTAAAATGAGTGGATTTCAGATGTTCTAAAAGTTCCTTCGAATTCTTTAAAATCCACATCTGGTTGATACCACTGCGAGAATATACTTTCGAACAATATTTTTGTAGCCCAGATTTGATTTCAGATAAAACTTTGGTGAGTAAGATCGATACAGATTTGGTAGAACATTTTGAGGAACCAGCGATGAAACGTTGTTTGTACGGATTCTTATGCATTTTAGGTATGCAGTATAAGTATGGTAAATCTAAATCTAAATTGGTAGTGTCGAAGCCAAAGGAAGCAAGAGCTGATTTGTGGTTATCTATTATTTCAGAGGCAGAAAGGTTTGTTGGGGTGTAAGTGGGATTTCCAGGTGTCGAATTTAAACCCAACTCTTTAACTAGACTGTCGAAATAGTACTTTTTGCAAGTAAATGTGTAATTATTTGAGGCTTTGTCCGCTGGTGTGATGACATAATGTTCTTGGAGGTAGGTAAGTTCTGTGATAACATCAGGGTCTTTAAATATAGACACGAATCTGGTGTTCACGGTTGATTTTAATCGGTTAATTCTAGATAAAAGTAACCCTCTGATTGATTTTATCCATTCGGAAAGGGTGTCGAGCTGTACATCCTCTTTCTTTGCCCAACGTCTTGCATATTCCTCACAAGAGTCCATGATAATTTTGACATTTTGGTTCCATGTAAAGGACATACTTTCTCTGTATTTGGGACCCTTTTTTAACAATTCTCTCAACTTGTCGTTCTTGACTATACTAAGGTCACCAGTAATAACATGTCCACAAGGAGAGTAGTTGAAATCCGATGAAGAACATTCGCAGGGAAGTGGATGTAGTGAGGGATTACTTAAATCAATACACTGCAGGGATCGTTTGTAATTGTAAATTTTAGATGCAACTGTTGGTGTGTAGCTATAGGAAATACAAGGAGTTTCTTTTCTTTTGAAATATGGTGGGATTTTTTCTGTGACAGTTTTGTGATTCAAAATTTGACCAAGATTCAAGTTATCAATACCTTTGTTTGCAAATCTTACTTTAATGAAAGGGCGGTTTGTTTTCTCCTCTGATTTATCTGATCTAACTGCTTGAAATAAACGAAAAGTAGAAATGTCCAAGATGACTCCTTGTAGTCTGTATTCTGGGGAACGTGTATCGGTATATGCGAGGTCCTTCGTATAATCGTAGATTTCGTGTAACTTCCGTAAAGGAACAGAGTATAATTTGGTACGAATATAATGCAGGCCTAGAGGCTCATTCAAAAATGGAACCAAGTCATCGAAGGAGAAACTATGTATCTCAGGCCTATTATATTTTCGAATGCCATGACTTCGAGGTCTTCTTTGTGATCTGTTGAATAAGCTAGTCACATTTACGGATTGACAACCGGGACTTGTTAAGTTTCCTATAGTGCTGATGTTATCGTTGCACCCATAGGGCGCTGCAGTGTTAAGATTTCTTATCCAGAACTCTTCTCTGTTGCGACGGAGAGGTGTGCTCAAATTGGGATTGTTTGTGGGGTGATATATTTTCTCCAGGATTCTGACTCTCATAGATAAAACAGAATGATCCGCCTGGTCAAAATGTCGGTAAAGGAGTTGACTTCCTTTATTATTTATTTTTGACCGGTGTCCTGACATTCTTTTTCGGAGCTGGCCTTTGGAGCTGGCCTTTCGGAGCTGGCCTTTCGGAGCTGGCCTTTGGCTGGCCTTTGGTTTCGGAGCTGGCCTATCCTACGTGCCAAATCGCCTTATTTTATTTTTAATGCCGAAAATAGTTTAAAATTTAGTTTAAAAAATAGTTTAATTTCACTTTATTCTAATATGGTACAACAAGCTGCTGTAAATATTTAGGGAATTTTCTTTCTCGGCGCTTTCCCTTTTCTCTAATTCTTTATATTGATGGTTTTGAATAATTTAATTTTCACATGTTTAATTCAGTAATTTTGTCTTCCGTTTATGTTAATATACATTTCTTTTTTATTCTAATGCAAGATGTAATCAAAGTTACATGGTGGACAATCTCGCAATGCAGAACTTTCGGTTTTTCTCTAATTTCATGTACTATTATAATAGATTATTTAGTTAATTTCTTCCTCCCGACATTTGTTCGTGTTGAGAGATCGACTGACTTTAATCTTTTATCTTTTGATTTTAATAACCCCTTGTCATAATTGTATTTTTTCAAAGTCTTTTTAACTCCATACACTACAGAGTACCACGCCCTTTCTCCCACCATCACCGCTATACCCCGTGAGAATAGTAAGATAGACACGTTAATAATGGAAATAATACATCAGACACAGAATATATTTGTACAAAAGTATCGGACTATAGAAATGCATGTATCTCCGCTTCCTTCAGATCATGAAATCCCTCATAATTCACAATTATTTATCACCATGGCCCGCCTCTGGATCCACAAGCTTTTCAGTTTTAACAGCCAAAGAAATTGTAAGAGTGTTGAATCATGATTGCTCAATTTTCTTCCGTAATACCTGGAAAAAAATCGAGAACATCCCATTTACAGTTTCCTTTTAGTTAGGGCCATGGCTTTGAAAAAAAAAAAACATCCTTCCCCTCCTTCGACAAATATGTACATATAGATCCGCCTGTATTACGGAATACCTTAACAACATTTTGATTTTTTTCACTATTTAATCGTATAGGGCCAAAAAGGCAGGTTACCGCACCTTCTCCTTTCAATTCATGAAAATAATGGTGAGAAAAGTGTTTATACAAACTCAGGATCATTAGTCGCTTCGCATTTATTATATATATATGTATATACTAGTATTTACACAACTAGACCAAAAAATCAGACTCAGACAAAGAGTTGTTATTTTCTGTGATTTAATAAATGTTACTTTCTTGGTGTCTTTCAATGGCCTCATAGAAATCTCAAATTGAGCGATATATACATCTTTTACATGTACGCATGAAAACCTTTCATTATTTTTTTGTCACCAAGATAATCTTTCGTCTTAACATCACAAGATCAAACAAACGTGTTCAACAATGGTCTTAGAAATAATAAATTTCGCACAATTATCCGAGGCTGACTTCAGACAACCTCCTCCCACAAGTCCTCCTACCCCCCTCTGATTCGGCGCTTCGCGCCTTGACCATAGTCTTCCCGGGGAATATACCCTCCTCAGTCAAGAAACGACAGCAATTCAATCTACTGTGAATTAATCAAATTTAAATAATTAAATATGCATTTTTGCCTGAATTATTTCAAACATACATGTATTTTTTTTCTTTAATTCTCTTTCATCGTCTTTTGTGATGTGTGTATAACTTCACTTGTTTTTTAAATATATTTTTTTCTAATTTGACAACGTATAGACTTACAATATACAATGTCATATACTACCCTCAGTGGCTGATCGATTTTATTTAATTACACAGCGAGAACCTTGACACTAGACGAAGTATAAATTCATTTTCAGAAGAATTATTTCACATTTTTATTTAAAACAATAATTTACTTCCCTTATTTAAACTAAAATGGACTGATTTGTTAAGAAATCCCCAAATCATGTATTTGAGGATGATGAAAGAACGTTTTCAAAGAAAAAAATCCAGTGTAAAGCAAAAATTTCTGTAGCCCCCATTTAGATCCCCTTTGGGGCTCGGATTTGGTTCCATATTTTTTCTTCATGAATTAGCTGCATCTTTTCAGAATTTGCTACACCTCCTTGCACCTTAGTATTTTTGTTGGTTTTACATGTATTTGTTTATCTTTCTTTTGTTCAGGTATTCCTTCGTTGGGGGGAGGGGGGGATAGGGCACTTTGACATAAACAAAAAACAGGATCATATTCAAGTGAAGATGAAAGGGGACCTATAGTTCTCTCTTACGCCGTCATGTACAATTTTTCTTTTCTGTTTAGATTTTGTTTACTTGCGAATTCAAAGTTTGTTCCGCCGATGGCGGGGGGGGACGCAGAAACGGTAAATTGAATTTATAAAAAATCTTCACATACACTTACATTATGCACGAAAGTTCAAAGAAGGTTTATGTATGTAAAATACCTGCCCCAGTGGCATCAAATTATCAAAGTTTGTAAATAAATTAAAACTGGAAGGTTTGTAGTCACACGTTTCCGTGTACAGGGGGTGTTAATAAACAGGTAAATGAGCGGTGAACAACATGCGAGGCATTGTTTGGAACATTTGAAGTACCAGACCAAGGCGCACACACTTTTTTCTTTTGTATTACGGATGTCTTTGGAATTCATTTTTACTACATCTTTTGATTGAACTCTTCATTTGAGACATTAGTACGTTTGTTTGAAAAAAGAGAGCAAGCAAGCTTGTTTGAAAATGACACAAAAAAACTAATTCATGTACAGGCGAACATTTTATAATGGAAATGTCGTTATATTCAAAAGAGTTAACTGATCGAAATTTTGTCTCCTCACTTTCGCAGGATAATTTCTGCGTCTGGAGAGAGAAAGAGAGAGAGAGAGAGAGAGAGAGAGAGAGAGAGAGAGTGAGAGCACTGGCAAAACCCCACTTGTGGGGAACTCACACCTGTCAAATGACCTTTCTTGTGAGGAATGTTGGAAATTGTGGGGAAAATCGCCATTCCCCATAAACCTAATCGGTATTTCGAAATGGTTCGAGGTATCCACAGGCAATAAAAAAGATATTTTTTGATAGTTTTGTTGTATTATTTTTGTCAGTAAAGAGTTTAGGCATCGCAGAAGCGTATACACCAATGGTAGGAGGGATTTTTCTTTGTGGGGAATTTCTCTCTCTTTCGTACGATCAAAATTATCTCTTCACCGTAAAATTGGTGTCTGGGCATGATGGGTAATTTTTCTGTTCGGAGCCTTCTTTTTTTTTTTGTTCTAGAGCTGATTGATTTATCGATATTTCATTCATGATGGGTCGATAATTATCGATTAACGGGGTGTTGTAGTCATCCGATTTCGGTAATCGATTTGGAAGTAAAATAATCGATCGCCTAGCGCGAAAAATGCAGAAGTAGGGGCTGCCGCTGATGTATCAGAGGAAATTCTGTCCGATGGTCAAAAACTATTTCTTCATACCGCACTATACATACAAGTTTACGTTATCAGATGAGCCCAGCATAGAGGATCCTACAGAACCTGCACTGGAAAACAACGATACAGTAAGTAATTCATTTTTTATGTAAACTGATCAACAGGTGCCTGCGTAACCCCCCCCCCCCAAATTTTCCAATCATGGGTGAAACGATCATTTAAAGTAAAAAAGTAAATATTATACAATTATTGCACAGTGATGAGGTCGATATGATGCTTTATGGAGTGAAAAAACCGATATCCCGGGGGGGGGTGGCCTTCCTGGTTCCCCTACGGCCTACCAGTACAAGGGTTCTGCCCTGGACCCGCTGAGGACCTAGGTGGTCCCAAGACCCCATGCCAATTCTTTGGGCCCCCAACTGAAAAGCTGGATCTGCCGCTAAAATGATGTTTCATGATACAAATCGTATTGTGAGTAAATATCATGAAACATTATCATATCATAAGCTTAGCGTATCGTGACAGCCCTAAACTTAACCCCTGGACCAGTGACTGTATGGCTCATTTATGACTTGGGAAATAGAAAAGCCCTGACGATTTTTTAATACTAGAACAATTATAGTGACTATAACTTATATGTACATGTAATACCCTATCCATGTAATACTGCTGTGATCTTGACTACTAGACAGGATCTTATCATTCTATGGTTGGAGTTCTTTCTAGACATTTTGCTATGTATATTAGCATAAGTTTTAGTGAATTTTATTCATTGCTTGTAATATTCCTTTCTGTAAAAACAGGAAAGAATTATTTCCGATTAAATCGAAATAATCAATTAAAATCCTCTCCCATTATAAACCGATAATCGATTATGAAATTTTTCAGATTATACAACACTAGTTAAAGTTGAGGAGTGCCAGAACAGTCTTGAAGCCCTGATTGACACAAAGGGGCTCTATACAGTCCAATTTCTACAATGAACACAAGATCTCAGGATTCGAGAGAAGAAATCAAAAGTGCTAAGACCAAATTCCTAGAACAACTCCAGGAAAACATTGAACAAAGGTATCTTTTGGGTTAATTATCCTGCTATATTGCATTCAAAAGCACACATTTATTCATGGAGGTACAGTACAGTTTAAATATTTTGATATCTATAATTTACGTATTGAGCCACTGACCCCCAGGGTAAAAGTGCAGATAGATAAGTCCTCAGATACAATAAGGGACAGAATGATATATATTTTTGCAATTTTTTTATCTGTTTTTTTTTAACAGAATCTCACTCCTAGGACTTCCGTTATAATTTTGTATTTTAAATAATAACACTATGATACTTCAGGTTACATATGCAATGACAAACACCCTGCAGTCTGTTCCATCAGATTCCGACGATCGAGTACGAAGCATGACTACAGTACAACACCCTCCTCCTCAGGCCATGCTATCTCCAAATCAAAAAATGACCAGGTAAGAAAGTTGTTAGATTTCAGAGTTGTCTTTTTTTTTGTGAATACTGCATGACAATCTGGATATTGTACCTTTTTAGCTTGCCGGGATGAAAAAGTCCAAAGAGCTAACCTTGGCGTCGTTGTCGTCATTGTCTGTAGTCAAAACTTTAACCTGGGCTATATCTCTTGAACTATAAGGGGTAGGGCGTTGATATTTCACATGGAAATACCCTATCCTATTTTGGAAGTTATTTGATTTTTGACAAAAACCTGCTACTGAGAGCTATGTAATTTTTAGCTCGCCGGGACGAAAAAGTCAGGAGAGCTAATGACATACCCTCGGTGTCGTCGTTGTCGTCATTGGCATCGTTGTTGTCGTCGTCCGTAGACAAATCTTAAACCTGGGCTTTATCTCTTGAACTATAAGGGGTAGGTCTGTCTGTACATATTTCCTTCTTTACCCATGGATAGGATCTAGACCAAATCTAGACCTAATCTAATAAAGGGTAGGGCTTTCATATTTCACATGTAGATACCTTATGACGGGACCTTTGGTTTGAGACCATAACCTAGTGACCTTGAACCTTAGACTTTGACCTACTTTTGACAAACTTTAACCTGGGCTATATCTTATACAACCATAAGGGTAAAGGCTTTCATATCTCACATGCAGATTCCTTGTGATGAGACCTTTCATTTGAGATCATGACCTTTGACCTAGTGACCTTTACCTTAAAGTTTGACTTACTTTTCAAAACTTTAGCTTGGGCTATATCTCTTGAACTATAGGGGGATAGGGCTTTGACATCACATATAGTTTCCTTGTGATGAGACCATGTCTATTGACCTAGTGACTGTGATCGTAGACTTTGACCTACTTTTCAGACACTATCTTTTGAACTATAAAGGGTAGAGCTTTGATATTTCACATGTAGATACCTTCTGATGAGACCTTTCATTTGAGACTATGTCGTTTGACCTTCCTTTAAAAAAAACTGTAATCTGGGCTATACATGTACCTCTTCTACTATAAGGTATTAATGTAGTGACCTTGACCTTAACCTATAATTTCAATTATTCATACTTCAGCAATATCTTTAGCTCTCTAAGGGATATTGCTAATATTAGATGCATAGTCTGCTCTTGATAAAACTTTTTTATGCCCCCGTAATCGAAGATTCGGGGCCTTTAGTTTTTGGTCTGTCCGTCAATCTGTTTGTTTGTCTGTTGGTCTGTTTGTCCACAAAAACTTTAACCTTGGCCATAACTTTTGAATGGTAAGTGATAGGGCTGTCATATTTCACATGTGTATTCCTTTTGACAAGACCTTTCCATGGATACCAAAATTTTTGACCTTGTGACCTTGACCTTGGAGTTTGACCTAGTTTCAAAAATTTAATCTTTAGTCATAACTTTTGAATGGTAAGTGATAGGGCTTTCATATTTCACATATGAAGTCCATGTGGCAAGACTTTTCCATGGACACTAAATTTGACCTTTTGACCTTGACCTCAAATGTGATACTACTTTTGATCTGTTTTACTGACAAAAATGCCAACGGGGGCATTTGTGTTTCACAAACACAGGTTTTTTTTATAGATTTTAGAAGTTTGCTGATTTACAATAAAAACTTGCTACATGTATCTTTGATATCACTATTTTTTTAGCTCTTCTCAGCGAAGCTCACGTGAGCTATTGTCATGGCGTGGCGTCCATCTGTCGTAAACTTTTTACATTTTTGACTTCTTCTCAAGAACCACCAAAGGAATTTTGATGAAACTTGGTAGGAATTAAGTACTCATGGTCCCCTAAAAGTGTTGTTGTTTTTCGTCCGGATCCGTCAAAAGGTGCCGCAACCAAATGCAAAGTAGGTACTAGGTCACAGGGGGTACCCTCCTTTGACAAACTTCTTTTCAGAACTGAAGCACATATGACAAAACAAAAGCATCTGGATGATCTAGAAGGATGTCTTAACAAGTGTTGCTGCTTCTGATTCCTGTCGGAAGTCAAATTTTTGACATGTTTTTGACATTGGACTTTGTCAAAAATGCTAATTTTTGAACTGTTTGTGGTTTGAAATGTGTGGTTTTGTGCCCTCATTTAGCATATGTTTGTCATATTTAAGTTACTATTCGCTTCTATATACATTACATGCTATAATCTTCTTTTTTTGGAATTTTTATAATAGATTTTTTAAAATATGAATAGGTATGTTTACTGAGCACATGGACCCAAGGGTTGTGGGTTCAAGTCCCGGCACTGGCACCCCAAATTTTTTCTTCCCTTTTCATTTTTTTTCAATTTTGTCACCTTTTTATGCACTTTTAAATCATCTCAATACCTTTAATTTCATTTTTGACCAAAAAATGGTTTTCTTCTATTTTCATTTTTTTTTCTGTTTTGCACTCTTTCACTGTGCATTTGACATATTTTAAGTTTTCTTATGGCTGTGATATATATGGGACCTCCATTTATTAGTTCAACTGTCTATCTGTTTCATTCAGCCTATCTGACAATTCAAATGCATGAGCAGTTTATAGGGATCACTTTGTCCCATGAAAATCCATCTGCCAATCTGTTTGTTAAACTGTTTGTCAGTCTGTCTGCTTGTTGGGTATTGTAGTCACACATTCACATTATGGCTATAACTTGATTAATCAGGGGATAAACGTACTGTGTTTTGTGGTTCCGACAGGTATATGTTAGATATACTGTTGGAAATGCAGTTATACTGTCTGGGCTTGCCCCCGACGGTATAACGTATGTTTCCAACAGTATATCCAACATATACCTGTCGGAACCACAAAACACAGTACGTTTATCCCTATTCTAATTCATGCGATATAATTTAAATTTTTATACCCCTCAGAGGGTCTTACGTATCGCTTTAGACATGACCTTGCTATGGAGTACTAATAACGACCAACAGAAATTATTGCGCTGCAAAATACGAAATACAACTGCTTCGTATTTATTATAATGGCGAAAAATCAAAGTGTTATCAATAATAAACTTACTTGCTCTGCTGTTTACAGGCAGAGAATGCCATTAACAAGCTCATACATTGTAGTTTTACGTCACAGTATGACGTCACAGGAGCGAAGAACAAAGGGAAGCATGACGTCATATGCAAAAAGTGCGCTTAAGCTTGAAGGTACATTTACGTAGGAAAACATTTTAAAGTATGTCTAGTGAGTCGGTTTGTGGCATGTATATCGTCGTTATACATGCTTGTAGAAATCCTGTGAACCAATCAGAATGCGTGTAACAAACAGAATGAATTAGAATGTATGTTATTATAATACTTAAATCACACTTGCAGGGTTGGTCAAGCATGATAAGACTCAATACCCTATTAGGCTCAAGGTCACCTGCAGAATAAGTTTTATATCTTATAAATCTTTTATCATTTATCGTGTATAATTTATTAAGGTATATTTATCTTGCCAACTATTTATTTACAATTATTAATGAACAATGGATGTATAATTTCAGATGATATAGAGGTTATTCCTTATCCTGAAGCCTCCAATGAACTGCCTTTGATCCACAAACATGGGAATCCAGTCGATTCAGCTTATCCTAAATCTGCAACAAAATCCTCAAAATTCAATCCGTTTAAAACCATTCAGAGCAAAGGCGAAAAATCTGAGGGGAGAGAATCAGGAAAACTAGACAGTATAGAAATGCAAACAAAATCTCCCATGTTACTGAATGGTGACAATATTGACAGCTTACGTCATCGTAGACTATATAAAATTGCAGCATCCTGGTAAAAGAAAGGTTGATCATGATTTGATGGCTGATGAAAAGTTCAATTCTTCTCCAAGCAGTGCTAGCGTAATGAAACAGAAAACTATTTCTTGAGTGTATTTAACAAAAAATTATGAATTGCTGACAACGTGTTTATTGTAATGAGCAGAAAAATTCTGGGAAAATGTGCAGGGATGGTCAATTATGATTAGATTCAACACTCAAATAGGGTCTAGGTCAAATATCCAGGGGCAAACAAATAGGACATGTCACATACTTTTTATTGTCCGTTGCCAAAATGGTTGGAGTTAAGTGTTTTTAGTGATAATAATATACTGTGTAGTATGATTGGTTGAGAAATCTATATGCAAGGTTTTTTTTAAACATTATTATATGCAGTTGAATTGTATGCTTTTATTTCTTCTACTTATCCTTAGAAATTTATGTGATTTTTTCACGGTATGATACAAAATGTGTAAAGAAATGGACCTTGACTTAAAAGTGTCATGATTTTTAAAATGGAGTTGACATCTAGAATTTGAAGGTATGATTTTTTAGCTCTATTGGTCGAAGACCAGTCGAGCTTATGTGATACCATGTTGTCCGGCGTCTGTCCGTCCATCTGTCTGTTAACAATTTTTTTGTGATCGTAACTCCTCTGGAACCGCAAATGATAGAAACCTAATTCCTTTTGTATTTAGATTGATCCATGGTCTAGTCGTGCACCTGATATTTTGTTTGATCCTCTGACCCCCAGGGTCTTCAAAAATGGGTGTGGTCATTTTCTCCTATATAACTCTGTAACTTGTGAACACATTCTCATAAAGTATAATTTATAGAGAGTTAATTCTTTTTGTGATATAATCCACCTTTGGTCTAGTTGTGAATCTGCTATTTTAAATGAGCCTCTAACCCCCAGGGTCTTAAAAAATGGATGTGGTCATTTTCTCCTATTCAACTCCATGTAATCTTGTTACTAGTTCTCAGAGAGTGTAATTGACAGAGAGTTAATTCTCCTTGCAATATTATCAGTCGCTGATCTTGTTGTGATCCTTATCTTTTGTTTGAGCATTTGACCCCCAGGGTCTTCGAAAATTGGTGTGGTCATTTTCTCCTATACAAGTCTATAAAATCTTGTGAATGCCAGTTCATTGATAGTGATATAATTCTTTTGGCATCATATTCATAATCAGTCTCTGGTCTAGGAAAATGGGTGTGGTCATTTTCTCCTATATAAGTCTAGGTAATCTTGTGAACACCAATTCTCAAAAAGTATAATCAATAGAGAGATAATTCTTTTTGCATTATAATTACCCTCTGGTCTTTTTATGTTTCCGATATTGTGAACTTCTGACAGCCCCCCCCCCCTCCCGAGTCTTGGAAAGGGGTGTGGTCATTTCTCCTATGTAAGTCTATATAACTTTGTTACCACCAGTTCTCATGAAGTATACTTGATAGAGAGATACTTCTTTTTGCATTACCATGAGTCTGTGGACTAGTTGTTTACCTGATATTTTGTTTGAGTCCAGGGTATTTGAAAATGGGTGTGGCCATTTTCTCATACATAAGCCTTATAATAATGTTATCTTGTGAACACCAATTCTCAAAAGTGTAAATTCTTTTTGCATCATTTTACAAGTGTCTGTGGTGTAAATGTGCACCTTATATTTTGTGTGAGCTCCTGACCCCAGGGTCTTGAAATGGGTGTCACTTTAAGTTGAGTGAATTTAAGAAAACAGCCAGTAGAGCTTCAGTCTCATTAGAGACTTCTGGTTTAAAGAATCATTGACATCACTGAAGAACCAAGATGATTAATTAAAGAATTTGTACAATTCAAGGTCTTTTTGGAAATACGACTCATTCCCAATTGAGAGAGTATCTGGCGTCATGAAATTGGTATGAAAGAGTTGATTTTAGTTTGGTTTTTAGTACTTTTTACCCATTTTGTTGACTGATATCAGCTTTATATGTAGGTACTGTATCACAAATTCAGTTTGTCCCAATACCTCCATTTCTTTGGTGGTTACACAAACATATTGTTCAACCTTATATTGATTATCTAGTATCACATACTATATATGTAGGCTATATTTAAAAGATAAAATGTGAAATTAGATCTTTGTGTTCTGCTTAATATTTGTAGACTATTTTTTATCCACTTCAAATGGAAAACTTTATCACAGATTACAAGTTGAATTTGGCCTCCAGAATTTTTGTCTGTGAAAATTGTCATCTTTTATCCCAATTCAGATCTTTTTTCTGTTGTACAATGGGATATATAAACTCCACCTTGTGTTAGTGTGTGTGTTAGTGAGTATGTAGGTCTACAAATGCTTGTGGACACTCACAATTTTTTTCAATCTTCATCAAACTTTGCATGCAATTTGTCCGTGTTGAGACAATACCTATTGATATTAAAGGTCAAATGGTGATAATAGAAAAAGTTTGTGGACACTCTAGAGGTCACATTCTGCTTCCAGTCTTCTTCAGGCATGTAAGTGTTATTTGTCCATGGTGAGAAAACAACACTTATTAAATTTCATGGTCAAAAGTCAGGGTCACTATTTGTAATTATTGAAAAACCTTGATGACACTCTTGGATGTCACAGTTTTCATAAAATCTCCATCAAACTTTGCATAGAAGTTGTCCACAGCAAAAGGACAAAACCTACTGTTTTTAAGGGTCGTACCTGTCACAGTTTACCTCTAATTTTCATCAATCTTTGCATGTAAGTTGTCCATAGCGAGAAGACAATACCTATTGATTTTCAAGGTCAAGGTCACAATTGATGATAGTAGAAAAAAATTTAGACACTCTAGATATCGCAGTTTACTTCCTATCTTCATCAAAAATTGCATGTAAGATGTCCATGATGGGAAGACAACACCATTGATTTTCAGGGTCAATGTCACTATTCATAATTATACAAAAGCCTTTTGGACTCTCTAGAGGTCACAGTTTACCTCAGATCTTTATCAAAAGTTGCATACAAGGTGTCCGTGGTAAGAGGACAAGACCTTTTGAATTTCAGGGTTAGAGATCAAAGGTCAAGGTCACAATTGGTGATAATATGAAATCATTGTGGATACTCAAGTAGAGGTCACCAGTTACTTCCAGTATTCATCAAACCTTGTGTATGTTGCCCATGGTAAGAAGACAACATCTATTGATTTTAAAGGTCAATGTCATGTCACTATTGGTAATCATCGAAAAACTTGAGGACATCATAGTGAATTACTTCCAATCTTCATCAAACTTCGCGTACTAGTATTAGTTGCCCATCGTAAGAAGGCAAGACAAGACCAAGGTCACAATTGGCAATACATGTAATAGAAAAAAAAAACCTTGTTGACACTCTAGAGAACCTCTTTAATACAAAATGCCATTTGGATTCATCAAAATATAAGGAGAAAACAAAGACAGAAGGACATGATGATGACATACCACAACACTATTCAATTTGTGCTACATACAGAATTACTACGTTCAGAAATTCCTTTCAAAAATCATCACTTTAAATTTAAGGCAATTATTATACCCCCCCCCCCTCCTGCAAACGAAGTTAATGCTAGGTTTACACGATCGCCCCGATTGAGGCGAATCGTAGAGATCGTAAGAGAGCGTGGGGTTGAATCGTGACGATCGTAAGAGAGCGTGGTGGAATCGTGATGATCGTAGGAGATCGTAGAGATCGTGGCAAAATTTTTGATTCTCAAAAAATTTACTACGATTGTCCCGATTGATCCTTACATCGTGAGAGAGCGTAGTGGAGCATAGTGAACGTGATGGAGCGTAGTATAGCGTAACAGATCTTGACAAAGCGCAACAGATCGCAATATGCAATCGTAGGAGATCTTGGTGAAACACGTTCTTCTACGATCCACTTCGATTTCACTCACGCTCTTTGACGATTTGTTACGATTTCCACGATTCAGTCCACGATGTACAATATTCGTTGCGATTCCTATCATGAAAATTATAATGGATTACGAGTTTTCCACATTCGCAACAATTTCTAACACACGAAGAAGACTAAGAAAAGAAGTCTTGTTAACCAGTGCGGTGCTGCATTAATTGTCTTCGAACGAGTTAAATGTATACACGCAATCAAAGATTTGAATTGCTCAATAAAAAATGTTACCTTTAATAATCGAAAAAAGAAAGACCAAATAAGGTTCATCAATGCCATTTCCAGCGTTTTGCGTTATAAAATCTTCACCTCCTGGATGTTAAGTTTAATATTGTTCGGATATTGCAAGTAGTATTGAAACTGGTTGTCTATTTCATATCAAATCGTGTTAGAGCGCGGCAAGTCGTAGTCCTGCATCGTAATAGATCGCAACAAAACTTGATAAGTGTAGGGAACCGTGATAGAGCGTGGCAAAGCTCTTCGTGGTAATCGTGCGGGAACGTAACGAAGCTTGAGAGAACGGGATGCAATCGTAACAGATCTTATCTACAATCGTAACAAATCGCTACAGCGCGTATCAGATCGAGCGTGATGGAGCGTCGGAGAGCGTGTGAAGACCAATTTTATTTATAGAATCGTGGAGCTCCACGATTTTGCTCAATCGTAGACATCGTAGGACATCGTGGCTAAAAGTAAACCTAGCATAAGGGAGGTACAAATGTATATAGGAATCACCCTGTCTGTTTGTCTGTCCGTCCGTCAGGTTAAAAAGTTTTGAAAGCAGTTTTCTTTTATACTATTAATGGTAGACAGTTCATATTTCATACACATATTCACAATTAAGAGTACTACATTAAAGTACCATGAATTTTGACTCTGTGACATTGACCTTCAACTATACAACATTTTATGTTAAGATGTTTTGAAAGCAGATTTCTTTAATACATGAAATGGTAGGCCTTTCATATTTCATACATACATTCACCATAAAGAGAACTACATTTTAGTACCACGAATTTTGACCCTGTGACCTTGACCTTCACCCTATACAACATTTTATGCTAAGATGTTTTGAAAGCGGATTTCTTTTATAATATTAATGGTAGGCCTTTCATATTTCATATACACACATTCACCATAAAGAGTACTACATTTCGGTACCATGTTTTTTTTACCCTATGGCCTTGACCTTCAACCTGTACAACATTTCATGTTAAGATGTTTTGAAAGCAGATTTCTTTTTAAACTATAATTGGAAGGCCTTTCATATATCATACACATATTCACCACAAAGAGTACTACAGTTTGGTATCATGACTTTTGACCTTGTGACCTTAACCTTGACTTTGGGCTTATGTTAAAATTAGGA
Source organism: Pinctada imbricata (assembly GCA_033119305.1). Lineage (NCBI taxonomy): Eukaryota > Metazoa > Mollusca > Bivalvia > Pterioida > Pteriidae > Pinctada > Pinctada imbricata. Next base: position 46,367,243 of record VSWD01000014.1, read on the forward strand.
CGTGTTTAGAAATTTTGAAAGCAGATTTCTTTCATACTATGAATGATAGCCTAAGGTCTTTCACTTTTCATAGAAACATTCACCACGAAGAGTACTTCAGTTTGGTATCATGACTTGTGACCTTATGACCTTGACTTTTTACTTATGTTGCAGTTTAAGTTAAGAAGAGTGAACGCAGATTTGTTGCATACTATAAATGGTTGGCTTTTCACCTTGCATCATGAATGGTCCCATTTATAATAAAATGTCCCGCGGGGGTGTAATTCGTCCACTGTAGGGTAGTTCTAGTTTTCCCTTAATTTTGCGCCGATTCCATTCAATTTGATGCTATTACAATTACATTGTATCACACTGTGTTTCCGGCGGTCACGGTAGCCACGTTTCAAGCCACCGTGGACGAAACGTGGTGACCGTGATGGACAACGTAGGGGAATGGGATCGACAAAAGTCACTAGCCGTGATTGTCGGGGCAAATGTTTAAACTGTCAAAACATCTGCCACAGCAGCCGAGGCGCAGATACCTACTTTCGCAACAAAACGTGACAGGACGTAACAGACCGTAAGAGAACTTGAAATTGGTCGGTAACGGGACGGGAAGTAACAGTTTTAATCAAACTCTTGCGAGAGGCGACGAGTTTGTACATGAGTACGATGTATACACTACATCATGCGAGTTGTTACGACTCCTCTTCGACATCTGCTCGACATTTTCGCGAGCTCTGCCGATTTGAGTATTTAAAGCCATTCCCTACTCTCTCTCTCCCTCTCTCTTACTTTTACTGATCGGCGAGGCAGGGATAGCCCAGCCCCACGATACAAGTATAGAGTTTGGCTTCTCCCTCTCTTTCCTTGTGAATGAAATATTTAATATGTACTAACCAATCGATGAGGCCCTGTGATTTAAGTTTGTACTCCTTAGTATATAAACTTATAACGCTATGCACCCCTTTGTAGACATAAATTTTATCAAACATGAATTGAAATAACTAAATTTTACCATTTTCTTTTATTACACACTGGAGTATCAGCTTTTGTATGAACTTTGACATCTATGTTTCATATATGCAACCATATGTAACAATTTATGTTATTTTTCTATATCATAGTACCACATGCACCAATTTTCACTTAGTTTTATGTACAGTTACTTTTCCTGCTTCACGTATCATTTTTTTTCTTCTTGTTCTTATGGCTACTTTTCTGACTTCACATACCATATATACCAATTACTTCATATGTAGCTGTTATCTTACTTGTCAGAGAACATTGAACTCATACCCTGTATATAACATTCATCTATAGTATGTATTCTTTAAAAATGCTCATCATTAAGTCACTTCATTTTCTTCACTTCCCCACCTTATATACTTAGTAAACAATTTCAAGTTTCACATGCCATATATTTCTTAGATCCTTACGTTAATTCTTTCTTACTGTTTAAATTAGCGCTTTTGTATCTTCTTGGTATTTCTTAATTCTAAATATATGATATGTCCATGTAACAGCATAACCCGCTAGGAACGGGATTAATATAAGTATTTTTTCTACTTGTTTCCCAATCCTGTAATGTCTATATGTATCATGATTAAATTTTTGATTCACCTAGGGGCTTAACCAAAAATGTAATCATGATAACTTAGGTGAATCAAAAATGTAATCATGATATATGTTATTTATATGTCATGATTTCGAAATAAATACCATCTTAAACTAAAACTAAAGCCATTCCCATGATTCCCTCACTTCCTCTTACATTAATGTTTTCATTTTCATGGTATACATGAATCAACGAAAAAAAAAAAAGCAAAAAAAGAAAAAGAGGCCCTAATGGGCTGACATATTCAAGGGTCCAGGCCATGCGAACTCCGCCCCCCCCCCCCCCCAAAAAAAAATAATAAAATAGATAGATAGATAGATAGATAGATAGATAGATAGATAGATAGATAGATAGATAGATAGATAGATAGATAGATAGATAGATAGATAGATAGATAGATAGATAGATAGATAGATAGATAGATAGATAGATAGATAGATAGATAGATAGATAGATAGATAGATAGATAGATAGATAGATAGATAGATAGATAGATAGATAGATAGATAGACAGACAGACAGACAGACAGAGAGACAGACAGACAGACAGACAGATAGACAGATAGACAGATAGATAGATAGACAGATAGACAGACAGACAGACAGACAGACAGACAGACAGATAGATAGATAGATAGATAGATAGATAGATAGATAGATAGATAGATAGATAGATAGATAGATAGATAGATAGATAGATAGATAAAATGGAAAAAAATCAATCAATCATATTAAGTTTGTCCAAATAACTTAGATCATTTTGTCATAATGAATAAATTAAAAAAGAAAGAAAAAGGTCCGTCTTTCATCTATAATGGAATATTTATTCGTAAAAGACAGTGAGTACATACTCCTTCTAAGATCTGGTGACATTTCACGCAAGAAATTCAAAAACATCAATTATAAACGTTTTTAAGCTTGAAAGTATCAAAATCAGATCGATAAAGATACTTATAACACACTTCGTGTCTGGTTTTATTGAAAAGAAATGTAACCCCCCCCCCACTGGCAGATTAATTCCTTTTGGTGTTACATGCAGGACCTTCAATACTTTTTGGAACATTTTGTACGTAATTTACGTGTAATTTTCAGCCATAAAAATGTTTAAAAGTAATAAAAATCCATGATTTTACCATGTACATATATAATCCAAAAGTCAAAATGGTTCTTAGATGTTGAACAATCTTGAAATCTTGAATATAAAATGAAGAAATCTTGTATAAATCTGTGTATCTTGTTTGTACCTTGTACAGACTAATTCGTTCAAATTGTGCAGCAGCTCTGAGGAAGAAAATGAAGATTCAATACATGCAAAACGTGCAAAAGGAAGACAAATTTAGTCGACGGTCGAATGCTATCATAATGACAAATTCAATCCCTGTTAAAATGTTTCAGCTCGTACATTTCTCGTTCTTAGCTCGTGCTTAACTCGTATGTATGTTGTTACATCTCGTATAAATTCGTAAAAATTTAAACTCGTACTGATCTCTTATCTTCACGTACTAGAGGGTCTTCGTTTGTCGAAAAGATGTCGTTTACAAGCTCGTACATTTCTCGTTCTTAGCTCGTGCTTAACTCGTATGTATGTTGTTACATCTCGTATAAATTCGTAAAAATTTAAACTCGTACTGATCTCTTATCTTCACGTACTAGAGTCTTCGTTTGTCGAAAAGATGTCGTTTACAAGTCGATTTGTGTATTCACAATAACATTGCATATATTCGCGATAGTTTTTCGTATATTCGCAATAGTATTCCATATATTCGCAGAAACATTGCGTACATTGTCTATTCGCACTAAAATGGCAGATATTCGCTATAGCATTGCGTATCTTCTCAGTAATTTTGCATATATATATACTCGTAATAGGATCGCGTATATTCGCAGTACTTTTGCGAATATAGTACGCAATGTTATTCCGAATATACGCAATACTGTAATAGTCCACCCTGATCATTTCGGTTATGTTAAGAACATACATTCAACGGTCAAATACCCAAATGTTGGGTTCGTTTGGTGTTGAAATAGATGATAAATATGGTATAAACATATATAGTTTGGGAGACACATTATGCTTTTGTATGCATTTTGGGAGAAGTAATCAAGCGAAACAAAAGTGTCACGTTATTTCAAAATCATTTAACTTCTCTCTATTCTCTTCTCAACCGCCCCAACACTACAACAAGAGGCCCAAAGGAGCCATGTCGCTCACATGACAAGAGCAGCGATCTTTGATTTCCGATCGGGACGAAAAACACAAACTTTGTAGAGGACATTATGGAATCCTGTTTTGACCGCTAAGTGTCATTATGCCATCGCCGGCGATGTCACGATAACGATGCTACGATGGCGAAGTTACGATGCCACGATGGCGAAGATATGATTAAATCATCGCCATCGTAGCATCGTGTCATCTTCATCGAAACATCGCCATCGTAGCATCGTGTCATCGCCATAATGTCATTGTCATCATAACATCATGTCATCGTCATCGTAACATCTTGTCATCGCCATCGTGTCATCGCCATCGTAGCATCATGTCATCGCCATCGTAACAACATGTTATCGCCATCGTAGCATCGTGTCATCACAATCGTAACATTGTGTCATTGCCATCGTAACATCTTGTCAACGCCATCGTAACATAGCATAACGGTAATTTTACCCCACGAGTATTTTACTATGAAAGTCCATTAGTGCAACCACAAAACTGAAAAATATACTCCGAAAAGAGAAAGATTGTCCAGAAAAGTAGCGTAATTGAAAGAAAACTAGGTCTCTGACGAGACGTAAGCTCTACCGGTTGTTTGGTAAGATTTATCGTAGTGGCTAACTCTTTTTCCAAGACCCTGGAGGTCAGGTGCTCAAAAAAAAAACCAGATTAACAACTAGACCACAGACTACATGTAACTATACTACAAAAAGAATTTGAGGTAATCCATTTTGTATAATACTAGGCCTGTATAATATTATATAATATTCTCTATCAATTATACTTTCTAAGAATGTGTGCTCCAAAGATAAGATTAACATAACAGAAATTTACCACACCCCTTTTCTAATACCCCAAGGAGCATGGGGCTCAAATAAAATATCAGATGATTAACTAGATAACAGACCTAGGATTATACAAAATGGATTACCTCTCTATCAATTTATACTTTCTTTCTGAAAATGAAATTTCACAAGATTACATAAAGTTAAATAGAGGAAAATGACCACTCCCCTTTTCCAAGACCCTAGGGGTCCGGCGCTCTATCAAAATATCATATGCACAACAAACTGATTATAATGCAAAATAATTAATTCTCTATCATTCATACTTTTTGAGAATTGGTCTTCACAAAATTACATAGAATTTACAGGAGAAAATGACCACATCCATTTTTCAAGACCCTGACTTCAGGGGCTCAAACAAAACTACACCATAGACCCATTATAATGCAAAAATACCATTCACAGATTCAGAGGATTCGCGTTCAAGAGAAAAGTTTAACGGACGGACAAACAGACGGACACCGGACGCCGGACACAGGGCGATCGCATAAGCTCGGAGCTAAAAAAATCATCAAATTATATATTATTTTTGCAGCCACCTAACCTTATTTGGTTAACTTTCCAATACAATTTCAAACCAAACAATTGTTTGTGTATCAAATTCATGAAGTTATGTATAAACCCTTCTACACCTAAAATTTTCTTTTTGATTGGTCTTTTTCTGATAATTGTAACAATAAACTTCAGACAGGGTACCCTAACAGCAAAGGGGATTGGATTTTTGGTATGTAATAATTAAATCCATTCCCCCTTCACTCGCCGAGGGGCGTATAGCTAGGGTGTTTTCGACGTGGACATCTATAGAGGGGTCAACACAGAAGGGGATGATTTGTTAGACAAGAAAGTTCCCAGAGAAACATTTTTTCAAATGAAGGAAATGGTGGCTTCTTAGGCACAATATCTACTGAAATTAGACTTTTCAAAACGATCAAGCGTATGGTGAACCTAATATTTAGATTAAGATGAGAAAAAAATCGATATGCATACATGTACGTCCACATCCAGATATTGAATACCCTCAATGTCTCAACTGAAAGCACTCAGTTTGATAGCGATCAGTGTGTGCAAATTTGAATGTGCATTGTATAAACCTACGAAAATTTTGAAATGAAATGTATTCAAATCGGTGCTTTCTGAACTTTAACCGACAGTAGTTTGCTTTAAAAACATGTCATAATGGCCAATAGTACTTCTTTTAGTACTGCCGAGGAGGACACTTCCTCTATTTGCGAAAACGATGAGGACGGTTTTACGTACAAACGTATGCCTGGCTATACCCCTGTCGCCAAATTTATTCATTTCATTTATTTTTTACAATGAATGATTCCTTTCCAAACAAGATTTCCAATTGCTAATACTACATTTCAGTGTTTTCTTATCTTACAAATGCCGGTGTTATATATAGTAGTTCTTCCCCCATAGCAGCTTCCCCCCGGAAAAAAACTGCTATAAAGTAGTCTTTCCCCCATAGCAGAGGTCCCCCTACCGTTACTGGCTTGGATTTTATCTCTTTATTATCTTGCGTTCAATAGAGATTTTCAATTTCTAAATGCTCACTCCGTTTGTCTTATATTATCTGTCTGTGTATCTGTTTGTTTGACGATCTGTTCGTGTCTGTCTTTATGTCTGTCCTTTCCTATCTTCCTGATGATGAGTGTCTCTGTGTATCTTTCTTTGTGTCTGTTTGACTTTCTGTCTGGATCTCGTTCTGTGCGTGTCTGTCTGTGCATGTATATGTAAGTTTTTCTACCTGGATCTTTCTGCATATATTTATCTTTTTGCGTGTCTGTATTTTTGATTTGATTTGATTCAGTCTGTATTTGTTTCTTTTTATATGTCGTTTAACACTCCTTATGTCAATGAAAATTGTTCTGAAATGCTGTGGAAATGGATGTGATTTAAAAAATTATAGTCATGTGTATTTATCTTTCTTATGTCTATCTGTCAATATATGTCTACGAGTGAGTACGTCTGTCTCTCTGTCTGTCTGTGCGATTCTGTGTATGTGTGTATGTTTCTATCTCTGTGTCAGTCTTTGTCTATTTATCTGTTTGTCTTTGTCTTTTTCCGCCTTTGTGTTTGTCTATCTGTGTGGTTTTCTGTCTGTCTGTCGCTGTGTGTCTGTCAGACTATTCATCTATATGTGCTTACCTATTTGTCTTTGAGTTTGTCTGTCTTTATTTCTCTTTCTTCATATGTCTGTCTTTATTTCCCTTTCTTCATATGTCTGTCTAAGTGTACTTTATTTATGGGCCTATATTTGTGTCTATATGTGACTGTCTGTGACTTTACTAGTGTCTGTCTGTGTATCTATGCATATGTCTATCTATCTGTCTGATTTCTGTTTGCCTTTCTGTCAGTCCAACTGTCTGCCTTTTTAAGATACTTCTTAATAAAAAAGGTAAAATGTATGGGTCAGTACAGTTTAAACCTCTAAATTAAATTTCTTAAAGCCAATCCTCTTGGTCAGGGTCAGTATACTTGAAATTAATCAAGTTTTTTTTTGTACAGTTTCTATGTCAATGTGATATTTCATAAAGTTTTGGTACAATGAAGTGTAATACAATAGGTCAAGGTCAAATCTCAAGGTCAAGGGTAATATCTGAAATCAGGTCTGCCTGCTTAGAAATATCGCTAAGTTCAAGGTAGATTGTACCTCAGGTCCAAAATCGGAGAAAATTATGCATTGACACCCCATATTTTCTTTTCATATTATTGCACATTGGGTTAAGCTAATACAGGTTTCAAATACATATTTTTGGTTAAAAAATGTTTAATAACAATGTAAGAAATATGGATTTATGGATTTTTCCTTGGGGTGTAATGTTAGAGATAGGTTTATTCGAATTTATAGACGATAAAGATAACCCTACAATTTTTCTCGTAGTTACGAGAAACTTTTCTCGTAGTTACGAGAAATAAATCTCGTAATTACGAGGAAAAAAATTCGAACGCACTATTTCTCGTAACTACAAGATTTCTTTCCCGTTACTACGAGAAAAGTTTCTCGTAATTACGAGAAATGTTTCTCGTAACTACGAGATTTTTTTCTCGTAACAACGAGAAAAGTTTCTCGTAACTACGAGATTTTTTTCTCGTAACTACGAGAAAAGTTTCTCGTAACTACGAGATTTTTTTCTCGTAACTACGAGAATGTTCTCTCGTAACTACGAGAAAAGATTCTCGTAACTACGAGATAGTAAAAAAATATAACATGGCACGAACTGGCTTCCGTACATTTTTCAATTTCAAAGTCAATATCTTATTTCAAATCTTTTCTCTAGTTAGGCTGTGTTTTGATTTGGAGGATTATTGTCGTGCTTTTTTATAACATGAATTAAATCAAATTCCGGAATTCATTTGAGGGGGGTAAAATGGCTATATAGTAGATTTTCCGGGGGAAAAACCACTAATATATAGCCATTTTTCCGGGGGGGGGGAGACTACTACATAACATCGGCTCTTTCACATTAAATGATTTTTCCATCAAGGAGCGCCCCCTCCCCTCCCGTCGAACTTCGCCCTGCTCGTTTGGCGAAGTCTGATTTTAATAAGACGTAATAATACATGCAAAGAAACCGGAAAAATCAGCATTTTTGATACATTCTCTATTCTAACTATAGACCCAACCGACCTTGCCTCCTTAAGATCCGCTTCTGATAGAACTTGAAAAGCACGTTCAGAATATGGGAATGTCATTGGAAAACATTAATATGCGGGGATCGACCGATTTTCATCTGTTGTGGAGGGGATGATTATCT